>CM046043.1:43639527-44239527 GCA_025215565.1 Flaveria ramosissima
ACCGTGTTGGTGTTTGAATCTTATAGTGTGTTAGAGGATGGCTGGGCAGAAAATCTTCCAAGACTCCTAGAGGCAGAGGCCGTCTGCGAGTGACTAGGAGCAGTGCTAAAGATCCTGAGACGACCCATGAGAACCCTGAGGTTCATGGCCGGAGCAAAGAGAATGAGAATGCTAGCTTGAATGCCTCAGCTAGGGAGGCGATTGCTGATGAAGTACACCAGGTCATGCAGACAGTTTTACCATCTGTGGTGACTGAAGTCATCAGGGGTGTGAAAGGCGAGGAGAGGAAGGAGAAGGAAGGGGATGAGGAACAACCAGAGCCTGAGATTGTGTTGTCCGATGAGGAGGAGACTGATGTAGTAGGGGTAGCGACCAGAGGGTGCAGTTATGGGGTGTTCCAAAGGTGTAAGCCCCCGACTTTTGATGGCAATGGCAATGCTGCTGCCGCTCATCGCTGGGTGAGGCAGATGGAGGCAGTTTTGGAAATCAGTGAGTGTCGCGAGGACCAGAAGGTGAAGTTCGCGAGTCACTCTTTCGTTGATTCAGCATTGTGTTGGTGGGACAACCTTGTCCAAGCTGAGGGTGCCAGAGCCATCGGGAAAATGCGATGGAAGGAGTTTAAACAGTTGGTGATCGAGGAATTCTGTCCTCACAGGGAACTCGATAAAATCGAGATGGAGTTCTTGCAACTTGAAGCGGGAACCATGACCCACCAGCTGTACACCGCTAAATTCAATGAGATGGCGAGGCTGGTGCCGGATCAGGTGACGCTGGTGTCGAGGAAGATCAAGAGGTACATCCAGGGACTGCCGGCTGATATTCGCAGACACCTGATTGCTGCTCAGCCAGGTACCTTTCGATCAGCGGTGGATTTGGCGGGTAGATTGTATGATGAGCGAGAGGAAACTGTGGCGGAGGTGAAGAAGATGAGTGGGGATGGTAAGAACTGGAATGGAAAGAGGTTTGGACGTGGTGGTTTCACTCCAAACAACAAGAAGATGAAGGTGTACGACCGTGGGGTGTCATCAAAATCAGGACGGAATAAGTGTGGTAGTTGTGGAAGGGAGCATACCGGAGAGTGTAGGATGGGACTGAATGTATGCTTCAGGTGTGGCAAGCCTGGCCACATCGTTAGAGACTGTAGGGTGCTGAAGTGCTATAACTGTGGCGGGGAGGGCCACGCGACCGAAGACTGTAAGAAGCCGAGAGCGGAGAGCTCTGGAGCGAAGAAGAAGCCAGAGGAAGGAGGGCAGAGGGCAAGTGCTAGAGCTTACACTATGACCCGGGATGAAGCCAGAACTGATCCCGATGTTGTGTCAGGTATGTTTCTAGTAAACCAAACTTGTGCCTCTGTATTGTTTGATTCCGGTGCTAGTAGGAGTTTTATTTCCACTACTTTTTGTGCTAAGTTGCCTGTTAGTAGTAGGAGTGTCAGTGAACCATTCGATGTAGAAACCGCTATTGGTAAGTCCACTAGAATTATTGATGTGATAGAGGACTGTGCCATAGAACTAGAAGGTCATAGGTTTGCTGCTAGGTTACACGTGATGCCCCTAGGTGGATTCGATGTAGTACTAGGGATGGACTGGTTAGCAACCTATGAAGCAAACATCGTATGTCGCAAGAAGATGATTCGATTAGTTGCGTCCGATGGGAGTTTGGTTACGATTTATGGAGATCGCGTTACTACGATTCCGAAGGTGATTTCGATGGAGGTGGCGGGAAGGTGCATTAAACGTGGATGTAGTGCCTACTTGGCCTACGTAAAAGATGTGGATGCGTCGGTACCACAACTATCTGAGGTACCAGTGGTGTGTGACTTTCCGGAAGTATTCCCGGAAGACTTACCCGGCGTGCCACCGGATCGCGAGATTGAGTTCCAAATTGATTTGATACCCGGTGCTCAACCCGTCACCAAAGCACCATATCGATTAGCTCCAACTGAGATAAAGGAACTCATGAGCCAATTGTAGGAGTTAATGGATAAGGGATTCATTCGATCGAGTATCTCTCCGTGGGGTGCTCCGGTATTGTTTGTAAAGAAAAAGGACGAAAGTATGCGAATGTGCATTGTCTATCGAGAGCTGAACAAGTTGATGGTTGTTCGACCTGCTCCAAGGTGCCAGTTGGTTCTAGAGAATAGATCTACGATCTGGCTACCATCAATTGAAGGTCCTAAGACAGCTTTCCGTACGCGTTATGGACACTACGAGTTCCTCGTTATGTCTTTTGGTCTAACTAACGCGCCAGCTGCCTTTATGGATTTGATGAATCGAGTGTGCCGACTGATATTGGATAGATCAGTGATTGTGTTCATTGATGATATCCTGATCTACTCGAAGAGCGAAGAAGAACATGCCGGTCACATTCGGGAGGTGTTGGAGACACTAAGAAGGGAGAAGTTATATGCCAAATTCTCCAAGTGCGTGTTCTGGTTGTGCGAAGTTCAATTCTTGGGTCATGTGGTGAATCCTGACGGAATCATGGTGGATCCGGCAAAGGTGGAGGCAGTGATGCAATGGAAGTCTCCAAAGACGCCATCCGAGATCCGTAGTTTCTTGGGTTTGGCGGGCTACTACAGAAGATTCATCCAAGACTTTTCCAAGATCGCTTCTCCACTAACCAAATTGACCCATAAGGATGTGAAGTTTGTGTGGGATCAAGAGCAAGAAAGGGCTTTTGAGGAGTTGAAGGCAAGACTGACCCAAGCCCCTGTCTTGTCATTACCCGAAGGAAGCGAGGACTTGGTGGTCTATTCAGATGCTTCCTACTCGGGGTTGGGTTGCGTGTTGATGCAGCGAGGTAAGGTGATAGCTTACGCATCCCGACAATTGAAAGTGCATGAGGTCAATTACCCTACTCATGACTTGGAGTTAGCGGCGGTGGTCTTTGCGTTAAAGATTTGGAGGCACTATCTCTACGGGACGAAGTGCACCATATTCACTGACCACAAAAGCTTGAAGTACTTCTTTGAGAAAAAAGATCTGAACATGAGGCAGAGAAGGTGGTTAGAGCTCATAAAAGATTATGATTGTGAGATCCATTATCATCCGGGCAAAGCCAACGTGGTGGCTGATGCCCTTAGCCGGAAGGAGAGACCCAAGCCGATTCGGGTGAAAGCATACCAACTGATCATGACCTCTGATGTAATGAAGCAAGTCAAAGAGTTTCAAGAAGAGGCACTAAAAGAAGATCATCTTAACTCTGATAGGATGAGAGGTCTGGTTGGGGAATTGGGTGAAAACACACTTGGTGTTAAAACCCGATTTCAGCAGCAGCAGCAGAGCAGCAGCAGGCAGCAGCAAGCAGCAGCAGGAGCATAGCAGCAGCAGCAGCAGAGCAGCAGCAGAGCGCAGGATCAGCAGCAGGAGCAGCAGCAGCAGCAGGAGCAGGAGCAGCAGCAGCAGCAGGAGCAGCAGCAGCAGCAACAAGCAGCACAGAGCCATGCAGCAGGAGCCAGCAAGAAAGGCAGGAGCAGGAGCAAGGAAGCAGGAGCAGGCAGCAGGGCAAGGAGCAGCAGCAGCAGCAGCAGGAGGCAGCAGCAGGAGCAGGAGCAGGAGCAGGAGCAGCAGGAGCAAGCAGCCAGAGCAAGCAAGCAGCAGCAGGCAAGAGCAGCAGCAGCAGGAGCAGGAGCAGCACGCAGGAGCAGGAGCAGGCAGCAAGCAGCAAGGCAGCATAGCAGGAGCAGGAGCAGGAGCAGGAGGCAGCAGCAGCTCAGCAGCAGCAGCAAGCAGCAGCATCAGCAGCATAGAGCAGCAGCAGGCATCAGGAGCAGCAGCAGAGCAGCAGCAGGCAGCTCCAGCAGCAGCAAGCAGTCAGCAGGAGCAGCAGCAGCATCAGCAGGAGCAGCCAAAGAAGGAGCAAGGAGCAGAGCAGCAGGAGCAGCAGCAGCAGCAGGAGCAGCAGCAGGAGGAGCAGCAGCAGGAGCAGCAGCAGGAGCAGCAGCAGTAGCAAGCAGCAGCAGCAGCAGTAGTAGTAGGAGCCAACAACAACAACAACAACAACAACAACAACAACAACAACAACCCAAAAAGTTGCGATTTTGGGTTAAAAATGGGTTGGTTCGTCATTTCAGCTCGATCTGCGAAACTGTGTATGCATCCAGCGAAATTGGATGTTCAAGCTGCGAAATTGTGGGTGTTCTGCAAAACTATAGTTTCGCAAGTAATTTCGCAGCCATGAAAATTCCAACGAAAGTTGGGCGAAACTGTCATGCGAAACTGGCAGTGAAACTGTCAGCGAAACTGGCAGCGAAACTGTCAGCGAAACTGGCAGCGAAACTGTCAGTGAAGCTGCCAGCGAAACTGCTTTTCTGGCAGCGAAATTAGCAGCGAATTTAGACAGAAATAACCCCTTAGAGTGTTAACTTGTCTGCAGGCTGTGTAGTGTGATCCTAGCGTAGAAAGCTTAGTCTAGAAGTTATTCGTGGTATCCAGGTGAGTTCTAGATCCCCTATTTATAAGTTTTCCATGTTTTGGGGCTATTATGCATACTAAATATACGTTTTAAATGACCAAGATTTTAAGAGGTTTTAACAGGAAGAACGATTTTTCTATAAGTAAAGGTGCTATATAAATGTTTAAATATAAAAATTTTTCACGTTGAGCTGGCAGACCGGCCCCAGCCAGGGGCGTTGCCCCTTGGACCCCACTAGGGGTTACTGCCCCTAGGACCCTTGTCAGGGGTTGCCGCCCCCGAACCCCCGCTGTCCCGCGGAGGGTCAGTTATGTCTTATGATGACTAGTACTTGGTATGTTGTGTACTTAATAAGTTAAGTATTATATATTAAAGTGGAAGATAATAATAATGAGAAGTGGAACTTAACGAATGTTACCCCGGGCCCATTTGATGATGAAAAGTCTTGCAAGCACTATGATCGACTTCACTTACGTGAGTTTGATGTATGATGATTGATCCGTATTCATGAGCGGGCTGTGTGCTGGGCAGTGTGGATCAACTGTCGGGGGTTAGCTACCATGAAGATGTGTACCGACAGGGATCGGCATTTGTTGTCGATCAACATGTAGCTCTTGCTTTGTGCAATCTCATTTATGACGAAAGTGAAAGATAATGAAAGATAATTAAAGAATGAAAGATAATGAACATGCTTATTATGATGCATGTAATGTTATGTACTATGTTGTATGCATGGTCATTATATGAAGGATAAAGTTTATATTTTATTATGTTATTTAAAACTAGAACTCGCTCAGCGAAGCTGACTTTTATGCATAATAGTTGGTAGGTAAATGTTGATGCTGAGGATGGCACCGATTGGAGGCTACTTGGATGGATATGGATGGCATTCCTGTTTATGAAATCTTTATTGTAATTTAAGAACAAGTAATATGTTTTATTTAGAATTAAAGGACAAATGTATGATCACAATATCAACTGCGAGCTTTAAGTAAATGTTTATTTTATTCCGCTGTATTGTTTGTTATTTAAATGATTTTATGCTATGATTAACCAACTGTGAAGTTTCCCGAGAACGGGGCCTTACAGTATTTTTCAAAACTTACGGTATTGAAGATAACATAATGTGTTATTTTGTTATTGATTTTTATAGATTATATAAACTTTTTATTATATATCATTGTGTTTTATAATTAGAAGTACATAATAATGTTATTTATTACACTGATGGTCCAATAGTTTCAAGTTTTGTTTTAATTTAACCCAAACCATTAACTCTGTTAGTGTAATTTTTTTAAGCTAATGTGAATTGACTATATTACCTTTAGTAAATAAAAATAAAAAAATAAAACTCTTATCAACATCTACCATTATCATTTTAACCCTAACCCAAATCACCACCACCACCATCCCTCACCGCCATTGCCACCATCCCTCACTGCCACCCACCACCACCATCGTGATTCCGGTGGTGGCCGAAGGTGGTTGGGGATAGGTATTTGAGTAAAACCCTCCCTCTCCCTCACCCTCACCTTCTCTCTCTCTCTCTCTCTCTCTCTCTCTCTCTCTCTCTCTGTATTCAATCATCACCATTCACCACCACCACCACATCCTATGACCATAACCACCAACGTCACTCACCACCGTAACCACCCACTTCATTCACCATTGTAACAACCCACATCAGAACCTAGGTGCTGTATAATTTGGGGTTTTCGAAACCAAACCAGGGTGCCATTGTTAGATCGAACTACTCAGCCCATACCTAATCCCGTCGACTTCAACCACCATCATCATCTACTACACCAGAAGAACAACCATCATCGTCACCGCCGGCTTCAACCACCACTATCAAGCAACATCTTCCCTCCATTTCGGATCAAAAAAGACTTCGCCTTCACCATCGATTTTCAAATCTATTCAAGGTGTTGGTGGGTGACGATGTAGATCTAGTGGTTTTTGGTGACCAGCGATAAATATTGGGGTGTTTGGTTGTCGGAGATGAAGTTGTCATAGTGTTTGGTGGCCAGCGATGATGTTGTGGTGGTATTTGGCGGCCGGCAATGACGTTGTGGTGGTGTTCGGTCGCCGGAATGAAGATGCAGTGGTGGTGATAAAGAAGCCCTAACAATTGTTCAAGAAAAGAGAGTTGTAGGGTGGTGGAGGTCCGGTGGCAGTGGGTTTAGGTTGGGGGTGAGTCTAGGGTGGAGAGAGAGAGAGAGAGAGAGAGATAAAGAGCATAGGAAAGAGAGAGCAGATTATGGTGGGGTGGGTATTGTAATTTATTTTGTATTTTTTAAATCACATGGGCAATTTTGTCATTTCATATTAACTTAACAGAAAACTTTAACGGAGTTAATGATGTGGGTTAAAATTGAAACAAATCCTAAAACTATTGGACTGTTAGTGTAATAAATAAAAAAATTGGACTGAAACCGTGATTTTCGTCAAAACTTAGGGACGAAAATAGTAATTTACTCTAAATTTTAATATCATGGCTCGGGACGAGGTGTTATATTTTCTCTTATTTTCACTTTTGAACCTGACCTTAAGTCCATCTACTCCTAGATGTCCACATAGCATCCAAAAATATTCAGGGTTGTTACTCATTAGAGTGTAGGAGAGAACACCAATATCCCTCTTAAACACAAGAAAAACCAAGGAACACATATTTCAAAGACTTTAGATACAATTTAGTGATAAGGATGTGTATCTTAAACAAAGCAAGGGTTATCAAATATCTTAACAGGATACGAAAAATTGGTTTCGAAGGAAAAAAAACTAAGAATGGCATATCATCGTGAAGTTGAATTGCATAGCCCCGAAATGGTTTAGGAACATACATTTAAAATAACATTGTTTGAGAAACTTCATGAAGTTGTTAGTTATTTTCATTCAACTATTTCATTAGAAGTTTATGTGTTAAACACATGATGACTCATTTGGAGTACAATGTTGAAGTATACAAGATTGAAAACATGCAAGATTGAAAACATGCAGGCTAACAATTCTTGTGCAGTGTCACCCATCACAGTAATATTAAAACTTAAATATTGATTTGATTCAACATAAGAATGAAAAAAATGAAAAAAAGAAACACTTATTGTTTATTAAATTAATCCACTTGACATGATAGTCATCAACAATAAAACTAACAAAATAATTAAACTAGGTTTTAAAACTTTACATGGACTCTAAATATCAAAGTGAACCACCTCAAATGAAAAAGCAGCTTGATTAAAGATTCGATTAAACGAAGATGTTAAGGTTTGACAAATTAAGACAAGTCACAATATAAGGATGATAAATGAGAAATTCAAGACATAAATTTTTCAGTTATGGGAGAGAAGGATGACCCAGTAGACAATGTACTGGGGATTAGTTGAAGCATGCTTGGGGAGGAGGTTCCTTATGTGACATCCCTAATTTTGAGTTAATTCATGGTTATAAAAGTTCAAGGGGTAATAGTGTACGTAAGGTAAAAATAAGAGCTAAAAGTGTTTAAAAAGAGAACAAAATGCGAAAGTTCACTATTTAAGCGCGAGTTGTCACCCAATACAAAATTCTTTCACCAAAATCTTTCCTAAAAGGCTAGAGATAGAGAATTCATCATCTAGAGAGAGAAATTATGAAGGAAGAAGAAAGGTAAGGTTTACACCATCCTCTCTTGTAGATCTAGGATTGAAACACGCTTGGGATCATGTTTTGGTTAAGAACAATTAATAAAGGTGATCACTTTACGTATGCGCATGTAGATCTAGACGTGAGCATTATCTCCTAGGGTTTATTCAAGAGCTTAACAAAGGTGAGTTCTAGATACTTTGTTACGCATATTTTGGTGTTTTGAGGCTAGTAGTATGCATACATGTTGGATCATGTAGAACTAACTAGCAAAATAATTTATGGAAGTGATTGACAGATCAAAATCTTTGTTAGCTACTAACATCAAGCAACAACATATAATACAATAATAATCAAGTAGTTACACACTTTTTAGTTTGCACAAATATAAAGCAAAATGCAAGTGTGAAGTTGGTAACCTCTTCACTATTACAATTCACTATTACAATGAGAGGTTATACACCAAGGACTACAACAAAGTGCTCATAAGCAAACAATTAGAATAAGCACTAGAAAACAATCTACGTAAGCTATTCTAGGATTTGAGATCGATGGCAAACTACGACTAATGATTTGCATCATATGGCATAACATGATTGTGTTGTAATTGGATACCAAAAAGTAAGAATAAAACAAACAACTTTTTTTTAATATAGACTGCTAACAAGATCTTCATCTATTTGTAGAGTTGAGGTTGCTTCATTACATCTCGAAACATACACACATTTAGTACATCAGAAGGTGTTGCCACTAGGAAGATAGACCGATGATCGAAAGTTGCACTCTATTGAAAGATGAGTTTCTCGAAAGCTTGACTATTTCTACGGAAGTTTCCGGGTAATAGAAATATCAACTCAGAAGCTAACATAGTCTAAAGATAATGAATGCTTTGCGTACTTTCAACCTTAAATATCTGACCGACGTTTAAATGGAAGTTTATAGTGTTTATGCGTAAAGTTTGAACTTTTATGAAATAACTAGGGTTTTTTGATAGTGTTTTGCATATTTAATCGTGTTTAATAATAAAGTTTGATAACCTAAAAAGATAGTCTTAATATCTATAAAGTTTAATGAGTATGATATTAAAATGTTAAAGAATCAGCTAAAAATAAGCAAGTACTGAGAATGCTTTCATAAGTATGACTACACCTCCGTAAGTAAGAGTTATGGAGGAATGATAGTGCTGACAAACTCAGTAAGCACCCATACTTAGAGAGAAAACATAAACAAAAGACCCCAAAAGTGGGTTAATGCCTCCTTAGGTAAGTAGTCTTCTTGATGTCCTCATACTTAGAGTAAAAGCAAAGAAAAGTACCCATAAGTGGAGTAACACCTTCGTAAGTGTGCGTATCACTCGACACATAACCAAATTTAATTCTAAAGTCCCCATAATTGGTTTCCACCTCCGCAACCACTACACCCAGACATAACCAATGATAGAACCTCCGTAATCATAACTATACCTTTGTATCTCATTATACTCACAAAACAAATGATATGGTCTTCGTATCTAGGTTGCACCTCTCTATCTCAGCATACTTAGACTAAATCCATGTTAAGTACCCATAACTCACCCTAAAAGCCCCTGCAACTACTCATATCCCCGTAGTTACTTATGCATAACCAAAATTTAAAGATAGATCCATGTAACTCCAATAATGCCTACGCAACTACAGTCACCTCTCCGTAATTGACCTAACTTATACTTAGGTAAAGTAAAAGCATAGAATGCAATAGTGTGTAAAATATAATATGAAGTTTAAACTCTAAAGTAATGACAATAATAGTATGAAGCTAAAAAATGCTATAGATAAAGAGCCAAAGCATAAAAGAGCTATGCAAAGCTAAAGAAGTTTACATTCCTTGTATTCTCAATTGCTGAAGAAGATATGTCTTGTGCATTCTCACCTATTAAATGAGCCTTATTTATGTATGCTCCCCTGGAGCTTTGCAATTTATTACTAGCTCACCAGCTAAAAAAGCTTTGTACTTGTACAAGCTCAAAGATAAAAATAAAGAAAAGCTAAAAAAAGGTTAAATTAAAGTACTTAGTTTAGTATTGCTAGACAAATACATATAAAACTAAAGTGACAGTTAAAGCTAAAGAGATAGTTAATGCTAAGGTAACAATAAATTTAAGGTATGACTAGGTGTAGCGATGGTACATGATAAAGTATGATAACGATTGACGTGTTTAATTATTTTTGCTAAAATTAAAACTAGAAATCACCCAATAACGTTAACTTTTATGTGCATGTTAGTTTGATAGATAAAATGTGAATAAAACTGCCAGCTTGGCATGGAATGAAAAGATACATGTTACTTCTCAAGGCTAGCATCCTAGTTAATAATTTCTCTTTTTAAGATAGTTTTCTTAGTGTAATGTATAAAGATATATTTTGAAATAAAATTTCAGTTCCACTATAATGAACGAATGAATGTTTACAGTTAAAAATTATGTCTCTAATATATATAAACTATACAAATCCAAGTATGAGGTTTATTTGGAATCGAGACCTTACACTTGAGGTTCAAGTATAAATTAGACACTAGGTTAGCTACTCATGTATTACATGAGCTAAATAATTGATAAAATAACAATATTAATATGATGTTAAAATGATCTATTTAACGAGACGAAGAACAGATACATGATAATATGAAAGTTATATTCGGAAAACGATATAACTATTTAATATAAGTAATACATAAAAACAAAGAATAAAATTATTAATGGAAATGTGAAATTGTTGCGCAACCAAGAGAAATAGTTATTACTAAGATGATCAAAAAGATTACATTTAACATTAATGTGTAACTATATCTTATTAAATCTATACTATATAATAGACACTTGCCATAAAAGAGAGTTAAGAAAATAACTAATATGAATATAATACCCAACAATAATTAGAAGATTATATATTCTTAGTTGATTGTATTATATTTGACATTATTATTTTAGAGAATGTTCCTACTCTAATAAAATTGTATCTATGAGGAACACATGTCAACATCATATTGTTTCTCATCAATTTTTTCCTACTTCTTTATCCTATCTAATAATCACATCAATTACTAATAATATTATTTATTTTTTAGGTTAAAATAGTTTTTTTAATAAATCAAGCAAGAGATCTTTTTACTAATTTTAGTTCTAAGAAAATAATTTTTCATAAAATTAGAAAACGTTTTAGAACATCAAACTTTTTTAAAAATACAAAATATTTTATAATTAGTGTTTTTAGAAAGTTAAATTTTTATAAACAAAAAATAGTTAAAACTGAGAGTTATAAGAAGAAAGATTTCAAATTTTATCTTTTTTAAAACGTTTGTTTTAAAATTAAAATTTTATTTTATTTATTAAAAAAATATTTTAATCATATATTATTTTAAAATATCAATTTATAATTAATAAAATTTTATTTTATTTAATATTTTTTTATTCAACACGTGTACTAAAGCTAGTTATAATATATTCAAGGGCTGATGTTCATATAATATAATATACAAATATATAATTAAAATATCATCTAAAATTTATTTTCTTTATGATTAAGTCAAGAGATAAATAAAATTGATTTCTTCATTTCTTTAGTTAAGAGCATATACTTAATTTATACTTATAATTCATTGCATTGATCTCATTCATATACGTTCTTTATTCAATTTTTTGTTAAATAATTGGGAAACATACATAAGCAATGAACATATGGTAGGAGATTAAATGAGTTGTTAAGAGAAGTAATCAATTAGCTAATCTTCTCTATTTAAACAAAATAATTTTTGTCACATTTTATCTTCTCACACTATTTTATCACATGTTATCTTTTCACACAAATTTTAACACATTTCACTCTCATTACAAGTCAATCATTTAATGATAACTAGTTTTTTCTGCCGCGCGTTGCCGGGGTTATGCGAGTTTTAACGTAACCTTAAACCAAAATCGAAATGAAGGTTCGAAACCATAAAATCAGCAAAACACACAAAGTAAAACACACCAAAACCATAAATCCATAACACACAAGAATATCTTGAACCCAAAACTAAATCAAAACCCAACACCATACACAAAACAGACGAAAATCAAAGCCGCAAGAAGGCGACAGTCAAAAATAGAAAACTGACGAAAACCAAAGCCCAAAAAAAGCAAACAAAAGGAAAACCCAAACCTTAATAGCGAGGATCGTCAGGATATCGATAACGAAAGAAAAAAAGTAGGAACCCGGAGAAAGACAACGACAACGAACAAATCGAAACACACATCAAAGATACGTGTCCGGACACAAAAAACCAACAAAAAAAACCTCACCCCCAAACCCCACAAAAAACCCCACCCCAAAATCTCGAACTCACACCCAAAACAAAACATATTAAAACACAAACAAAAAAAAAATAAAAAATAAAACACAAACAAAAAAACAAAAGAAAAATTGAAACAAAAAAAAAAGAAAAAAACCACCCCCACCGACCAAAGCTAATAATAAGAATATTAATATTATATGTTAATGATTTTATTTATATTATTTTCAAATTATAAAACATTTTTAATAAATTAATAAGAAGTTTCTTTTTATTAAAAATGTAACTTTTTAAAAATAAAATTCTTATAAAATATGATTTTTTAATACAAAAAACTTTTTTTAGAAAGTAACTTCTTTAAAAAATGACATTGTTTACCAAAAAAAATAATGGATTATTTAAAAAATTATTTTTAAAACAAAATTTTTCTAAAGACAAAAGTCTAAAAGATGTTGTAACCGTAGTTTGCAAGAGGATCCGAAGGAGAAAGTCGTAGTCATATGATGTGATGCACAAGAGTCAGTTACCTACTTAGAGCTAGAAGATAAACAAAAAAAAAACATTTAACAAAGTCATCTGTATCAACAAACAACACAATCATGACCGGAGAATATGCAACCCTCAAGAGACGATTATATTCCTCCACAAAAAAAGCCAATGTTGCTAGATGACTTGCAAGAAGTCATCACACCCAAAATTAACTAGTAACGAATCTAATAAATCCAAAATAATCCAACATATAATTCAAACAAAATCCTCAATCGTACTCAAGGGTGATATATAGATGGTCTCACTAATATATTCAACAAACATAAGTGAATAGTACTCAAATTTGCATTCTAACAGATCAAATGACATCATCAAATCACCAACCAAAAACTACAAAGATATGATTGAAACTAAAAGGCAACAGATGATGTAGATAAACGATGGCGGGAAGCGTGGCATTTGCATACAAGCACTGACGCTTGATGGTGTGCGGCAGACGCCTATGGACATGGGCAGCAATTGGCTGTTGGAATGGTGATGATTTTGCAGGGGTAGCTAATTGGAGGCTGTAAAGTTCAATTATGCGGGCTTGTGATAAGGTTGTTACAAGAAAAAGATTTCCAACATACTCATAGGGTACTTGAAAACCAAACAAAGTTACTACTAACTAGGTCCTTGCGGGCCTAACAAAAGAAAGTATATGTAACCTAAATAGGACATGTAAATACGAGCCTCAACCGGACCCGATCCGCTCCAATTAGACTTCAATTTACCAAGTAATCTCTGCTATTCCAAGCCTAAACACAATCCAACAACACCAGTTACAGCATTACAGAAGGGGAAGTCCCTCCGTAACAACCCTCCGACGTAAGAATAATATCCGGAAAATATAAGTGAAAGGTAAGGTTTGAAATAGAGAGCTAAGGGTGTATGTGTGCATGGGGAGATTATCTTGTATTTATAATCTTCATAATGTATGTGTCAATGACATGTATGATGATGGGAGTGGTCCAAAAGAGTTTGCTACACCATTGAGTTCTACCCATCATGTAATCAAAGGTGTGTTCAATCAATGGCTAGGATTGGTGATAATTGTAATCTCTTGGATGTGAGACACGTGTAGGGTCAAGTGTTATTTGTGTTCTACGGTCCGTATGTTACTTTTGGTTGTACGGGTCGAATCCGGGTCCAGGTCGTAATTCGATACCATACGTCTACTCTATATAATGCTAGAGTCATATTATTTATTAGCAAGTTGGATAAAATAATAACAACAATAATCTGGATAGGAAATACACAACTTGATAATGAATTTGGTGTAAAAATGACTTGCACTAACCCAAGGCACTTTTATAGAACAACACAGTACCATGGTTTTGATAAATTAAGACACTCACCACACTAAGTAACATGAATCACCTAAATAAAATTTGTCCCAAGTCCTTAGGTGCACCAAAGTGTAGAGTTTAGTTTATCTAGTCGACCACAAATGCTAAAGAACACAGGTAATAATGATATCATCAACATTTACAAGGACAATGTGCGTGCATGTGCGGGTGGCATGTGGCGTGTTCAATTATACACACACGCATGTCAACAAGTACATTTTACGTTTCAGTCTAAAATTTCTATTATAAGAATTGTAAAGAAAAAATAAAAAATATTGCATGCAAAACACATTATCACTTAAATATATTTAAAGACACTGTTGCCCAGAAAATAATATGTAGCTTGAAATATCAACTTGTGTGGGAGTAGATAGAGAGGTTTAGACAGATGCACCAGGCTTGAGAGAGAGGATAGCCTTCTTGATTCGCTCAGCCGCGGCCTGTAGGGTGGAGAGGGATGCTGCATAAGAGATCCGGATGCAGGTGTCGTCCCCAAATGCATCTCCGGGGACAAGGGCGACCTGGGAAAATTAAAAAATAATAACAATCAATTAATATAAAATTCAAAATACTTTGTTTTCTTTTTCCAAAGATTTGGACAGGATACAATGATATGAGTCTATCAGATCCTTAGTTGCGCAGGTTGGAGGCTATTTTAGACATTTTAGCAAGACATTTGATCTATAAAATCCTATGTCTACCATTTCACTTAGAAATTTCAGAAAAATCACAAGTTCTTGTCATGAAAACTACAAAAACAGATTTTTATGCATATAGATATAAATCCAGTTTTATATAACCCCTTACAGTGATAAATTAGTGACAAACAGGTCATTTTAAGTAGGAAATTATCAAGTATTTACCTGACCCTCTTCCAGTAAATACCGACACAGAGACTCGGAGTCCTTAATCAAACCAAAGCCATCAACCTCTGTGCCATAGTAATAGCTGAAATCAAGAAAGAGGTAGAAAGCACCCTGCAAAACACGATTTTTAGAACCAAGAAGCCCTGGTAATGGATACATTATTGTGATGATTTTGTATGATACAATTTACAAGTGTATACAATCACATGTGTGTGTGTAGAGAGAGCAAGCCAATAACTGTAACTTTAAATGGGCTGATGGGCCTAATCCTAATATAGTTAAACACATAATTTGGGGACATTTGTAAATAGGGATTGATGGAAATAAACAAAATGATCATTCCTTTATTGTTTTTTTAGTATACTGTAACCAAACGATCACACAAATGTCTACAAACAAAATGGCAGTTATACCTGAGGTTCAGACATTTTGACACCTTCTAATTCCCCGAAGGCTGAGACCAAAAAATCTCGCCGTTCACGGAATGCTTTGACCATATGAGAAACGGCTTCTCCACCTGCATAACCCATTCCTAGAGCAGCAACTGCAGCCTTTTGAGCTATACTACTAGCACCTGAAGTTGACTGTACCAACAATGAAGAGAGATCAGTTGTGTAATTATGTGAAAGATGTCAAAATAAACGATAAGATCAAATGAATAATGATTCTTAAGGTAGGTTGTATGTGACATTATATACCTGACTTTGAATTTTATTGCATGCAGCCACAAAGTGTTTAGGACCAGCAATATATCCAAGTCTCCAACCAGTCATTGCAAAAGCCTACCCAAATGCACACCAATGGAACCACAGGTAAAGATGATATTCACGAGCGCTCATTAGTAAAGGATGATCAATGATAAAACAATACACTTTTTGAGTGCATTTGTACAAAACCAAATCGCTAATGAACTATATATACCTTAGAGAACCCATTGACAGTTAGTGTGCGTTCCCACATTCCAGGTAAAGATGCAAAGCTAGTATGGACAGCTGGTGCATATATTATGTGTTCGTATATTTCATCAGAGAGCACCTGAACAGAACCGACAAAAATAAGTTTCATGTTAGTTGAAGTAATTTACTCATGAATGGGTTGGTTTGGGTTGTGTTTTATCTCCAACAAGTCGATAGGGTCAAAAATATAAAATTTTAGCTTAAAGGAAATGGGCTGAACATCTCCCAAAATCAGTTTTGAATGTATACAACCTCCTTAACTGTTTTCTTTACAACAAAGTCTTTGGCTTATCAAGGCTGTGGGTTCAAGTCCCAATAGGGACAAGTGTATGGGAGTGTTTGCCAGTTAGAAGTTATATTTACTGCTTATTCAGAGAATTGGGTTGTTACTTCAATACAAAAATTTTATAATCATAACTTATGAATTGATTATTAGTGCAAGAAATTTTCAAATAGTCGAAGAAGGGGTTTGCATATTGGCTCAACCCATTTTAATCCATACCGGATTCTGGAAATGATATGTTTCATCCATTTTGACCCAACCTGCCCTACCCTCCCATTTGGCCACCTCTACTAAAAAGAAGCATGCTGAAATAAGAGCTGAGATAGAAATGTGATAATTGTACCAAGAGTCTTGGATGCTTCGCAACAACGCGAGCAATCTCTTCAAGCAATTTCTTAGGATAAACGGACCCTGTTGGGTTAGATGGAGAACAAAGAATTAGCAGTCTGGACTTTTCAGTAAGCTTAGACTCAAGAAGCTTCGGATCTAATAGAAAATTTTCTGAGATGCTTGCAGGAAGAATCACAGGAGTAGCGTCTGCCAACCTTGCCATTTCAGGGTAACTCACCCAAAAGGGAGCTGGAATTATAACCTGCAAAGGGAGAATGATTGTAAGATAAAAGAGCTGCTATATCCTATATAATGACTACGATGACACCTAGAATATGGAAAGAAGTACACAGCAATTGACCTCATCTCCTGGGGAACAAACAGCTAGTACTGCTTGTAGTATACTCTGCTTTGCCCCATTACTAACCACAATCTGGTCAGGTGTGTAAGAAAGATCATTCTCCTCTACAATAAGAATGAAAAAAATACGTATATTAATAAAGAACTATATTTCAATATCTATCATTCGATATTAGTCAAGCAATGTGTCGAATGATGAAACTTACCCTTTAGTTTCTTACATATTGCTGTTCGTAGTTCCAGGGTACCCGCATTAGGAGTATACCTTGTGTAACCTTCACGGATTGCATTTATTCCAGCCTAGTTAAACGTAAAAAAGATAATTATTTAAACTATGGCGAATAAAAGAATTTATTGAATGGATAACAGAGAGATGTCATCATATCAGCTACCTCAGCAATCACAGCTGGGGTGTCAAAATCAGGCTCTCCAGCAGCTAATCGGATGACAGGAACACCAGCTTCGACAAGTGCAGTTGCTTGGTCAGTTATAGCCACTGTTTTTGAAGGCTTTACAGAGTTGACTCTAGGGCTTAGAGAGGTATCAAGTTCCATTTGCTCAGAAGTGTTGTCTACAATTACTGCTGAACAGACCGTGGAGGACTTGTGATGTCTTCTAGTCTCCAAAGATCTACTCCAAATGACAAATGAAACCAAACCAATCATATTGTGGTATAATTCTAGCATGAGTAGATCTCAAAAACACCTTATTAAATCTACTTTTAAAATTATGGTAGTAAATAAGTTCTCCTTAGAGTAAGAGTAGGAATATTTTCTCTTTTATAACAATTATGGGAAGGTCCTGTTTGCCAGAAACTGCATGGCATGTATACACTCCAATAAGTGATGGAGAATGAAGATATCCATGGGTGGAACTACATTGGTCCAGTGGGTTAGTTGACATTCCGTCTGGCAAACTTTTCTGTTAATAGGGTAGGGAATGCCATCACTCTTTGTGGCTTAACCCTTGTCACAGGTTAGTTTTAGAAAGCTCCATGGCAAGAGCTTCATGCACATGAGGCGTTGCTCTATATTCAACCAAATAAGCGTTGAAGATATCTTTAGATCATTATCTATATAGACGGTGATTGATGGGACTTAAACTTAGTATGATGAAATGAGGTTTGTCAGTCCCTCCATTCCATATATTTTCTTACAAATTCTCACAAACATTTCCTTTGGAACCAAAAATAATGCTTTTCTAAAATAATTCATGCAATCTGTATAATCATATTCTATAACATCAAATCAATCGCGGTAATCCATATTCTGGTGATAACAGCTCATCCTTTTCAGTAGGACCGACTACAGAGCCTTCAATTCCAAATCAGAATCCAATCCAAATGCTCCATTTGTCATTTGATATATACATATGTGGACGAATGTACATCATTCCTACCGCAATCTACTCTATAACTTATACATAAACAATCCAATTGACAAACAAACCCATTTCCCCAAACACGATCTATTCAAACTACTAAACACCTAATTCATCACATACTTCAACCACAAATTAAAATCTCAAATGTCACAACATTATTATTCGAATAGCGATAACAACAATGAGTAAAGCAAGAAGTAAGCATACTTGATCGAAAGAGTTCCGTTGAGGTTGGAGGAAAAGGTGATTGTCGTCGATCTGACGGAGCTGAGTGGATTGATGGTGAGTCGTGAAGAGTTATCGGTGAAGAAGGAGGCAGTTGCAGAAATGCGAGCAGCCATGGTTACGTCAGAGTTGAATTTGGTGAATTGAAATCCATTGTTGAAATTTATAGAGAAGAGGGGAGTGTGAGGGGGATGGGGTTTGGTGGAAGGGGGTAGGTGGGTGGATTCGATGTATGTTTTAGTGTAGGTGTAGTTGTAGTTGTAGTTGGTGGTGATTTGTTTACTTAAGCTTTTAATAATAGTCTTCCTAGGATGTCAAATTTGATTTTCTTTTAAGTTTAAGGGGTTAATTTTGTTTTTTTTTTCTTTGTTACAAAAAGGCAAGGAGATGCTTTATATGTTGTATTATGTGCTTCAACTCTGGAACATGCATAGAGACTAGTACATTATGTTTTGATGCTTGTGTTTTAGATAAAATTAATAGAATTTACAACAAAATAATAAGAGATATAACACCTTATGCAAAAAAAAGGTGATAATTAAAATTATATAAATATACTTCTACGTTATGTGTCATCGTTTAATTTCATGTAGGCTTCATGTCACTCGCTTATTTTTCTTTTATTTTTTTTTACTTCATCTTGTTTCTATGGAAATTGCTTAATCCCCTTTCACAATCTTTTTCTTACTTTAAAACAATTAAAAAACTGATTGTGTGTGACGAGCTTCCTTTCACCCTTTAGCGCGTTAAAGATTTATATATACAAGGACTTGTATACATCGACATATGAAGTTTTAAAAGCGTATATGAATGCATAGGATATTGCATATGCTTATATATGATCCTTTTATACATGTATAATATGTGTATTTTAAGTTAAAGCATATGTAATACGTTTAACATAATTTTATAGGATAAATTTTAGTTTAGTTGATAATTTTATTTAAGTTCTTAAAATTTTTAATATTTATATTCATTTCATTATATATATAACTTCGCATGGACGGTATAAACAGTACCGGCCACGTGTCATGTTCTAATTCTTTCACGTGTCGCTCGTCGATTGGTCCATGCCTTTTTTTATGTATGCGAGGTGGTGCATCTTGATGGCCATAACATCAACCACTTGCTTTAACCATTCTAACATTGTCAAAACTGTCTCTTCAAACTCATCTAACGCCCTAACCACCCTAGCACCCTCCACCATCGTCTCTTACTATGTTTGTTTCGATCGGAACCATGGAATGAACTGAGACAACATCAAACTCGAACATATCAGACTGGAACTCATGATATTAACCTCAATCAACTCGGTCTGCTCGAACCTAAAATAGGGGTGTTTACAGTTCGGTTTAAAATTGCAAAACCGTCCAAACCTGTCATCGATTTAGTTTCACCGGTCGGTTGTTTTAGTCACTGTAAGTTGGTTGATTTCAAGTTTTAGCCCATACGAATGGTTTGGTTTGTGGTTTATACCAAAAACCGTCCGTATAAAACCAAACCGGAGCATTAAATTTTGCTATATTATAAACTTTTAAAATATTTTAAATTAAATATATTTAGTTAGTTATGTCACCTTTATTAAAATTTATACACAACTGGATTAAGTTTTTAGGAAGGATTCAAGCCTAAGGTATAACTCATGTTCGTCCATTATTCAGCCCTCATGTTATCTGTTATCTGTTGCATCATTTCTATGTTTATCTCATCAGAAATCTTCATCTCTATGTTTCTGGTTTTTGACATGTAAATTTAGTTTTTGATTGATGAATTTATATTAGTGAATTAACTTTAGACTATGAATCTGAGATTTGTGAAGAACTTTTGAGATATTAACATGTGACTTGTGAATTAATTTAAAAATTGTGAAACCAAATTGTTCCGTTAGTAACGCTACGGTTTTAAATTTTAATGGTTCGGTTTTGCTGTCAATAATTAAAAGCTATTACTAACAGTTTGACCCCCATTAACCATCAAAACCAGACCATGATCTCACACCCAGTTGATATTATCATAATGCAGCGAAAGTAAATAAATTTAAACTTAAAGCGTTTACATCCCCTAAAGAAATTGTCTAAGTGGCATTACATCATTAATAAATATCCAAAGTGTAAATCGTCTAGAAACCCAAATAAAATATATGAAATAAATTGTTCATAAATGTTGAGGTGGATAGGGTGGTGGCGGTGGTGATGGTGGTGGTCGTAATAAATGTATTACAATCAAGCTTGACCCGGACTTACCCGCCCGAGTGATAAAATATCCCCTAACCCGTTACCGCTAGATTGTCGGGTTTAATAGTTCCCTGCTATGCACGGTTAAATTGTACTAATCTGTGACATAACGATTATTGAATCTCAATGGTGGGTTTCCTTGTCATATAGGCCCATTGTGTATGGGGATTTCCCAAATAATACTATCCACAAATCACGTGGCTCCTAATGGAGTTAGTGATTGTGCTCCATTCGGGGACAAAAATAGGTAATATTACACCATAAAATAATAACTAACAAATATGTATTTCACCGCAATAGTTTTTAAGTAAAAAGGTGGTTCATGAGACTTACAAGTGAGTTGTTCACGGGATAAAACCTAGGAATCTGGGATACTACCGATCAAAATGGTTTCTAAGTTCATTTAATTTGTATTAGTAACCCATTAAGCGATTAATTAAGCCCAAACCTTTAGTTTTAGGTCTTCCCATACTTGGCTTGTTGATTCCCATTACACATGTGTAATCTTGTTTTTCTTCTTTGACTTTTGAGTTTTTAACTTGTGTTTTGCCTAAGTTTGGGTCAATACATTATAAGTTCAGCTTATAATTGTTATTATAAGTGTGATATGGTTCCAAAAAAATAAGGTTTCAATGGTTGGCAAGTTTGGTCCCTTGACTTTGCTAAATTGATATTTTTAACCCTAAAGTTTGGAATTTTGCATTTTAATTATTTATGATGGTTGTTATTGTTTTAAGTGGGTTAGGCTACTGGAATATGTTTATATTTGTGTTATTTGGTAACTCTTAATATCTATAAGAATTTATTTTCGGATTAGGCGTTTTATAAAACTAAAATTAAAGATTTCTTATTTGAAGTTGTTGAGTGGTACAAATAGTGTTAATGTTTTAATTATAACTTAATTTAGGTATTATTTAGCCTCTAGAGTGTTAAGGTTATGATTATAGGGTCGGTGAGTTGATTATTATATTTTTAAACGCTTTTCAGACCCGTTATTTTAAATCCATTGGTTCCATTAAATTTATTTTGTTCTTTAAGTTTATGATTCATAATTTACTGTAAAAACATCAAGTTCTTTATTTTATAAATTTTATACATTTGTATTATTTTTCTAATTAATAGGCCAGTAACTATTTTATATTAACAATAAATTTTGTAAAATTTTCTAGAAAACTCTACAATTTCTTATATTTAGTTTTTAACTTATATTTATCATTACAAAGGATTATTACTGGAAATTTAGGTCTTAATTTGTTTTTGTTGGTTTTGGGGTTTTAACGCTAATGGTTTGGTTTTTAACGGGGTTTTGGGTTTGGGTTGGCTTCGGTCAACTTTTGGTCATATATCTCTTTTACATACTTATTATCATTCATAGGTTATGTATTTTTCACTATTATTGTTCCCAAGCTCGCTTTTTATAATTTTCACTATTTTTAAGTGTATAAATTTATATTTTTGTTTACGAAGCAAATAAATTCTAAAAATTATGAAAATTAATTTATAGGCAGTTCTTAACATCATAAGTCTACTGGAATTTTAAATAATCAGAATTTTTGTAGTTTTGTCATTTTCGTTATGTTTGCTCGGTTACTCTCGTTAAGTACCCGTTAAATCTCGGTTTTTTTATATAAAGTATTTTAGTTTTTTTGCCCTTCCCCAATCAATATATAATAAATAACCCCAAATTTTAGTAGATTAAGTCACCCAACTCGATTTCTTGTATTTTTACAAAATTTAATATACTTTCAAACTTTTTTTGTAACACCCGGTTATTTACTACTTTGAAGCCGACGAAGGAAGAAAAAGAAATAAAGTCCAAAGTCGAGGGACCAAACTCGCCAACGAAAGAAAGTCGGGTGAGTGGGAGTATATAAGGGAGAGGACAGCCCTTACCCTCTCCCCCACACTCACATTTTCAGCTATCAAAGAGAGGAGAAGAGAGGAGAAGAAAGAAAGGAAGAAAAGAGGAAGAAAGGGTCGGTTCGGGTGGTTCGAGTGGCCAAAATCGTCGTGTAGCAAGCCAAATCGAAGCCCTTGTCGTTGTGCTCGTTTGTGTGAGTTTTAGGACCCCACTTTTACTTGTTTTCAACTGATTTTGGGGCTGGAAAGCATCAAAAACCTGTTTTTGTATGTGTATGTGTTTGACCCATTTGGGTGTGTTGCGTGTGATGTGTTTAGAGTATGTTTTCGGGCTTGTGTGTGCTTGTAGGGTGTTGTGGTATGTATTCCTAAGGTCTAAGATGGTTAATTTAGGCTTACAATGGGTTTGGATGAGCTTGGAGGCCGAAAATGGCAGATTGGGTTCGGGATGAACTCCATTCTGCATCAGCTAGGGCTATGCGACCGAATGAAGGCCATACGCCCGATTGAGAGGCGACTGAGGTTCATTCGCACGATTGGGATTCATTCGCACGATTGAGGGTTCAATCGTACGACTAAGTGTTCATTCGCACGACTGGGAGTCCAGTCGCATGGGGAGTCATACGACTGAGGGTCCAGTCGCATAGGTATTTAGTCGCATGAGTCCATTCGCATGAGGTTAGTCGCTTAGGTGCTCATTCGCATTAGTTCCATCCGCAAGAGGTCCATACGCACGACTGGATGTCCATTCGCATAGATGTTCATCCGCATCGCATGATGTTCAGTCGCATGGAGGCTATGCGACTGAAGGGTGTCCATACGCCCGAATAGGGCCGTTGCACTCGAAGGAAAGTGTAGCTCGACTTCTGACTTTCGGGGGAAAGTGCAGATGTAAGTTTTGACGTAAAGGTTCCCGTAAGAGCATGTAAGATGACTGTTATGACCATAGGGAGCATGTTGGGCATGGTGATGATGATGTTGCATGTTTATGCATGTTATGTATGTATGATGTTTCCCTGTATGATGATGGCTGTGTATGATATGTTCCTTATTATGATGTATGTTTATCTTTCTTGTCGCTTTACGTGTCATGTTAATGAATAAAAATGAAGTATTATGTAACGTAGAGTGAAAGATAGAGAAAGGAGGAACATGAAGTAAGAGTGCATGCATTAATGAGTAATGAAAGTAAAGAAAGTCTTGCAAGCATGGTATGCATCGGGGTCTTTCTTTGTGATTGACCATTTGTATAGCACTATTGCTGCATACCTTAGGTACTGTGACCAGGAGATGCAACGCACCGTTATAGAAGGTCTACGATAGGCCTAGGTCCAGAACCATGAACAGAAAGGTATTGCGTACGGCAATGGTACTCACATCTTCATACCTTAGGTACTGTGATCACGAGGTGCGACGCACCGTTATAAAAGGTCTACGATAGGCCTAGGTCCAGAACCATGAACAGAAAGGTATTGCATAGTACACCTGAACTTTATCCTAGGTGCTGGGGCCATGAGGTGCAGTGCACCGATATAGAAGGTCTATGATAGGCCTAGGTCCAGTATCATGAATAGAAGGGTAAGGTTTATAGTTGATAGAAAAAGGAAAGGTTGTAATGATTAAAGAATCTGAACGTTACAGTATGAATGAATGATGAAGATAATAATGATATTATCTGTGTATACGTATGACGTATGATCACATGAGAAAACGAAAGGTTTTAATGAAAGTAAAGTATGTTTTATTATAAAGCTAGAACTCACTCAGCATCGCTGACTTTTATTATGTTTTCCAGTTGGCAGGTAATGATTGCTGAGGATGGCACTGCAAGGCTACTCGGCTCTTTTGGGATGGCACCCATTTATAACGCTTTTGTGATATAATGCAAACATGTATTTTGTAATCGGATAATGATGTATTATTTGGCAAAAGTGTTTATGATGAAATGAGATGTCATTTTTGAATGTTTCCGCTGCAATATACTCATGAAACAAATGTAATTATATGTTTTATGTGCGATGAGGATCCAACTGTAAGCGTCCCGGGAACGGGGCCTTACAAGTTGGTATCAGAGCCAAAGTTTAAGTGAAATGGGTAAATTTTCAAAATAAACCTTAACTTAAACTGAAAATGGGACGAAAAGGGAATGGGATGCCAATCTGAGTAGCTGCGTGCCATCAGGTATTTTCTTAAAGTTAACCGGTTTTATGTGCGCATGGTATGTGGTTATGTGTTGTATATAGATTTAAATACTGATGTAGTCAGGACAGGTAATGCTTGGGGTATGAAGAGTAAAGTAAGTGGCTAATCACAATTGGCCACTGTAATTAGGGACTTACTGTACTTGACATAAACTGAGCTGTTTCCTTGAATGACCGGTTGGTGTTTGAACCTTTCAGTGTGAGTTAGAGAATGGCTGGAGGTAGATCTTCTAAAGCTTCTAGGGGTGGAGGCCGTGGCGGGCCTGATGTTGAGCCGCGAACCAAAAGAGGAAGGCCAAGGGTCGAAAGGGTGGTTCCTGAAGAACCAGAGACCCCTCATCCGGAGGCTAGGGATGAGAGTGCAAACCTGAAGGCCTCGGTAAAGGAGGCTGTTGTTGAAGAAGTACACCAGGTCATGCATACAATCTTACCGTCTGTAGTGACCGAAGTCATCAAGGAGGTGAAAGAAGGAGAAAGAAAGGAAAGAAACAGGTCTTCAGGGGAAAGAGAGCAACCAGAGCCCGAAACGATTTTCCCTGATAATAAAGACGAGGAAGAGGAAGATGAGCCTGTGCGAGAGGTGGCACGAGGCTGTAACTATGGGGCGTTTATGAGATGCAAGCCCCCTACTTTCGACGGTAATGGCAATGCTGCCGCTGCTCACCGATGGGTGAGAGAGATGGAGGCTGTTCTCGACATCAGCGAGTGCCGGGAAGATCGAAAAGTAAAGTTTGCCACCCATTCGTTTGTGGACTCAGCTTTATGCTGGTGGGACAATATTGTCCAAGCTGAGGGTAACCGGGCAATCGGGAAAATGAGATGGCCCGAACTGAAGAAGTTGGTGATTGAGGAGTTCTGTCCTCATAGAGAAATGGATAAAGTTGAGAGAGAGTTCCTGCATCTGGAGGCGGGGACCATGACACATCAGCAGTATACTACGAAGTTCACTGAGATGCACGTCTGGTGCCGGATCAGGTGACACCCTTGTCTTGGAAGATTAAAAGATACATTCAGGGTTTGCCAGCGGATATTCGCAGGCATATGATCGCTGCCTGACCGAGCACGTTTAGGTCGGCGGTGGACTTGGCGGGAAGACTGTATGATGAGAGAACGGTGGTGGTGACAGGAGGTAGCAAGAAGGGTGGAGGTGACCGAAATTGGCAAGGGAAGAGGTTTGGTCGGGGTGATGCCTCGACGGGTAACAAGAAGGCGCGGATGGACGACCGCCGTGTGGTCGCATCGGGTGCTGGTATAAAGAAGTGTGGTAGGTGTGGGAGAGAACATAGCGAGGAATGTAGGCTGGGGCTGAATGTGTGCTTCAAATGTGGGAAGCCGGGACATATAGCCAAGGACTGTCGTACGTTTCTAGTGAACCAAACTTTAGCTTCTGTGTTATTTGATTCTGGTGCTAGTAGGAGTTTTATTTCTGCTGCTTTCTGTGCTAAGCTGCATGTTAGTAGAGGACGTGTTGATGCGCCCTTTGATGTAGAAACTGCCATAGGTAAGTCTGCCAGGATTTTAGAGATGATAGAGAACTGTGATGTGGAACTTGAGGGTCATAAGTTTCTTGTTAGACCGTTCGTGATGACCTTAGGTGGTTTTGATTTGGTTCTTGGGATGGATTGGTTGGCGGAATTCGAGACGAACATTGTGTCGCAAGAAAATGATTCGGTTGACAGCCCCTGACGGGAGTTCGGTGACGGTTTATGGTGACCGGGTCACGATGATTCCGAAAGTAATTTCGATAGAGGTGGCGGGAAAGTGTATGAGGCGTGGATGTAGTGCCTACTTGGCCTATGTAAAGGATGTGGATACGCCAACACCACAACTAGCCGATGTACCGGTTGTGTGTGATTTTCCAGATGTGTTCCCAGAAGACTTATCAGGAGTGCCACCTGACAGAGAGATCGAATTTCAGATTAATCTGATACTGGGTGCCCAACCTGTCGCCAAAGCACCGTATCGGTTAGCTCCGACGGAGATGAAGGAATTGATGGAGCAGTTGCAAGAGTTGCTTGATAAGGGGTTCATTAGACCGAGTATCTCTCCTTGGGGTGTTCCGGTCCTGTTTGTAAAGAAGAAGGACGGTAGCATGAGGATGTGCATTGACTACCGCGAGCTAAACAAGATGACGGTTAAGAACCGATACCCCTTACCGAGGATAGATGATTTGTTCGATCAGCTTCAGGGTGCCAGTTGGTTTTCAAGGATAGATCTTCGATCTGGTTATCATCAGTTGAAGGTGAAGGAACAATATATCCCTAAAACAGCTTTCCACACGCGCTATGGTCACTACGAGTTTCTTGTCATGTCTTTTGGTTTGACCAACGCGCCAGCTGCTTTTATGGATTTGATGAACCGTGTGTGCGGCCGATGCTGGATAAATCAGTGATTGTGTTTATTGATGATATCCTGATTTATTCGAGGAGCGAGATTGAGCATGGCGGTCACATTCGGGAGGTTCTGGAGACGTTGAGAAGGGAGAAGTTGTATGCTAAATTGTCCAAGTGCACGTTCTGGTTGCGCGAGGTTCAATTCTTGGGTCACGTGGTGAATCCCGACGGGATTATGGTGGACCCGGCGAAAGTGGAGGCGATTATGCAATGGAAGTCGCCGAAGACGCCATCCGAGATTCGTAGCTTCTTGGGTTTGGCGGGCTACTATAGGAGATTTATCCAAGACTTCTCTAAGATTGCTTCTCCACTGACTAATTTGACCCGAAAAGATGTGAAGTTCGTATGGGGTCAAGCTCAAGAGAAGGCGTTCGAGGAACTGAAGGCGAGGTTGACTCAAGCTCCAGTTCTGTCATTACCCGATGGAAGTGAAGATCTGGTGGTTTATTCTGATGCTTCCTACTCGGGGTTGGGGTGTGTGTTAATGCAGAGAGGAAAGGTCATAGCCTATGCATCCCGACAGTTGAAGGTTCATAAGGTCAATTATCCTACTCATGACTTGGAGCTGGCAGCTGTGGTTTTTGCGTTAAAGATTTGGAGGCACTATCTCTACGGGATGAAGTGCACCATATTCACTGACCACAAGAGTCTGAAGTACTTCTTCGAGCAGAAGAATCTGAACATGAGGCAGAGACGGTGGTTGGAACTTATATAGGATTATGATTTTGAGATCCACTACCATCCGGGCAAGGCCAATGTGGTGGCTGATGCCCTTAGCCGGAAAGAAAGGCCCGAGCCGATTCGGGTGAAAGCATATCAACTGATCATGACCTCAGATGTAATGAAGCAAGTCAAAGAGTTTCAAGACGAGGCACTGAAAGAAGATCATCTTAACTCTGAAAGAATGAGAGGTCTGGTTGGGGAATTGGGTGAAAACACACTCGGTGTTAGAACCCGATTCGGTCGTGTGTGGATTCCTCGTTTTGGGGATCTACGGGTGAAGATAATGGATGAAGCTCACAAGACTCGATACTCCATTCACCCAGGTGCCACGGAAATGTACCAAGATATGAAGAAGGATTATTGGTGGTCGGGTATGAAGCGCGATGTGGTGGAGTATGTGAGTAAGTGCCTTACTTGCTTACAGGTGAAGGCCGAGCACCAAAAGCCGTATGGGAAGATCCAACCTTTGGATATACCGGAATGGAAGTGGGAGCACATCACCATGGATTTCATTACGAAGTTGCCGCGTACCCCGAAAGGGTACGATGCCATATGGGTGATAGTTGACCATTTGACGAAGAGTGCTCACTTTCTACCGATCCGTGAGACATATTCATCTGAGAGGTTGGCTGGTCTATTCATCAGGGAAATTGTAACTCGTCATGGTGTGCCGGTGTCTATCATGTCGGATCGCGACACTCGGTTTACATCTAAATTTTGGAAGAAATTCCACGACGCTATGGGGGACGAGGTTACATATCAGCACGGCTTATCATCCCCAGACTGATGGTCAGTCAGAAAGGACCATTCAGACACTGGAAGACATGCTTCGGGCATGTGTGATTGATTTTGGTGGAAGTTGGGATGACCACCTACCGTTAGCCGAATTCTTATACAACAACAGCTATCATGCCAGCATTGGTATGCCTCCATATGAGATGCTATACGGTAGGAGATGCAGAACTACCGTTTGTTGGGATGATATTGGTCAGAAGGAATTGGGGAGCGTCGAAGTAATCGAGGCTACGACTGAGAAGCTTGAGAAGATTAAAGCCTTCATGAAGGCAGCCAAAGACAGACAGAAGTCGTATGCTGATAAAAGACGCAGGCCGATTGAGTTCCAGGTGGGCGACCGGGTTATGTTGAAGGTCTCACCTTGGAAGGGTATTATCCGATTCAGGAAGCGGGGCAAGTTGAGCCCAAGGTATATAGGCCCTTTCCGCATCATCGCTCGAGTAGGAGAGGTGGCGTATAGATTGGAGTTACTGGAGGAGTTAAGTGGAATTCACCCGACATTCCATGTATCTCATCTGAGAAAGTGCTTAGCTGATGAAGACATGATTGTTCCACTAGAGGATATCGAAGTCGACGAACGGCTCAATTATGTGGTGCAACCAGTGGCAATCATCGATTGGAAAGAGAAAAGGCTGAGAAATAAAGTGGTTCCTCTTGTGCGTGTACAGTGGAAGTACAGGAAAGGATCCGAGTCAACGTGGGAGACTGAGGAAGAAATGAGGCAACATTATCCATGTTTGTTCGAAGAATTATTTAAGGGGGGTGGACTTGTAACACCCGGTTATTTACTACTTTGAAGCCGACGAAGGAAGAAAAAGAAATAAAGTCCAAAGTCGAGGGACCAAACTCGCCAACGAAAGAAAGTCGGGCGAGTGGGAGTATATAAGGGAGAGGGCAGCCCTTACCCTCTCCCCCACACTCACATTTTCAGCTATCAAAGAGAGGAGAAGAGATAAAGGAAGAAAAGAGGAAGAAAGGGTCGGTTCGGGTGGTTCGAGTGGCCAAATGTGAAGTCACTGGATCGGTAAACATCCGAGCATGTTCTTGACGGAAGGATAAACAACAGCAAAAACCAAGAGACAATCAATAACACGAACTATAATATAATGGTTTCATTGATAAAACCTAACGATTACAAGCTCGTTACAACATAAGAATCAAGACTCTTGGCAAGGGGAGATCGAGCATGATCTCCCGTCTCATCCGGCAGCCCTAGACCCCGGGCATACTCCCTCCCCAAACCCTTAATCTCTCTACACATTGAAACTGGTATATATAGGCCTCGGCCCATATTAGATGCGACTGAGCCCATTCGTGCGATTGGACCATGCGTATGGTTCAATCGTACGACTGATCCAATCGCATCTCTCAGTCGCACGACTGGCCCATTAGTAAGGCTCACTCGCACGACTGAGTCTCATTCGCATATGCTCCTGCGAATGACCCAGTTTCATGTGTTTACAACATATCAGGTGTATTACATTAAGCCTAGACTATTCGACAAGCGACAGACACACTATATATGACTATATATGCTCCAACAAATTCCCCCTTGGACGTTGCTTGTGAATAGTAGATAACACCTCTTACAATCTTTAGTCAATCTTTGCTCTGGTTGTCAATAGAATCAAACGAAATCCATATTAGCCAACGTTGCCGCTCCGTCAGGTTGCTACAGTATCCCTGAAGATGAATTTAGGCACAATAGCTTTTGTTTACTTTGCAGAACACCATCACAGCATCAAGATTCCCCATATGACTGATTTTTCCAGATAATGACATGAACAGTTTTCCATTGCTTCAATCTTCACACAGGCTAACCTGATTAACATTAACACCTGCAGAAATTCCCCCTCACATTCAGCATATCCCAATATATAAATGTTGTGCTCTCTTGGCGTCTTCATACGATGTATTGGGCAAAAGGTAGAAGGTTCCAATCCATAGCTGACAATCTCAACCAAATCAGCATGCATGTAGATTCTTCATCGGAAACCGGCTCACATCATCACTTTCTGATTGCGTCTTCAATCTCTCTATACGTGGATTCCCCCTAAGAATGAGAATCCTCTCTGTGCGGATAGATATAACTTGATTGGCCCATAAATAGTCAGATGCTCCTGACTTCCCCACAAAATCAGCACCGACTGCTGACATCTTCTCTTCTCTCTTTCGTGTTCCAACTTCATTCACCTGTTCTGGAAGTCCGACGGATAATGGGGTATACATCAAACTTATTTGACAAAAGAATCTCGGGGTGAATATGCTTTGCTCATCCTCAAATCTGTGCAAGAAGCAGTTCCAGACTCTTTTTTTTTTTTGGTCTGGAACAAATGCGGATGAGGCAATGCGGATGGCTCATTCGTGCGAATGAACATACGACTGGTTCAATCGCACGACTGAACATACGACTGGTCCAGTCGCACGAATGGTCCATTCGCATGGTCCAGTCGCACGAATGGTCCATTCGCATGGCCCAGTCGCACGAATGGGTCTGCACGCAGATTTTCAAATCTGCAGCCGTCAGGGCTGCCAAAAACCCTAATCTGACGAATTCAACATGAACCGAAACAAAGTAGACATCATCAGATTCGCAAGGGTCATAGGAACGTGGTTTCGAGTTCGATTTTAACATAGAAACAACACACGTAACAAGATCTGAGCAAAACACGAAGAACACGAAGTGGGTTTCACGTCAAGATCTGAAATTTGATCCAGAAATCAAGAGCTCGGGTTGCTAGAATGATTGTTAGATCATTCCAGCAGTAACCGGCTCTGATACCAATTGTGAAGTCGCTGGATCGATAAACATCCGAGCATGTTCTTGACGGAAGGATAAACAACAACCAAAACCAAGAGACAATCAATAACACGAACTATAATATAATGGTTTCATTGATAAAACCTAACGATTACAAGCTCGTTACAACATAAGAATCAAGACTCTTGGCAAGGGGAGATCGAGCATGATCTCCCCTCTCATCCGGCAGCCCTAGGCTCCGGGCAGACTCCCTTCCCAAACCCTTTTAACTTTTGAAATTTAACATTATGAGTATTTGATCATCTCAGACATGATCATTTTAACTTGAAAACTTTTTGATCACCTCAGACGTGATCCTTTTAAACAATTTAGTCACCTCAGACGTGACTCTTTTAAACACTTTGTCACTTCAGACGTGACTCTTTTAAACTTTGAAAACACATGTGGTCATCTAAGACATGACCCTTTTAGTGAGTTGATCCCATACTGATTTTCATGATGTAGTCCGACAAACAGAACAAACTAAAGTTACTAACTAAATTAGAAGATTAAACTGAAGTACAAAATTAAAACTTGTTTTTGGCTTTTTGTGAGAGATAAATCCTAAGATAGAAATCTACGGGATTTGGTTTCGGAATGGGCAGCTTCAACTTAGATTGACCACACCTGGACCAATTCAATTTTGGAATCATACAGGCACGTCAAATCATTTGGGACTTGTTATCAAAACCTTTTGATGCTCAATTCTTGGTTTTCATCCAGAGTCGTTAGCAACTTTAGAAAATCATACTGGAACTATTAGATTACCACATTGATTTGAACTTTCAAGAATTGCAGCCATAATGATTGTCAATATGTTTGTCCTCTTAAATCCATACACAGACTTTTAACTCAAACTGGTGATAGTTTTAGGTTTAATTATTTCAACTAACATTTGTGGATCCCACACTTATATGGTAATCAACATTCCTCAGGAGCTTTTGAGCGGTCTACGGGTATTTTTACAAGAAGAGACTATTCTTAGAGCTTTCAAAGAGAAGCCAATCCTCAGGTCAGTGCCATCACACAGCAGAGAGGCGGCAAACAACAATGAATTCTAGAATATCTAGGTTATGCTTATCCTCAGGTCAGTGCCATCGCACAGCAGAGAGGCACACAACCTATCTTCTTGTTAGAGCAGCTTAAATTTCTTTTGCACAAAATGCACCAACAACATTAGTCATTAGCTTGATAGCATTTGTCTTTCATTTTTTCGTGCTTTGCTCTATTTATGGTCATCCGCACAAATTCGTGGCGTTTACATGCTCATTACCCCTTATTGGAATATTGTTGATTGTGTTAACCAGTGATAAGATGGAAGCCCACAGTCAGTTGAACAACTTAGTTTGATCTTGAGATCACCAGTTAGATCTAATCATCTATTGTGTTGAATCTACTGACATATAATTTGTGGTCTAACAACCTCTAGGTCTACTCTCGTTGTGTTACCTTAGGAGTTACCAGTTTTTCTATCATCTTCCCTTTTATATTGCTTAGACTACACAGACTTATACTTTGAATTTTTGCATCTTTTCTAAATTAAATTTTTAAAGTCCCTCTTGATTTGTTCCTGTGTACTATCATTTTCCATAGGGTTTGAATCGGTATCACAGATACGATCTACCTTATATCAGCTTTCCACTCCTTCTCCCTCGTTTTTTTTAACGTTATTGGCTGACTTATTCTCCCCCTAAAATACTAAAATCATAACTGGTTTAATTATTTTAGGATTTTAATAAACAGCGAAATAACATGAATTTAATTTAAACAGAATAAAATAAATAAGGAAAATACAATAAAATAAAAAATTTAACTAAAATGCATCGGACTACACATGATCATCATCAGGAATGACATCACTTTTCTTTTTAACGCCGTTGCCCTCTAGCAAATATTGAAAACGTGGTTTATCAAAGGCTTTAGTATAGAGGTCAGCGCGTTGAAATCAGTATTAATTTTTACCACATCAATTAAGTTCTTTTCAAAACAATCTCTTATGAAATGGTATTTAATACCGATATGTTTGGTCTTTTGATGTTGGACCGGATTTTTTGTTACTGCAATTGCAGCAGAGTTATCAACAAAAATAGGAGTAGAAGAAAACTTTAAACCGTAATCCCGCATTTGCTGTTGAATCCAGATGATTTGTGAACAGAAACTTGCAGCAGCAACGTATTCGGCTTCACAGGTTGACAATGCAACCGATGTTTGCTTCTTACACTGCCAGGTAACTAATCTCCTCCCAAAGAATTGACACCCTGCTGATGTAGACTTGTAGTTCATCTTGCAGCCCCCGTAATCCGAGTCACTATATGCAGTAAGCTCAAAGTCATCATCATGAGGATACCACAACCCAAGTGTGGGTGTACCCTTCAGATAACGAAATATCCTCTTGACCCCGATCAGATGGTTGACCTTAGGCTTAGCCTGATATCTAGAACATAAACATGTAGCATACATGATATCAGGTCTTGAGGCAGTGAGGTACATGAGGGATCCAATCATTCCTCGGTACATTGTGGAATCTACCAGATCTCCATTTTCATCAGCTACTATATCGTGATTTGTAGCAAGTGGAGTCCTAGCAGCAGAAGCATTCTCCATGTCAAAACGACTGAGAATGTCTCCTACATACTTGGTCTGATGTAGAAAGATCCCATTTGGTGTCTGATCCACCTGTAATCCGAGAAAGAACTTCATCTCCCCCATAGCACTCATCTCAAACTCTTTCTTCATAACTGCCTCAAACTCTTTGCATAATTCTTCGTTCTTTGAACCAAAGATTATGTCATCGACATATATCTGTACGAGCAGTAGGTCTCCATCTTTTTCTTTGATGAACAGCGTGCAGTCAATGGCTCCCCTGCGAAAGCCGTGTTTCACAAGATGAGTAGAGAGTTTCTCATACCAGGCTCTTGGAGCTTGATGAAGCCCGTATAAAGCCTTATCGAGTTTGTAAACTTTGTCCCGATGATAAGGATCTTCAAATCCCTCGGGTTGACTGACATAGACTGTTTCTCTGATTTCCCCATGAAGGAATGCACTCTTCACATCTAATTGATAGACTTTAATCTTCATGTACGATGCATAAGCAAGGAAGATACGAATGGCTTCCATCCTTGCCACGGGTGCAAACACTTCATTGTAGTCAATTCCCTCGACTTGGCGAAATCCTTGAACCACCAGTCGAGCCTTGTTCCTGATAATGACCCCTTGGTCATCTTTCTTGCATTTCAAGACCCATTTGGTGCCAATGACCTTAGAACCTTTAGGTCTATCTACCAGAGTCCATACACCTAACTTCTTAAACTGAAGAAGTTCTTCTTGCATGGCACTCACCCATGCCTCATCATTAAGTGCATCACTGACGTATTTTGGCTCAAACTGCGAGACAAAACACCGATCAGCACCATCATGAATGTATCCCTTCTCCATAACCGAGGCGTAATCAGCTGAGTATAGCTGATTTCGGGTTTGTACTCCTGATCTGACATCCCCAATGACATTGTCTAGGGGATGATAGACGTTTAGTCGTGATCCTGGAGTAGTAAGAACAACTACCTCAGAGCCAAGATTATGAACATTTGGTTCTGCATCTGAGGTAGTTGGAGTTTGAGGTTCCTAAGTCGAAGGTGCATCACTGGTAGATGCATGTGGACTTTCAGGAACTGGAACCTGTTCCTCCTGACTGTTCTGGTCATCTTCTTCAGCTTCATCGTCAGAGGAGGAGTCACTGTCGTCGACTACTCCCCCTGACTGAGTAGATGATTCTCCCTGTGAGCTAGATGATGTTGAATCTTGAGATGGTGTATTCATGATATCATACATCATTCTAGTAGCTAACTCATCATCCGAAGGAGAGATAGGGATGTTGAAGGACTTGAAGAATCCATCATAGTCGAAAAAGTAGGCGGGTCCTTTGCCAATAGGTGGTGTGGTATATCTCTGAACGTCAACATTACACCACACTTCTACTAGACCCGTTGAGTTGTTGTAAACCCTCTTGTTCGGTATGTTGTATCCTAGAAAGATTCCTTCATCCGCCTTCTCGCTGAATTTGCCTGCTTGTGTCTTCTTCAGAAGTGTGCACGGCGCGCCAAATGGTTCGAGATACTCCAAATTCGGTTTGCGTCTTTGTAGTAGCTCGTAACATGTCTTTCCGTGGCGCTTGACAATCAGAACTCGATTCAGTGTATAACATGCATTAGCTACTGCCTCATTCCAGAATTGGATAGGCATTTTCGAGTCTGCCAGCATAGTCCGTGCTGTCTCTATCAAGCTTCTATTCTTTCTCTCAGCAACACCATTCATCTGAGGCGTGTAGGCAGAAGTGAATTGATGCACAATTCCCTTTTCCTTACAGTAAGCCTCCATCCACTGGTTCTTGAATTCAGTTCCGTTGTCTGAGCGTACTTGTCTCACTTTCAGCTTGTAGAGAGACTCCAGTGTGGTTACTAATTCCTTGAATGACTCAAATGTTTCTGATTTAGACTTCAGAAACATTACCCAAGAGAACCTTGAGTAGTCATCAGTAACTACAAAACAGTACAAGTCGCCTGCAATGCTCTTTGTATTGACTGGACCAAACAGATCCATGTGAAGAAGTTCAAGAGGAAGTTCTATTGAATGAACTTTCTTTTCCTTATGAGACTTCTTCGTCTGTTTGCCTTTCTTGCAAGCTACACAAAAATCAGGAAGCTAGAAGTTCTTGACATTAACTCCTCTCACAAGATCCTTCTGAATCAAGTGATTCATCTTCCTTTGACTAATGTGTCCCATTCTCCTATGCCAGGAGATGGAATCCTTCTCAGTAGCTTTAGATAGAAAGCACTGAACCTCATGATCCGTTGTAGAAGCTGTTGACAGATCCAAAACATAAAGGTCTTTATATCTTGAAGCGGTCATCAGAACTTGGTCCTCCGGGATCACGTAGTCTTTCTTGAGCACGTAAAACTTCTTGTTGTCGAAGATGACCTTAAATCCCTTATCACAGATTTAGGAAACAGAAAGTAAGTTGTTTTGAAGTTGTTGAACGTAGTTTACCTTATCAAACTTAACTTTCTGATTCCCAACCTCTCCCTGAGCTGTGATATAGCCTCCCTTGTTTCCCGCAAACGAAACATTCCCTCCTTTTATTTGCTTGACGTTTGATAAAAGAGCCCTGTTTCCTGTCATGTGCCTGGATGCTCCACTGTCTACAATCCACGTGTTAGTTTCAGCACTGTAGCGCACACCCTGCACATACAATGTAAAAGATTAGTTTAGGTTAGGAACCCAAGCCTTTACTGGCTTGGGTTTCCCAGAGGCATCACACATCATGAATTCAACCCATTGACCCTTAGAGGGTGAGGGTAGCTCAGGTTTCTTTTTATCATCATTATCAGACACAGAGGATGACTTCTCTTTCCATAAGCCAGATTTGTGCAAGGCCTGTTTGTGATAAACAGTCGACTGGCTAATGGGTTGAACTTTAGGTTCACTAGTTCGTCTAGGTGGAGTTAAAGAACTCCTCTTAGAAGACCTAGGTTTTGAGTCCTGAAGTTCAATCTTCTTCCTAGGTGTCTGATAGTAAGGACAAAAGGAAGCAATGTGTCCACATTCTCCACAGTTGTAGCACGACCTGCTATCAACTTTATGATTAAACTTTCTTTATGGAGATGTGTGTGACACTCTAGTAACATCCCTCAATTTAGGTTTTGAATCTTGTTCTTTTGATGTTTTCTCTTGTTTAACAAAGTTAACTGTTTTAACATGTTTAACATCTTTTTCCTTTTGGTTAACTGGTTTTTGACTTGAAACTTGTGAAAGATTAACACTAGTAGTCTTTTTATGTTCTGATTTGACTCTATTTGACCCTGACTTTATATTAACCTTTTCAAATTCCTTGTCCAGATTAACGCAAGGCATTTTACCCTTTGCCTTTGAAGTGGCCTCCTTTTGTTTGGTTCCAGATTCAATAGATGAACATGTGGAATCTGGATCACTAACAAGAGGAGTAGACACCACATGATCCTTGATAGGGTTATTATTAATTGGTCTAGTCTTAGTGTTCATCAAGGTCTCAGGTGGTGGTGGAACCACTTTGTAACCCAATCCCTCCCCGTTGTTTCTTTCTCTCACTAAGTGTTGGACAATGTGTGAAGAACTTGTCCAACTGTGCAGTTTCTGTTTTAACGAGTTTACTTCTACTTCTAGAACTGCCTTTTGCTTCTTAGTGTCTTCTAGGGAGTTTAGATAGTACCTAATGTCATTAGCTTGGTTAAATGCAACTACTTCGGTTTCCCTAAGCTGTTTAGTCAAAAGTTCTATCTTTTCTTTGTAACTATGCTCATTTTGTTTTAATACTCTATTAGCCTCAGTGCACAGTTGCAAATCTTTTACTAAGTTATCATTATGATCTAATAACCTAGCAAATTTTTCATCTATGCTATTTCTAAAAGTATCACAATCAGAACAAGCATGATTATTAAACATTTGGTCAGTGGTACTTACCTGAGTTGGTTTAGAAGAGTTAGCCATCAACGCAGCATCAGATGTCTCTGGTTCTTGTGATTCTGATTCTGTCTTTTCTGTCTTTGCTGTGGTTAGCTCCTCTTTAGGCTTGTAGCTGACCTCAGTTGCAGTTGCTTCTTCACTATTTGACATCGCTATCTCAACTGCTATATCTCCCTCACTCGCGGAATCATCGTCTAAGTCTTCTACACTTTCAATGTTTGATTCCCCTGGAGAGACAAACCTAAAGCTCCAGTCCTGTCCTTCATCATCATGAGCAGTCAAGGCTTTTGGATCCTTGCTTGATGAAGTAGAACTAGTAGCTTGCTTGTCTTGACGAGTGAAGGACAAAAATGGGTTCCCGTTACCCGTCTTCTTTGGGTTAACACATTCTCTCTTGAAGTGCCCCTTCTCTCCACAGTTGAAGCAGGTCACTTTACTCTTGTCAAAGCCAAATGTGGTATCCTTAGTAGCTACCAAGTTCTGTCCGGTCTTTTTCACAAACTTCTTCGCCCTCCGGACTGCACTAGCTAAGGCCCACATAATATCCATTCTCTCCAGCTCCATCTCGTCCACCTGCTCATAGTCCTCGTCTGCCAGATGGCAGTTTCCGATCTTCCCAGCAACAAGTCCATCATATGAATGAACCACTGCAGCCAAAAGATCCATGTGCTCCTTAGCTACTTCCACAGTCACATTCCCGAGGTTCGCGGTCTTCAGTCTAGTAGCATTCGCTTCAGATCCAATATAGTGGGTACAAGAAGACCCTGACGTGTCTGATCCTGAAGGAGAAGCATGTGAAGGACCCGATGAGCTAGACACAAATGCAGTCTGGAGAGGTGCTCCAGATGTCTTAGCTTGAGGCGTGGCATTGTACAAAGCTGGATTCTGAGTATACGAAGACTTCTGAGCTCTGTACTTCATCCTAAGTGCTTCTTCTCGCAACTTTAGAATGAAGTCATTGATATCTAGCTTTGCCAATATTTCATTCTGTCTCAGGTTAGACACGAATGAAGCCCACTTTTCCGGCAATCCGTCTGCAAAGTTAGTAACTTTTTCTTCCATGGTAGTAGCAACCCCATGTGTATGCAGTTCACTCATCAGATGGTAGAATCTATCTATAACATCGTCCAAACTCTCGTTTCCCATCGATGAGAAGTTATCAAACTCCTTCTTTAACTCCTTAGCCTTGATTGCCTTGAGCGAAGCATTCCCGTCATACCTCTTTTCCAGCTCATCCCATAGTTTCTTGGACTGCTTATTCTCTGAGTACTGGTGCAAAATGTCTTTAGGGATAGACTGTGTGATCAATGCATAGACTCGCTTCTCTGCATTGTACTTAACCTTCTGCCCGTCTGTCATCCCTCCTAAAGTAAGCTTTACTCCATCGGCTCCCACCGGCGTACTATACCCAATCTCAATAGCTTCCTACAAATTTGGATCCACTCCATTGAGGTAGATCTCAAAACTTTGTTTCCAGTGGGGAAACTCATCTAACGTTAAGAGCTTTGGTGGTTTATTATGATTACCCACCTCACTCTCAAGTAACAGCAGGTTCTGGATCCTTGAGTCCTTCCCAGCAGTAAAGGCTGACATTTGATCTTCCATGTCGAATAACTTTAAGTCTACTAAAACAAACTGTCAACTGGTGCGACTGAAGGATGCGATTAGGCTATCCGTGCGAATGAGCTATGCGACTGGTTCAATCGTGCGGCTGAACTAAGCGATTGGTTCAGTCGTGCGAATGAAGCTGATGCGTATGAACACTGCGAACGAATGGTTCAATCGTACGAATGGAGATGCGACTAGGTCCAATCGTGCGTCTGGGCAATGCGAATGAAGTCCAGTCGTGCGAATGGCTCACTCGTGCGACTGAAGCTGCTGTTTTGCGAAAATTTCTAGGTTAAACGTGTTTTAGCCGTAAAAATTCGAAATTTCGCAAACTCTAATCGCCTAAGTCCGTAGAAACCAAACTTTGATGAGCAAGGAACGTCCAAGATCACTTTTGACACAAAAGATTGCGTTTTTGATGTAAAAACACAAACTTTTTATCAATCTTGATTGAATCACACGTAATCAAGAGCCAAAGCTCTGATACCACTTGTGAAGTCGTTGGATCGATAAACATCCGAGCATGTTCTTGACGGAAGGATAAACAACAACCAAAACCAAGAGACAATCAATAACACGAACTATAATATAATGGTTTCATTGATAAAACCTAATGATTACAAGCTCGTTACAACATAAGAATCAAGACTCTTGGCAAGGGGAGATCGAGCATGATCTCCCCTCTCATCCGGCAGCCCTAGGCTCCGGGAAGACTCCCTTCCCAAACCCTTAATCTCTCTACACATTGAAACTGGTATATATAGGCATCGGCCATATTAGATGCGACTGAGCCCATTCATGCGATTGGACCATGCGTATGGTTCAATCGTACGACTGATCCAATCGCATCTCTCAGTCGCACGACTGGCCCATTAGTAAGGCTCAGTCGCACGACTGAGTCTCATTCGCATATGCTCCTGCGAATGACCCAGTTTCATGTGCTTACAACATATCAGGTGTATTACATTAAGCCTAGACTATTCGACAAGCGACAGACACACTATATATGACTATATATGCTCCAACACCAAAATCGTCGTGTAGCAAGCCAAATCAAAGCCCTTGTCGTTGTGCTCGTTTGTGTGAGTTCTAGGACCCCACTTTTACTTGTTTTCAACTGATTTTGGGGCTGGAAACATCAAAAACCCGTTTTTATATGTGTATGTGTTTGACCCATTTGGGTGTGTTGCGTCTGATGTGTTTAGAGTATGTTTCCGGGCTTGTGTGTGCTTGTAGGGTGTTGTGGTATGCATTCCTAAGGTCTAAGATGGTTAGGCTTAGAATGGGTTTGGATGAGCTTGGAGGCCGAAAATGGCAGATTGGGTTCGGGATGAACTCCATTCTGCATCAGCTAGGGCTATGCGACCGAATGAAGGCCATACGGCCGATTGAGAGGCGACTGAGGTTCATTCGCACGATTGGGATTCATTCGCACGATTGAGGGTTCAATCGTACGACTAAGTGTTCATTCGCACGACTGGGAGTCCAGTCGCATGGGGAGTCATACGACTGAGGGTCCAGTCGCATAGGTGTTTAGTTGCATGAGTCCATTCGCATGAGGTTAGTCGCTTAGGTGCTCATTCGCATTAGTTCCATCCGCAAGAGGTCCATACGCACGACTGGATGTCCATTTGCATAGATGTTCATCCGCATCGCATGCTGTTCAGTCGCATGGAGGCTATGCGACTGAAGGGTGTCCATACGCCCGAATAGGGCTGTTGCACTCGAAGGAAAGTGTAGCTCGACTTCTGACTTTCGGGGGAAAGTGCAGATGTAAGTTTTGACGTAAAGGTTCCCGTAAGAGCATGTAAGATGACTATTATGACCATAGGGAGCATGTTGGGCATGGTGATGATGATGTTGCATGTTTATGCATGTTATGTATGTATGATGTTGCCCTGTATGATGATGGTTGTGTATGATATGTTCCTTATTATGATGTATGTTTATCTTTCTTGTCGCTTTACGTTTTTGTTAATGAATAAAAATGAAGTATTATGTAACGTAGAGTGAAAGATAAAGAAAGGAGGAACATGAAGTAAGAGTGCATGCATTAATGAGTAATGAAAGTAAAGAAAGTCTTGCAAGCATGGTATGCATCGGGGTCTTTCTTTGTGATTGACCATTTGTATAGTACTATTGTTGCATACCTTAGGTACTGTGACCATGAGGTGCAACGCACCGTTATAGAAGGTCTACGATAGGCCTAGGTCCAGAACCATGAACAGAAAGGTATTGCGTACGGCAATGGTACTCACATCTTCATACCTTAGGTACTGTGACCACGAGGTGCGACGCACCGTTATAGAAGGTCTACGATAGGTCTAGGTCCAGAACCATGAATAGAAAGGTATTGCATAGTACACCTGAACTTTATCCTAGGTGCTGGGGCCATGAGGTGCAGTGCACCGATATAGAAGGTCTATGATAGGCCTAGGTCCAGTATCATGAATAGAAGGGTAAGGTTTATAGTTGATAGAAAAAGGAAAGGTTGTAATGATTAAAGAATCAGAACGTTACAGTATGAATGAATGATGAAGATAATAATGATATTATCTGTGTATACGTATGACGTATGATCACATGAGAAAACGAAAGGTTTTAATGAAAGTAAAGTATGTTTTATTATAAAGCTAGAACTCACTCAGCATCGCTGACTTTTATTATGTTTTCCAGTTAGCAGGTAATGATTGCTGAGGATGGCACTGCAAGGCTACTCGGCTCTTTTGGGATGGCACCCATTTATAACGCTTTTGTGATATAATGCAAACATGTATTTTGTAATCGGATAATGATGTATTATTTGGCAAAAGTGTTTATGATGAAATGCGATGTCATTTTTGAATGTTTCCGCTGCAATATTTTCATGAAACAAATGTAATTATATGTTTTATGTGCGATGAGGATCCAACTGTAAGCGTCCCGGGAACGGGGCCTTACATTTTTTATTTATAAAATACAAGAGATTGTTCCATAAGTTATGAAATTTAGTAAGTTAGCTTCTAGAAATACTTAAATTATACTTTATGAGTTTGGATCACATACTTAAATTATACTTTAGAGCTACCAAAAAGGCCTAGAATCTTCTTGTTTTGAGCATAAAATGGTGAATGTTGGTGAGTTCCAATGAGAGACGGATTGGAGAGAGTTTAGAGAGCTAAAATGGAAGAATGATGAAGTGTGGGTGTGATAATTGTGGGGGTCGGCCGAAACAAAGTGATAGGGGGAAATTGGGTCCTATTTTCTTGGTTATTACAAGATAATGTGTGGGAATTTGGAAATCTTAGCCACTTAGTCTAGTTATTTAGATTTAGTAGGATTTGTGTGTCCATCTATGCCATGCATGGACTTGAATTGGGCTAGAGGTGTGGTGACTAGGTTTTAGAGATTTTAGGTGGTATCTTTAGGATATGTAAGAATCAAGATAGGTAAATTAAATGCATGAAATGGGGTGTATGTATGTGTTGTGCGTATGCATGTATATATGCATAGGTGTGTGTCTTTTTTGGTATATGTATGTACATGTATATGTGTGTATGTCGTATGTGTATACATATATATATATATATATATATATATATATATATATATATATATATATATATATATATATATGTGTGTGTGTGTGTGTGTGTGTGGCATTCATCATTTATACATATATATGGTTGCGATAAATTATTCATAAATTCATGATAAGTATTTACATATATATATTTATACGGGTGTGTGCATATATGTATAACATGTGTGTGTTGGGATGCATGTATATTTATGTGTGGTATGTGTGTATGCCGTGTATATATGTACATGTGTGTGGAGGATGGATTCGGTACAAACTCTATGCTATCTAAAAATTGTGAGAACTAATTTGGACCATTGATCAATTAAATGGAGGGCTATGATAAGTGACAACTCATTAATCCTAAATTAATCTATTAGTTAATATGGAAAAGAGCAAATTCATCATTTGTGATAATTTGATCCGGTCAATGTTTCCTTATTAATAGACAGTTTTGAATACAATATTAGTTTTATTTTTTACTTTAAAAATACTAATTCCACTCACTTTTTAAAATTAAAATAAGTTATTTATACTTTATTAACTTTTGGAAAAAACCTATATCAAAAAATCAATTATTTGTTTAGCTTTAATATGAGTATAATATTACTATATCTTTTAGAATTTTTGACGTTTTTTTTTCTTTTACGTGGTTCTACTTGCATATTTGGTGCTACTTATACATTATACACATTCTAATTTATATTGTGCTGGTGCTACTTTACATATTTTATACATTGCTACTTTACATACTTATACATAGTGATATTTACATAGTGATATTTACATAGTGCTAGTGTTATTTTACGTATTTTACATATTGCTAATTTATATAATGAATTCCATATAACAGTGTGCTACTTTACATGATACTACTTAGACGGTGCTACTTTACATGATGCTATTTACATGGTGTTACTTACACAGTTACGAATTTATAAAACTTAGAAAATAGCACATATATTCTTTTTTGACGAAGTAGCACATAACTTCTTTAATTATTCTCCAAAATCAACATAAATTGACATAGATTTATAAATAATCAAGAACATACAAATAAGGATCAGTAGCAGATAACCATATTCAAAGTTTCATGATAGCACATCACTAAATTTTTATCAGAAGCACAAAACTTCTATAATATTTCTCAAAAAATCAACTTAAATTAATATAAACTTGCTGATAATCAAGAACAGATGAACACCCATCAGTAGCACACAAATCTTATACATTATAATAGCTAATGTATCCCTAATAATCACCAGACGAACAAAAAAAGTAGCACACAACCCGAATGCCTAAAATCGGGTAATGATTCAACCACATTATATCTTACAGATATAAATTAGCACATCAAACAATACTTACATGTTGGAAAAATGCTTTATTTGTTCCCATAATGTTTCATTAGTTCACTTCTTCTTATATGTACAAAAACATTAATTTAACATAAAAATAACACACCAGATACAACAATTGATTCATATTGCGTAATTATGAGAGTGAAAATCATGATTGATTTAAAATCGTCTTATAAATACAAGGGTTATAACAACAAAGATTAAAAAAACAAACCTTGCAAGGTACTATATAAGACTGGTCTTGATTGATTGTATAGTGTTAAAAACCTTGAATCGTATCAGCGATTGATGATTTTATGATGTTAACTCATAGTTTAGATTATAGAAGAAGAAGAGTAATGCAAATTATAGGAATTTGATCTAGTGAAATAAGAAGAGCAATACAAATTATAGGAATTTGATCTGGTGAAATATTGACCAAAATATCTTCGTTGAGTTTTTGAATAGAGATTAGGAAATATTCAGTTAACATTTCCTTAAATTATGGGGTTGTTAAAAACAAACAATTATGTAATTCCTAACCCCTCAATCCTAATCATCAACTAATCCACATGGCATAAATATAGTGATTCTTATAGTTTTTAGAAAACTAGTGTTTGTATTAGATCACACTGCTATGTGTGTGTGTTGGGTATTATTTCAAGCATGTAAATATATGTGTGTGTCATATGAGGGGTAGTGTGTATATGCGCGCGCGCACACACACACACACACACACACACACACATATATATATATATATATATATATATATATATATATATATATATATATATATATATATATATATATATATATATATATATATATATATATATATATATATATATATATATATATGTAAGGATTCCTATAAGTCTGATGCAGTCAAAACATCCAAAGTCTCTCTGCAAGCATGCACTAAAGAACAGAAGTAGAAATGCTTCGGAGTTTTACACCATGCACTAGAAATATTCTAAGTGTAAAATCTTCCGAAGCCAAAAGTGAAGTCTTCCAAAGCTTCAAAGACAAAGTCTTCCGAAGCCAAAGAGTGAAGACAGATTTCTTTCGAAGACTTTTAGAGATATGCCTTTATCTGATGTACTTTACCATAAAGCTGGACCACCTTTCCGCTGCAACTCTGTAAAGTCACCAACTTAAATGAGTTGGTGAAAGGTCCATGCTTTTGGTAACTGTACATTGAGGTCTTGAGTCCATGCTTTCTACTTTATGTACTTTTATCCTTTTTGTAATATATTAGGATGTGAGCTATGACATGTCATAGTCACAAGTCAAAAGGCAGATATGCCTTTTGACTCTACATTTTATTTTGTAGTTGTCTAGTCAATTGTATCCAGCTGCCTTCAAAGTATGGCCGACAGTAGGATGTAGTATAAAGTATCTCAAGTACTTGTAACTTTCCATCGATGCTTTGTAACTTGTAATAGAACTTGAGAAGCAATATACAACATTCTTGAAAACCAATTACTTGTGTTGTTTTGCAGTCTTGTTCTGTCTCACTTTTACTTGTGTTCTTAGCATCTTTCATTAACAAATTAACCAGTTCCCTATTTGATCTGTTAAGTGTTCTAAGCAACTCTCCTCATTGTGTTGTTGTGTTGTAAGTGCATACCCTTCACCGGTCCTGCATTTGGTATCAGAGCAATTCAGGCTCTTGATATAAGATCTCACCATCTTAAGATCCCTCACACACACAAAATACTTAACAACTCAAATGGCAGCTATAACCAAAGCTGATATGGAAACTGGAACTATAACAAAGTCTCCACGGATCACTCCTGAAGACTTTGATACTTGGTGTCAAAGAATGGAAGGCTTCATCAAGTCTCAAGACTCCAAGATGTGGGACTCTATTGTTGAAGGACCTTACATACCAAGCACCACTTCTGCTACTGGTGGTGGTATGATTCCCAAGGCTGTGGCTGATTACTCTGAAGCAAATAGAAAGAGAATAGAGATTGATCAAAAAGCCATGACAGCCCTTCAAACTGCTCTTCCAAACTCCATCTACAGAGGCTTCAAGAAGTGCAAAACTGCCAAGCAACTATGGGAAGCATTGAAGCTGATGTATGAGGGGTCTACTGAAGCAAAGGAGAACAAGAAGGATCTCCTGAAGCAGCAGTTTGAAAACTTCGCCTTCAAGGCAGGTGAAACCATGACTCAACAATACTTCAGGTATGTTGAGATTGTGGATACTCTAATGGATGTTGGAGTAACTCTTGAGAACAGGGACATTGTAAGGAAGTTTATGTCCTCTCTTCCTAGACAATGGACACATTATTGTGTTGTTATCAAGAGGACTGAGAACCTTAAGACTCTTACTCTCACATAGTTGTATGGTATTCTTAGTGGCTACCAGATGGAGATGAACATGTAAAACTCATCTGGTAACTCCAACAATCAACTGAGTTCAGCCCTCCATGTGGTTGAAAGGGAAAGCATTGAACCACAGCATCATCTTATATGCTTCCCTGACAACTCACAAAAGGGCCCTCTCATCACCTTTCCAGAGACTCCAAAGGAAAGCTACACTCAAGGAAGTCCTTTCCAAGAGACAAGTTCTTCTCATGCTTTTGTCTCTGCTGATTAAACTTCAGGCAACTTTCTCTTCACACTTGAAGATTTGGACTGTATATATCCAGATGATCTGGAGTACATGGAGATAGTCCAGCAGATGGCTCTTCTCACTCACAGAGCCAAGAAGTTCTACAAGAGGACAGGGAGAAAGTTTACAAGCAATGCAGCCAGTGGAAAGTTTGGGCTGAACAAAAGCAAAGTAAAATGTTACAACTATAACCAGATGGGACACTTGGCAAGAGAGTGTAAGGCACCAAGGAAAAATGGTGGCCAAGCACAAACCAGACCAAACTACACTGAGAAAGCCCCCCAGAATGAGAAGCCAAAGCAGCAAGCTGCAGTTGCTGTTGAAGAAGGAGGCTTTGACTGGAGCTTTCAAGTAGAAGATGCATCTCCAAAACAAGCACTCATGGCAGACCATGATGAGGCCAAGGTATTGGAACATCTTTGTACTCTTGAATGGATTGCTAAAGTTAATAGATACAGGTCCTATAATTTAGAAATGAGATCTGACCTTGAGTCCTTAAATATTTTAAAAGCTGACCTTGAGTCCTCATAGATCCTATGACTAAAGCGGATGAAGAGGAGATGGTGGAGAATGGCTCTGAGAAGAGTGAAGAAGAGCATTCTAAGAAGGGTTACCATCCCTCTGAGGAGAGCAAAGCTGTTGGGATGACCAAGTCAAGAAGAAAGAACTTGATGAGAAAGGCCAAAAGAAAGTCCAAAAAGGCTCAAGAGATCAAGGCTACCTTCAATTCTGCACAGAAACAAGTCTTCATTTCTGCAGGATTTAAAGTGGTAAAGGCTGAAGACACAAACTAGAACTCCATCAACAAGAGTTCTAGTTCATGTCCAAATCATCCCATCATCAAGAAGAAGGCTGATCAGTTGTGCATTGCTGCTGTACGACCTGAACTATCCAGCTCCAAAGGTAGTTCTAACCCTACAAGAATTGCCACAGCATCTGGAAAGATGAAGATGGAGAAGGAAAGTGATCAAGTTCAGCCTTGTTCATAAAGAAGAACTTCTCGAAGGAAGAAACTGGATTGTGTCATGTGTGGGAGTACTTCTCATCTTGCTAAGGATTGTGTCTACAATCCAAGGAGTACTCTACACATGACCAAGAAAGAAACTTCTAAGAGTTCAGAGAAGAAGAAGCAAGCTTCGGAAAGAAAATCTGTTTCCTTCGGAAGCTCCAAAATGAAGAAGAAGACAAGTGGAAACTTGCCTTCGGAAGAAAATTTGGTCTTGGAAGAAAGGAATACTTCCGAAGCACTGAAGCTTGCTGCAGTAAAAGCAAGATCTTCCGAAGGGCCAGTCATCAAAACTTCCGAAGTCATCAAAACTTCTGAAGTATTGAAGGTCAAGTCTAAGCTTCCAAAGGTGGTATGAAAGTCAAAGAAAGACCAAGTGGCTGAAAGTTCTTCATCAACATCAGCAAATGATCCCTCTAGCATGACTATAAGATCAATTACTGTTGCATTGTCTTCAACTTCTTTTGATGAGCCCAAGACCGATGAGGCTTGGGTTTCCAAATGTAACTAATCATCTCTTTTGTGTAGGAACAACTCAAGACAAACAAAAATGTATGGATCATTGATAGTGGCTATTCCAGACACATGATAGGCAATAGGTCACTACTCTAAAATTTTGAAAGAACTGATGGATGACCAGTTGCTTTTGGAGGAGATGCAGGAGGTTACATTACTGGAAGGGGCAAGGTCACAAATGGTAAGCTCAGCATTGAGAAGGTAAACTTTGTCAAGAAGCTTGGGTACAATCTTTTGAGTGTATCCTAATTTTGTGATCAGAGTCATAACATGCTCTTTACTGAGCATGAGTGCATCGTTCTTAGGCCCGGGGTGGTCATTCCTCATGAGCAAATCTTGCTCAGAGCCCCCAGGAAAGGGAATATGTACAAGATGGACTTGCAAAAAAACATCTCCCTCAGGAAAAGTTTCATGCTTTCTATCTAAAGCAAATAATGATGAATCTTTCCTCTGGCATAAAAGAATGTGCCATGTAAACTTTAAAAACATGAATAAATTAATTAAGAATGATTTGGTAACTGGAATACCAAAGAAAGAGTTTAAAAGTGATGACCACTATGTTGCATGCCTAAAAGGGAAGCAACACAAGGTATCTTACAAGCCAAAGGAAAGAAACTCCATCATTAATCCCCTACACTTATTACATATGGATCTCTTTGGCCCCACCAGTGTAATGAGTCTAGGAAGGACCTCTTATTGTTTGGTGATCACAGATGATTTTACAAGATTCACTTGAGTCTTCTTTCTTAGAACTAAGGATGAGACTCCTAAGATTCTGAAGAATTTCATCTTAAAGATTGAGAATCAATGTGATCACAAGGTCAGAACCATAAGATGTGATCAAGGAACTGAATTCAAGAATCAAATCCTTGATACATTTTGTGATGAAAAATGTATTTCAAGACAATATAGTGCTCCTTGGACTCCTCAGCAAAATGGTGTTGCTGAGAGGAGAAACATGACACTAATTGAAGCTGCAAGAACTATGTTGTCTGACTCTAAAATGCCTATTACCTTCTGGGCAGAGGCAGTGAACACTGCTTGCAATGTGCAAAACAGAGTTTTAGTGGTTAAGACACATGGTAAGACTCCTTATGAACTTTGGCACAAGAGAAAACCCTTCATTAGTTTTCTCAGGTCATTTGGATGTCCTTGCACCATCTTAAATACCAAGGATCAAAATGCCAAGTTTGCTAAGAAATCAGATGATGGACACTTTATTGGATACTCTTCTCAAGCTAAAGCTTATAGAGTATACAATCTCAGAACTAGAGTAGTAGAGGAGTCAGCCAATATGACTTTCAATGAGCACACTCCCAGTGTGAAAGGTTCTGGTCCGGATTGGCTATTTGATCTTGATTTAGTTACCAACTGTTTTAACAAATCTTGTGGGAATGTTTCAGGATCTACAGATATATTACCAACAGGTGATCCTGACCCAAAATTTGAGCTCAGAAGACCTTCAAGTTACACATCTTCAGCTCCAGTGGTGACTATTCCTGCAAATGAAGCTTCTACCAGCACATCAATGACAAATCCTGCTGATGCTTCTAGGGTGCCTTTAAATTCCAGCTTAGAGGCACAAAACTCAGAAGAAGGAGCTTCAAATGTTGGAGAAAATGGTGGTGGTGAAAGTGATCAAGAATTTCTTGATGCTGATAACCACTGCATTGAAGACAACATCAATGATGTCACACACTCATTGGATCAAGTCAATCTTGATAAGTGTGGTGATGTGGAGGGTGAATCTTCTTTGCCAGATCAAAATTTTTCAAATCTAAATCTATCTAAGCAACTTGTTGTGATACCTCAGCTAAGGATCCACAAGTCTCATCCTACCACAAACATCATTGGAGATGTTGATTCAGGGATGAGAACAAGAGGACAAACCCATGAAGCAAATGTTTGTCTTCACTCTTGTTTCTTGTCCCAGATAGAGCCAAAGAAAATTGATGAGACTCTAAAGGATGGAAGTTGGGTTGAAGCTATGCAAGAGGAGCTGCTTCAATTCAAAAGACAAAAGGTTTGGAACCTATGTCCTCTCCCTCAAGGGAAGACTACCATAGGAACCAAATGGGTTTTTAGGAACAAGAAGGCTGATAGAGGACTTGTCATCAAAAACAAGGCAAGACTAGTTGTTCAAGGATATACTCAAGAAGAAGGAATTGACTATACAGATGTTTTTGCTCCTGTGGCAAGACTTGAAGCTGTTAGAATATTCCTAGATTTTGCTGCATCCAAGAATTTCAAGGTCTACCAACTTGATGTCAAGTGTGCTTTTCTTTATGGGGTGATTGATGAAGAGGTGTATGTCAGACAACCACCTGGGTTTGTAGATCCTGATCATCCTGATTATGTCTGCAGGCTTGATAAAGCTCTAGATGGGCTGCACCCAGCACCAAAAAAATGGAATGAGACTCTATCTCAGTATCTCTGTCAACATGGCTACAAAAGAGGTACTATAGATGGAACTCTCTTCATCAAAGGAACAGGAAATGACATAATGCTAGTTCAAGTATATGTAGATGACATTATCTTTGGGTCAACTAATCCAAAGCTCTGCAGAGACTTTGAGAAGCTGATGAAGGACAGGTTTGAAATGAGTGCCATAGGGGAACTCAATTTCTTTCTAGGAATTCAAGTGAAGCAAGTTGATAATGGCATCTTCATAAGTCAGTCAAAGTATGTACATGACATACTTAAAAGGTTTAACATGATTGACTGTAAGTTTTCTAAGACTCCCATAGCCAGAAATCACTCCCTTGGACCTGATCTTGAGGGGGAGTGTGTTGATGAACATCTCTATAGGGCAATGATTGGCTCTCTTATGTATCTCACAGCTAGCAGGCCAGATATCATGTTTGCTACATGCATTTATGCAAGATATCAAGCCAACCCCAAGATGTCACACCTGGTCACTGTCAAAAGAATTTTAAGATATCTCAAAGGTGCTCCATCACTTGGCCTTTGGTATCCAAAGAATTCTGACTTTAATCTGAATGCTTATACAAATAGTGACTATGGTGGTTGCAACATGACTGCAAAGTCTACATCAGGGGGATGTCAATTTATTGGTGGAAGAGTAGTCTTCAGGCAATACAAGAAACAATCCTGTGTGTCTGCATCAACTGCTGAGGCTGAATACATTGCTGCTGCAAGTTGTTGTGCTCAAGTGCTTTGGATTCAAAATCAGATGCTGGACTATGGATTTAACTTTAAAGAGACTCCTATCCACATAGACAACAATAGTGCAATCTCCATCACAAAGAATCTTGTGCAGCACTCAAGGACAAAGCATATTAATATCAGGTATCATTTGATTAGAGATAACTTTGAAAAGGGATTAATCAAACTAGTCAAAGTTAACACAAATGAACAATATGCTGATCTGTTCACTAAAGCTTTTGATGAGCAGAAATTTAAATATCTTGTAACATCTATTGGGATGATTAACTTTGAATAGCTTTTCTTAAAACTTAATCATATTTATTTCTAAAACCTGTGTGTCCTAAGTTGTCTATTATATCATCTTCATAAGCTCTTGTTTTCTTTGGAAGAAAATCTTTTCAAAAGACTTTTCTTATATTTTTGAAAATCTTGATCTCTTCAGAAGTTTCAAAAGTACATTCGGAAGAAGTTTATGTCTTAGTAAACAAATAATTGCTTCGGTGATTTTACCTTCGAAAGAAATTTCTGAAATATCTTTCGATGCTTAAAATCAACTTAAGTACTTTGTATGTTTTCAAAGAACAAGTTCCTTCCGAAAGCAACTTACCTTCGGAAGTATTTATTCTTCTTGGAATAAAAATCTCTGAGTGTAAAATTCTCTTCCGAAGCAAAATTCTCAAAAACCTTTGAAATCTCTTCCGAAGCCAATTTGCCTTCAGAAGCTTTTTCTTCAGAACTTCCAAAGCAAATAACCTTCGCAAGATGTCTCGACTTCCAAGAAAACTATTTTTGGGCAAAAGTAAACTACTTTTCAGAGGTGGGACCGACATCTGGATTTCAAAGTTTATCCTCTTTCATTAACTTTGTCTCAAATTCTTTTTATATAAATGCCCAACGGTTCCCCCCTCTTTCACTATCTTCCTCAATTACACTATTTCTTAAACCTAAATTCTCCCAAACCGCCTTTTGTTCTCCATCTTTCTTCATCCTTAAGTTTTTGAAATGGCCAACCTAAACCTCAAAAACAACCCAGATTTCTCCATGCAACTTCACAGGCAACATAACCAAGTTGCTCTGTTAAGCTTTGAGAAAGATGAAAGTTTCTCAGAGATTTGCCGTTTCTTAGCTCCATCAAACTACTCCACCTCCCTAACCATTGATCCTAATCTCTATGAGGATCATCTGCTTGAATTTTGGAAGACCTGCCAAGAGGTCATTATGGATGGGGAGAAGGCACTGTCTGCCACAGTGCAAGGGAGGACAATCTTCATCCCTTTGAGCACATGGGCTATGGGGGAGATTTCTATGTAAAGACCTTCAGGAAAGGGAAGGTCTCATCCCAGTGGAAATACCTGCTTCATGTGGTTATTCACAGCTTGTCAAACAAGCATGGAGGGTGGGACCAGATTCTTGAGGATCTCTCTTTCATAGTACATGGAATGGTTCAAGGGGTCAAGTTCAGGTACTGTCAATTTGTTTATACAAATTTGCTTGCTAACTTGGACTCCTTAGAGTATTATATGTTTCCTAGATATGTTCAACACATTCTCAACTATGAACTGGGCTCACAGTTGAGGGAAACAGATAATATTTTTCAATTGGGACAGATGAAGCCCGGTATCTTTAAAATTATGAAGAAGCCAACTGTAGGCTTCTCAGTGGTAGAAACAGCCCTAGTCCCAAAAATGTTAGAGCTCATTGCTCAAGGTGACAACCTAGCAACACAAGCTAGTGTTGAACCCACACCTTCTACCTCTCAACCACCAAAAAGGCCCCAAGTTACCCTCACCTACCAAAGAAAATCCAAACGAACCCCTGCTTAAGCTATTGAGTCTGTGCAGGCCCCATATACTCACCCATACAAGAGCAAGTGGACACTATAGCTCCCACTTTCCCTAAGGAGAAAAGCACTCCCATCTCTTCAACAATGAGGGCTGAGGTTCCTCATGCTCACTGTGATGAGCTCACAAGCCCAACTGCCTTAAGCCTTCACTCTGAGTCTTAACACTCAAGTGAAAAACCTTCAGGGGACAGTTACCATCCCCAGCCATTAGACTTAAATCAACCCATTCCCAACCTCTCATTCTATACTGATGAAGACTTAGGTTTCAATGGGTACCATGAGTCTCTCTACTCTTCCCCTACTCAAAGAGAGATGAGTACTCTTGAGTCTCCTTTGTCTAGCCCACATCAGTCACCCATAACTGAGGTGGATACTTCTGAACCTGTTCAGGATATCCATATGGAAGAGGCTCTCACTTCTGCGAGTGATTACATCATTAAGACCTCAACCATGGCAACTCAGCTCATTGACACCTCAACTGAGGATGTCAATGTGTAGAGGAAATCCAGCAGCCAAGAACCTGAGGCTGGTGGTGAGAGAGAGGACTTTGGTCCAATCATCTCATCCTCCAATGATTCTTCTGATGAAGAAGAGGGGAATCTGAGACTAAAAGTGCAAAAACTCTCAAAAACATGCTCCTATTTAGTCTCTAAGGTTAGTCACCTTGAATCTCAGGTGACTACCCTGCATAATAGGGTCAATGATCAGCAACTTGAGATATCTTATCTCAGGGAAAAACTAGCTGGGAGACCTTTAAGAAGAGCTCAACCAGAAACACAAGAACCTGTGAATGTGATTGACCTAACCTCTAGCTCACCTATGCAAAAGGGTGATGTTACCAAAAGGGGGAGAAAGTCATTACAGTCACAGAACCTGGGAGTTCTTTAGGGAGTATGGACATTGAGGATTCACCATCCTCACTTGCAACTGTACATACTCAGCAACTTCCTTAAGTTCACATTAATATGGACATAATAGACTCTGTCATTAGGAGTCTCTTTGAGGAAGGCATTTCAAGGGTTGTGTCATATCCACCTTAAGGAACTTCAAACTACATTATTGGGTGGAGGTATGATGCTGATAGAAGAGCCCTCATTCTTCGCAGAGTTCAAGGGCAGCAAGAAGTGTTCAATTTTCAGACTTTGGACTACTATGAAGGTCTTGACCTGATCAACATGCCACTTGTCAACTCAAGCAAATCAAGACAAGCTGACAGGTTAGCACTCAGGATTCAAGACAGAATTACTGAAGAGTTCAGCCTTAGAAGGAGACAAAGGCAATCAGGTAATGTCATTGGTCAACTAGATGCTGAGGCAGACCCTGAGATTAGTTTCAAAGGGAAAATCTTGGCTGAAGGCCTAGTGATAGAGCCTGAGAGCCCTGTCACACCAACAACTGCTTCAGAAATTCATTCCCTCAGTGAAACACCTGCTGGAGAAGGTGTCTCACAACCTCTCTCTGGCCAGATCTTGGATGCTACACCAAGCAATGAAGGCCAAACCTCTATCCACCCTGAGTCACAAAGGTCTGTGGGTGACAAAGGGAAAAAGATTTTGACTCCTGAGGAGATTGAGCATATCAGGGTAATCAAGTAGAAGATCAAGAGTGGAGAGCTGATTGACTTATACTCTCCTCCAAGTCAAATCCCACCTGAAGTGGAGGTTAAGGTTGAACAACCTGAGACAACACAACCTGGACCTCCTGCTGAGCCTCAGCAAGCTTCATCTTCTGATCCACAGAAAGGTCAAACTCCCTGTCCTTCTGAACCTGTGAGGGAGGAACACCCAACTGAGAAAGACAAGAATGATCAACAAGGTGCTGCAGACCAGTCTTCTCAGTTAAAGTTCTAAGAGGAAGAAGAGGATGGCTTCTAAACCAAAGTCTAAGAAGAAGAAGCCTGAATCATCCACCTCTACACCTCAGGCTGAGTCAGATCAACCTATGGAAGTGCATAAAGAGGCAGCCTAATCAACTCCAATTCAAGTGGCTCCTCTTGCAGCTAACACACCCATCTTATCCTGGACCTTCATTACTAATCCAGAAAGATAGCATATGATCAGAGATCAAGGTGTTGAGAATGTCTATACATGGCAAGACATAATCAACTTACCTCTGCATGATCTCTTTGAGATGAGAAGATATTATGAGAGTCTGAATGATCCTGACCATCTGATGAAGAAGGGTATGGTCATCATTATGCTGAAGACTACAAACATCTGAAGATATTCTAAATGTTTTGGTAGCATCAGCCTAGGGGGAGTTTGTAAGGATTCCTATAAGTCTGATGTACCCAAAACATCCAAAGTCTCTCTGCAAGCATGCACTAAAGAACAGAAGTAGAAATGCTTCGGAAGTTTTACACCATGCACTAGAAATATTCTAAGTGAAAAACTTCCGAAGCCAAGACCAACATCTTCCGAAGCCAAAAGTGAAGTATTCCGAAGCTTCAAAGACAAAGTCTTCCGAAGCCAAAGAGTGAAGACAGATTTCTTCCGAAGACTTTTAGAGATATGCCTTTATCTGATGTACTTTACCATAAAGTTAGACCACCTTTCCGCTGCAACTCTGTAAAGTCACCAACTTACATGAGTTGGTGAAAGGTCCATGCTTTTGGTAATTGTACATTGAGGTCTTGAGTCCATGCTTTCTACTTTATGTACTTTTATTCTTTTTGTAATATATTAGGATGTGAGCTATGGCATGTCATAGTCACAAGTCAAAAGGCAGATATGCCTTTTGACTCTACATTTGATTTTGTAGTTGTCTAGTCAATTGTATCCAGCTGGCCTTCAAAGTATGGCCGGCTGTAGGATGTAGTATAAAGTATCTCAAGTACTTGTAACTTTCCATCGATGCTTTGTAACTTGTAATAGAACTTGAGAATTAATATACAGCATTCTTGAAAACCAATTGCTTGTGTTGTTTTGCAGTCTTGTTCTGTCTCACTTTTACTTGTGTTCTTAGCATCTTTCATTAACAAATTAACTAGTTCCCTATTTTATCTGTTAAGTGTTCTAAGTCACTCTCCACATGTGTTGTTGTGTTGTAAGTGCATACCCTTCACCGGTCTTGCAATATATGAGATTATAAATTATTAGTTTTGTCTTATTATATATTCAATAGGATAATATAAGATATTATAGGATCAAACTAGCTAGATTTAAATGATTTGATGTGATTATTTATAGATTTTATTTATTCATGTTTTACTTATATGTTTTAAATTATTAAAAGTTATATCATTAATTTTCAAAAGTTGTTAGTGCAAGAGTATGTCATGTTTTTTAAAATTTATGTCTTTTAAGCTTTTATAAATTTATGTGATTCTAAACTTATAGGTTTACTATTTATTATTAAATTTAAATGATTTATATTTTATAATTTACATAATTACGTTGGTTATATTTTGTTGATGAATTTTATGTTATATTAAATGTTATGGGTTCGTTTAATATTTTTGTTTAAGGAGTCGATGCTAAGGATTTAAAATTCTAATATACTTAAGAGTTCCGCGTGCTTAATTACCGACTAAGGTTCATTTAGTAAACTTTTATCTTTTAACGTATCAGGCCCGAGGCCTATTATGGTCAGTTCATCGTACCTCAAAAGCATATGTTGGCCCATTGGCCCATAAATGACCAGTGGGTCGAAGCCCATTAAGCTTTATGGCGCAATGGCCCAGTTAAGGGTTGATGGGCCAAAGCCCATTTGGGTGTGTAGATGTGGGCCTAAGCCTAATGTTGTTGGGCCCATTTCATGAGCACCATAGACAATACTTGGTGTCGTTGTGCGGCCCAAAAAAGAATTTCTAGGCTCAAAAACCGAGGTCGTCACACATGAACACCCCTAATCTAGAACATGCAAGCCGTGATCAGAGTTAATATCATAATTATACATGTATCTTACATTTATAATATCTCATTTTCAGTTGCTTTTTCTGAAGATTCTAGGATATTTTAGTCTTAATTCATTTATTTTGAATTTTCAAGATCAATTAGCCACCGGATGATTAAACAAGTAAAAGCTGAGTAAAAATTAAAAAAAAATAATCAAGACAAGAGGTTAGGCACGGGAGGTGCCCCGTCAAACACACCCTTTCGTGCCTTAACACTAGAAGAAAAATATCCCTAATGACCACGCCCCATGTTGCAAGTACCACCCCCTCGTGCCTCATTGTCCCACACACCCCATGCTTCCAGTATCACGCCTTAATGGTCACTAACTATGTTAGAAACGAATATGTGAAGGCTTTGAGCAGAGTTGTACCCAACAAGGGGTTGTGATCTTCAAGACAACTTACAAATTTAGTTTTTGGCTCATTGAATGAGCTTCTTCCAACTTTTCTCCACTACTCCATCTCATTTTCTAGTGTAGGTTTTAGTAAATCGACTTAGTTTGTAACATTCATCTTTAATCTAAGAATCAAAAACCATTTCAACTTTCGAATCTTGTACTAATGATGGGTTATGTTAATGCATGTTTGTTTTTTGTTGTTTCTTATATTGGCATGTTCGGCTAGTACGTTCTTGACTTACTTCAGTGAGATGAACCTTAGTTGATCTTTTAATTTCATGTATGGATTTGATTTTGATTTGTGTTAATGACTTTAAGTGATGATCTTTCTGAGCTTTTAAAACCTTTAAAGCAAATCACTAACTTATTTGTTGATATAAATATTCTTGTTTTTTATGTCTATGTAGAAGTAGCATGTTAATATAGTAGGAACGAGGTTAGAAGTTATGATTAGTGGATTTGATTTTAAAATTTCTTGTTATACTTGGAGAGGTTATATACTTAGGGGCTATTTGGTGCCTCTTAATGGAACCATTAAGAGACTACCTTTTAAACGGTAGAGGTTTGAGTGTTCGGTTTACAAAAACACTACCTCTTAATGGTTCCATTCAACTCATAATGGTTAAGAGTTTAAAAGAAGCTGAATGATAATTTTACATGTTTACCCTTACCCTTAAATCAAAACCCTCTCATCATGACCCTCCCTTCCCATCGTGAACCTCGCGACCTTTGACACTGATCTCACCCATTGCCACCCTCGCCAGCAGCTCCCCATCACCGGCGAACTCTTCTCCGGATTCATTACGGAACCCATGTCATCGCCACCCCCTTTCTTCCCTTGTAGTTTACCAAGGCTTCTAATGACACCCTTTGTGTTGTGTTGATCAACATTTTCTTACCATCGCTGATGACTGTCTTAGTCATCCTTGTCAAAGGCATCCATCCAGATCACGACTTGATTCTTCATTTGTGTGTTATCGTTCATCATTTTCTTACTACAAAATTTTAATTTGATCTGACTTTAGAAGGATTTGAGTTCTAATCTAGGGTTGTTCTTTGTCTAATTGAATGAGATTTGGCATTTGTAGCAAGATATTGTAATGGAGAAAATATGGGTGATGTTTAAAATGGTAGGGTGACTTTGTTAGGTTTGAACAATGTGAAAAAGATCAAAAGGAGAAGAAATCGCAGAAAGCCCATTAATGTTTAATTTAGATTTTTTACGTTGTTTTGTATTTTCTTTATATAAATATATATCATTTAGTATAGTCATTCAGACATCTAATCAAAAAATACATTTCATTCACCACAAAATAGTTTAGTGGGATAAAATAGTCATTCTACATAGTTATTCAAAACTCCACCCAAACAACACTTACTGGTTCACCACTTACTGACTCAGAATCTCTTACTCATTTAGACATTTTACTAGTTTAACACTTATTGGTTCGGATGTTGCCAAACAATATCTTAACTTGTAAGTACTTGGTTTGTATCATTACCAATACTTTTAGAAAGATAGTATCAAACCAAGGCCACATTATTTTATGGCACTAACACTATCAATCACTTGATACTTTAACTCCAACATTGCAACAATTATCATGTCACAATCGTGACAACTTTCTAATATTGTGTGGTGGTTGATAACCTTAACCAAAGTCATATTATTTTATGGCACTAACACAATCATTTCTTTTGATAGGACAACTTAGGTGGTTGTTATGTTATAATTGTGGCTAATTTCTAAAGAGTCAGCAAAATTTAGTAATCTTTATTGGATTCTTTTCTTATGCATAATGATCTTTTAAGAGTCTATACATTGAAGTTGATTGTATGATTGAATGGGAGTCAAATGCAAGTAACTCATTTTTGTGATATGTATTTATTTGCATTTACTTTTGCTTTGTTATTTTGTACCATTTACACACATCTTTGGATTTAACTAGAGAATGACCGACATTGATTATTGAGAGCCTTTTATATCTTTAGATGATACCAGATATCTTGCTTAAGTTTTACTATGCATACGATGGGTGCACTTTCCCTAAATGTATTGTACTGAGTGGACATAGAATATCAAGTTTATAAATTTAAAGGTTAAATTATGTTTGAAAATCATCGGTGTTTATCTACCACTCCAAGCACATCAACAACCTTTCAATTGTTACCACCAATTTGTTGCTTGAAGTGGTTGTTTTACCTTCAACCACCAACTCTCACATCTTCTTTTATGCTCACGACGAACCATTGTCCTAGGAAGGAGGCAAAGTAAATCTAAGGAAAGAAGATGAATTATCAGACAATTTTAGATTTAAACTACAAAAGACAAACCAACGATTGAAAAAAAACAACTGTTGATGTGAACCCAGGTTGAACACTTGAATCAAATAATATGAAGATTTCTTGATCAAAATAAGATGAACACAATGAAAACCCCAATTTGATCTAATTTGATTGCAAATGATATTGTTTACAAGTAATCCCCCAATCAATTAGTCATGCAACCATTAACAAATCCTAATTACAATTAGGCTATTTATAGTCTAAACTAACTTTCACTATTTACACTTAACCCTCTAGACTATTAAACTAGACTAAAACAAGATAAAATATATTTTGTTCACACAAAATATATTTATTACAATAAAGTCTCAAGACACGATATATCTTCAATATCTTCACTCGGTTCTTTGTCTCGAACTCATCGTTTGACTTTTCTGTTGACCTCGACTGAGACGTTGACTTTTGTTGACTTTGACTTTTATGTTGACTTTGACATTTATGTTGACTTTGATATTGTTGATAATATAGACTATTGTTTCAGACCCAATAATTGATTATATCACTCTAATGTTAGGTTACCTTAATGACATATTATCATTTTACCTTATGTTTATATATTTTGTTTTGATTTATTTAGCAGTTTATATGAAGAATGATTTACATATCTTAAGTAGATTACATTGATGTAACATTAAAATTCTAAAAAAATTGATTTGTATTCCTCTTTCCAGGGGCGTCTCAACAACTTAAAAAAATAAGCTAGAGCTTTAGGCCCACTTATTCTAATAGGCCACCAAAAAATATTGTATAGCTCATTCTCGATCTAAGCCCAAAATAAACTAAATTAAAAAAACAGAATGAACAAAGAAATAAGGAAACCTAGGTCGATAGATCTTCAACACAGGCTATTGATGAATTCCTGATTGGGGGTTGGAGTGGGGGAGTTGAAAGGAAGAGACGAAAAGCCAAATGGTAAAGATGAACAACCGTGCACCCATGATTGCTTGCCCCAAGCGAACCGAGCCACTCAAAACTTCAATTTCTTCACTGGAATCACAAATAAGAAGAAACCCCCCCCCCCACCACGTTCATTTGCTTCTCTAATTTCATCCGGTGGAGTCACGATTTGCTTCTTTGATTTCGTTGCAATTAAGAAGCCTTTAAACTTCGATTTCATCTGCACATCTAGTGTAGTAACAGACTCACGATTAAGTAATAGGCTAAACGGGTTCTTTGATTGATTGATTCTCTCCCTAAATAAGATAAATTTGCTTAATGTATTGCTCATTTTTTTTTTCTTTAATTCTTTGTCCTAGGACAAGTTGTTAATTGATAATTGTTCTAAATTTGTTTTAGTTTTGTATATGCTTCTTTTTATTTGATTTGCACATTGCTAATTGTTTATTTGTTTTAGCATTTTACTTGTAATAGTTTATTAGAATATAAAATGATTGAATCAATTAGGATTTGCTTTGAATTAACTGATTTAGGAATCATGGTACAACTAGTGCTTGTGCTTCAAAACATGAGAGTTTTTAAAGATAAAGTTTTAAAAGACCTCTGATTTCATCTTCGTTTTAGGCCTCTAAAACCGTTGAGACGCCCCTGCCTCTTTCTTATACCTATACTTATATCTATACACCAGTATAGGATATACGTACATACACTAGTGTAAGCTACCACATAATATTGAACATGTTATATAAACATCCTACTTATCAGTTATTTGTAAGGATTACATTTATATAAGATCACATTGCACCACTCTAAATTTATGATACCTATTTGTAGTCTCAAGTTACTGACATTTATATATTTTTCATTATGTCCTACATTTTTAGTTTATCTTTTAGATATAATTTGATGCATGTCGCTCTCATATTTGAATCTAACTATTTTTTGTCGCGTATTACATTTAACTTGTACCATAATGCAAATATTTGGTTGTCTATACATAAGTTGATTTGAAATATTAACATTACACCTTCCACTTTTGAGGATCAATGGCAGAATCTTATCTTCATATTCAACTTGAATGATCATTTCAACTTGAATGATCATGTTTGACCAACCAATATGTATGCAATTAGACATCTTTGGGTTCCTACTTGTTTCACAAGATTCCAATGTGTTGTTTGATGAAGACAACTTCGCGCTGTAAGAGACTTAATGCCTTGTTTAAAGTTAATTCTACTGCAACAAATACATTGGTACAATTCTTCATATGCTCTGACACAACCATCAACAATCAACGTTGCAACCAACAAACTTTTGAATTTAGAAGTAGCACAACCTTATTTCACCTCCGAACCAGGTTTGACATTGAAAAACACAACGCAAAAATTTACATCCAAAGTGTGTTTAAAGAGGTGCATAATCAAATTTACAAAGGTAGGATGACTTGTTTTACAACAAATATTGATGTTGTGGATGAGTGTAAGATTTACACCATATCTCACATGGACAAAACGACTAAGTTTGTGAATGAGTTCAAGGTACTTTTTCTTTTTTGTCATGCACTGATGTAATATATACCTACAATAACAAGTCTCCTAACATCATTAATTCTAAAACATAATCTATGACTAGTCAAGTCGCTCGTAAGCTACTCCCCTATGCGAAATAGGGTAACCAAAATCTGAAATTGAACCGAGCCGAGCTGAACAAGCTTTTACGCATGGTCTTATATCAAACTTAAGTAGGCTTACTAGCCTAAATGAGCTTAATACTTATAGAATTTTTTTATTAAGATATATGCATAATAAATATTATTATATATAAAATTATGATGAAAATAACTAAATAACATATATCAAAATTATTATAATAAATAATAATATCAGTATAATACTATAGTCTCATATAATGATATACTTTTATAATACTTATAATACTATACTTTTTCATTAACTAAAAACTATAAACCGGAAAAAAAAAACATACATACATACAAATGCGATTAAGTCAAGCCAACTTCATTATTTTGCCACCACTGTCATGCCCTAAAATCAAATTACAAGCCTCCTAACATCACCAATTCTAAAACAGAATTTATGAATGATTGAGTCAAGTCGTTGATGAGCTACTCTCACCTACTCGAAGTAGGCTAAACCAAAATCCCAAATCAAACCGAGCCAAAAAAAGCTTTTACTCAAGCTCTCATATCAAATTTAACTAGGCTTACGAGGCTAAACACGTTTATTATTATATACTTATCTATTAAGATAGATGCATAATAAATATTATTATATATAAAAATTACGATAAAGATAACTAAATAATTAACAGGTGTCAAACAATTTGAGCCAAATTGGACTCACGCTTAGTAAAAACAACTCATGAGCCTAGCTCAAGCTTTGGAAATAGAGCTCGAAACAAGCCGAGCTCGAGCTTGGTTGAACGACTCGGCTCGTTTACACCCTGCGTCTAGTACCCATACCAATCAACTCATACACACTGACCATTTGAATATGAAATACAAGCACTATGAGAGAGAGAATCAAAGATTGATGAATTATATTCTCGAAGTTGAAGATCTAAATCGGCTACAATTGTAATCCCGATAATCAAAAAACACTGAGGCACTTACATTATGACTACTTAAGCTGCTGCAGATTCCTTGGCTTCTTCAGCTGCCTCTTCTTCCTGTAACTTTATCAAGGATGGAGGTGGTCTTGGTACAATGCTTTTTCTCCATTGCCGGTCAAGCTTCCTTGACTGTCTCTTCCCAATACCATCATCAATTTCTCTCTCGCGCTTAACAGTCAGCATACGGGCAACCTATTAACATCAAAACTCACATCAAACAATATCTTTTTCATGAAATTTTGTAGAAATCAAAATGCATAAAGTGCTATTAGATAGACTAAAGATGGAAGCTTTAACATCCACGTTGCTATTAGATGGACCTAACATATTTGTCGACAAAATCAGAAATGCTGACTAACTACAAAATGCAGCCTCGCTTGTCTGTCCCCATGACGTCTAATCCAACCGTAATACAATTATCAAGTCAAGAGTAATGCTTGATTTATCCTAATCCATAGTTATATAGTTGCTTATTTATGGATATACTATACTATTATTGGGTTTTTCTGAAATAACCCTAGATGTAAACCCATATGGGTCTAATAAGATTATGATCATTCTTATGAGATACAACTTACTGACATCAATTGAAATAGACGCATAACAAATTTGGCATGGTGCCTTTGAACTAATGATTCATTTTGGTTTAAATATGTTTTAGCTCAAGATGACTATAAAAGCATCCTACCATCTGTTCTGAAAATGTAACAGCACTGCTAATGAGCAGTATATAAGGAGTTTTTTGTTCAAGGTCAAATGGTCAATATCAAGGAAAAGATTGGTTCATGTTCTAGGTTCAAGTCAATGTTTCAGTTTTAGTTCAAGCCAATAGATTAATATAAAGGGAGGTCCAAATGGGTCAAATGTGTTAACTGGCCTGAAAGTCATACAAAGTGTAATTAAATGAGTAAAAGCTCCTAAACCACTAACTATAATACATTATTTTAAATCATATTAACACATCAAATACTTAGAAAGGTAAATAGTAGCTTGAATCCAAGGTGTTTAAGTCTAAGTTTCCCATCGACCAAGTGTTTGTGGACGAAGGTGAAAGGGCACATCAGTTTGTTCGTTCAGGAAATCTAATTATTTAGAAAAGTTATAGAGGATGGATAAAAAAAAAAGAGTGCAACTTTCGACCCAAACCAACCTGCCCATTTTTTCCTTTCTCTAGCAGACTAACACAAAACTCTAAACTATATAGAGTATTGTCACGAGCATAAACACTAATACTTACTGTAAACCAGTATATGGAACATAGATAAGGGTGTAATGGAATGTGCTGCAAAATTGGTTATTCGAACTAGACATTTTGAAGGTATATATAAGATCAACTTATTATCCCCTGCTTTAATCAAATACTTATATGTTTCCTTTTCGAAATGCTATAGAACCGTTGAAAACATACATCCAAACACCCCTTATAATTCATAATTTTGCCAAAACAACTACAACTCCAGGAGGACACCATCTACAATGTAAACTTCTGTCTTCTCAACTTACCTTAAAGAACAATAAACTGAACCACCACTTATCTTGAACAATATCTAATACATACAGTTTCTTCCCAATTTCATAACACCGTCAACGAGAATGATAAAACCAAATTCAGAAACTTAGGTGCTGTAATTTCAAATTTTGACTTCAAACCATGCTGTAATTTCAAGATTCAAAAAACTAGAACCCCAAATGGAACAACATCATACCCTTTTACGCATCCGACGGAATTCACTGGACTTGAAGTCATTTCTCGCGGACCTCTGAAGACGAAGCATAAAGAGCTCTCCTTTGAGATCAACAATCTCATCGTTGATTTCTTCGGTGGTTTTGGCTCGAATCTCTTTCAGTTCTTCTTCTCTCTTGGCCATCATTACAACAGATTGGCGCCTTGTTGTTGCTCGAATGGTGGGTGCAGGGAGAAGGTGTGGAATTTTGACGCCATTGAAGGAGGATTTGTGGGTGATGGTTGAACAAGTGAAGGTGGTTTTGGGTGCAGCGTTAATGGCGGAAGTGGAGGAAGCGAAGGTGAGGGTGAGCATGTTGCTGGTGTGTTAATGGTGTGTTGAGGGATTGTTGAGGATAAGGGGATATAGTAGCAGAAAGGATAGGCTCAATCCGGTCGGGTCGGGTCGGGTAGGTTGGGTATATATATAATCAAGTATAGGCCTCGAATCGAAATGAAGAAACACTTACCGGGCTTATAGTTTATTTAAGAGCAAAATTTAACTTACTCTTCTAGAATTTTTTACTGTGGAGACTCTCCTGCACTAATTTTTTTACTGTCGTTCCTCCTTCACTGGTTTAAGGCTAGCCCAACACTAAACAAAAACCCAGTTTCCAAATTACATGTATAACGCTAAAATATGGGGCCTTAGAAAATTGGGGGCTCAAAGCAAGAGTTTATCTAGAGGTGTACAAATCAGTTTACTTTTAAAATCGGTTTTGATTTCTATCTAAAACCGGTTTGGTTCCAAACCGCTTCGGCTTACAACCCTGTTTGGAAGGGGAAAAACCCAACCCTGTTCAAACTAATTTGGGTTGGTTTCAATCCTACATAAACCGGGTTTTTTTATTTATTACAAAAAACATAAAAAAATACAAAATAATATAACTAAAAATTCTCTTATTTTATTTGATATTAAAGATTAAAAAGTTACAAAAATTATTTAATTAAAAAAAACTAATAATATTACTTCTAAGAGTTTAATTTTATAAAGATTAAAAAATTGTAAACTTTATATTTAATAACTTACAAACTTGATATTAGATATTAAAAACTTACAAACTTTATAAAGATTAAAAAGTTACAAATTTGATATAAAGATTAAAAACTTACAAACTTTAAAAAAAATTTACAAATCCAAACATTATATTTAATTATTTAAAAAACACAATTAAATAAAACAAACAATAAAAGAGTTTAATCTTCGCCCCGGATCCTGAACTAGCACATAAGTATTCATCAAGCGCGGCTTCATCGTCGTTCATTTCAGGTGTCAAATCACCTTCTACCTCGTCCTCGTATCTCTCGGCTTCGTATTCTAGTTCGGCTTTGAGTGAGGTTTTATCTTGAATATTTTCAGCCACATCCAAATAATCTTTTAAACAAATGGACATCTCGATCAAAGGAGGAGTGAGTCTTGTTCTTCAAATGGATATAACCCTTCCACTAATAGAGAAATCATATTCCGAATCTATCGTAAAAACTTAGAAGGTTAGTAAATCTCGGGGCATGGCTGTTAGGACTAGAAATTGATATTTCTTACCTTTCTACCCATCCAACACATCAAAGTTCTTAAAATCTTGTGCAATAAAACCAAATAAAAAGGCCCTCCCACCATACCTTCAGAGTTCACTACTTGGGGCGTTACTCCATAATCGTTTAGTGTTTTCATTTAGTAAAATATTATATAAATCAAAAATTGGATCACTTGAACTTCTTGTAAACGCCAGGTTTCTCATTGTGTCATGAATGTTTGATGATGTACCATATTTAACGGCATAAACATCAAACATATTAGATAATGGATCATCATCTAATACATCTAAATCATAAGTTGTTTTTTCCAATAAAGTTTCAACGCCTCCTTTATTTAAGCAAGGATTTAACGTGGCGGAATATGTAATAACCGCCAGCATTTTTTTACAATGTCTTCTTAGTTTTTCTTTCATTTGTTGTATTATATTAGAAAAAAGTGGCCATCTAAACGAAAATTCGCTTAGTTTTAAAGTTAATAAATATATTTGGTTAAATAGCAAAGTATTTGTGGGATGATAATAAACTCCCGATAAGTAAGTTATTTCAGTTTTGAAATATGAAGCATTTTAGTTATTTCCTCGTTAGTAGCCCCACTCGATAGAGGATATGGTGTACCCAAACCACGGTTCACAAGAAAATTATGAAACACTAGTAGGCTATCTTTTTATTCGATAGTTTTTTCAAACATGTTACAAGTTGAATTTCATCTTGTAGGTAAATTCGGACCTAAACATTTGGAATTTGTTTTCTTATGAAATTTTTAATAACGAGTATATCTTTTGTTGGAGCTAAAAACATCATGTAACATTTGTTTAAAAGCGTCTTCTATTGGTTCAATCATTTTTAAACCGTCTTGAACTGTTAAATATATAAAGTGTGTAATACATCTACTATGGAAAAAACACCGTTACAAGTCAGTTTATATTTTAATTTTAATTGTTCGCTTGCACGCATGTTATTTGACACGTTATCAAAAGATATTGAAAAAAAGTTTAGTTTCTAATTTACATGTTTCAACAACTTTTTCTAAGATATAAAATAAATTTTCACTGGTGTGAGGATAATCAAACAATTCAAACGAAATCGTACGTTTCATCATTTGCCACGTTTCGGGTTCTACCCAATGGATGGTGACACAAATGTACGAGTCTAGTGAACCGTGGGAACTAGACCAAACATCACAAGTAAAGTTAACATTAGTTTTTAAATTTTCAAAATAAGAAATTAATTTATTTTTAGCTTTTTTTCACATTTTAAACAATCTCTTCGAATAGTAGCACGACTAACATTGGTATAACGTGATTAAAGAGTTCGTTGAATGAGTCGAATCAAACTTTCGTTGTCGAAAAGTTTGAATGACAAGCTTTCTTGAATTACAAAATGCGTCATTTGCTCACGAACTATATGAACCTTATAAGCCCAAACATTTCCTTCGCTTGTCATCGAAGCTTGACATCGAGATGGTTCACCTTTATACGCCTTGTAATATTTATGCGAAATGTGGTTTTCAAGGTTGTGTTTGCATCTTTGAAAAATTTATTGCAAAACTTGCAACGAGCTTTGTTCGAAACACTAGCCATTCGACATAAATCGTAATTACATTATATTTGGGGGTTCATATTTGAAGGAAGGATTGTTACCACCACGTTGCTTGAAGACGCATCACATCTAACGGATGATTGAGCACTTGATGAAGCCACTTGGGAGTTTTTTTATTGCACGAAAGTATTGAGTGATTTTGAGAATTTTGAGAGTTAAGAACACTTTAAGTTGTTGTGTTTCAACCAAAACATCTGATATATATTTATACTAATCTAAGGGAGGGTATAATAGTAAAAAAACATCAAAAACAGTCAAAAAACGGCTATATAAACGTTGGGCAACGACTATACTTAGAAGCCAGTTTGGTGACTGAACCGGTTTCTAAACTGGAAATCAGACCGGGTTCTAAACCGGTTTGTTAAATGTAGGTCCAAATCACATAGGGAACCAATGGTTGGGGTCAGGTTGGGACCGGTTTTGGCTCAAAAAGGTTTGAGGTTATGAACCAGTTTGTAAACCTATACTGTTTTTTTGTCCATCTCTAGTTTTACTTGCCTTGCCTTTGGGTCGCCCTTGAACCCTACTGGTACATAAAGACTTGTTGATGTTTGTTGGTTTAACTTTATCTAAACGAACAATAGCACTTATACGATTGGATGTAATTGTCTTGTTCATTTGTTAAGATGAACTAGTTGTTATTCCATCCGCGCTTGGTGGCGGGGGCGAATCGATTTTTTATATCTTTTGATAAAAGGCTTAGAAACAGCAGCTTGTTGCGGCTGCAAACTAACCGTTTATCATATCAAAACAACAAGATCAAAGCCCATTCGTTTATCGTCATAGCCTATCACCCGTCTTTATTCAAGTAGCCAAAAAATACATCGAGCCAGTATAGTCAATCCCATAAGAAACAAAAGGAACTATTAGTGGTTATAAGACGACCAGAATAGAAATCTACTAAACAACCATTATAACCAGAAGCAACAAAAACATGTTGTGACAACTTTTTCCCCATAATACTTTAAAGCAATCAAGCAACAATGGCTCTCGAACACCCAAAATGAAAACCAAGTGCAGCCTCTGATAAACATCCGTTTTGATCTTTGTGTGGCAACTAACACAAACAAACGACTGTGCTGCTAGTCCAAAGTGAAGCAAAAATGTCATTACATAAAGCATTGAAAATCTAAGACTTAAAATAGGTGGCTCGTAGTGGCGGCAAACCTAGAACAATGCCACGCCAAACCTTAACCCCTTTTGATATCATCATAGCCTTTATGTACACAACTTCAGCTTGAATGCCTTAGATGAACAACCGCTCATCATCACCGATGAATTAAAGTAGGATCACAACCCCAACGACATGAACACATCATTATCAACATATGAAAATCACGAATAACAACAATTAACCCCACATAAAATGCCTCAGATGAACACGAGTCCATCATCATCGGCGTAGTAGAAATAATAACAATCAAAGGACAGAAGCAATAACAGACCACCTTGAACCCCACTTACAATTCAGCATCAGACTAAAAATCCAAAAGAAACACATAAAAATGTTAATAACACACAGACGACAACTGCAAGACCGTGTAATGGTTCACAACAGTTTCACGGTTGGAGATTATCAACTAAACACACTTACTAGATCAAATAGGAAACCAAATAGTAAAACTAAGAACTACAAGTAAGAACACTCAAGAACACAAAGATTAGTTTTCAAGTGCAGGACCGGTGAAGGGTGGTCACTTACAACACAACAACACAATGAGGAGATTAACCAAACTTAATCAAACAGTAAACTGGATTAACCACAATAATGATACTAAGAACACAAGTAACAAGTAAGAGACAGAACAAGAGAACACAAGAGATTGGGTTTCAAGGATGCAGTATATTGCTTTCTCAAGTTCTATTACAAGTGTTACAAAGCATAAAGAAAGATACTAGAACATGGAATACTTATACTACAACCTACAGCCGGCTATACTTTGAAAGCCAGCTGGATACAATTGACTAGACACAAATAAAATCAATTGTAGAATAAAAAGGCATATCTGCCTTTTGACTTGTGACTATGACATACCATAGCTCAAATCCTAATATATTACAAAAAGGATAAAAGTACATAAAGTAGAAAGCATGGACTCAAGACCTCAATGTACAGTTACCAAAAGCATGGACCTTTCACCAACTCATGTAAGTTGGTGACTTTACAGAGTTGCAACGGAAAGGTGGTCCAGCTTTATGGTAAACTACATCGGATAAAGGCATATCTCTAAAAGTCTTCGGAAGAAATCTGTCTTCACTATTTGGCTTCGGAAAATATTGGTCTTGGCTTCGAAAGATTTTACACTTAGAATATTTCTAGTGCATGGTGTAAAACTTCTGAAGCAATTTTACAACAGTTCTTTAGTGCATTGCTTGTAGAGAGACTTTGGATGTTTTGGTTTCATCAGACTTATAGGAATCCTTACAAACTCCCCCTAGGCTGATGCTACCAAAACATTTAGAAGATCTTCAGATGTTAGTAGTCTTCATCACAATGATGACCATACCCTTCTTCATTAGATGGTCAGGATCATTCAGACTTTCATAGTATCTTCTCATCTCAAAGAGATCATGCAGAGGTAAGTTGATTATGTCTTGCCATGTATACACATTCTCAACACCTTGATCTCTGATTACATGCCATCTTTCTGGATTGGTAGAGAAGGTCCAGGATAAGATGGGTGTCTCAGCTGCAAGAGGAGCCACTTGTATTGGAGTTGATTGGGCTGCCTTTTCATGCACTTCCTCAGGTTGATCTGACTCAGCCTGAGGTGTAGAGATAGATGATTTAGGCTTCTTCTTCTTAGACTTTGGTTTAGAAGCCATCCTCTTCTTTCTCTTAGAGGACTTTAACTGAGAAGACTGGTCTGCAGCACCTTGTTGATCATCCTTATCTTTCTCAGTTGGGTGTTCCTCCCTCACAAGTTTAGAAGGAGAGGGAGTTTGACCCTGCTGTGGATCAGAAGATGAAGCTTGCTGAGGCTCAACAGGAGGTCCGGGTTGTGTTGTCTCAGGTTGTTCAACCTTAACCTCCACTTCAGGTGGGACTTGACTTGGAAGAGAGTGTAAGTCAATCAGTTCTCCACTCTTGATCTTCTGCTTGATTACCCTGATATGCTCATCCATTGTGGATAGAGACATAGGGCCAAGTCTCTTTCCGGAGAATCCATACAGCTTCAAGAAGCTCATCATCCTCTCCCTATCAGCAGACTTCTTCATGCCTTTTTGGATGATAGCTCTTGATTTTGCAGCTTCTTCCCTTAGCTTCTTCTTAGTTGTCTTTTTGTCTTTGACTAACTCAAGCTCAAGTTGTTTTAAGTACTCAAACTCAACATAGTCATAGGACAAGGGAAGAAGTGCATCTGTCTGATAGAAGCCTGTGGCACTCAGGTAGTTGATCATTTTGATCCTATCTTCTTCTTTGTCTACCTGAGGTTCTTGTTGAACCACATCTTCTTGTACAGAGCTTTCTTGAACTGGGGAGAGAGTAGGAGCATGCTTGTAGAGTCTTTTCAGTCTCTTCTCCTCTTTGAATTGGAGAAGTAACCTTGCATCCTCTTTTTCTTTCATCTCTCTTGACACTTCCATGTCAGCCAGTTCATTTAGTTGTTCTAAGGGGAGAGAAATAATTTCATCTATGTCATAGTTCCTGGTATGCAGGTAAGTAATCCTGACTGTCCTTAACTCATCATCTTGAGTATTTGGTCTGGGGGCAGCCCTGATTGCAGCTTGCATAAAACCTGAAGACCCAGAGGAACTTTCTCCCCTTAGCTTCCTCTTCCTCTCTCTCTCCTCCTCCTTAATTTCCTCAAGAGTCAAAATTCTTTTCCCTTTGTCACCCACAGACCTTTGTGACTCAGGGTGGATAGAGGTTTGGCCTTCATTGCTTGGTGTAGCATCCATGCTCTGGCCAGAAAGAGTTTGAGAAGCACCTTCACCAGCAGGTGTCTCAGAAGGAATGTGGATCTCTGCAGCAGTTGATGATGATGAGACAGGGGTCTCAGGTTCTGCCACTAGGCCTTCAGTCAAGGTTTCCCCTATGAAACTAATCTTAGGGTCTGCCTCAACATCCAGTTGACCGATGGCATTACCTGATTGCCTAAGTCTTCTTCTTAAGCTGAACTCTGCAGTGATCCTGTCTTGGATTCTTTGAGCCAGTCTGTCAGCTTGTCTTGATTTGCTTGGGTTGACAAGTGGCATGTTGACTAGATCCAGACCTTCATAGAAGTTCAAAGTTTGAAAATCAAAAACTTCTTGTTGCCCTTGAACTCTATGAAGAATAAGGGCTCTTCTATCAGCATCATACCTCCACCCAATGATGTAGTTTGAAGTTCCTTGAGGTGGGGATGACATAGCCCTTGGTATACCTTACTCAAAGAGACTCCTGATGATAGAACTTGAGAAAGTTGCTGAGAATGCACAATTGCAAGTGAGGATGGTGAGTCCTCAATGTCCATTCTCTGTGAAGAACTCCCAGGTTCTGTGGCTGCAATGACTTTCTCCCCCTTTTTGGTAGCATCACCCACTTGCATAGGTGAGCTGGAGGATAGATCAATCATATCCACAGGTTCTTGTGTTCCTGGTTGAGCTCTTCTTAAAGGTGTCCCAACTAGTTTTTCCTTAAGATATGAAATCTCAAGTTGCTAATCATTGACCCTGTTGTGTAAGGTAGTCACCTGAGATTCAAGGTGACTAACCTTAGAGACTAAATAGGAGCATGTTTTTGACAGTTTTTGCACCTTTAGCCTCAGATTCCCCTCTTCTTCATCAGAAGAATCATTGGGGGATGAGATAATTGGACCAAAGTCCTCTCTCTCACCACCAGCTGCAGGTTCTTGGCTGCTGGATTTCCTCTGCTCATTAACATTCTCAGTTGAGATGTCAATGGGCTGAGTTGCCATGGTTGAGGTCTTAATAATGTAATCACTTGCAAAAGTAAGAGCCTCTTCCATATGGATATCCTGAACAGGTTCAGAAGTATCCACCTCAGTTATAGGTGATTGATGTGGGCTAGACTAAGGAGACTCAGGAGTACTCATCTCTCTTTGAGTAGGGGAAGAGAAGAGAGACTCATGGTACTCACTGAAACCTAAGTCTTCATCAGTATAGAAGGAAAGGTTGGAAATGGGTTGATTTAGATCTAAAGGCTGGGGATGGTAACTGTCCCCTGAAGGTTGTTCACTTGAGTGTTGAGACTCAGAGTGAAGGCTTAAGGCAGTTGGGCTTGTGAGCTCATCAGGGTGAGCATGAGGAACCTCAGCCCTGATAGTTGAAGATATGGGAGTGGTTTGCTCCTCAGGGGAAGTGGGAGCTCTAGTGTCCACTTCCTCCTGTAAAGGTGAGTATATGGGGACCTGCATAGACTCAATAGCTTGAACTGGGTTTTGTTTGGATTTTCTTTGGTAAGTGAGGGTTACTTGAGGCCTTTTTAGTGGTAGAGAGGTAGAAGGTGTGGGTTCAACACTAGCTTGTGTTGCTAGGTTGTCACCTTGAGCAATGAGCTCTAACATTTTGGGGACAAGGGCTGTTTCTACCCTGAGAAGCCTACAGTTGGCTTCTTCATGATTTTAAAGATGTAGGGCTTCATCTGTCCCAATTTAAGAATATTATCTGTTTCCCTCAACTGTGAGCCCAGTTTACAGCTGAGAATGTGTTGAACATATCTAGGAAACATATAATACTCTAAGGAGTCCAAGTTAGCAAGCAAATTGGTATAGACAAATTGAGAGTACCTGAACTTGACCCCTTGAACCATTCCATGCACTATGAAGGAGAGATCCTCAGGAATCTGGTCCCACCCTCCATTCTTGTTTGACAAGCTGCGGATACCCACATGGAGTAGGTATTTCCACTGGGATGAGACCTTCCCTTTCCTGAAGGTCTTTACAGAGAAATCCCCCTCATAGCCCATCTACTCAAAGGAATGATTGACAGCTTCCTTTGGGAAGGACAACTCACCATCTTCATCATCCAGCTGCAAATGAGTGTTGATGATGGCCGGAGTGATGAAGATTGTCCTCCCTTGCACTGTGGCAGACAGTGCCTTCTCCCCATCCATGATGACCTCTTGCCAGGTCTTCCAAAATTCAAGCAGATGATCCTCATAGAGAGTAGGATCAATGGTTAGGGAGGTGAAGTAATTTGATAAAGCTAAGAACTGGCAAATCTCTGAAAAACTTTCATCTTTCTCAGAGCTTAACAGAGCAACCTGGTTGTGTTGCATGTGAAGTTGCATGGAGAAATCTAGGTTGTTTTTGCGGTTAAGGTTGGCCATTTGAGAAGCTTAAGGATGAAGAAAGGTGAAAAGCAAAGGCAGTTTAGGAATTAGGTTTGAGGAATAGTAGAATTGAGGAAGATAATGAGGGAGAGGGGGAATCGTTGGGTATTTATGTGAAAAGGATTTGAAGCAAAGTTAATGAAAGAGGATAAACTTTGAAATCCGAATGTCGATCCCACCTCTGAAAAAGTAGTTTACTTTTGCTCAAAAAGTAGTTTTCTTGGAATTCGAAAAGCTTCCGAGGGTAAATTGTCTTCGGAAGTTTTAATGAAAAAGCTTCCGAAGCTAAAATGACTTCGGAAGATTTTCCTGAGAGTCTTGAAAATTTTGCTTCGGAAGAGAAATAAACACTGGAATGCTTTGTATATATAAAGCAACAAAGCTTCCGAGAGTTAATTTTGCTTTGGAAGAAAAAGTCCTTAAAAACAAATAAGTGTCCGAGACAAGTATTTAAGCTTCGGAAGATAGATTGAAACTTCTTCCGAAGGTAAAATTTCTTAGACAGTTATTTATTTTGAAGACATGATTTTCTTCCGAAGGTAAAAATATATCTTCCGAAGGATCAGAAAATTTTCAAGAATCTAAGGGAAGTCTTCAAAAAGGATTTGATATCCAAAGAAAACATGAGCTTATGAAAGTGATGAACTAGACAACTTAGGACACACGTATTTTAAGAAATAATTAGAATTAGTTTTAAGAAAAGATCTACATAAAGTTAATCATCCCAATAGCTGATATTAGATATTTAAATCTCTATTCATCAAAAGCTTTTTGCAGGACCGATTAAGGGCTTAACAATTACAGTACAACAACACAAAGAGGAGATTAACTAAACTTGATCAAATAGTAAACTGGATTTACCAAGATATTGATACAAAGAACACAAGTAATGATAAAGAGACAGAACAAGAGATTTGGGTTTCAAGGAGGCAGTATATTGCTTTCTCAAGTTCTATTACAAGTGTTACAAAGCATAAAGAAAGATACTAGAACTTGGAATACTTATACTACAACCTACAGCCGGCTATACTTTGAAAGCCAGCTGGATACAATTGACTAGACACAAACAAAATCAATTGTAGAATCAAAAGGCATATCTGCCTTTTGACCTTGTGACTATGACATGCCATAGCTCACATCCTTATCTATTACAAAAAGGATAAAGTACATAAAGTAGAAAGATACAGACTCAAGACCTCAATGTACAGTTACCAAAAGCATGGACCTTTTCACCAACTCATGTAAGTTGGTGACTTTACAGAGATGCAATGGAAAGGTGTCCAGCTTTATGGAGTAGTACATCAGATAAAGCATGTTACTAAAAGTCTTCGGAAGAAATCTGTCTTCATAGGATGAAGCTTCAGAAGACTTTGTCTCTGAGGCTTCGGAAGACTTCATGTTTGGCTTCGGAAGATATTGGTCTTGGCTTCGGAAGATTTTACACTTAGAATATTTCTAGTGTATGGTGTAAAACTTCCGAAGCATTTCTTCTTCAGTACTTGGTGCATTACTTGAAGAGAGACATTGGATGTTTTGATTTGCATCAGACTTAAAGGAATCCTTACAAACTCCCCCTAGGCTGATGCTACCAAAACATTTAGAAGATCTTCAGATGTTAGTAGTCTTTAGCACAATCATGACCATACCCTTCTTCATTAGATGGTCAGGATCACTCGGACCTTCATAGTATCTTCTCATCTTAAAGAGATCATGCAGAGGTAAGTTGATTATGTCTTGCCAAGTATAGACATTCTCAACACCTTGATCTCTGATTACATGCCATCATTCTGGATTGGTAGAGAAGGTCCAGGATAAGATGGGTGTCTCAGCTGCCAGAGGAGCCACTTGCATTGGAGTTGATTGGGCTGCCTCTTCATGCACTTCCTCAGGTTGATCTGACTCAGCTCGAGGTGTAGAGGTAGATGATGTAGGCTTCTTCTTCTTAGACTTTGGTTTAGAAGCCATCCTCTTCTTCCTCTTAGATGACTTTAACTGAGAAGACTGGTCTGCAGCACCTTATTGGTCATCCTTGTCTTTCTCAGTTGGGTGTTCCTCCCTCACAGGTTCAGAAGGAGAGGGAGTTTGACCCTGCTTTGGATCAGAAGACGAAGCTTGCTGAGGCTCAGCAGGAGGTTCGGGTTGTGGTGTCTCAGGTTGTTCAAACTTAACCTCCACTTCAGGTGGGACTTGACTTGGAAGAGAGTGTAAGTCAATCAGTTCACCACTCTTAATCTTCTGCTTGATTACCCTTAAATGCTCATCCATTATGGATAGAGACATAGGGCCAAGTCTCCTTCCGGAGAATCCATATAGCTTCAAGAAGCTCATCATCCTTTGTCTATCAGCATACTTCTTCATACTCTTTGGGATGATGGCTCTTGACTTTGCAGCTTCTTCCCTTAGCTTCCTCTTAGTTGTCTTTCTCTCTTTGACTAACTCAAGTTCAAGTTGTTTTAAGTACTCAAACTCAACAAAGTCATAGGACAAGCGAATAAGTGCATCTGCCTGATAGAAGCCTGTGGTACTCAGGTAGTTGATCATTCTGATCCTATCTTCTTCTTTGTCTACCTGAGGTTCTTGTGGAGCCACATCTTCTTGTACAGGGCTTTCTTGAACTGGGGAGAGAGTGGGAGCATGCTTGTAGAGTCTTTTCTGTCTCTTTTCCTTTTTGAATTGGAGAAGTAACCTTGCATCCTCTTTTTCTTTCATCTCTCTTGACACTTCCATGTCAACTAGTTCATTCAGTTGTTCTAAGGGGAGAGAAATGATTTCATCAATGTCATAGTTCCTGGTCTATAGATAGGTAATCCTGACTGCCCTCAACTCATCATCTTGAGTATTTAGTCTGGGGGCAACCCTGATTGCAGCTTGCATAAAGCCTGAAGACCCAGAGGAACTTTCTCCCCTTAGCTTCCTTTTCCTCTCTCTCTCTTCCTCCTCAATTTCCTCAGGAGTCATAATCCTTTTCCCTTTGTCACCCACAGACCTTTATGACTCAGGGTGGATAGAGGTTTGGCCTTCATTGCTTGGTGTAGCATCCATGCTCTGGCCAAAGAGAGGCTGAGAAACACCTTCACCAGCAGGTGTCTCAGAGGGAGTGTGAATCTCTGCAGCAGTTGATGATGATGAGACAGGGGTCTCAGGTTCTGCCACTAGGCCTTCAGTCAAGGTTTCCCCTATGAAACTAATCTTAGGATCCACCTCAACATCCAGTTGATTGATGACATTGCCTGATTGCCTAAGTCTCCTTCTTAAACTAAACTCTGCCATGATTCTGTCTTGGATTCTTTGAGCCAATCTGTCAGCCTGTCTTGATTTGCTTGGATTGACAAGTTGCATATTGACTAGATCCAATCTTTCATAGAAGTTCAAGCTTTGAAAGTCAAATACTTCTTGTTGCCCTTGAACTCTGTGAAGAATAAGAGCTCTTCTATCAGTATCATACCTCCACCTTATGATGTAGTTTGATGTTCCTTAAGGTGGGGTTGACATAGCTCTTGGTATACCTTCCTCAAAGAGACTCCTGATGATAGAGTCTATAAAGTCTACATTAATGTGAACTTGAGGAAGTTGCTGAGAATGCACAACTGCAAGTGAGGATGGTGAGTCCTCTATGTCCATTCTCTATGAAGAACTCCCAGGTTCTGTGGCTGCAATGACTTTCTCCCCTTTTTTGTAGCATCACCCACTTGCATAGGTGAGCTGGAGGATAAATCAATCACATCCACAGGTTCTTGTGTTACTGGTTGAGCTCTTCTTTAAGGTCTCCCAGCTAGTTTTTCCTTAAGATATGAAATCTGAAGTTGCTGATCATTGACCCTGTTTTGTAAGGTAGTCACCTGAGATTCAAGGCGACTGACCTTAGAGACTAAATAGGAGCATGTTTTTGATAGTTTTTGCACCTTTAGTCTCAAATTCCCCTCTTCTTCATCAGAAGAATCATTGGGGGATGAGATGATTAGACCAAAGTCCTCTCTCTCACCACCAGCTTGAGGTTATTGGCTGCTGGTTTTCCTCTGCTCACTAGCAATCTCAATTGAGATGTCAGTAGGCTGAGTTGCCATGGTTGAGGTCTTAAAGATGTAATCACTTGCAGAAGTGAGAGCATCTTCCATATGAACATCCTGAACATGTTCAGAAGTGTCCACCTCAGTAACAGGTGACTGATGTGGGCTAGACTGAGGAGACTCAGAGGTACTCATTTCTCTTTGAGTAGGGGAGGAAAAGAGAGACTCATGGTACTCACCAAATCCTAAGTCTTCATCAGTATAGAAGGATAGGTTGGGAATGGGTTGATTTAGATCTAAAGGCTGGGGATGGTAACTGTCCCCTGAAGGTTGTTCACTTGAGTGTTGAGACTCAGAGTGAATGCTTAAGGCTGTTGGGCTGGTGAGCTCATCAGGGTGAGCATGAGGAACCTCAGCCCTGATAGTTGAAGAAATGGGAGTGGTTTGCTCTTCAGGGGAAGTGGGAGCTCTAGTGTCCACTTCCTCCTGTAAAGGTGAGTATATGGGGACCTGCACAGACTCAATAGCTTGAGCAGGGGTTCGTTTGGATTTTCTTTGGTAGGTGAGGGTTATTTGAGGCCTTTTTAGTGGTAAAGAAGTAGAAGGTGTGGGTTCAACACTAGCTTGTGTTGCTAGTTTGTCACCTTGAGCAATGAGCTCTAACATTTTGGGGACAAGGGCTGTTTCTACCCTGAGAAGCCTAAAGTTGGCTTCTTCATGATTTTAAAGATGTCGGGCTTCATCTGTCCCAATTTAAGAATATTACTTGTTTCCCTCAACTGTGAGCCCAGTTTACAGTTAAGAATATGTTGAACATATCTAGGAAACATGTAATACTCTAAGGAGTCCAAGTTTGCAAGTAAATTAGTATAAACAAATTGAGAGTACCTGAACTTGACCCCTTGAACCATTCCATGCACTATGAAGGAGAGATCCTCAGGAATCTGGTTCCACCCTCCATGCTTGTTTGACAAGCTGTGGATAACCACATGGAGTAGGTATTTCCACTGGGATGAGACCTTCCCTTTCCTGAAGGTCTTTACAGAGAAATCTCCCTCATAGCCCATCTTCTCAAAGGAATGATTGACAGCTTCCTTTGGGAAGGACAACTCACCTTCTTCGTCATCCAGCTGCAAATGATAGTTGATGATGGCCGGAGTGATGAAGATTGTCCTCCCTTGTACTGTGGCAGACAGTGCCTTCTCCCCATCCATAATGACCTCTTGGCAGGTCTTCCAGAATTCAAGCAAATGATCCCCATACAGAGTAGGATCAATGGTAAGGGAGGTGAAATAGTTTGATAGAGTTAAGAATTGGCAAATCTCTGAGAAACTTTCATCTTTCTTAGAGCTTAACAGAGCAACCTGGTTGTGTTGCCTGTGAAGTTTCATGGAGAAATCTGGGTTGTTTCTGCGGTTGAGGTTAGCCATTTGAGAAGCTTAAGGTTGAAGAAAGGTAAAAAGCAAAGGCGGTTTTGGGAATTAGGTTTGAGGAATAGTGGAATTGAGGAAGATAGTGAGGAAGAGGGGGAACCGTTGGGTATTTATGTGAAAAGGGATTTGAACCAAAGTTAATGAAAGAGGATAAACTTTGAAATCCGAAAGTCGGTCCCACCTCTGAAAAAGTAGTTTACTTTTGCTCAAAAAGTAGTTTTCTTGGAATTCGAAAAGCTTCCGAAGGTAAATTATCTTCGGAAGTTTTAAGGAAAAAAGCTTCCGAAGCTAAAATGACTTCGGAAGATTTTCCTAAGAGTCTTGAAAATTTTGCTTCGGAAGAGAAATAAACACTTGAATGCTTTGTATATGAAACAACCAAGCTTTCGAGAGTTAATTTTGCTTCGGAAGGAAAAGGTCCTTAAAAACAAATAAGTGTCTGAGACAAGAACTTAAGCTTCGGAAGATAGATTTAGACTTCTTCCGAAGGTAAAATTTATTGGACAATTATTTATTTTGAAGGCATGATTTTCTTCCGAAGGTAAAAGTATATCTTCCGAAGGATCAGAAAATTTTCAAGAGTCTAAGGAAAGTCTTCAAAAAGAGTTTTATATCCAAAGAAAACATGAGCTTATGAAAGTGATGAACTAGACAACTTAGGACACACATATTTTAAGAAATAAACAGAATTAGTTTTAAGAAAGATCTACTCAAAGTTAATCATCCCAATAGCTGATATTAGATACTTAAATCTCTGTTCATCAAAAGCTTTTGTAAACAGATCAGCATATTGTTCATCTGTATGAACTTTGACTAGTTTAATTAATCCCTTTTCATAGTTATCTCTTATTAAATGATACCTGATATTGATGTGTTTGGTCCTTGAGTGCTGCACAGGGTTCTCAGTGATAGAGATAGCACTATTCTTGTCTATGTGGATAGGAGTCTCCTTGAAGTTAAATCCATAGTCCAGCATCTGATTTTGAATCCAAAGCACTTGAGCATAGCAGCTTGCAGCAGCAATGTATTCAGCCTCAGCAGTTGATGCAGAAACACAGGATTGTTTCTTGCATTGCCATGAGACAACCCTTCCACCAAGGAATTGACATCCCCCAGATGTAGACTTTGCAGTCATGTTGCAATCACCATAATCATTATCTGTATAAGCATACAGATTGAAGTCAGGATTCTTTGGATACCACAAACCAAGTGTTGAGGCACCTTTGAGATATCTTAAAATCCTTTTGACAGTTATTAGGTGAGACATCTTAGGGTTGGCTTGATATCTTGCACAAATACATGTAGCAAACATGATATCAGGCCTGCTAGCTGTAAGATACATAAGAGACCCAATCATAGCCCTGTATAAATGTTCATCTACACACTCCCCCTCAAGATCAGGTCCAAGGGAGTGGTTTCTGGCTATTGGTGTCTTAGCAATCTTACAATCAATCATGTTGAACCTCTTGAGTATGTCCTGAACATAATTTGACTGACTTATGAAGATGCCATCTTCAACTTGCTTCACTTGAATTCCCAAAAAAAATTGAGTTCTCCCATTGCATTCATTTCAAATCTGTCTTTCATCAGCTTCTTAAAGTCTTTGCAGAGCTTTGGATTAGTTGAACCAAAGATGATGTCATCTACATAAACTTGAACTAGCAATAAGTCATTTCCCTGTCCTTTGATGAAGAGAGTTCCATCAATAGTACATCTCCTGTATCCATGTTTACAAAGATACTCAGACAATGTCTCATACCACTTCCTGGGTGCCTGATGCAGCCCATAAAGAGCTTTGTCAAGCTTGCAGACATAATCAGGATGATCAGGGTCTACAAAACCAGGTGGTTGTTTGACATAAACCTCTTCATCAATCACTCCATACAGAAAAGCACACTTTACATCAAGTTGAAAGACCTTGAAGTTCTTGGATGCAGCAAATGTTGGATTCTATATGCCCAAGACACATAGAACATTGATGCGGTTAGTATATCATGATCCAAGTCGGGTTATACCTAATAACAAGCTTTGCAATCACCGACATTTATTCAATTGATGATATGATCATGCAATTAAATAATAACACCAAATTTAGAAAATGGGTTTTCTAAATAAGTTGCATATGAGATGGAACAACTTATTAGGATATTTTGTTCAAGAATATTACTTAGTGTTATTTAATTTAGTTAGGTAACATTAAATAATAAAAGAGTGTATAAGTTATACAATTAAAAGTTAATTGTACAATTTATAAGGGACTAGTTTTATAAGATTGTTTGATTAGTTTTTGGGGGGAAAACCTCTTGGAGACCCATTTTCGGCCGCCCCCCTCTCCTATGAGAGGCCCTTTTTACCTTCTTGTAATCTACACCCTTTTATTACTAGTCCCACACTCAAGACACTATCTCTTTCATACATGCAAAACAAAAGTTAGAAGCTCTATTTTTCTCTCTAAAACTCTCGAATTGCAGCTGTGTTTGGAGAGGTATTGGACTCATTTTGGTGTTCATCTCCCTAGCAAGAAGAGGTGTTTGCAAGTTAGCTTGGGGTATACAAGCTTGAGGGGTCCTTTCCTTGGAGCCTTGGCCGAGTTTTGAGCATCTATCTTCCCCCTTTTGGTCGACTTTCAAGCTGTTGAAAGGTAGTTTTTCACAGCTCATTGTAGCTGTGATTTTATGTACATTTACATATGTTTCATAGCTTGCTTATTCACATATAATGATCCTTTGATTTTGGGTTTGTTCTATACATATATATGTCACCATAAGAACATGAAATTTCAGCTTTATAATCATGTTTGAAAATATATATCCGCTGCGTTTTTCAGAAAGTTTAAGAGGTTAAACTTTGGTTTTATGTTCTAACAAACCCAACAGCAAATGCCAGGAATATCCTAACAGCTTCTAATCTTGCTACAGGAGTAAAGACATCAGTGTAGTCAATCCCTTCTTCTTGTGTGTATCCTTGAACAACTAGTCTTGCCTTGTTGTTGATGATAATTCCTCTATCATCCTTCTTATTCCTAAAAACCCATTTGGTTCCATTGGTAGTCTTCCCATGAGGAAGAGGACAAAGGTTCCAAACTTTCTGCCTTTTGAATTGAAGCAACTCTTGTTGCATAGCTTCAACCCAACTTCCATCCTTTAGAGCTTCATCAACTTTCTTTGGCTCTATCTGAGATAAGAAACAAGAGTGAAGACAAACATTTGCTTTATGGGTTTGTCCTCTTGTTCTTACCCCTGTGACAACATCTCCAATGATGTTTGTGGTGGGGTGAGACTTGTGGATCCTTAGCTGAGGGATCACAGCAAGTTGCTGAGAAAGATCTAAATTAGAGAAATTTAGATATGGCATAGATGATTCACCCTCCACATCACCACACTTATCAAGATTAACATGATCCAATGAGTGTGTGACATCATTGATGTTGTCATCTATGGTGTGGTTATTAGCATCATGGAATTCCTGATCACTTTCACCATCACCATTGTTGTCTTCTACAATTGAGGTGTCTTTATCTGGTTGTGGAGCCTCTGAGCTGGAATTTAAAGGCACCCCAGATGTATCAGCTGAATTGGTCATTGTAGTGCTGATAGAAACCTCATTTGCTGAAGTAGTTCCAACTGGAGCTGAAGATGTATGAGTTGAGGGTCTTCCTAGCTCAAATCTTGGATCAGGATCACCTGTATTTAAATTTTCTGCAGATCCTGAAACATTCTCAAAAGATTTGTTAAAACAGTTGGTAACTAAATCAAGATCAAATAGCCAATCAGGACCAGAACCAGCCACACAGGGTGTGTGTTCATTGAAAGTCACATTGGCTGACTCCTCAACAATTCTAGTTCTGAGATTGTATACTCTATAAGCCTTGGCTTGGGAGGAGTATCCAATGAAGTGTCCATCATCTGATTTCTCAGCAAACTTGGAAATTTGATCCTTGGTATTCAAGATGGTGCAGGGACATCCAAATGACCTGAGAAAACCAATGAAAGGTTTTCTCTTGTGCCAAAATTCATAAGGAGTCTTACCATGTGTCTTAACTACTAAAACTCTGTTTTGCACATAGCAAGCAGTATTTACTGCCTCTGCCCAGAAGGTGATGGGCAGTTTAGAGTCAGACAACATAGTTCTTGCAGCTTCAATTAGTGTCCTGTTTCTCCTCTCAGCAACTCCATTTTGCTGAGGAGTCGTGCGAGCACTATATTGTCTTGTAATACCTTATTCATCACAAAATGTATCAAGAATTTGATTCTTAAATTCAGTCCCTTGATCACATCTTATGGTTTTGACCATGTGATCACTTTGATTCTCAATTTTTAAGATGAAATTCTTCAGAATCTCAGGAGTTTCATCCTTAGTTCTAAGAAAGAAAACCCAAGTGAATCTTGTAAAATCATCTGTGATCACCAAACAATAAGAGGTCCTTCCTAGACTCATTACACTGGTGGGGCCAAAGAGATCCATATGTAATAAGTGTAGGGGAGTAGTGATGGAGTTCTTTTCCTTAGGCTTGTGAGATACCTTATGTTGCTTCCCTTTCAGGCATGCAACACAATGATCATCACTTGTAAACTCTTTCTTTGGCATTCCAGTTACCAAATCATGTTTAATTAGTTTATTCATGTTTTTAAAGTTTACATGGCACATTCTTTTATGCCATAGGAAAGACTCACCACTATTTGCTTTAGATAGAAAGCATGAAACTTCTCCAAAGGGAGATGTATCTTGCAAATCCATCTTGTACATGTTCCCTTTCCTGGGGGCTCTGAGCAGGATATGCTCATGAGGAATGACCACTTCTGTTAGGACCTGGTATTTGAACGAAATACCTAGTGATTAGCGTGTTAACCAAATCAAATAGTGCGGAATCCTATTTGATTGGCGATCCAATCAGTGAGAACACACGAAGAATCAATCAAGAATTGAATCTAACGTTAGAAGTCGATTAGGAATCGATCTAATGTGTTCTGTGAACTTGGAGAACGATTTGGGAGGTCTCTGGACGGCTAGGGTACGTCTGGAATCGTAATGGTATGAATGCTTACGTTTTTCTACGAATTGGGTCTATTTATAGGTTAGTATTGTTCAATCGCGCGACTGGACCATAAGTATGGTTCAGTCGTGCGATTGAACCATGCGGTTGATTCATCCGCACGACTGAGTATTCAGTCGTGCGACTGAGCCAATCTTATGTGTCAATCATACGACTGATCCAGTCTCCTGGTTCATTCGTGCGATTGAGTCAATCGTATGAAGTTATTCATGAGTATGGTCCATTCGCATGGGCCATTCGCATGAGAACTTCATTAAGTTAAGTTTGTATGTTTTAATTAATATAACATTATGTGTAACCATTCAAACAACCATAAGCCCAATTAATCAACTCAATAACAACTCATTAATGAAATATTAAACATTACAAATCACAACCAATCCATATCATTTCATTAATCATTACATATTACATCATAATCAGACAGACAAGATCTATTACATTACAAATCATGATCTAGGGACATACATGCATCAACAAACTCCCCCTTGGACCTAGATCTATCTAATCTCTTGTCTTCTGCATAACCTCCTTGTACTTCTTGTACTTCTCCTCTTTTGTGACTCCCGCGTGAATCTCAAACGCGAAGCAGAGTCGTATAACGTTTTGGAACTGGAGGGCTTGTACAATATCTTGCGTGTCATAGAATAGTGGCCACTTGTATAATGTATAGACATCATTAGCCGACAAGTTAGTAAGCCACATCGGGTCGAATACCCTGATTGTATCCATTTGTCCCTCTTTGTTTAGGACTATGATCGCTTCAGCTGTTCTCCAATCATAGTACCACCATTTGAAGTGTGGAGTGAAGTCCTGTGGCATTTCCCTGAGTGGGATTCTCGACATTGTGCGCGGAGGACTCCACTTCAACACTATTTTGGGTTTGCCAGTAATGGCATCAACCTCAGACCTTCTTATGTACCTAGTAGGCTGTTGGGGTCTGAAGTTAACCCATCTGGTGTGGTACTCCTTCTTAAGGGCAGCCTCGAACTAGCCTGACATCTTCCTCGGGTTAGCATACAAAAGCTTTAGCTTAGCCAGCTGGTTGAGCTCAAAACCTGGTAGAGTCTTCAGATCATGTGGGAATCTGAAGTACTCTATGCCCTGCTCTCTCTTAACTTCATAGGCATTAAGATCATCAAAATAAGCCCATGCTATAATCCTGCCTGACACCTTGTGGTGTTTCTTGACTTTGTAGAGCTTGGTGTAGGCGTCTTTCTTCGGTACAGCACGTTGGGCTCTCACTTCTTCAAAACATGCAGCCCACTTAGCCTTTCGAATGTCAACATCATCATTTGAGGCTTGGGCTGTTCCTTCTGCCTTCTCAGTTTCCTGCTCCATCTTGTTCAGTACCTCAAAAGTATCACTGACGAGAGACTCACCCAGATTGGGGACCACATTACCCTCGTTGTCAGCATACTGAGGGTACTCCTCTGCAGTGATATCTTCGACCTCGACCTCATCAACATCGTTGAGCTCTTCATCACTAGTCGAATCAACTGTTGGAGCATCTTTGACTATTTCATCCGGATTGAGCCTGAAGATCTCTGCAAGTTGCTCGTTAGATAGGTCATGAATTATTTCCCCTTCTTCAGGGGTATAACTCACAGACCTTCTTACGATCCCTTGTAGATCAAGAATCATGGTTAGTTGAGTCTTGACCTATTGAAGGGGAGCAATATCAAACTCATCTCTTTGAAAATTTGGATCTGTTTGATTTAAACATTCAACACATAAATCATTAGTAAGTGATCAAATAGAAGTACATTAACTTAATATATAAACATTCAAAACATTGTTTTCAGTACATGATTCAAACACAAAAGTAAATAAATACATAAAACATCTAGTCTGTACTTTTATCTTGAATCAAAGTCTCATCGCTCGGAGGAGCAGAGGTGGTAGCTGACTGGTCCTGTCTATTCTTCGATCTTCTTTCTTGACCTGAAGCAGAGGCCGATGCAGCCGCATCCCCTCCTTCTGCTTCGTCATCATCATCCTTTCCCTCTGTCCTCTCTTCGTCTGTTTCCTCCTCATCCTCAGTATCCTCCTCATCCTCATCATCATCTTCATCATCGTCATCACCATCTCCATCATCTCCATCCCCTTCCTTGATCTTTAAGGGCTCATCCTTTGATCCCTTTAACCGCAGCATGATGGTCTTGTTGGTGGTCTCCAACTCCTCTATACGTTTGGCTGATTGGGCATGCTGCTCTTGGAGTTGGGACATCTCTACTCTCTGTGCATCCATCAGCTGGGTCTGCTGCTCTATAACACGAGCCTGCTCTGCCATCTGTTGAGACTGGGCAGCAGTCAGGTCGGTAAGCTAGCGTATCTGTGCAGCTTTCTCCTCGTCGGCAGCTAGTAAGCGCATCACCATACGGTTTAGCGCCGACAGCTGTTCCTCTACCCCGATTGGAGGTAGAGGTGATCCATACATGTGTGAGGACTGGGCTGACGGTCCTGCATGATGTGAGGTGGTGGTGGTGGTGACTGTACTGAAGATGGGTCGGTAAAATGGTGGTGGTGATGTGGGTGTAAATGGTATGGTGGTGGATGGGAAATGTATTGTAGTGGTAGGTATGGTGGTGGCTGTGGTAGCAGTGGTGGATGTGGTGGCTGTGGTGGTGGATGGTATATCAGTGGAGGTGGTAGTGGTGGCTGTGGTGGTGGATGTAGAGGCTACAGTAGTTACGAAGGTCAGTTGACGCTTCTTCTTAAGTCCATGGGGCTGAGCCATCCTCTTCCTCCTCGTCCCTGTGGAGGTGGATGTTCCCCCTACTGCCCTGCCTGCTGAACCTGGAGCATAACTCGGGTCAGTCTCTGTCTCTCTGGAGTCTCTAGGGTGTTCACCAACCACCCGTAGCCCGTGTTCTGTGGGAACCACCTTGCTTCCCACAGTTCTCGTGAGGGGCTCCTCATCAGACTCCTTCTCCTCCTCAGCACCAACAACAAACTCCTGATGAAATCCGGCTGTCTCAGCCACATCTCCGGCAGGGGCAGACACCGGGGGAATAACATCAGACACAATGCCTCTTGGTGGAGCAGGCATATCGTCCCCGGCGTCTCCACTATCATCATCATCTGAATCAATCTCTGGGAGGAGCAGCCTCTCATCATCAGAGTCACTGTCCTCATGACGCCATTTGCGTCTGCCTGGAGCCACATACCTCTCGTTGGCCAGGTGGCCAATCAATCTCTTAACTTGGGGCTTCACCTGCTTCCCCCTATAAACCCTCATCCGACCCAGAGTCGTGTCATCCATGATCTCTAGAGCCACTACATCATGACTCTCTTTGGGCAGATGTGGCAGCTTCTCGTTGAAGATGAGCTGTAAGAACCTGGGGTACATACAAAACCCCTCCTTTCCCTTTGCCTCCAAGTTCTCCACTAGATAGGAGAATATCATGCTAGAAAAGCTGAAGGGGTGGTTCAGCACCAGTGCCACGTAGGCATTTTGGATCTGGTCTGAGAGGTCGTCGAACCCACCCCTCCTCGACACAACACACTTGAGGATCACGTGTGCTAAGTACTTGTACTGGGGGCTCAGGTTGCTCTTGTTGAGCACACCTGAGTTTATGTCCCCAACGTACTTTATCCTCAGAAAGCATCCTCTCACGGTCAGTGGATGTAATCTGGTAGGATGATTAGAATCATCCCCAAACTCTAGGACCCTCTGGATGTCGGCAGCTGTGATCTCAATATCATGACCCAGTATAGAGCTCCTTATGCTGTACGGCTCACGGGAGCGGTCCACAGAGGCATTCTCCCAGAACGCCTGATGTAGTGATCTGTATGGTGTGCAAGGAGTGGAGATAGCCTTATGAATCCGGGACCGTCTAAGAAAGGCTATAATGTCGGTGAACTCGGCCCCGTTTCTGGTAGTGTGATCCAAATGAGCACAGATGTTGTGCTTTGGATTTATGGACCATCTCTCAGCCATTATCCTGAAAAACACATGACATAGAACCATTAGTACATAATACATGAAAATTCTGTTCTAAGTGTAATGTTGAAATTCATTCTGATTCATTCGTGCGAATAAATCATGCGACTGAAGTCAGTCGGTTGTCCTTTCATGCGACTGAGCTCATTCTGGTCAATGTGACATGCGATTGGGTTCAGTCTGCTGACTGAGTCTGCGAATGGTTCAGTCGGCCGACTGAGCTCAACCGCATGGTTCATTCGGGCGATTTACCCAATCGCAAGTTTCAATCGTGCGATTGGAGTTCATCCGGGCGACCAATCGCCTGTCCTGTAGTTCAGTCGCCAATCGTTCGAATCTTTAACAAAACAAGTGTTTTAACATAGATAACCGGTTCAATAGACTCGCATTCTTGTTACTAATAACCTATTAGACTTAATTTTAACGTTTTGCATAGTTTTGGTAGGTTATTAGGTCTTTTAAGTCTCGGTTCTTGTTATACAGTCGAACAACCAAATTAGGGTTTGAATCCTTCAAGTTTTGGGAAGATGAAGCTTCAATCTACCTGTATAATCACTAGCGAGAGTCAGTGAATCAAGATCAAGACGAGAACAAAGTCTAATGAAAATTTGGCAGCGTAACGGTAGGGTGTGCGATTTGAGAGCGATTGGGGTGTGATGAATGAAATGCGATCGACTGTGCCCTTTAAATACTAAAGCTGAGTTCATTCGGCCGACTGGCCTCAGTCGCTCAGTTCATTCGGGCGACTAAGGCTCAATCGTGCGATTGGCCCAGTCATTCGCATGCTGTTGACCGACTGAGGTTCAGTCGGTCGACTGACTCAGTCGTGCCTTTCATTCGCATGTTCAGTTGACCGAATGAGTCTCAGTCGGTTGACTGACTCATTCGCCCCCTTCCAATCGGTCGAATGGGCCATTCTGATAAGCCATTCGTGTGAATGACTCAATCTCATGTCCATTCGTGCGAGTGGAAGCCATTCGCATGGTTGGTCCATTCTCATGGTCCAATTGTGCGAATGGGTCACACTTAGTTAATTTTCTGCCATTTTTACCAATTTACATTTAAAACCCTTTTAACTTTTGAAATTTACGTTATGAGCTTTTGATCATCTCAGACATGATTATTTTAACTTGAAAACCTTTTGATCACCTCAGACGTGATCCTTTTAAACAATTTAGTCACCTCAGACGTGACCCTTTTAAACACTTTGTCACCTCAGACGTGACTGTTTTAAACTTTTAAAGCACATGTGGTCATCTCAGACATGACCCTTTTAGTGAGTTGATTCCTTACTGATTTTCCTGATGTAGTCCGACAAACTAACAAACTTAAAACTACAGACTAACTTAGAAAATTTAAACTAAATACTCAAAACAAGAATTGTTTTTGGCTTTTTGTGAGAGATAAATCCTAAGATGGACATCTACGGGATTTGGTTCCGGAATAGACAGCTTCAACTTGGATTGACCACACCTGGACCAATTCAATTTTGGAATCATACAGGCAAGTCAAATCATTTGGACTTGTTATCAAAATCTTTTGATGCTCCATTCTTGGTGTTCATCCAGAGTCATTAGCAACTTAAGGAAATCATACTGGAACTCTTAGATTGTCACATTGATTTGACCTTTTGAGAATTGCAGCCACAATGATTGTCAATATGTTTGTCCACTTAAATCCATACACAGACTTTTGACACAGACTGGTGATTGATTTAGGTTTAATTATTTTAGCTAACATTTGTGGATCCCACACTTATATGGTAATCAACATTCCTCAGGAGCTTTTGAGCGGTCTACAGGTATTATTACAAGAAGAGACTATTCTTAGAGCTTTCAAAGAGAAGCCAGTCCTCAGGTCAGTGCCATCGCACAGCAGAGAGGCGGCAAACAACAATGAATTCTAGAATATCTAGGTTATGCTTATCCTCAGGTCAGTGCCATCACACAGCAGAGGCACACAACCTATCTCCTTGTTAGAGCAGCTTATTTTATTTTGCACAAAATGCACCAACAACATAGGTCATTAGCTTTATAGCATTTGTCTTTCATTTTTCTTTGCTTTGCTCTAATTATGGTCATCCGCACACATTTGTGGCGTTTACATGCTCATTACCCCTTATTGGAATATTGTTGATTGTGTTAACCAGTGATAAGATGGAAGCCCACAGTCAGTTGAACAACTTAGTTTGGTCTTGAGGTCACCAGTTAGGTCTAATCATCTATTGTGTTGAATCTACCGACATATCATTTGTGGTCTAGCAACCTCTAGGTCTACTTTCTTTGTGTTACCTTAGGAGTTACCAGTTTTCTATTATCTTCCCTTTTGTATTGCCTAGACTACACAGACTTATACTTTAAATTTTTGCATCTTTTCAAAACTTAAATTTTTAAAGTCCCTCTTGATTTGTTCCTGTGTACTCTCATTTTCCAAAGGTTTTGAATCGGTATCACAGATACGATCTACCTTATATCAGCTATCCATTCCTTCTCCCTCGTTTTTTTTTTCTTTTTTTTAATGTTAACTTGCTGACATATTCTCCCCCTAAAATACCAAAATCATTACTGGTCTAATTATTTTAGGATTTTAATAAACAGCAAAATAACATGAGTTTAAATTAAACAGACGAAAATAAACAGATAAAATAAAATAAAATAAAATAAAAAACTTTAACTAAACTACATCGGACTACACATTATCATCATCAGGAATAACCTCACTTTTCTTTTTAACGCCGTTGACCTCTAGCAAATATTGAAAACGTGGTTTATCAAAGGCTTTCGTATAGAGGTCAGCGCGTTGAAAATCATTATTAATTTTAACCACATCAATTAAGTTCTTTTCAAAACAGTCTCTTATGAAATGGTATTTAATACCGATGTGTTTGGTCTTTGGATGTTGAACCGGATTTTTAGTTACTGCAATTGCAGCAGAGTTATCAACAAAAATAGGAGTAGAAGAGAATTTTAAACCGTAATCCCGCATTTGCTGTTGAATCCAGATGATTTGTGAACAGCAACTTGCAGCAGCAACATACTCAGCTTCACAGGTTGACAATGCAACCGATGTCTGCTTCTTACACTGCCAGGTAACTAATCTTCTCCCAAAGAATTGACACCCTGCTGATGTAGACTTGTAGTTCATCTTGCAGCCCCCGTAATCCGAGTCACTATACGCGGTAAGCTCAAAGTCATCATCATGAGGGTACCACAATCGAAGTGTGGGTGTACCCTTCAGATAACAAAAAATCCTCTTGACCCCGATCAGATGATTGACCTTAGGTTTAGCCTGATATCTAGAACATAAACATGTAGCATACATGATATCAGGTCTTGAGGCAGTGAGATACATGAGGGATCCAATCATTCCTCGGTACATCGTGGCATCTACAAGATCTCCATTTTCATCAGGTGCTATATCGTGATTCGTAGCAAGTGGAGTCCCAGCAGCAGAAGCATTCTCCATGTCAAAGCGACTGAGAATGTCTCCTACATACTTGGTCTAATGTAGAAAAATCCCATTTGGAGTCTGATCCACCTGTAACCCGAGAAAGAACTTCATCTCTCCCATAGCACTCATCTCAAACTCTTTCTTCATCACTGCTTCAAACTCTTTGCATAACTCTTCGTTCTTTGAACCGAAGATTATGTCATCAACATAGATCTGTACAAGCAGTAGGTCGACATCCTTTTCTTTAATAAACAGCGTGCAGTCAATGACTCCCCTGCGAAAGCCGTGTTTCACAAGATGAGTCGAGAGTTTCTCATACCAAGCTCGAGGAGCTTGATGAAGCCCGTATAAAGCCTTGTCGAGCTTGTAAACTCTATCCTGATGATAAGGATCTTCAAATCCCTCGGGTTGACTTACATAGACTGTTTCTCTGATTTCCCCATGAAGGAATGCACTCTTCACATCTAATTGGTAGACTTTAATCTTCATGTACGATGCATAGGCAAGGAAGATACGAATAGCTTCCATCCTTGCCACGGGTGCAAACACCTCATTGTAGTCAATCCCCTCGACTTGGCGAAAACCCTGAACCACCAATCGAGCTTTGTTCCTGATAATGACCCCTTGGTCATCCTTCTTGCATTTCAGTACCTATTTGGTGCCAATGACTTTTGCACCTTTAGGTCTATCAACCAGAGTCCATACACCTAACTTCTTGAACTGCAGAAGTTCTTCTTGCATGGCACTCACCCACGCCTCATCATTTAGTGCATCACTAACATATTTTGGCTCAAACTGCGAGACAAAACACCGATAAGCACCATCATGAATGTAACCTTTCTCCATAACTGAGGCGTAGTCAGCTGAGTATAGCTGATTTCGGGTTTGTACTCCTGATCTAACATCCCCAATAACATTGTCAAGGGGATGATAGACGTTTAGTCGTGATCCTGGAGTTGTAGGAACAGCTACCTCAGAGCCAAGATTATGAACATTTGGTTCTGCATCTGAGGTAATTGGAGTTTGAGGTTCCTAAGTCGAAGGTGCATCATTGGTAGATGCTTGTGGACTTTCAGGAACTGGAACCTGTTCCTCCTGACTGTTCTGGTCATCTGCATCAGTTTCATCTTCAGAGGAGGAGTCACTGTCATCGACTACTCCCCCTGACTGAGTAGATGATTCTCCCTGTGTGCTAGATGGTGCATTCAGGATATCATACATCATCCTAGTAGCTAACTCATCATCCGAGGGAGAGAGAGGGATGTTGAAGGACTTGAAGAATCCATCATAGTCGAAGAAGTAGGCGGGTCCTTTGCCAGTAGGTGGTGTGGTATATCTCTGAACGTCAACATTACACCACACTTCTACAAGACCCGTTGAGTTGTTGTAAACTCGCTTGTTCGGTATGTTGTATCCTAGAAAGATTCCTTCATCCGCCTTCTCGCTGAATTTGCCTTCTTGTGTCTTCTTCAGAAGTGTGCACGGCGCGCCAAAAGGTTCAAGATACTCCAAATTCGGTTTGCGTCTTTGTAGTAGCTCGTAACATGTCTTTCCGTGGTGCTTGACTATCAGGACTCGATTCAGTGTATAACATGCATTTGCCACTGCCTCATTCCAGAATTGGATAGGCAGTTTCGAGTCTGCCAGCATAGTCCGTGCTGTCTCTATCAAGCTTCTGTTCTTCCTCTCAGCAACACCATTCATCTGAGGCGTGTAGGCAGAAGTGAATTGATGCACAATTCCCTTTTCCTTGCAGTATGCCTCCATCCATTGGTTCTTGAATTCTGTCCCGTTGTCTGACGTACTTGTCTGACCTTTAGCTTGTAGAGAGATTCCAGTGTGGTTACTAACTCCTTGAATGACTCAAATGTTTCTGATTTGGATTTCAGAAACATTACCCAAGTGAACCTTGAGTAGTCATCAGTGACCACAAAACAGTACAAGTCGCCTGCAATGCTCTTTGTACTGACTGGACCAAACAGATCCATGTGGAGAAGTTCAAGAGGAAGTTCTATTGAATGAACTTTCTTTTCCTTATGAGACTTCTTCGTCTGTTTGCCTTTCTTGCAAGCTACACAAAAGTCAGGAAGCTGGAAGTTCTTGACATTAACTCCTCTCACCAAATCCTTCTGAATCAAATGATTCATCTTCCTTTGACTAATGTGTCCCATTCTCCTATGCCAGGAGATGGAATCCTTCTCAGTAGCTTTAGATAGAAAGCACTGAACTTCATGATCCGTTGTAGCAGCTGTTGACAGATCCAAAACATAAAGGTCTTTATATCTTGAAGCAGTCATCAGAACTTGGTCCTCTGGGATCACGTAGTCTTTCTTCAGCACGTAACACTTCTTGTTGTCGAAGATGACCTTAAATCCTTTATCACAGATTTGGGAAACAGAAAGCAAGTTATTTTGAAGTTGTTGAACGTAGTTCACCTTATCAAACTTAACTTTCTGATTTCCCACTTCTCCCTGAGCTGTGATATAGCCTCCCTTGTTTCCAGCAAAGGAAACATGCCCTCCTTTTATTTGCTTGACGTTTGATAAAAAGGCCCTATTTCCTGTCATGTACCTGGATGCTCCGCTGTCTACAATCCACGTGTTAGTCTCAGCACTGTATCGAACACCCTGCACATACAAAGTAAATAATTAGTTTAGGTTAGGAACCCAAGCCTTTACTGGCTTGGGTTTCCTAGAGGCATCACACATCATAAACTCCACCCATTGACCCTTAGAGGGTGAGGGTGTCTCAGGTTCCTTCTTGTCATCAGTATCAGACACGCAGGATGACTTCTCTTTCCATAAGCCAGATTTGTGCAAGGCCTGTTTATGATAAACAGTCGACTGGCTTACAGGTTGAACTTTAGGTTCACTAGTTCTTCTAGGTGGAGTCAGAGAGCTCCTCTTAGAAGATCTAGGCTTAGAGTCCTGAAGGTCAATCTTCTTCCTAGGTGTCTGATAGAAAGGACAATAGGAAGCAATGTGTCCACATTCTCCACAGTTGTAGCATGACCGGCTATCAACTTTATGAGTAAACTTTCTTTGTGGAGAAGTGCGTGACACTCTAGTAACATCAATCACTTTAGGTTTTGACTCTTGTTCTTTTGATGTTTTCTCTGGTTTAACAAAGTTAACTGTTTTAATCTGTTTAACATCTTTCTCTTTTTGGTTAACTGGTTTTTGACTTGAAGCATGTGAAAAATTAACATTAGAAGTCTTTTTAGGTTCTGATTTGACTCTGTTTGACCCTAACTTTAATTTAACTTTTTCAAATTCCTTTTCCAGATTAACACAAGGCAATTTACCCTTTGCCTTTGAAGTGGCCTCCTTTTGTTTGTGTCCAGATTCAGTAGATGAACATTGTCACACCCCAACCTTGACGGCGGAAACGTCGAGATGTGAGGGTTAAGATTGTTCACAGCCACATAACGCTATATTTAAATTGCAAATATTATTATCATAAGTATTAAAATGAAATACATCCATAAGTCATAAAAAGAAATAAGTTCAACATAACTCAAACATAACATAATGTTTTTGTTTATTTAACTAGGTCCAAATCCTAGTTTTATTGCAAGCTTCAAATGTCCACTTTAAACTAGGGGATTTCCTGAAACATGATGAAAATAAAGAGTCAACTAAAAATAGTTGGTGAGTTTCCAAGTTTTCATACATAATAAGATTACAAGTAGCAATTCATGTCATGGATTATAAGCTAGTAAGGTTATAGAACACATATCGTTACAACCAAACCTCGACTTGATTACAAGTATATAAGATTGGCTAAGTGTATTTGGTTCCCTAGTGCACAAGCGTACGGCCCCTAGGAGTCGGCAATACCTCGACTTTAGCACCAAATAGGCTTGTCAGGCCCAAAGATCTAAGACGTCGCCAGGCTAGCAATAGTTAATGATTGTAAACAAACTATGTATCTCATATAAACACTTACAAAACACAAATAACCATGACCAAAAATAAGTAGAATTGCATGTGCATTACAAGTCTCAAATGTTTAAACGTGTATGTAATAAAAGCATCATGTTTCACCCCAAATAAGTGTGAAATTATAAAAAGGGGACAAGGAAAACTCACATGTCAAATAAGTATAAAAATGACGATTAATAAGATAAATAATGGGCGTCGTTCCAAGGTGAATCGTCACAAGGCACCTAAATATATGTATATTTACAAGATTAAGTTTAATAACAGGTGTTAATGAATTAACGAGGGCTAAAGTTCAATTTGGGTATTTGGGGCATTTATAAATATTTTAAGCACAAGTTATATTATTTATATGTTTAAATATAGAGAAAAAGAAATTAAATCGTTTATGATGATTATTAAAGTTTAAATATAATATTCGAGCATTTTATTGTAAAGCAATGAAGAAAATCATTGGTAGTAAAGTTTAATCATAAGTTTAAATAATCTTTTATAAATTTTGTTTTAAAAATACTTATGATTTAAACAATACCATATAAATATTATTCGAGCCAATAATAATTTAGCGTTTTAACCATTGTTTAAAGTCTACTTTATACATAGTAATACTAAAAAAAATAAATAAATAAATAAACTACACATAACCCCTGTTTTATAAAATGGTTAAATCATTTAAGAAATAAATTTATAGAATTAAGTAAAATATACTCCAAGTTTATAAATTACTATTAGAAATTTTTAGGATTTTTTTACACATTAAATACACTTGAAAAACATTAAAAAGAATGGATTGAGGGTCCCCGGGTTCGAACCCGGGACCTCAAGTCCACACTGCCCACGCCTTACCAGTAAACCAAAGGCTCCAAGCCGCGGTTTATTTGGGTTTCTAAATCTTAAAAATACCAACACAAAACCCCACCCAAATTCTCAAGAACCCTAGGTTCGGATTAAGCTAAATTGAAGATCGAATCGATTAGTATAGAGCTTGGAACCATAGGGCTTTTGATTAAAACCGAGTAAGTGGGTGTATTCAATTACCCTATTGAAGACCGGATTAACGATGTCGTGTGTGGAAGAACTCGCGACCGACCCGAACTCGATTGAGGTGCAAATGTTGATGAAACTCGAATTAAACTTGAATATAGCTTCTGTAGAAGGTCTTGACTTAATACTTCCAATCAATTGCAGGTGATAGTGTGGTGAAAGAGAGGTTTGGTTATGGGAGAAAAGCCGCAAGTGTGATTATTCGTTTGAGTTGATTTCAGGTGTTTAGGTTGAAATTGCACTTAGAAATCGATTAGAAACGTTTAAACAATCGTGTGGGTTCAATTAATTTGTTAATTATCAGGTTTAAATGATCGAACGTTGCGGGTTGATGATCGGCCGTTACCCGATCATGTTCCCACTCGCACCCGATGTTAAAGACCAATTAAGGTCCTTTAATGGATTCGAATCGTCTCCACGAAGTGATTGAACCGTTTTTTAACTGGAATTTGAAGCGAAAATGGCCGTTTGTAGGTGGCCGGAGCCGGCCGGTGGCCTCGCCGGCCGGTGGCCGGAAATGCGGGGTAAAAAGGGGGCGGGTGTTTGGGATTTGATTATTTACAATTTCAGCCCCTGTGGTTTTTATCTTATTATTTTATGCCAAACATCCAAGTTAAGTTTCTAAAATGACAACTTTCCCCCCTTAACCTTTTTAATCTTTAAGATTAGTTAGTTTTAATAACTTATCAACTATTAGCCTTTCATAACTCATTGTTATCACCTTTAATTAACCAACATTACTTTCATTTATTTATTGTTGTTAATATTATTGATTTTATTAATATTGTTATTATTATTGGTATTATTCTTATTTTACTTTTAATATTATTATTATTACAATCACTATTAAGCTATTTTACTTAATTAATATGAAATAATTTATATTATCATCTTTCAAGTTAAAGAATTAAAAAGAAATAAGCATAAGTAACCCATAGATTCTTATCAAAGGCATAAATAGTCCTTATAATAATTTAACAAAGTTAACTTTTAAACTTAACGAAAATACGAGATGTTACAGTCTCCCCAACTTAAAAGAATTTCGTCCCGAAATTAAAAGAAATGAAACTATACAAATAAGAATGGGTATCTCTTCTTCATGTGCTCCTCACGTTCCCAAGTAAATTCGGCGCCTCGCTTATTCTCCCAACGAACCTTGACGATTGGGGTTGTTGTGGTTCTAGTCTTCTTCATAATGCGATCCATGATCTCAACAGGCTTCTCGACAAAATGCAATGACTCGTCAATCTGGATGTCTTCCAACGGGACATGCAGACTTTCGTCAGCCAAGCACTTTCTCAAATTTGAGACGTGGAATACAGGATGAACTCCACTAAGGTCGGAAGGTAGCTCTAGTTTATAAGCCACTTTCCCAATCCTTTTCAGGATTTTGAAAGGTCCTACAAATCTTGGAGCTAGTTTGCCCTTCTTTCCAAAGCGAACCACACCTTTCCACGGTGAAACCTTAAGAAGAACCATCTCCCCAACTTGGAATTCCAGTGGCTTACGTCGCTTGTCAGCATAGCTCTTTTGACGACTTCTCGCCACTTCAAGGTTCTTGCGAATGATAGAAACTTTATCGGTCGTCTCTTGTATAAGTTCAGGACAAGTGATGAAATTTTCACCAATGTCGGTCCAACAGATCGGTGAACAACATTTTCGCCCATAAAGTGCTTCGAACGGTGCCATCTTGATACTCGAGTGGTAACTATTGTTATACGAAAATTCCGCGAGCGGTAGATGCGTATCCCAATCGCCACCAAAGTCAAGAACACACAGGCGTAGCAAATCCTCCAAGGTTTGGATCGTTCGCTCGGTTTGACCATCAGTTTGAGGATGGTAAGCCGTGCTTAGATCTAGTTGTGTACCCAAGAGTTCTTGCATAGACGACCAAAAATGTGAAGTGAAGCGAGCATCTCGGTCGGATATGATGTGCAGAGGTACCCCATGACGACTTACAATCTCATCAACGTATATACGAGCTAACTTTGATGTCTTGTAAGTGTCAAGTGTGGGTATAAAATGTGCCGACTTGGTCAATCGGTCAACGATCACCCATATGCTATCATGTCCTCGGGAGGTTCGGGGTAACTTAGTTATGAAGTCCATGGATGTTACAAACATGAGGTATCTGGATCACTAACAGGAGGAGTAGACACCACGTGATCCTTGATGGGGTTATTGTTTACTGGTCTAGTCTTAGTGTTCATCAAGGTCTCAGGTGGTGGTGGAACCACTTTGTAACCCAATCCCTCCCCGTTATTCCTTTCTCTCACTAAGTGTTGAACTATGTGTGAAGAGCTAGTCCAACTATGCAGTTTCTGTTTTAATGAATTTACTTCTACTTCTAGAACTGCCTTTTGCTTCTTAGTGTCTTCTAGGGAGTTCAAATAGTACCTAATGTCATTTGCTTGGTTAAAGGCAACTACTTCGGTTTCCCTAAGCTGTTTAGTCAATAGGTCTATCTTTTCTTTATAACTATGCTCATTTTGTTTTAGTACTCTATTAGCCTCGGTGCACAGTTGCAAATCTTTTACTAAGTTATCATTATGATCTAATAACCTAGCAAATTTTTCATCTATGCTATTCCTAAAAGTATCACAAGCAGAACAAGCATGATTATCAAACATTTGGTCAGTAGTACTTACCTGAGTTGGTTCAGAAGAGCTAGCCATCAACGCAGCATCAGATGTCTCTGGTTCTGGTGATTCTGTCTTTTTTGTCTCTGAAGTAGAAGTCTCCTCCTTAGGCTTGTAACTGACCTCGGCTGCAGTTGCTTCTTCACTATGTGACATCGCTATCTCAACTGCTAGATCACCTTCACTTGCAGAATCATCATCAATATCTTCTACACTTGCAATGTTTGATTCCCCTGGTGAGACAAACCTAAAGCTCCAATCCTGTCCTTCATCATCATGAGCAGTCAAGGCTTTTGGATCCTTGCTTGATGAAGTAGAACTGGAAGTTTGCTTGTCTTGGCGAGTAAAGGATGAGAACGGGTTCCCATTACCCGTCTTTTTTGGCTTGACACATTCTCTCTTGAAGTGCCCCTTCTCTCCACAGTTGAAGCAGGTCACTTTGATCTTGTCAAAGCCAAATGTGGTATCCTTAGTAGCTACCAAGTTCTGTCCGGTCTTTTTAACAAACTTCTTCGCCCTCCGGACAGCACTAGCTAAGGCCCACATTATATCCATCCTCTCAAGCTCCATTTCGTCCACCTGCTCGTAGTCCTCGTCTGCCAGATGGCAGTTTCCAATCTTCCTGGCAACAAGTCCATCATATGAATGAACCACTGCAGCTAAAAGATCCATATGCTCTCGAGCTACTTCCACAGTCACATTACCGAGGTTCTCGGTCTTCAGTTTGGTAGCACTTGCTTCTGATCCAATATAGTGGGTACAAGACGACCCTGACGTGTCTGATCCAGAAGGAGAAGCATGTGAAGGACCCGACGAGCTAGACACAAATGCAGTCTGGAGAGGTGCTCCAGATGTCTTAGCTTGAGGCGTGGCGTTGTACAAAGCTGGATTTTGTGTGTACGAAGACTTCTGGATCTATACTTCATTTTAGTGCTTCTTCTCGCAACTTTAAGAATGAAGTCATTAATATCCAGCTTGCAAGCATTCCATTCTGTCTCAGGTTAGACACGAATGAAGCCCACTTATCAGGTAATCCGTCTGCAAAGTTACTCACTTTCTCTTCCATGGTCGTTTCCACTCCATGTGTATGCAGTTCGCTCATCAAGTGGTAGAATATATATGACGTCGTCTAAACTCTCGTTACCAATCGATGAGAAGTTATCGAATTCCTTCTTTAACTCCTTTGCCTTGATTGCCTTAACAAAGCATTCCCATCATACCTCTTCTCTAGCTCATCCCACAGTTTCTGGACTGCTTATTCTCTGAATACTGGTGGAATATGTCTTTGGGGATAGACTGTGTAATCAATGCATAACCTTTTCTCTGCATTGTACTTAACTTTCTGTGCGTCTGTCATCCCACCTAACGTTAGCTTAACTCCATCAGCTCCAACCGGTTGTACTATAACCAATCTCAATGGCTTCCCACAGATTAGGATCTACTCCATTGAGGTAGATCTCAAAACGTTGTTTCCAGTGGGGAAACTCATCTAAAGTCAAGAGCTTTGGTGGTTTATTGTGATTACCCACCTCACTCTCAAGCAGCAGCAGGTTCTGTATCCTCGAGTCCTTCCCAGCAGTAAAGGTTGACATCTGATCTTCATGGGCGAATAACTTTAAGTCTAATCAAACAAAACTTTCACTGATGCGACTGAAGGATGCGAATGGTCTAGTCGTGCGTATGAACTCTGCGACTGGTTCAATCATGCGGCTGAACTGGGCGATTGGTTTAGTCGTTGTGAATGAATCTGGTGCGTATGAGCTATGCGAACGAAAGGTTCAGTCGGCGAATGAAGGTGCAACTAGGTCCAATCGTGCGAAGGGTCACGCGAATGGAGTCCAGTCGTGCGAATGGGTCACTCGTGCGACTGAAGCTGCTGTTTTGCGAAATTTCTAGGTTTGACGTGTTTCAGCTGTAAAAATTCGAAATTTCACAAGTTCTAATCGCCTAAGTCCGTAAGAAAACAAAACTTCGATGAGCAGGGAACGTCCAAGATCACTTTTGACACCAAAGATTGCGTTTTTAGTGCAAAAAACCAAACTTTTATGCAATCTTGGTGAATCAACACGTAATCAAGAGCCAAAGCTCTGATACCACTTGTTAGTAGGACCTGGTATTAGAAACATATACCTAGCTCTGATTAGTACATTGTTAGACCAAAGGTCACTAATAGTGCGGACATCCTATTTTGATTGGCGATCCAATCAGTGAGAACACACGAAGAATCAATCAAGAATTGAATCTAACGTTAGAAGTCGATTAGGAATCGATCTAATGTGTTCTGTGAACTTGGAGAACGATTTGGGAGGTCTCTGGACGGCTAGGGTACGTCTGGAATCGTAATGGTATGAATGCTTACGTTTCCACGAATTGGGTCTATTTATAGGTTAGTATTGTTCAATCGTGCGACTGGACCATAAGTATGGTTCAGTCGTGCGATTGAACCATGCGGTTGATTCATCCGCACGACTGAGTGTTCAGTCGTGCGACTGAGCCAATCTTATTTGTCAATCATACGACTGATCCAGTCTCCTGGTTCATTCATGCGATTGAGTCAATCGTATGAAGTCATTCATGAGTATGGTCCATTCGCATGGGCCATTCGCATGAGAACTTCATTAAGTTAAGTTTGTATGTTTTAAATAATATAACATTATGTGTAACCATTCAAACAACCATAAGCCCAATTAATCAACTCAATAACAACTCATTAATGAAATATTAAACATTACAAATCACAACCAATCCATATCATTTCATTAATCATTACATATTACATCATAATCAGACAGACAAGATCTATTACATTACAAATCATGATCTAGGGACATACATGCATCAACAACTCCAGGCTTGAGACATGCTCAGTAAAGAGCATGTTATGACTCTGATCACAAAATTGGGATACACTTAGAAGATTGTACCCAAGCTCCTTGACAAAGTTTACCTTTTCAATGTTAAGCTTACCATTTGTAACATTGCCCCTTCCTGAAATGTAACCACCTTCATCTCCTCCAAAAGCAACTGGTCCTCCATCAATTCTCTCAAAGTTATGAAGTAGTGACCTATTGCCTGTCATGTGCCTGGAACAGCCACTATCAATTATCCAGACATTCCTGTTTGTCTTGAGTTGTTTCTGCACAAAGAAAATGATTAGTTACATTTGGAAACCCAAGCCTTACTTGTCTTGGGCTCACTAAGTATAATAGAAGGTAATGAAACAGTAATAGATCCTATGGTTGTGCTAGAGGGATCTTCAGATGTTGTTGATGGAGAAACTTCAGTCACTTGGTCTTTCTTAGACTTCCACACCACCTTTGGAGTCTTGGACTTGACCTTCAAAACCTTGGAAGCTTTTGGGACTTCACAAGTTTTGATGACTGAACCTTCGGAAGAGTCTGCAGTCACTGCAACAGACTTCAGTGCTTCGGAAGAACTCCTTTCTTCCGAGACCAATTTTTCTTCCGAATGTAATTTTCCATTTACCTTCTTCTTTGATTTGGAGCTTCCGAAGGAAACAGATTTTCCTTCCGAAGCTTGAATCTTCTTGAAACTCTTTGAAGTCTTTGTATTGGTCATATGGACAGTACTTTTAGGATTGTATGGACAATCCTTAGCAATGTGAGAAGTACTTTCACACATGACACACAACATTTTTTTCTTCACAAGAGTCTCCTTATGAGAGCAAGACTGTCTTTGGTCACATCCCTTCTCCACCTTCATCTTTGTAGATGCTGAGACAGCTCTTTTGGGCTGTGAACTGTTCTTGGAGTTTGATGGTCCAGGCTGTGCAACAGTGATTCACAGCAGATCAGTCTTCTTCTTGGTACTGAGATGATTTGAACAAGAACCAGAACTCTTAGCTAAGGAGTTTTGGTTAATGTCTTCAGTCCTTACTACTTTAAACCCTGCATAGATAAAAACTTGTTTCTGCTTAGAGTCAAAAATAGCCTTGATCTCTTGAGCCTTCTTTGCCTTTCTTTTGCTCTTCCTGATCAAGTTCTTTCTCTTTGACTTGGTCATCACAGTAATCTTCTTCTCCTCGGAAGAATAGTGGCCCTTTATAGAATCCTCTTCTTCACTCTTCTCAGAGGAATTCTTCACTATCTCTTCTTCATACTCTTCACTTATAGGATCTATGAGAGGAAGCTCATCTTCACAAGTTCCACACCTAGGAGATCTTACAGACAAGATTGTGTGTGGAAGAGCTATCTCATTAGATCCAAGTCCCTGTCTATTTTGATAACACACCTTGTTGTGCAGGGATGAGGATATCATGTTCTTGAAGGTCTCTTCTTCAAGAACACTCTTTTCTGCCCTGGCTTTGCTGATCACAAGCTCAGCCTGGTACTCAGTCAGCTTGGTTATGAGATCTTTGATTTGAGTCCTAAAATCTGTATGCTCATGTTTTAGAACTGAAATGGTTTTCTCTAAGTCCTCTATCTTTAGTTTATAATCATTTTCAGACTTTCTAAAATCAGATTTTAAAATGTTTAAGGACTCAAGATCAGATCTCATCTCCAAGTTATAGGACCTGTATCTGTTAACTTTAGCAATGCATTCAGGAGTATAGAGATGTTCCAACACCTTGGCTGTATCATGATCTGCCATTAGTGCTTGGTTTGGAGAATCATCTTCCACCTGAAAGCTCCAGTCAAAACCTCCTTCTTCAACAGCAACAGCGGCTTGTTGCTTTGGCTTCTCATTCTGAGGGGCTTTGTCAGTGTAGTTTGGTCTAGTTTGTGCTTGGCCACCATTTGTTTTAGGTGCCTTACACTCTCTAGCAAAGTGGCCCATCAAGTTACAGTTGTAACACTTGACTTTGATTTTATCTAAGCCAAACTTTCCACTAGTTGCATTGCTTGGAAACCTCCTTCCAATTCTCTTGTAGAAATTCTTGGCTCTATGAGTGAGAAGAGCCATCTGCTGGACTATTTCCATATATTCCAGATCATCTAGATGGATACAGTCCAGGTCTTCAAGAGTGAAAAGAGAGTTGCCACAACTTTCATCAGAAGACACAAAGTCTTGAGAAGAGCTTATCTCTTGGAATGGGCTTCCTTGAGTGTAGTTCTCCCTGGGTGTCTCTGGGAAGGTGATGAAAGGACCCTTTGGTGAGTTGTCAGGGTAGCATATAAGATGATGTTGGGGTTCTATGCTATCCTTTTCAACCACATGCAGGGCTGAACCCAATTGATTGTTGGAGTTGCCAGATGAACCTTGCATGTTCATCTCCATCTGGTAGCCACTGAGAATCCCATATAACTTTGTCAGAATAAGAGTTTTGAGATTTTCAATCCTCTTGATCACCACACAATAGTGTGTCCATTGCCTAGGAAGTGAGGACATGAACTTCCTTACAATGTCTCTGTTTTCAAGAGGAACTCCTCCATCCACAAGGGTATCCACTATCTCAACATACCTGAAGTATTACTGAGTCATGGTTTCACCTGTTTTGAAGGTGAAGTTTTCAAACTGCTGCTTCAGGAGATCCTTCTTGTTCTCCTTGGCTTCAGAGGACCCTTCATACATCAGTTTTAGTGCATCCCACAGCTGTTTAGCTGTTTTGCACTTCTTGAAACCTCTGTACACAGAGTTTGGAAAGGCAGTTTGAAGAGCAGTCATGGCTTTTCTATCAATCTCTACTCTCTTCCTATCTTCATCAGAGTAGTTAGCCACATCTTTAGGGATCATACCAGCACCAGTAGCAGAAGGAGTGCTGGATATGAAAGGTCCATTTTCAACAGACTCCCACATTCTTGAGTCTAGAGACCTGATGAAACCTTCCATTCTCATACACCAGGTATCAAAGTCATCAAGAGTGATCATTGAGGACTTGTTCATGGTTCCAGTTTTGATATCAGTCTTTGAAATGGATGCCATTTGAAAGTTTAGTATTTGTGTGTATGAGGGATCTTAAGATGGTGAGATCTTATATCAAGAGCCTGAAGAGCTCTGATACCAATTGCAGGACCGGTGAAGGGTGGTCACTTTCAACACAACAACACAATGAGGAGATTAACCAAACTTAATCAAACAGTAAACTGGATTAACCACAATAATGATACTAAGAACACAAGTAACAAGTAAGAGACAGAACAAGAGAACACAAGAGATTGGGTTTCAAGGATGCAGTATATTGTTTTCTCAAGTTCTATTACAAGTGTTACAAAGCATAAAGAAAGATACTAGATCATGGAATACTTATACTACAACCTACAACCGGCTATACTTTGAAAGCCAGCTGGATACAATTGACTAGACACAAACAAAATCAATTGTAGAATCAAAAGGCATATCTGCCTTTTGACTTGTGACTATGACATGCCATAGCTCAAATCCTAATATATTACAAAAAGGATAAAAGTACATAAAGTAGAAAGCATGGACTCAAGACCTCAATGTACAGTTACCAAAAGCATGGACATTTCACCAACTCATGTAAGTTGGTGACTTTACAGAGTTGCAGCGGAAAGGTGGTCCAGCTTTATGGTAAAGTACATCGGAGAAAGGCATATCTCTAAAAGTCTTCGGAAGAAATCTGTCTTCAGTATTTGGCTTCGGAAGACTTTGTCTCTGAAGCTTCGGAAGACTTCACTTTTGGCTTCGGAAGATATTGGTCTTGGCTTCGGAAGATTTTACACTTAGAATATTTCTAGTGCATGGTGTAAAACTTCCGAAGCAATTCTACTTCAGTTCTTTAGTGCATTGCTTGCAGAGAGACTTTGGATGTTTTGGTTTCATCAGACTTATAGGAATCCTTACATCAAGGATGATGTATATTGATCTCAAGTGTTTACAAGTGTTACTAAGCTTAATCCTAAGACTGATACAAGAGATACTTATACTACATTCTACATCCGACCATACTTTGAATGCCAACTAGACACTAATCTAGACAACAAGATCAATGTAGAGTCAAAAGGTAGATTGTCTTTTGACTTTTGACTATGACATATCATAGCTCATGTTGGTTCATTTGATCGATTTGCAGTACAAATGAGTTGTTGAATCGTTCAATATCAAATACAAACAATAGATGACTAAGATGAAGAAGATTGAGAAAAACCATAAATGAATCAAAGTAAGACAATGATGATCAATATACTCAATAATAACAAAGCACAATGATATTTCTTTGAAATGACTGCTTACAAAGGTTACTTGCAACAATGATAAACGATTAGGGTTTTGCAAGATTACTCCAACAATGAAAATGATCAAATCTATATATAGCAGTCTTAGTTTCGCAGACAGTTTCACTGGCAGCGAAACTGTTCTGCCGAAACTATAGTTTCGCCCGATAGAAACAACAGTTTCGCCGGGTGAACTATAACAGCTGACTATGAGCGAAACTGTAATTTCGCTCATAGTTTCGCTGGACTACAAAACTAAACAAAATGTATTACATTCAAAAGTAACTAACATTAAACCTATTACAAAGTAATATAAACATAATCTAAACTAATCTAAGGTGAGTCCAACCTATACTTGATCTTCAATACGCCCCCTAGGTTGAATCTCACCGCCTTTAACTCTCTTGATTTGACTCATCAGCTCCAGTCTCTTTTGCTGCTTCTAATGTATCTATATCTGTTCCTGCAGCTTCTTCTTCGGGGGCTTGAGACATAGATTCTTCCTGATTAGCTCCAATCTCCCCCGCTGCCTCTGATGTGTCTTATACAGCTCCTGTAGCAATCTCCTTAAGAGCTTCAGCAAATGATACACTCTGGTCACCTCCAGCTTCATTAGCTCCCTCGGGATGAGCACTTGCTTGCTCAAACTGTCTGGCCAAATCCCCGACATCCATGTTTAGCTCATCTTCAGCTCTTACTTTCTCGGCCATCTCTTTCACTTCAACTCGCACTCCTCTCACTTTGTTAGCCACAGTCATAAACAGACTGGCTTCCTTTCTTGTCTCATCACCTGCTCCTGTTTTAATATAATTTTTGCACAGAACTAGCAGGTCATCACAAAAACTAAACAATTCCATGGGATCAAACACTCTGAATTCACCTCCATTCTTTATCCTGATCACCGCCTCCGCCAGGTTGTTATCATAGAACCACTTCTCAAAGCCTTGTAGCTGTTGGGGGAGGGGATCTACCAATCTGATCATGTTTATTGTCTTAAGGGCTTTCACCCTTAGCACAATCTTCCCTTTCTTATCCTTCTTGGATCTTCTCCTCTTGGCCTTCATAAATCCAAATGATTTAAAATTGTCATTTAGTCCATTCTTTATCTCCTTCTCAAGCAATGAGGCTCTTTCACTTAAATGAGCTTTTAGTAATGGCAGCACCGCCAGCCTCCTCCGATCCTATTTGGGTAAGGTCTTGAAGGCCTTCCTCTTGTGTATGTAAGTTTACCTCCCCCTCTGCTCTTGATCATAAACATTTTGAGCCCGGGGTTGTAACATCAACTGATGAGTTTCTTGTCTGCTTCCTTTTTGCTCAACCATTCCATGTTTTGGAACAGGGGAGTCAGCTCTTCAGGCTCTTTTTCTTTGGCAAACCATTCATCTTCGGCCATTTCAAACACATCTCCATCCTTGTCTCCCTTCTTGGCAACATAGGTTAGGGGCCTCTCATCAACCTCATAGTATTCTGGTTCTGAATCATAATCAACCAGTTGCCCATCATCTTCTTCTTCATCAATTAGCCCCTTCCCTTTCTCAGCATCCATATCAACAGATTTTTCTATTATCACCTCTTCACCAACCAAATCCTTCTCAAAATCAAACTGCATGTTAACGAATCCAGCTTCAAATATCTCCTCAACATTCTCCATATTATCAGTCTCCTTCCTTACACCAGAACCTCCAGCTTCTTCAGTTGCTGCACCAGATATGCCCTCTCCTGCCCGGGAAGATGTACCCACATTTAGAAATGGGTACTTAGAAGTATCAGTCAAATCATCTAACTCAGGTTGAGTTAGTTGATTGGCAGGCCGGCTGCATCCTTTAGATCATTCACCTCCTCAAACAGTCTCTTAATCAGTTTGTTCTGATCTATCAGCATTCTGGTCATACCCTTAATCATTTCATCCTTCTGTTTTTCCCTCATTTCTTGATTGGTGAGTTTTGTCTTAATCATGCTTAACTCATTGGCCAGAGAGGTGTTGAGATTTCTAATCACATCCTCATCTAAACCGCCTCTCTCCTCTCTCCTTGAGGTCTCTGTAAATGATTGGTGCCTCTGTTTAGTCCTTCTTTCAGACTCTCCTACATCAGCTTGCTTCTTTGACCTCCTTTCTTTCTCAACCCTTACCTCCTCAGCCATTTCATGCACCTCCTCCTCAAAGTCATAATCCTTCTCCTTTGCATATCTTTTTCTTTTCTTAGCAGCATCTGTCTGTTGTGCCCTGGTCTCTTCAACCCTTTTATTTTCAGACTCGTCCACCCTCCTGATATAACTCCATCTTTCTGGTGGATAAATGTTCTCCCACAGATGAGTAATTCTTCCACTGAAGTCGTGACGGATGGCACAACAGTCTGCGAAGATATGGGTGTTTATTTGCACCAGCCTTTTAACCTCCCCGTGTCTTGGCAAATTAAGAATTAGATCATCAAATATCATTAGCAAAAATCTAGGATAAAGCAACCATTTATCCTTCTTCAGTGCCATCACATTCTCTGCCATACAGGCAAATATCAGTCTTGCAATATTTGCCTTTCTTCCTCTACAGCATAAAACCATGGCTTTTGCCCAATCGAAATTAAGCCCATCTGATCCACCTTTACGGTGATCTAAGCACATAATGAAGACGTGGGCTATATATCTCCATTTCTTAGAAAGGAAGGACTTCTTAATCTCTTTCCTCGTCCCAATAGGTGGTCCCTCATATCCCATCGTTCAAAACGCCTCAGACACCTCCTGATCTGACATAGAAACCTCATCCCCTTGTATCTTCATCTAACCTTAGCACCCTCGATACAACCTCAGCAGTAATGATCACCTCATTCTCCATCACTCTGGCTACAATCCTCTGAGAGTTGCCTCTCGTATCATACTCTGCCGTCCGCCAGAAATCTCTGATATGTAAGTCGTGTATGGTAGAAGAATGAGAGATTGCGTATGCAATAGGAGATCTCTGCAGCCAACGAATACAGTCTCTAAATCCAGCTGTTTTAGGGTGTGTATCGTCTAAGATCGCCGTAATGTTGTTCCTCTCGTCAAACTTCTGATTCGCCATTAAACCTGAAAACCAGATGAAACGCATTAGAATAGTATATTAAACAATAATATTAAAGAAAAACAAGAAAAAGATTAAAATTAATCAAAAACCAAGTTAATTTCGCTGGCCGAAACTGTAGTTTCGCAGAAAGAATTTTAGTTTCGGCAAGCGAAAGTATAGTTTCGTCAGCAATTATTCATTAGTTTCTGCAAGACAGTGAAGTAGATTCGACTGGCCGAAAGTATAGTTTCGACGCAGCGAAACTGAGGTTTACACAGCAAAACTATTAAGTTTGCTCGGACAGCATAACATCACAGTTTCGCTGAAAAACCATGAACTTTCGTTCAGTTTCGCTGGACTATCGGTACTTTCGTAGTAAGAACTGCGAAGATACCAAAGAGTCTCGATCGAATAGACCCACAATGTTGTTGTTTAACTTCGATTAAGTTATGGTTCTGAGTTCGAAACTCACTTGCGAATGAGATAGAACGGTTAATCAAGAATCAAACACTCGGAACATCAATATCGCACACAGAGGCGTCTGATAAACCCTAGAACACATAAACTTCCGATTGTGCGAAAATGAGAAAGCAGTTTCGCGAATTGAGTTATATAGCCAATAGTTTCGCAGGCAGCGAAACTGTAGTTTCGCCTGGCGAAGCTACAATTTCGTCGGGCGAAACACTGGTCGAAATTTACTTTGTACGGCGCGAAAGAGCCGGCGAAGCTACAATTTCGGCAATGCGAAACTACCAGCGAAAGTATAATTTCGCTGTAAACCAAAAAACTAAAATAAAATTTTGATTCTCTTTCTTTTAGAACATAAAATAAAATAAAATAAAAGGAAAATAAAATAAAATAAAATAAAATAATAAAAAATAAAAGGAATTAAAATAAGGTAAACAAAATCAAAAGAAATTAGTCCCACAAGACCTCACCCATTAACCACGATTAATAATTGTGTACTAAAAATTTGTACAATATAAAAGGATATGAATGAGAAGCTGAAAAGATCTTCTGGAAAATCAAAGTTTGGTGGGATTGCTGATATGTTTTTCCTTATAAGTCCATGCCTTTTCGTTTCAACATATGCATCACATCTATTGTTATCATGTTTTGGTTTATGTTTAAAGAGAACATTGAATGACCCAGTCCCCACAGACATTTGACAAAGAAACTTATCATGTTCTCATGATATATTGAACAAATGACACGTTTTGCATGAATCTTCCTCTCAGAAGCAACAGATGTCATATTTCAAAAGAAGCAAAGCCCTTATAGACATCAAAATGGTGAAAGCTCCAGGTCTATACTCACGTATAACAAAGGAGATGACCATTTAATCATGTGTCGATGAGAGCTCCAGGTCAGTACTATCATACAGCAAAGGAGATCATCACTCCAGGTCAGTACTTCCGTACAGCAAAGGAGATTAGCACAAACACAAGACACATAAATACACCAAACATGGCTCAAATATATGGCTTATATGATTTGTATCATGGTGGGTGAAAGATCAATTCTCAATCCAATTTTTTTCGGAACCCAGTTTTCGTGCAGGCCAAAATGATTGTGTAAATCCAGACATCCTTAAGCATATATTTTAATTTAAATCATTATGTTGTTGTCTATTTTATTCTTCAGGCTGAGACTACCAAGCATATCATTAAAGAATCTTTTTGTTTTTTCTTTTATTTGCAATTAAAAATAAGATTAAATCAGATAACAGCATTAGTTACTATCATTTCTAATTTTATAAACGCAAGTCATGCAGAAACAAGCATTTCAAGATGATATACAATCATTTCTCAGTCATATTGAATCAAGTTCCCATGATACCATATTGTTGGTCCATTTGATTGATTTGTAGTACAAATGAGTTGTTGAATCGTTCAATATCAAATACAAACAATAGATGACTAAGATGAAGAAGATTGAGAAAAACCACAAATGAATCAAAGTAAGACAATGATGATCAATATACTCAATAGTAACAAAGCACAATGATATTTTTGTGAAATGACTGCTTACAAAGGTTACTTGCAACAATGATAAACGATTAGGGTTTTGCAAGATTACTCCAACAATGAAAATGATCAAATCTATATATAGCAGTCTTTGTTTCGCAGACAGTTCTGTCGAAACTATAGTTTCGCCCGGTAGAAACAACAGTTTCGCCGGGTGAACTATAACAGCTGACTATGAGCGAAACTGTAATTTCGCTCATAGTTTCACTGGACTACAAAACTAAACAAAATGTATTACATTCAAAAGTAACTAACATTAAACCTATTACAAAGTAATATAAACATAATCTAAACTAAACTAAGGTGAGTCCAACCTATACTTGATCTTCAGCTCACATCCTATTGTATTACGATAAGGATAAAAGTACTAAAGAAAGTTGCAAATAAAAGACCATGATGTACAGTTAACAAAAGTAAAAAGGTAATCACCAACTTATATAAGTTGGTGAGTCTTCAGAGCTGACAGTGGAAATGTATTCTGCTTTTGTTAAAAGTATGTCAGAGTGTCACATGTCTTCTTAGTCTTCGGAAGAGTTAAGTCTTCAAGCTTCGGAAGACTTGGTCTTTAAGCTTCAGAAGACTTCACTTTTGGCTTCGGTATATTTCTATCTTTGGCTTCGAACGATTTGACACTTAGTTATTTTTCTTTCTACATTGTCAAATCTTTCGAAGTACTTCCTTGTACTTAAGTGCATGCTAGAGATATTTGGTTAGCATCAACATCTAAGATAATCCTCTTGATCTTACAACAACATCATCAACATCAGCCATTAAACCACGTCATCAACACCATATAAGGGCTTTTAGATGCGCGATTGCCCATCATCACGAGCAAAAGAGATAAGGGATCTCAGACGCGCAATTGCCCATCATCATCAAGCAAATGATGAAATGAACAGCTTGTCGCAGCCACACTGATACCACTAAAGACGGTCTACAGACCACCTGCAAAGTCCACATCAAGAGATCTATGTTGGTACCAAAATGCGCCGCCATCCATGGACGGCAGTCAACTGCCGCGCCGTCGCAATACCGCCAAAAGCCCAACAAAGCATTAAAGACAGATGATGATCTATGATTTGCCATGGCCCATCAACATCGACCAAAGGACGAACAGAACAAGACGTCACCACCACCCAAACGCCATCCAAAGGACGCCGATAGACCACCGGTGGCGTGCAAGTCAAAGGTTGTCTCGCCACGTGCCATCCACACACAACACCAAAAACCACCTCACCCTTAAGACAGACTGTCACGCAGCCGACGACCGAAGCACGCGGAAGACGGCAGATGCGGTTCAAGTAGTAAACAAGACCGATGAACCCTTTCTCTCTCTAGAAATAAACCAGCATGAGAATAAAATAAGTGAACACCTGTTTACTTAAACATATTTAGGGGAAATGGCAAAATGCAAACCCTTTAAATTATAGTTGTCAAATTCAAAACCTACTATTCCTCAAACTTTTTTTTTCATAGGTTGATGGTTCATTTATATGTATGATGGATTAACTGTTTACAAACATAAATATACACAAACTAGCTAACACAAATATAAGCAAACATGTACATAATTTGAATGAATATATAGATAGACATAAATTAGGATCAAATGTAAATTAACTTAAATTAAATTAGTAGTATACATAATTTGAATGAATATTTAAATAGACGTAAATGAATGGCTAAATGAACATAAACTCGCGTTCACAAAAGTGAATTCATGAGCATGCATATGTTAATATTTGTAATTAAATGATAAAAGTTTATGCCTGGGATCGTTTGTTTATTAAATAAAAATATATAAATGAACATCAAGTGGATCGGTACAACGGTTCAAAAATGACTTGCTAAACAATTGGTTAATTTTAATACCTAATCAAGTAGCAAGTTTGGTCCCTTTGTTTTTGGTGAACTCAGATGAAATTAAATTATATGTTAGAGTATATGTTATTTAATTTAAAATTTTTGGAATTCAATGTGAAATTGAACTATGTTCAAAAAAATTGATTCAAATAATTAATTTGATTTTATTTAAGAGAAAATTGCAAAAATAGTCCCCATGGTTTGATCATATTGCAAGTTTGGTCCCCAGATTTTAAAAATTGCAAATTTAGTCCAAACTTTTGGAAGTTTGTTGCAAATTTAGTCCCCACCGTTAGTGTTCGTTAGTTTTTAACGATCTGGGGACTAAATATGCAATATGATCAAACCATAGGGACTAATTGTGCAAATTGCTCAAAAAAAATAAAAAAATGAAAACTAAAAAAAATTGAAAATCAAATAAAATCAAACATAATAAATTCAAATAAACATCAATAATAAATTTCAGTAATTTTAAAAAAATAAAATAAAGGTTAAAAATAAAATCAAATTCAAAACTAAATAAAAATAAAAATAAAACGTATGTAAAAAGAGAAAGCGAAAAGTATTGAAAAAAAGTATAGTAAAAAATTAAATAAAACCAATAAAAATTAAAAATACAATCGAATAAACATTTATAAAATTCAAAAAAAAATATTAAAAAATCGTATTAAAGTAAAAAAATTAAAAAAATGGTTCGATTTCATTTTTCGTTTTTTGGATTTCTACTTTCACAAGGTTTTTGTATTTTTCGATTAAAAACGTGACATATGAACTTTTAAATTTTAATTTTTTAATTTTTATATGATTTTTTAGTTTTTTTAAATTTTTTGACAAAATTGCGCAATTGGTCCCTATGGTTTGACCATATTGCATATTTAGTCCCTAGATCGTTAAAAACTAACTGACACTAACGGTGGGGACTAAATTTGCAACAAACTTTCAAATGTTTGGACTAAATTTGCAATTTTTAAAATCTGGGGACCAAACTTGCAATATGATCAAACCACAGGGACTATTTTTGCAATTTTCTCTTTATTTAATAAAAAAATAACCTTTAAGGACTGCTGGATCCAAAGTCGAAAATTCAAGATTAGGGTTCTTTTTTTCTCGCTAACCGCCTCTCGATCAATTGACTAGAAAATATTAGTGATTCAATTATGCATAGTTAGAATATAGTAGGAGGTTATACTTTAGAGTGATTTGATGAGTTACTCGATTCTTTCTAACTTTACATCACGATCAACTATTTAACTAAGTTACTCTAAGCGGCTAAGAAAATACCAAAAAGATTAGGGTTCTAATGGAGTTTTAGCTTCCAAGTTCTATAAATCAATAAAATGCATATAAACAGAATTACAAATTTTCCAACTAGCAGAAAAACAAAAAAAAAAACAAAAAAAAAAAAAAAACAAAAGAACAAAAAAACCCTTCCCTTCTGTTGGAAGATTTTTCGACTTGTTAAAAAGGTATTTCTAGTTTGGATTTAGGAAATAAGACTAGAGATTTAGGAGATCACATATTCTCTCAAAGGGATATACTAATAGTATGTGATATACTCTCCAATCAAAAAATTGTACGTTTTAGTTTTGTAGAGCACATAATGTGATGATTTATCATAAAAAATCTTGATATTACCATTAAAGCAAAATCAAACACAAACTGAGAATTAATCAGATAATACATAATTTGTGGTGGTTTTATGTAGAGGATCCATGCAAGTTTCCAATAGTTGCAGTGTTTGATAACTTAATTTCCCAACCCAAACATAAACGTATCTCTTCTTTGATCTAATTATCATCAAGGGATAGAGCTAACAGGAGTCAAGCCTAAATGAAAATAGTCATTTAGTCTTGTATTATTAAAACTAAATCATTTACTGGTTAAATTGTTGGTTTGAATCGCTACTTATATTATATATTCAATAAAAATCAAAGCAACAAAAACACCATATTGTTCCTACACTCAGTTATTACCTTTAGTTATATCAACATACTACTAAATAGTCAATTAGTGTAAGTCATCTTTAGGTATTGTTCCACCCCATTACGCACTAAAACTTGGGTGAAACTTAGTAGAGGTCCCAGGTCCGACCGACAGATAAAGAATCAATGGATGAGTTGTGGTTAAGGGTGAAATGCCACTCAAACCTAGACCTAGTTGACTTCTACAGCCAATGTATCTATTTTTATCTTCAAAATTTCCACATACAAATGTAATTCATGTATGAGATAATATACATACATGTGTGCGAGCATGCGTGTGATAGAAGGTGCAAGGATATACACTCCATTAAAAGTGTAGGAAAAATATATATTCGAATCATAGAGACTCTAAATCAACACAAAGACGTTTATTTTGGACAAGAGAAGCCACAAGTACAGATACAAACACGAAAACAACTAAAGGTTAAGCTGACTAAATAAAGCAATGAATGTCAATACTAAACCTAAGGACGCACGGCAGGTTTCAAATTCTTACCTGCAGAAGCACAAGCAACTCAGAAAACTAGCATTACTAGTACAAGATTGACGAAAATAAGAACACTAGTTTTTCTCCGAATCAGTCTTGCAATTATCTATCAGTTCTTTAAATGTAGATAAGCTTCTTTCCTGTGATAAACATACAATCCTTTAGGAACAAAAAAAAAGGACTTAAAAAATGAGATACATAAAAACTGATTGTGAATCATTAGAGTGAGGTTTTACTTAAGAAATTTAGCTAATAATCAAACAATTTTGTCAAAACTATCTGGCAATTAAGATTAAGAAGCCTTTTTTGGCATATGGAGTATGAAAGTGGTTTTGTAAAGGGAAACACAATGAGGGCTAGCAAAATATATTGTGTCACCAAAGGTTTATAGTTATACTGCTTACTGCAAACTAAGGAGTAAGGTCACACGACTTTAGAAAAACCAAAGAATATCACATAAGAATTGGAGCTATTAGCCATGGGATCATTTCATATACCCTCTCAAAAATATGGTATAACGTCATACTTACCCATCAAAAATACATAATATCAGATATACCCATTTTCATATTTATGAGGTATATACCTTCTCTAAAACTTGGATAGAATATGAGATTGGTAAAGAGAAAGAGAATCCTAGGCGATATTAGAAATTGTTCTTAATGAAATAAACAAAAATGAAATTTTAAGTCTTTCGAATAGGTATATTTGATATTAATATTTTTTGGTTGGATGATGTGATATTATGCAACTTTTCAACAATATATATTATCTTTTCCAAGTTAGCTTAATCCTCGGTCAATAATTACTTCATAAAATGGTATTACTAGCGACTTAATTTTAATTACAGAATCTACAATCCTCTCTTGAGACAGCCAAGGTGTTGACAATTAACATAAACACCCCCATGTGCACACAAAACTGATTAATGGTTATATGGGAATATATCAGATGAGAAAGGTAGGTTAGACGATTAGTACATTATATATTACGGTTCCATTCACACAAATCATTACTTCATTAGGGACTAGTGGAAATGAAATATTTAGAATTAGCTTTAACAATTTACATAATGAATACAATAAGTTGTTATACGCTTAAAGTAAGTCAAACCATAGACTCTGCTAGGAACTATCCATACTTACCCTATACCAAAGTAAGTCCGGTAACACTAAACTTGATGTGTAATAGTGTATAACAAGCAAGTCTTCTACTTTATTTAACTCTTGGTCTCTTGAAGAATCTCCATCCAGTAAATAAATTTTGTATTTTAATTCATATAAATTTACAAAGTTTACAAACATGCTTCAAACAGTTTTCACTTTAGCAGAAAAAAGTCATCTACCATTTATATTTACAATGACAAGTGAGCTGATTCAAGGTAATAATGCATTTATTCAAATAAAATTAAAAGGTTTACACAGATTCTATGTCATATAGAGTATGGACAACCAAACTGTAACAAGCATATAAAAATCATGCAAACCACATTCAAGGAGGTTTTGTTGTGTAGAAAAGAACATATATGCATATTCATTCATCCTTCGTAATAAACATTATGGACTTTCATTATTGGAGAATTACTTGTATAATATAATCTCTTTCTAAACTTGTGTATATGCTATTCTTAGTCCACTGACTTACTATTTGAACTCATCTGCACATTATAAGCATCAGTCAAGTGCTTTTCATATTTTTTTTGCTAGTGGCAATACTTGGAGAAAAGGAAATTAAAAACAGAGAAAACCTTACAATATTTGGTTGTATGTCATGATTCACAGGTTGTTTAGCATAGAGGTAATATTAGTTTCGTAGTCATCAAATGAGTAATGCATAAGACAACTTCCAACTAAAATCAAAAGAATAATTATAAAAGCAAGAAGCAAATAGTCGACTTACAAGTTGGGTTCCCTCACGAACAAATATATCCTCCATTTGAAGAAATAGCGACTTCCATCGACCCGTGAGCTCTGATTCCAAGTTTAAAAATTTTTCAATGTTTCTTGCAACATCCCTGCTGTTCCGATTGACCAAAATGGTTGCTTCTTTCTGACTCTTTTTTATTGCTATGAACCAAAGAAGAAAGTAAATGCACTAAGAAGAAACCCAAACCAAAATCTTCAAATCAACCAATCACACACCAACTCACCAGCTATTCGGCCTTTGATATCCTGGTAGTGTAGATCCGACCAAAGGTAAGCAGCTGAGTCGTGTAAAGTCAAGCAAAGCAAAGTCTAATCAGATAATAATAAGACTCCACAAACTAATGCTATCATCACTACTTACATATGTAAACTAAATAAACTAAGTTTGAAAATCACCTTTTGTACAAAAAGAACATGAACAAGCTTTGACCATGTCCATACAGGTGCTTGAGAGACCATCACCCGTCTGTCCAATGCACGTCTCTAAACCACACTTCGACTCTTGTGACTCAGGAAATCTTGAGCAATCAGCATACTCATCTTTGCTTGACTCCAACTTGTCAAGACTCGTATCAATTCCATCATCAACGCCCACATTATCTTCCGCCATTCCTTTTAATACATTTTGTGGTATAACTGCAGAATCAATTCTTTCACCTTCTTCAGCTTCTACAACCACATCAGTGCCATTTTCATCTGATTGGATTGTGTGTACCAATTGGGCGGGTGGGCAACTATCGCTCACCACATCACCAGCTACATCACCAACTTTAACTACAGTAGAGGTGGTAGTGACATTTTCTCGAACATATGACGGGCATGAATCTTTAATTTCACACGCGATCTTAGATATACCATCACTGATATTCCCCTTCTTTACATTGATCTCATTGCACGAGTGAGGCCTTAAAACACATTCTACAATCTCTTCATTACTGTTTTCCTTCTTAGAATCATCAATTCTTTGGCATTCTTTTTTCGCCAACCGAATACCTTCATCTTTCTTACAACCATCTCCAGATTTAACACCTGAAGAAGAAATCAACGAAAACCCCCTTTTCCCAACTTGATTCGTTACATCTCCTAACGCAGATCGAGGCTTGTACGCTCCATCCGACGGTATTTCTCCACTCATAGTATAAGTAAGCGAGTAGTATACAAACTAGTATTCAAACTATAACAAAGATACAAAACTTGTTTTCCTCAGATCGTCAAAATCAAAGATTGTTGCCCTAGAAGCACAAATTTTGACAAAATTACTCGAAATGTGAAGCAATAAGCGGTAGAAAGATTACAAGCATGAGAACCTGAGTAATTGAGAACTGAGATACTGACCTTGTTGCGAATTTCTTTTTGGAAAGTTTGAAAATTTCTTGATGGAGATGAGGGTTTCGAGGGTTTTGTGAGTTATTTCACCCAAAATCTCAAAATTGAATCGTTGAGGCGGGAGAGGTGGTGATTTTGGGTGTTTGAGTGGTATGAAATTTGGATGCGCGCGTTCAACTTTCGACCGCCATCTTGAGCCTAGAGGTGAGCAAAACGGGTTTTGAGTCGTACCCGAAACCGGCTACAACCAGGATTTTTTTGTGCCCGGGTATATGTGAAACCGGGTATGAGCTCGGGTTGGGTTCGCTCTCTTGGAAACCTTACCCGATATACGCCGTTAGGATAGGATCGGGTTCGGATCAAATCTAAAATCATGTTGTTTTATCATTTCTTGTGTGTATATTATTATTGTTATTATCATTATTTTATTATTATAATTATTATTATTATTTTAATACACTTTGTGCATGTATTTTTATAACAATATTAAATAACATAAAATTCATCATTTATTTATTAAAAAATTTGAAAAATATAAATTAATTAATAATAAATAACATAAAACTTTTATGTAAGTTACCGTTTAATGTTTATTTTCTACGAGAGACTTTATCAAATGCTAATTTTTCGTTGGAAATGCCAGAATATACCCCGTCTTCTAGTTCTCCGTCGTGTACTTTTTGCTTCAAGTGCAATTTCGTCTTCGAGACTTGTTTGGTCTTATGTATGATCTAGGGCGTCTATGTGATCGTTTAGACAAATGCACATCTCCACCAGTTCTGGAGTGAGTGTTGTTCTCCGTAATTATATTACTCTGCCACTAAGAGTAAAAACAGATTGCGTAGCTACTGTAGAAGCTTGGACGGTTAGTAAATCACGGGGCATAGCAGAAAGAATCGATAATTAAGATTCCTTTCCTTTCCACCAAGCCAAAATATCAAATGCACAATAATATTCATTAATCATAATGGAAATAAAATCCGTTCCACTATACCTACCGAGCTCGCTTGTTGGGGTGTTACACCTTTGTCGCTTAGCCGTCAATCCCGAACAACATTCAACATAGTCAAAACCGGGTCTTTAAGCAAGCTACTACCACTTGAGGTTGATTCCCTTGTTGGTGTGGTTATGTTTGCGTTAGACCCATATCTATTTAAATAAAACTTATAAATTGTTTTCAAACTTTCATTAAATTTTTCTATTGCTTCAGTTGAAAATTTGAGGTTTTCATCATGCATATCCAAATTGTCATTTATCTTATCTATCAAACATTCAACCTGCACAACATTTAAAAACGGATTTAAAGCGGCGACACAAGTAAAAGCGGGTGGTAAACCTTTAAAAAAATTTATGTTTTCTTTCATTAGTTATATCATTTGTGTAAACATGTGATTATTATTTTTGGAATTTTTAAAATTCAAAGACATTAAATATAATTCTGAAAGCGTCGAATAACTTGTGGCTAATAAACTCCAAATAATTTTGTAGTTGAGTTTTTAAACATGCCAAGAATATCGGTTAGACGTTGAACATCATTCCAACCCACATCCGGAAATGATTCGGCTTCGTCATTATTTGAAAAATTATTATGAAAGGCTTTCAAAGTCTCTTTTTGTTTTAAAGAGCAATCAAACATATGACAAATCGAATTCCTTCGAGTAGATACATCCCAATAAAGGCCTAAAAATCTAGATTTTGTATCCTTACAAAGTTGTTTATGATCTTGATATATTTTTCTATTTTTTAGAAACGTCATGTAGCATAAATCTAAAAGTTGTGATAAAGTTATCAATAAATGTCACGGTAGCACGTCTTGCACTAAATTAATAATATGTATAACACAACGAGTATGGAAAAAATCGTCGTTGGCAATCGGAAGATATTTTAATTTTAAATGTTCAACTATATTTGTGTTGTTTGAGGTGTTATCAAATGCAATTGTAAAAAGATTATTTTGAAAATTAAACATAATTAGTACATTATTCAAAAAGTACAACAAAAAATTCTCCGGTATGCGGATACGGAAAAAGATCAAATGCAATCGTATGTTTCATCATTTGTCATGAATTGTGATCTACCCAATGAGTGGTGACGCAAAGGTACGATTCAGGTAAATTGTGTGGAGCCGACCAAACTTCACTGGTTAAGTTTACACCTGTATTTAAATTTCAAATAATACAACTAAAACTTTTTTTGTTTTTTTTCCATAATTTTATTGATTATTTTAAATAATAATACAATCTTAATGTGATAGTTGTTATTGCTATGCTAAGTGGTGTGAAATCCAAGTGGTACCTTTTATTGATTGTGTATCTTCATCTTTATTTTCTTGCTTTGTTAGTTTAATTTGCTAATTACTTTAGTTAATTTTAATACTCACAAATCCAATCTCAATTAATTGGTTAAATAGTGATGCTGATTTAGTATTGGGAGTCATTGTGTCATGGATTGATACTCGGTTCTAGACTAAAACTATACTACTATGCGATAGGTACACTTGCCTATTATGTGTAGTTGGTTTAAGAGTGTTAATCGTTTCTTAAATTAAAACTCAATTATGTGAAAAATCCTTACTTAAAACTTATATAACTTCACACACATCACTTCCAAACCATGCCTATGGTTTGAAGAACATTATGTACCCTAGTGTACTTGATTCAAACCCACACTCTTGACATTAGTGTCTTTGAGTTAGCCTATGTTTACCACCTAAAAAGCCATGGTTCATTTTGCTTCTTATTCCAAATCAAATCCCGTTAGTCCCACTTAATCCTAGAAAACTACCCTAGAACGACATAAATTGAAAAGGGAAGTTCTTTTTTTTTGAAGCATAGCACTATCTATGGTAGGGATCACTGCTCCTCGAATAGGTTATAAAGGGTAGGATTTAGTTTTTACGATCCTGCATTATCCTATCTTTTTAATAATTAACCATTCTTGTATATATGTGCAACACCAAATTTCTAATTTGGCACATCTAAAGGCATACACCATTAAAAGAGTTAACTACTTTCAAACACACCCCGCTGTAGATATAACATTTTGCCTCAAGCGCTTTGTCTTTAAAGAAAGTTTCACCACCCAACAATCAAAATCCCAAATGTCAGGTGGTACATAACATCCTCCCTTCACGTACTTTAGATATACACACGTACAACTCTGATATGCTCTATTTACTTTACAAGAATTTCAAGGTCTGCATCCAGCTTTGCTCTTGCCAACATTGATAGTATGATCTCCAGAGGAATCCCTGTGACGAAGGAAAATCTGATGTCACACCCCAACCTTGACGGCGGAATCGTCGATATGTGAGGGTTAAGATTGTTCACAGCCACATAACGCTATCATTTAATCATAATATTATCATAAGTTGTAAGGATTCTTACAAGTCTTGTGCAGCCAAAACATCCAAAGTCTCTCTGCAAGCATGCACTAAAGAACTGAAGAGAAATGCTTCGGAAGTTTTACACCATGCACTTGAAACATTCTAAGTGTAAAATCTTCCGAAGCCAAGACCAATATCTTCCGAAGCCAAAAGTGAAGTCTTCCGAAGCTTCAAAGACAAAGTCTTCCGAAACCAATTAGTGAAGACAGATTTCTTCTGAAAACTTTTAGAGATATGCCTTTATCTGATGTACTTTACCATAAAGCTGGACCACCTTTCCGCTGCAACTCTGTAAAGTCACCAACTTAAATGAGTTGGTGAAAGGTCCATGCTTTTGGTAACTGTACATTGAGGTCTTGAGTCCATGCTTTCTACTTTATGTACTTTTATACTTTTTGTAATATATTAGGATGTGAGCTATGGGATGTCATAGTCACAAGTCAAAAGGCAGATATGCCTTTTGATTCTACAATTGATTTTGTTTGTGTCTAGTCAATTGTATCCAGCTGGCTTTCAAAGTATAACCGGCTGTAGGTTGTAGTATAAGTATTCCATGTTCTTGTATCTTTCTTTATGCTTTGTAACACTTGTAATAGAACTTGAGAAAGCAATATACTGCATCCTTGAAACCCAATCTCTTGTGTTCTCTTGTTCTGTCTCTTACTCATTACTTGTGTTCTTAGTATCATACTTGTGGTTAATCCAGTTTACTGTTTGATTAAAGTTTGGTTAATCTCCTCTTTGTGTTGTTGTGTTGTTGTGTTGTAAGTGACCACCCTTCATCGGTCCTGCAATTGGTATCAGAGCTTTTCAGGCTCTTGACATAAGATCTCATGATCTTAAGATCCCTCACACACACAAATACTAAACTTTTCAAATGGCAGCCATTTTCAAGACAGATATGGAAACTGGAACCATGAACAAGTCCCCACTGATCACTCTTGATGACTTTGATACCTGGTGCATGAGAATGGAAGGTTTCATCAGGTCTCTAGACTCAAGAATGTGGGAGTCTGTTGAAAATGGACCTTTTATACCCAGCACTCCTTCTGCTACTGGTGCTGGTATGATCCCCAAAGATGTGACTAACTACTCTGATGAAGATAGGAAGAGAGTAGAGATTGACAGAAAAGCCATGACAGCCCTTCAAACTGCCCTTCCAAACTCTGTGTACAGAGGTTTCAAAAAGTGCAAAACAGCCAAACAGTTGTGGGATGCACTAAAACTGATGTATGAAGGCTCCTCTGAAGCCAAGGAGAACAAGAAGGATCTCCTGAAGCAGCAGTTTGAAAACTTCACCTTCAAAACAGGTGAAACCATGACTCAGCAATACTTCAGGTATGTTGAGATAGTGGATACCCTTGTGGATGGAGGAGTTCCTCTTGAGAATAGAGACATTGTAAGGAAGTTCATATCCTCACTTTTTAGGCAATGGACACACTATTGTGTGGTGATCAATAGGACTGAAAATCTCAAAACTCTTACTCTAATAGAGTTATATGGGATTCTCAGTGGCTACCAGATGGAGATGAACATGCAAGGTTCATCTAGCAACTCCAACAATCAATTGGGTTCAGCCATGCACGTGGTTGAAAGGGATAGCATAGAACCCCAACATCATCTCATATGCTACCCTGACAATTCACCAAAGGGTCCTTTCATCACCTTTCCAGAGACACCCAGGGAGAACTACACTCAAGGAAGCCCATTCCAAGAGACAAGCTCTTCTCAAGCCTTCGTGTCTTCTGATGAAAGCTGTGGCAACTCTCTTTTCACTCTTGAAGACCTGGATTGTATTCATCCAGATGATCTGGAATACATGGAAATAGTCTAGCAGATGGCTCTTCTCACTCACAGAGCCAAGAAGTTCTACAAGAGAACTGGAAGGAAGTTTTCAAGCAATGCAACTAGTGGAAAGTTTGGCTTGGACAAAGGCTAGGTCAAGTGTTACAACTGTAACTTAATGGGCCACTTTGCCAGAGAGTGTAAGGCACTCAGAACAAATGGTGGCCAAGCACAAACCAGACCAAACTACACTGAGAAAGCCCCTCAGAATGAGAAGCCAAAGCAACAAGCTGCTGTTGCTGTTAAAGAAGGAGGCTTTGACTGGAGCTTTCAGGTGGAAGATGCTTCTCCAAACCAAGCACTAATGGCAGATCATGATGAAGCCAAGGTATTGGGACATCTCTGTTCTCCTGAATGCATTGCTACAGTTAATAGATACAAGTCCTATAACTTGGAGATGAGATCTGATCTTGAGTCCTTAAACATTTTAAAATTTGATTTTAGAAAGTCTGAAAATGATTAAAATTTAAGATAGAGGACTTAGAGAAAACCATTTCAGTTCTAAAACATGAGCATACAGATTTTAGGACTCAAATCAAAGATCTCATAACTAAGCTGACTGAGTGCCAGGCTGAGCTTGTGATCAGCAAAGCCAGGGCAGAAAAGAGTGTTCTTGAAGAAGAGACCTTCAAGAACATGATATCCTCATCCCTGCACAACAAGGTGTGTTATCAAAATAGACAAGGACTGGGATCCAATGAGATAGCTCCTCCACACGCAATCTTGTCTGTAAGATCTCCTAGGTGTGGAACTTGTGAAGATGAGCTTCCTCTCATAGATCCTACGAGTGAAGAGGATGAAGAAGAGATAGTGAAGAATTCCTCTGAGAAGAGTGAAGAGGAGGATTCTAAGAAGGACCACTACCCTTCTGAGGAGAAGAAGATTACTGTGATGACCAAGTTAATGAGAAAGAACTTGATCAGGAAGAGCAAAAGAAAAGCAAGGAAGGCTCAAGAGATCAAGGCTACTTTTGACTCTAAGAAGAAACAAGTTTTTATCTCTGCAGGGTTTGAAGTAGTAAAGACTGAAGCCATCAATCAAAACTCTTCAGCTAAGAGTTCTGATTCTTGTTCAAATCATCTCAGTACCAAGAAGAAGACTGATTTGTTGTGTACCACTGCTGCAAGGCCTGGACCATCAAAATCTAAGAATAGTTCTCAGCCCATAAGAACTGTCTCAGCATCTGCAAAGATGAAGGTGGAGAAGGGATGTGACCAAAGACAGTCTTGTTCTCATAAGAAGACTCTTGTGAAGAAGAAAATGTTGTGTGTCATGTGTGAAAGTACATCTCATATTGCTAAGGATTGTCCATACAATCCTAAAAGTATTGTCCATATGACCAAGACAAAGACTTCAAAGAGTTCCAAGAAGATTCAAGCTTCGGAAGGAAAATTTGTTTCCTTCGGAAGCTCCAAATCTAAGAAGAAGGCAAATGGAAAATTACCTTCGGAAGAGAAGTTGGTCTCGGAAGAAAGGAATTCTTCCAAAGCATTAAAGTCTGCTGCAGTGACTGCAAAATCTTCTGAAGGTTCAGTCATCAAAACTTCTGAAGACCCAAAAGCTTCTGAAGTCTTGAAGGTCAAGTCCGAGACTCCAAAGGTGGTGTGGAAGTCTAAGAAGGACCAAGTGACTGAAAATTCTCCATCAACAATAGCTCAAGATCCTCCTAGCACAACCTTAGGATCTATTACTGTTGAATTACCTTCTATTATACTTAGTGAGCCCAAGACAAATAAGGCTTGGGTTTCCAAATGTACCTAATCATTCTCTTTGTGCAGGAACAACTCAAGACAAACAAGAATGTCTGGATCATTGATAGTGGTTGTTCCAGGCACATGACAGGCAATAGGTCACTACTCCATAACTTTGAAAGGATTGATGGAGGACCAGTTGCTTTTGGAGGAGATGAGGGTGGTTACATTTCTGGAAGGGTCAAAGTCACAAATGGTAAGCTCAGCATTGAAAAGGTAAACTTTCTAAAGGAGCTTGGGTACAATCTTCTGAGTGTATCCCAATTTTGTGATCAGAGTCATAACATGCTCTTTACTAAGCATGAGTGCATTCTTCTCAAGCCTGTAGTGGTCATTCCTCATGAGCACATCCTGCTTAGAGCCCCCAAAAAAAGGAACATGTACAAGATGGACTTGCAAGAAACATCTCCCTCTGGAGAAGTTTCATGCTTTCTGTCTAAAGCCAATAGTGATGAGTCTTTCCTATGGCATAAAAGAATGTGCCATGTAAACTTTCAGAACATGAATAAACTAATTAAACATGATTTGGTAACTGGAATGCCAATGAAAGAGTTTACAAGTGATGATCATTGTGTTGCATGCCTGAAAGGGAAGCAACATAAGGTATCTCACAAGCCTAAAGAAAGAAACTCCATCACTACTCCTCTACACTTATTACATATGGATCTCTTTGGCCCCACCAGTGTAATGAGTCTAGGAAGGACCTCTTATTGCTTGGTGATCACAGATGATTTTACAAGATTCACTTGGGTTTTCTTTCTTAGAACTAAGGAAGAGACCCCTGAGATTCTGAAGAATTTCATTTTAAAAATTGAGAATCAAAGTGATCACAAGGTCAAAACCATAAGACGTGATCAAGGGACTGAATTCAAGAATCAAACCCTTGATACATTTTTTGATGAAAAAGGTATTACAAGAAAATATAGTGCTCCCAGGACTCCTCAGCAAAATGGTGTTGCTGAGAGGAGAAACAAGACACTAATTGAAGCTGCAAGAACTATGTTGTCTGACTCTAAACTGCCCATCACCTTCTGGGCAGAGGCAGTAAACACTACTTGCTATGTGCAAAACAGAGTTTTAGTAGTTAAGACACATGGTAAGACTCCTTATGAACTTTGGCACAAGAGAAAACCTTTCATTGGCTTTCTCAGGTCATTTGAATGTCCTTGCACCATCTTGAATACCAAAGATCAAATTGCCAAATTTGCTGAGAAATCAAATGATGGACACTTCATTGGATACTCTTCTCAGGCTAAGGCTTATAGAGTATACAATCTCAGAACTAGAATTGTTGAGGAGTCAGCCAGTGTGACTTTCAATGAACACACACCCTGTATGGCTGGTTTTGGTCCTGATTGGCTATTTGATCTTGATTTAGTTACCAACTGTTTTAACAAATCTTGTGAGAATGTTTCAGGATCTACAGAAAATTTAAATACAGGTGATCCTGATCCAAGATTTGAGCTAGGAAGACCTTCAACTCATATATCTTCAGCTCCAGTTGGAACTACTTCTGCAAATGAGGTTTCTATCAGCACTACAATGACAAACTCAGCTGATACATCTGGGATGCCTTCAAATTCTAGCTCAGAGGCTCTACAACCAGATATGGATACCTCAATTGTGGAAGACAACAATGGTGGTGGTGAAAGTGATCAAGAATTCCTTGATGCTAATAACCACACCATAGATGACAACATCAATGATGTCACACACTCATTGGATCAAGTCAATCTTGATAAGTGTGGTGATGTGGAGGGTGAATCATCTATGCCAAATCTAAATTTCTCAAATTTAGATCTTTCTCAGCAACTTGCTGTGATCCCTCAGCTTAGGATCCACAAGTCTCACCCCACCATAAACATCATTGGAGATGTTGTTACAGGGGTAAGAACAAGAGGACAAACCCATGAAGCAAATGTTTGTCTTAACTCTTGTTTCTTATCCCAGATAGAGCCAAAGAAAGTTGATGAGGCTCTAAAGGATGGAAGTTGGGTTAAAGCTATGCAACAAGAGTTGCTTCAATTCAAAAGCAGTGGCCGAGCATCAGTCATCAAGTGAATCTCCCCAACCGATGTATTTTTACATCCCACAGCTTCGGCGACCAGGCCCGGGCGACTGTTTACCAAAAACACAGGTCTCCGCAAAGTCGTAAGACCATGTATGGGGGCTGGCACGTTCAAGCGAGTTTATGAATGAATGAAATCAGTTGAAGGATAAAATACGAGCTTGTTTTATAGCAATAGTAATTAATCGTTAAGGCAAAAAGTTTGGAACCTTTGTCCTCTTCCTCATGGGAAGACTACCATTGGAACCAAATGGGTGTTTAGGAATAAGAAGGATGATAGAGGCATTATCATCAAGAACAAGGCTAGACTAGTTGTTCAAGGATACACACAAGAAGAAGGGATTGACTACACTGATGTTTTTGCTCTAGTAACAAGACTAGAAGCTGTTAGAATATTCCTGGCATTTGCTGCATCCAAGAACTTTAAGGTCTCTCAACTTGATGTGAAGTGTGCTTTTCTGTATGGAGTGATTGATGAAGAGGTGTATGTCAAACAGCCACCTTGTTTTGTAGACCCTGATCATCCTGATTACGTCAGCAAGCTTGACAAAGCTCTTTATGGGCTGCATCAGGCACCCAAGAAGTGGTATGAGACATTGTCTAAGTATCTTTGCAAACATGGATACAGGAGAGGTACTATAGATGGAACTCTCTTCATCAAGGGACAGGGAAATGACATATTGCTAGTTCAAGTGTATGTAGATGATATCATCTTTGGTTCAACTAATCCAAAGCTCTGCAAAGACTTTGAGAAGCTGATGAAAGACAGATTTGAAATGATTGCAATGGGAGAACTCAATTTCTTTCTGGGAATTCAAGTGAAGCAAGTTGAAGATGTTATCTTCATAAGTCAGTCAAAGTATGTTCAGGACATACTCAAGAGGTTCAACATGACTGATTGTAAGATTGCTAAGACACCCATAGCCAGAAACCACTCCCTTGGACCTGATCTTGAGGGGGAGTGTGTAGATGAACACTTATACAAGGCTATGATTGGGTCTCTTATGTATCGTACTGCTAGCAGGCCTGATATCATGTTTGCTACATGTATTTGTGCAAGATATCAAGCCAACCCTAAGATGTCTCACCTCATTACTGTCAAGAGGATTCTAAGATACCTCAAAGGTGCTTCAACACTTGGTGTATGGTATCCAAAGAATCCTGACTTCAATCTGTATGCTTATACAGATAGTGATTATGGTGGTTGCAATATGACTGCAAAGTCTACATCTGGGGGATGTAAATTCCTTGGTGGAAGGGTTGTCTCATGGCAATGCAAGAAACAATCCTGTGTGTTTGCATCAACTGTTGAGGCTGAATATATTGCTGCTGCAAGTTGTTGTGCTCAAGTGCTTTGGATTCAAAATCAGATGCTGGACTATGGATTTAACTTCAAGGAGACTCGCATTCACATATACAACAATAGTGCTATCTCTATCATAGAGAACCCTGTGCAGCACTCAAGGACCAAACACATCAATATCAGGTATCACTTAATAAGAGATAACTACGAAAAGGGATTAATTAAACTAGTCAAAGTTCATACAGATGAACAATATGTTGATCTGTTTACAAAAGCTTTTGATGAACAGAGATTTAAATATCTAATATAAGCTATTGGGATGATTAACTTTGAGTAGATTTTTCTTAAAAACTAATTCTACTTATTTCTTAAAATATGTGTATCCTAAGTTGTCTAGTTCATCACTTTCATAAGCTCATGTTTTCTTTGGATAAAAAATCTTTTTTGAAGATTTTCCTTAGATTCTTGAAAAATTTCTGATTCTTCGGAAGATATATTTTTATCTTTGGAAGAAAATCATGTCTTCAAAATAAATAACTGTCTAAGAAATTTTACCTTCGGAAGAGGTTTCAATCTATCTTCCGAAGCTTAGATACTTGTCTTAGACACTTATTTGTTTTCAAGGACTTTTTCCTGAAGCAAAATTAACTCTCGGAAGCTTTGTTGTTTTACATACAAAGCATTCAAGTTTTTATTTCTCTTCCGAAGCAAAATTTTCAAGATGCTCATGAAATTCTTCCGAAGTCATTTTAGCTTCGAAAGCTTTTTCATTAAAACTTCCGAAGATAATTTACCTTCGGAAGCTTTTCGAATTCCAAGAAAACTACTTTTTGAGCAAAAGTAAACTACTTTTTCAGAGGTGGGACCGACATTCGGATTTCAAAGTTTATCCTCTTTCATTAACTTTGGTTCAAATCCTTTTCACATAAATACCCAACGGTTCTCCCTCTCCCTCACTATCTTCTTCAAATTCTACTATTCCTCAAACCTAATTCCCAAACCGCCTTTACTTTTCATCTTTCTTCATCCTTAAGCTTCTCATATGGCCAACCTTAACCGCAGAAACAACCCAGATTTCTCCATGCAACTTCACAGGCAACACAACCAGGTTGCTCTGTTAAGCTCTGAGAAAGATGATAGTTTCTCAGAGATTTGCCGTTTCTTAGCTTTATCAAATTACTTCACCTCCCTAACCATTGATCCTACTCTCTATGAGGATCATCTGCTTGAATTTTGAAAGATCTGCCAAGAGGTCATCATGGATGGGGAGAAGGCACTGTCTGTCACAGTGCAAGGGAGGACAATCTTCATCACTCCGGCCATCATCAACACTCACTTGCAGCTGGATTATGAAGAAGGTGAGTTGTCCTTCCCAAAGGAAGCTGTCAATCATTCCTTTGAGTAGATGGGCTATGAGGGAGATTTCTCTGTAAAGACCTTTGGGAAAGGGAAGGTCTCATCCTAGTGGAAATACCTACTCCATGTGCTTATCCACAGCTTGTCAAACAAGCATGGAGGGTGGGACCAGATTCCTGAGGATCTCTCCTTCATAGTACATGGAATGGTTCAAGGGGTCAAGTTCAGGTACTCTCAATTTGTCTATACAAATTTGCTGGCTAACTTGGACTCTTTAGAGTATTATATGTTTCCAAGATATGTTCAACACATTCTCAATTGTGAACTGGGCTCATAGTTGAGGGAAACAGATAATATTCTTAAATTGGGACAGATGAAGCCCGACATATTTAAAATCATGAAGAAGCCAACTGTAGGCTTCTCAGGTGTAGAAACAACCCATGTCCCCAAAATGTTAGAGCTCATTGCTCAAGGTGACAACCTAGCAACACAAGCTAGTGTTGAACCCACACCTTCTACCTCTCAACCACCAAAAAGGCCACAAGTAACCCTCACCTACCAAAAAAAATCCAAACGAACCCCTGCTCAAGCTATTGAGTCTTTGCAGGTCCCCATATACTCACCAATACAGGAGGAAGTGGACACTAGAGCTCCCACTTCCCCTGAGGAGCAAACCACTCCCATCAATCAGGGCTGAGGTTCCTCATGCTCACCCTGATGAGCTCACAATCCCAACTGCCTTAAGTCTTCACTCTGAGTCTCAACACTCAAGTGAACAACCTTCAGGGGACAGTTACCATCCCCAGCCTTTAGATCTAGATCAACCCATTCCCAACCTCTCATTCTATACTGATGAAGACTTAGGTTTCAGTGAGTATCACGAGTCTCTCTTCTCTTCTCCTACTCAAAGAGAGATGAGTACTCCTAAATCTCCTCAGTCTAGCCCACATCAGTCACCTATAACTGAGGTGGATACTTCTGAACCTGTTCAGGATATCCATATGGAAGAGGCTCTCACTTTTGCAAGTGATTACATTATTAAGACCTCAACCATGGCAACTCAGCCCATTGACATCTCAACTGATAATGTCAATGAGCAGAGGAAATCCAGCAGCCAAGAACCTGAAGCTGGTGGTGAGAGAGAGGACTTTGGTCCAATCATCTCATCCCCTAATGATTCTTCTGATGAAGAAGAGGGGAATCTAAGACTAAAGGTGCAAAAAATTGTCCAAAACATGCTCCTATTTAGTCTCTAAGGTTAGTCACCTTAAATCTCAGGTGACTACCCTTCACAACAGGGTCAATGATCAGCAACTTGAGATATCTTATCTCACGGAAAAACTAGCTGGGAGACCTTTAAGAAGGGTTCAACCAGGAATACAAGAACCTGTGAATATGGTTGACCTAACCTCTAGCTCACCTATGCAAGAGGGTGATGCTACCAAAAAGGGGGAGAAAGTCATTACAAACACAGAACCTGGGAGTTTTTCAGAGAGTATGGGCATTGAGGACTCACCATCCTCACTTGCAATTGTGCATACTCAGCAACTTCCTCAAGTTCACATTAATGTGGACTCTATAGACTCTATCATCAAGAGTCTCTTTGAGGAAGGTATACCAAGGGCTATGTCATCCCATTAAAAGGCATACACCATTAAAAGAGTTAACTACTTTCAAACACACCCCGCTGTAGATATAACATTTTGCCTCAAGCGCTTTGTCTTTAAAGAAAGTTTCACCACCCAACAATCAAAATCCCAAATGTCAGGTGGTACATAACATCCTCCCTTCACGTACTTTAGATATACACACGTACAACTCTGATATGCTCTATTTACTTTACAAGAATTTCAAGGTCTGCATCCAGCTTTGCTCTTGCCAACATTGATAGTATGATCTCCAGAGGAATCCCTGTGACGAAGGAAAATCTGATGTCACACCCCAACCTTGACGGCGGAATCGTCGAGATGTGAGGGTTAAGATTGTTCACAACCACATAACGCTATCATTTAATCATAATATTATCATAAGTTGTAAGGATTCTTATAAGTCTTGTGCAGCCAAAACATCCAAAGTCTCTCTGCAAGCATGCACTAAAGAACTGAAGTAGAAATGCTTCGGAAGTTTTACACCATGCATTTGAAACATTCTAAGTGTAAAATCTTCCGAAGCCAAGACCAATATCTTCCGAAGCCAAAAGTGAAGTCTTCCGAAGCTTCAAAGACAAAGTCTTCCGAAACCAATTAGTGAAGATAGATTTCTTCTAAAAACTTTTAGAGATATGCCTTTATCTGATGTACTTTACCATAAAGCTGGACCACCTTTCCGCTGCAACTCTGTAAAGTCACCAACTTAAATGAGTTGGTGAAAGGTCCATGCTTTTGGTAACTATACATTGAGGTCTTGAGTCCATGCTTTCTACTTTATGTACTTTTATCCTTTTTGTAATATATTAGGATGTGAGCTATGGGATGTCATAGTCACAAGTCAAAAGGCAGATATGCCTTTTGATTTTACAATTGATTTTGTTTGTGTCTAGTCAATTGTATCCAGCTGGCTTTCAAAGTATAACCGGCTGTAGGTTGTAGTATAAGTATTCCATGTTCTTGTATCTTTCTTTATGCTTTGTTACACTTGTAATAGAACTTGAGAAAGCAATATACTGCATCCTTGAAACCCAATCTCTTGTGTTCTCTTGTTCTGTCTCTTACTCATTACTTGTGTTCTTAGTATCATACTTATGGTTAATCCAGTTTACTGTTTGATTAAAGTTTGGTTAATCTCCTCTTTGTGTTGTTGTGTTGTTGTGTTGTAAGTGACCACCCTTCATCGGTCCTGCAATTGGTATCAGAGCTTTTCAGGCTCTTGATATAAGATCTCATGATCTTAAGATCCCTCACACACATAAATACTAAACTTTTCAAATGGCAGCCATTTCCAAGACTGATATGGAAACTGGAACCATGAACAAGTCCCCACTGATCACTCTTGATGACTTTGATACCTGGTGCATGAGAATGGAAGGTTTCATCATGTATCTAGACTCAAGAATGTGGGAGTCTGTTGAAAATGGACCTTTTATACCCAGCACTCCTTCTGCTACTGGTGCTGGTATGATCCCCAAAGATGTGGCTAACTACTCTGATGAAGATAGGAAGAGAGTAGAGATTGACAGAAAAGCCATGACAGCCCTTCAAACTGCCCTTCCAAACTCTGTGTACAGAGGTTTCAAAAAGTGCAAAACAGCCAAACAGTTGTGGGATGCACTAAAACTGATGTATGAAGGCTCCTCTGAAGCCAAAGAGAACAAGAAGGATCTCCTGAAGCAGCAGTTTGAAAACTTCACCTTCAAAACAGGTGAAACCATGACTCAGCAATACTTCAGGTATGTTGAGATAGTGGATACCCTTATGGATGGAGGAGTTCCTCTTGAGAATAGAGACATTGTAAGGAAGTTCATATCCTCACTTCTTAGGCAATGGACACACTATTGTGTGGTGATCAATAGGACTGAAAATCTCAAAACTCTTACTCTGATAGAGTTATATGGGATTCTCAGTGGCTACCAGATGGAGATGAACATGCAAGGTTCATCTAGCAACTCCAACAATCAATTGGGTTCAGCCATGCACGTGGTTGAAAGGGATAGCATAGAACCCCAACATCATCTCATATGCTACCCTGACAATTCACCAAAGGGTCCTTTCATCACCTTTCCAGAGACACCCAGGGAGAACTACACTCAAGGAAGCCCATTCCAAGAGACAAGCTCTTCTCAAGCCTTCGTGTCTTCTGATGAAAGCTGTGGCAACTCTCTTTTCACTCTTGAAGACCTGGATTGTATTCATCCAGATGATCTGGAATACATGGAAATAGTCTAGCAGATGGCTCTTCTCACTCACAGAGCCAAGAAGTTCTACAAGAGAACTGGAAGGAAGTTTTCAAGCAATGCAACTAGTGGAAAGTTTGGCTTGGACAAAGGCTAGGTCAAGTGTTACAACTGTAACTTAATGGGCCACTTTGCCAGAGAGTGTAAGGCACTCAGAACAAATGGTGGCCAAGCACAAACCAGACCAAACTACACTGAGAAAGCCCCTCAGAATGAGAAGCCAAAGCAACAAGCTGCTGTTGCTGTTAAAGAAGGAGGCTTTGACTGGAGCTTTCAGGTGGAAGATGCTTCTCCAAACCAAGCACTAATGGCAGATCATGATGAAGCCAAGGTATTGGGACATCTCTGTTCTCCTGAATGCATTGCTAAAGTTAATAGCTACAAGTCCTATAACTTGGAGATGAGATCTGATCTTGAGTCCTTAAACATTTTAAAATTTGATTTTAGAAAGTCTGAAAATGATTAAAATTAAAGATAGAGGACTTAGAGAAAACCATTTCAGTTCTAAAACATGAGCATACAGATTTTAGGACTCAAATCAAAGATCTCATAACTAAGCTGACTGAGTGCCAGGCTGAGCTTGTGATCAGCAAAGCCAGGGCAGAAAAGAGTGTTCTTGAAGAAGAGACCTTCAAGAACATGATATCCTCATCCCTGCACAACAAGGTGTGTTATCAAAATAGACAAGGACTGGGATCCAATGAGATAGCTCCTCCACACGCAATCTTGTCTGTAAGATCTCCTAGGTGTGGAACTTGTGAAGATGAGCTTCCTCTCATAGATCCTATGAGTGAAGAGGATGAAGAAGAGATAGTGAAGAATTCCTCTGAGAAGAGTGAAGAGGAGGATTCTAAGAAGGACCACTGCCCTTCTGAGGAGAAGAAGATTACTGTGATGACCAAGTCAATGAGAAAGAACTTGATCAGGAAGAGCAAAAGAAAAGCAAGGAAGGCTCAAGAGATCAAGGCTACTTTTGACTCTAAGAAGAAACAAGATTTTATCTCTGCAGGGTTTAAAGTAGTAAAGACTGAAGACATTAATCAAAACTCTTCAGCTAAGAGTTCTGATTCTTGTTCAAATCATCTCAGTACCAAGAAGAAGACTGATTTGTTGTGTACCACTGCTGCACGGCCTGGACCATCAAAATCTAAGAATAGTTCTCAGCCCATAAGAACTGTCTCAGCATCTGTAAAGATGAAGGTGGAGAAGGGATGTGACCAAAGACAGTCTTGTTCTCATAAGAAGACTCTTGTGAGGAAGAAAATGTTGTGTGTCATGTGTGAAAGTACATCTCATATTGCTAAGGATTGTCCATACAATCCTAAAAGTATTGTCCATATGACCAAGACAAAGACTTCAAAGAGTTCCAAGAAGATTCAAGCTTCGGAAGGAAAATTTGTTTCCTTCGGAAGCTCCAAATCTAAGAAGAAGGCAAATGGAAAATTACCTTCGGAAGAGAAGTTGGTCTCGAAAGAAAGGAATTCTTCCAAAGCATTGAAGTCTGCTGCAGTGACTGCAGAATCTTCTGAAGGTTCAGTCATCAAAACTTCTGAAGACCCAAAAGCTTCTGAAGTCTTGAAGGTCAAGTCCAAGACTCCAAAGGTGGTGTGGAAGTCTAAGAAAGACCAAGTGACTGAAAATTCTCCATCAACAATAGCTCAAGATCCTCCTAGCACAACCATAGGATCTATTACTGTTGAATTACCTTCTATTATACTTAGTGAGCCCAAGACAAATAAGGCTTGGGTTTCCAAATGTACCTAATCATTCTCTTTGTGCAGGAACAACTCAAGACAAACAAGAATGTCTGGATCATTGATAGTGGTTGTTCCAGGCACATGACAGGCAATAGGTCACTACTCCATAACTTTGAAAGGATTGATGGAGGACCAGTTGCTTTTGGAGGAGATGAGGGTGGTTACATTTCTGGAAGGGTCAAAGTCACAAATGGTAAGCTCAGCATTGAAAAGGTAAACTTTCTAAAGGAGCTTGGGTACAATCTTCTGAGTGTATCCCAATTTTGTGATCAGAGTCATAACATGCTCTTTACTAAGCATGAGTGCATTCTTCTCAAGCCTGGAGTGGTCATTCCTCATGAGCACATCCTGCTTAGAGCCCCCAAAAAAAGGAACATGTACAAGATGGACTTGCAAGAAACATCTCCCTCTGGAGAAGTTTCATGCTTTCTGTCTAAAGCCAATAGTGATGAGTCTTTCCTATGGCATAAAAGAATGTGCCATGTAAACTTTCAGAACATGAATAAACTAATTAAACATGATTTGGTAACTGGAATGCCAATGAAAGAGTTTACAAGTGATGATCATTGTGTTGCATGCCTGAAAGGGAAGCAACATAAGGTATCTCACAAGCCTAAGGAAAGAAACTCCATCACTACTCCTCTACACTTATTACATATGGATCTCTTTGGCCCCACCAGTGTAATGAGTCTAGGAAGGACCTCTTATTGCTTGGTGATCACAGATGATTTTACAAGATTCACTTGGGTTTTCTTTCTTAGAACTAAGGAAGAGACCCCTGAGATTCTGAAGAATTTCATTTTAAAAATTGAGAATCAAAGTGATCACAAGGTCAAAACCATAAGACGTGATCAAGGGACTGAATTCAAGAATCAAACCCTTGATACATTTTTTGATGAAAAAGGTATTACAAGAAAATATAGTGCTCCCAGGACTCCTCAGCAAAATGGTGTTGCTGAGAGGAGAAACAAGACACTAATTGAAGCTGCAAGAACTAAGTTGTCTGACTCTAAACTGCCCATCACCTTCTGGGCAGAGGCAGTAAACACTACTTGCTATGTGCAAAACAGAGTTTTAGTAGTTAAGACACATGGTAAGACTCCTTATGAACTTTGGCACAAGAGAAAACCTTTCATTGGCTTTCTCAGGTCATTTGAATGTCCTTGCACCATCTTGAATACCAAAGATCAAATTGCCAAATTTGCTGAGAAATCAAATGATGGACACTTCATTGGATACTCTTCTCAGGCTAAGGCTTATAGAGTATACAATCTCAGAACTAGAATTGTTGAGGAGTCAGCCAATGTGACTTTCAATGAACACACACCCTGTATGGCTGGTTTTGGTCCTGATTGGCTATTTGATCTTGATTTAGTTACCAACTGTTTTAACAAATCTTGTGAGAATGTTTCAGGATCTACAGAAAATTTAAATACAGGTGATCCTGATCCAAGATTTGAGCTAGGAAGACCTTCAACTCATATATCTTCAGCTCCAGTTGGAACTACTTCTGCAAATGAGGTTTCTATCAGCACTACAATGACAAACTCAGTTGATACATCTGGGGTGCCTTCAAATTCTAGCTCAGAGGCTCTACAACCAGATATGGATACCTCAATTATGGAAGACAACAATGGTGGTGGTGAAAGTGATCAAGAATTCCTTGATGCTAATAACCACACCATAGATGACAACATCAATGATGTCACACACTCATTGGATCAAGTCAATCTTGATAAGTGTGGTGATGTGGAGGGTGAATCATCTATGCCAAATCTAAATTTCTCAAATTTAGATCTTTCTCAGCAACTTGATGTGATCCCTCAGCTTAGGATCCACAAGTCTCACCCCACCATAAACATCATTGGAGATGTTGTTACAGGGGTAAGAACAAGAGGACAAACCCATGACGTAAATGTTTGTCTTAACTCTTGTTTCTTATCCCAGATAGAGCCAAAGAAAGTTGTTGAGGCTCTAAAGGATGAAAGTTGGGTTAAAGCTATGCAACAAGAGTTGCTTCAATTCAAAAGCAGCGGCCGAGCATCAGTCATCAAGTGAATCTCCCCAACCGATGTATTTTTACATCCCACAGCTTCGGCGACCAGGCCCGGGCGACTGTTTACCAAAAACACAGGTCTCCGCAAAGTCGTAAGACCATGTATGGGGGCTGGCACGTTCAAGCGAGTTTATGAATGAATGAAATCAGTTGAAGGATAAAATACGAGCTTGTTTTATAGCAATAGTAATTAATCGTTAAGGCAAAAAGTTTGGAACCTTTGTCCTCTTCCTCATGGGAAGACTACCATTGGAACCAAATGGGTGTTTAGGAATAAGAAGGATGATAGAGGCATTATCATCAAGAACAAGGCTAGACTAGTTGTTCAAGGATACACATAAGAAGAAGGGATTGACTACACTGATGTTTTTGCTCTAGTAACAAGACTAGAAGCTGTTAGAATATTCCTGACATTTGCTGCATCCAAGAACTTTAAGGTCTCTCAACTTGATGTGAAGTGTGCTTTTCTGTATGGAGTGATTGATGAAGAGGTGTATGTCAAACAGCCACCTTGTTTTGTAGACCCTAATCATCCTGATTACGTCAGCAAGCTTGACAAAGCTCTTTATGGGCTGCATCAGGCACCCAAGAAGTGGTATGAGACATTGTCTGAGTATCTTTGCAAACATGGATACAGGAGAGGTACTATAGATGGAACTCTCTTCATCAAGGGACAGGGAAATGACATATTGCTAGTTCAAGTGTATGTAGATGATATCATCTTTGGTTCAACTAATCCAAAGCTCTGCAAAGACTTTGAGAAGCTGATGAAAGACAGATTTGAAATGATTGCAATGGGAGAACTCAATTTCTTTCTGGGAATTCAAGTGAAGCAAGTTGAAGATGTTATCTTCATAAGTCAGTCAAAGTATGTTCAGGACATACTCAAGAGGTTCAACATGACTGATTATAAGATTGCTAAGACACCCATAGCCAGAAACCACTCCCTTGGACCTGATCTTGAGGGGGAGTGTGTAGATGAACACTTATACAAGGCTATGATTGGGTCTCTTATGTATCGTACTGCTAGCAGGCCTGATATCATGTTTGCTACATGTATTTGTGCAAGATATCAAGCCAACCCTAAGATGTCTCACCTCATTACTGTCAAGAGGATTCTAAGATACCTCAAAGGTGCTTCAACACTTGGTTTATGGTATCCAAAGAATCCTGACTTCAATCTGTATGCTTATACAGATAGTGATTATGGTGGTTGCAATATAACTGCAAAGTCTACATCTGGGGGATGTCAATTCCTTGGTGGAAGGGTTGTCTCATGGCAATGCAAGAAACAATCCTGTGTGTCTGCATCAACTGTTGAGGCTGAATATATTGCTGCTGCAAGTTGTTGTGCTCAAGTGCTTTGGATTCAAAATCAGATGCTGGACTATGGATTTAACTTCAAGGAGACTCGCATTCACATACAACAATAGTGCTATCTCTATCATAGAGAACCCTGTGCAGCACTCAAGGACCAAACAAATCAATATCAGGTATCACTTAATAAGAGATAACTACGAAAAGGGATTAATTAAACTAGTCAAAGTTCATACAGATGAACAATATGTTGATCTGTTTACAAAAGCTTTTGATGAACAGAGATTTAAATATCTAATATAAGCTATTGGGATGATTAACTTTGAGTAGATTTTTCTTAAAAACTAATTCTACTTATTTCTTAAAATATGTGTATCCTAAGTTGTCTAGTTCATCACTTTCATAAGCTCATGTTTTCTTTGGATAAAAAATCTTTTTTGAAGATTTTCCTTAGATTCTTGAAAAATTTCTGATTCTTCGGAAGATATATTTTTATCTTTGGAAGAAAATCATGTCTTCAAAATAAATAACTGTCTAAGAAATTTTACCTTCTGAAGAGGTTTCAATCTATCTTCCGAAGCTTAGATACTTGTCTTAGACACTTATTTGTTTTCAAGGACTTTTTCCTTCCGAAGCAAAATTAACTCTCGGAAGCTTTGTTGTTTTACATACAAAGCATTCAAGTTTTTATTTCTCTTCCGAAGCAAAATTTTCAAGATGCTCATGAAATTCTTCCGAAGTCATTTTAGCTTCGAAAGCTTTTTCATTAAAACTTCCGAAGATAATTTACCTTCGGAAGCTTTTCGAATTCCAAGAAAACTACTTTTTGAGCAAAAGTAAACTACTTTTTCAGAGGTGGGACCGACATTCGGATTTCAAAGTTTATCCTCTTTCATTAACTTTGGTTCAAATCCTTTTCACATAAATACCCAATGGTTCTCCCTCTCCCTCACTATCTTCTTCAAATTCTACTATTCCTCAAACCTAATTCCCAAACCGCCTTTACTTTTCATCTTTCTTCATCCTTAAGCTTCTCATATGGCCAACCTTAACCGCAGAAACAACCCAGATTTCTCCATGCAACTTCACAGGCAACACAACCAGGTTGCTCTGTTAAGCTCTGAGAAAGATGATAGTTTCTCAGAGATTTGCCGTTTCTTAGCTTTATCAAATTACTTCACCTCCCTAACCATTGATCCTACTCTCTATGAGGATCATCTGCTTGAATTTTGAAAGATCTGCCAAGAGGTCATCATGGATGGGGAGAAGGCACTGTTTGTCACAGTGCAAGGGAGGACAATCTTCATCACTCCGGCCATCATCAACACTCACTTGCAGCTGGATTATGAAGAAGGTGAGTTGTCCTTCCCAAAGGAAGCTGTCAATCATTCCTTTGAGTAGATGGGCTATGAGGGAGATTTCTCTGTAAAGACCTTTGGGAAAGGGAAGGTCTCATCCTAGTGGAAATACCTACTCCATGTGCTTATCCACAGCTTGTCAAACAAGCATGGAGGGTGGGACCAGATTCCTGAGGATCTCTCCTTCATAGTACATGGAATGGTTCAAGGGGTCAAGTTCAGGTACTCTCAATTTGTCTATACAAATTTGCTGGCTAACTTGGACTCTTTAGAGTATTATATGTTTCCTAGATATGTTCAACACATTCTCAATTGTGAACTGGGCTCACAGTTGAGGGAAACAGATAATATTCTTAAATTGGGACAGATGAAGCCCGACATATTTAAAATCATGAAGAAGCTAACTGTAGGCTTCTCAGGGGTAGAAACAACCCATGTCCCCAAAATGTTAGAGCTCATTGCTCAAGGTGACAACCTAGCAACACAAGCTAGTGTTGAACCCACACCTTCTACCTCTCAACCACCAAAAAGGCCACAAGTAACCCTCACCTACCAAAAAAAATCCAAACGAACCCCTGCTCAAGCTATTGAGTCTTTGCAGGTCCCCATATACTCACCAATACAGGAGGAAGTGGACACTAGAGCTCCCACTTCCCCTGAGGAGCAAACCACTCCCATCTCTTCAACAATCAGGGCTGAGGTTCCTCATGCTCACCCTGATGAGCTCACAATCCCAACTGCCTTAAGTCTTCACTCTGAGTCTCAACACTCAAGTGAACAACCTTCAGGGGACAGTTACCATCCCCAGCCTTTAGATCTAGATCAACCCATTCCCAACCTCTCATTCTATACTGATGAAGACTTAGGTTTCAGTGAGTATCATGAGTCTCTCTTCTCTTCTCCTACTCAAAGAGAGATGAGTACTCCTAAATCTCCTCAGTCTAGCCCACATCAGTCACCTATAACTGAGGTGGATACTTCTGAACCTGTTCAGGATATCCATATGGAAGAGGCTCTCACTTTTGCAAGTGATTACATTATTAAGACCTCAACCATGGCAACTCAGCCCATTGACATCTCAACTGAGAATGTCAATGAGCAGAGGAAATCCAGCAGCCAAGAACCTGAAGCTGGTGGTGAGAGAGAGGACTTTGGTCCAATCATCTCATCCCCTAATGATTCTTCTGATGAAGAAGAGGGGAATCTAAGACTAAAGGTGCAAAAAACTGTCCAAAACATGCTCCTATTTAGTCTCTAAGGTTAGTCACCTTAAATCTCAGGTGACTACCCTTCACAACAGGGTCAATGATCAGCAACTTGAGATATCTTATCTCACGGAAAAACTAGCTGGGAGACCTTTAAGAAGGGTTCAACCAGGAATACAAGAACCTGTGAATATGGTTGACCTAACCTCTAGCTCACCTATGCAAGAGGGTGATGCTACCAAAAAGGGGGAGAAAGTCATTACAAACACAGAACCTGGGAGTTTTTCAGAGAGTATGGACATTGAGGACTCACCATCCTCACTTGCAATTGTGCATACTCAGCAACTTCATCAAGTTTACATTAATGTGGACTCTATAGACTCTATCATCAAGAGTCTCTTTGAGGAAGGTATACCAAGGGCTATGTCATCCCCACCTCAAGGAACTTCAAACTACATCATTGGGTGGAGGTATGATGCTGATAGAAGAGCCTTCATTCTTCACAGAGTTCAAGGGCAACAAGAAGTATTTGATTTTCAAACCTTGAACTACTATGAAGGTCTTGATCTGGTCAACATGCCACTTGTCAATCCAAGCAAATTAAGACAAGCTGACAGGTTAGCACTCAGAATTCAAGACAGAATTACTGAAGAGTTCAGCCTAAGAAGGAGACAAAGGCAATCAGGTAATGTCATTGGTCAACTGGATGCTGAGGCAGACCCTAAGATTAGCTTCAAAGGGAAAACCTTGGCTGAAGGCCCAGTGATAGAGCCTGAGAGCCCTGTCACACCAACAACTACTTCAGAAATTCATTCCCTTGGTGAAACACCTGCTAGTGAAGGTGTCTCACAACCTCTCTCTGGCCAGAGCATGGATGCTACACCAAGCAATGAAGGCCAAACCTCTATCCACCCTGAGTCACAAAGGTCTGTGGGTGACAAAGGGAAAAGGATTTTGACTCCTGAGGAAATTAAGGAGGAGGAGAGAGAGAGAAAAAGGAAGCTAAGGGGAGAAAGTTCCTCTGGGTCTTCAGGTTTTATGCAAGCTGCAATCAGGGCTGCCCCAGACCAAACACTTAAGATGATGAGTTGAGGGCAGTCAGGATTACTTACCTGCAGACCAGGAACTATGACATAGATGAGATTATATCTCTCCCCTTAGAGCAACTAAATAAACTGGCTGACATGGAAGTGTCAAGAGAGATGAAAGAAAAAGAGGACACAAGGTTACTTCTCCAATTCAAAGAGGAGAAGAGACAGAAAAGACTATACAAGCATGCTCTTACTCTCTCCCTAATTCAAGAAAGCCCTGTGCAAGAGACTATGGCATCTACACAAGAACCTCAGGTAGACAAAGAAACAGACAGACAAAACATGATCAACTGACTAAGTGCCACAGGTCTCTACCAGGCATCTGCACTTCTTCCCTTGACCTTTGAGTATATTGAGTTTGAGTATCTCAAACAGCTTGAACTTCAAGTGCTCAAAGAACAAAAAGCTACAAAGAGAAAGATGAGGGAAGAGGCTGCAAAGTCAAGAGCCATCATCCAAAAGAGTATAAAGAAGTCTGCTGACAGACAAAGGATGATGAGCTTCTTGAAGATGTATGGATTCTCCAGAAGGAGACTTGGCCCTATGTCTCTATCCACAATGGATGAGCATATCAGGGTAATCAAGCAGAAGATCAAGAGTGGAGAGCTGATTGACTTATACTCTCCTCCAAGTCAAATCCCACCTGAAGTGGAGGTTAAGGTTGAACAACCTGAGACAACACAACCTGGACCTCCTGCTGAGCCTCAGCAAGCTTCATCTTTTGATCCATAGCAGGGTCAAACTCCCTCTCCTTCTGAACCTGTGAGGGAGGAACACCCAACTGAGAAAGACAAGGATGATCAACAAGGTGCTGCAGACCAGTCTTCTCAGTTAAAGTCTTCTAAGAGGAAGAAGATGATGGCTTCTAAACCAAAGTCTAAGAAGAAGAAGAAGCCTGAATCATCTACCTCTACACCTCAGGCTGAGTCAGATCAACCTGAGGAAGTGCATGAAGAGGGAGCCCAATCAACTCCAATTCAAGTGGCTCCTCTTGCAGCTAAGACACCCATCTTATCCTAGACCTTCTCTACTAATCTAGAAAGATGGCATGTGATCTGAGATCAAGGTGTTGAGAATGTCTATACATGGCAAGACATAATCAACTTACCTGTGCATGATCGCTTTGAGATGAGAAGATACTATGAGAGTCTGAATGATCCTAACCATCTAATGAAGAAGGGTATGGTCATCATTGTGCTGAAGACTACAAACATCTGAAGATCTTCTAAATGTTTTGGTAGCATCAGCCTAGAGGGAGTTTGTAAGGACTTCTATAAGTCTGATGTAGCCAAAACATCCAAAGTCTCTCTACAAGCATGCACTAAAGAAACTGAAGTAGAAATGCTTCGGAAGTTTTACACCATGCACTTGAAACATTCTAAGTGTAAAATCTTCCGAAGCCAAGACCAATATCTTCCAAAGCCAAAAGTGAAGTCTTCCGAAGCTTCAATGACAAAGTCTTCCAAAGCCAATTAGTGAAGACAGATTTCTTCTGAAGACTTTTAGAGATATGCCTTTATCTGATGTACTTTACCATAAAGCTGGACCACCTTTCCGCTGTAACTCTGTAAAGTCACCAACTTACATAAGTGGGTGAAAGGTCCATGCTTTTGGTAACTGTACATTGAGGTCTTGAGTCCATGCTTTCTACTTTATGTACTTTTATCCTTTTTGTAATATATTAAGATGTGAGCTTGGGATGTCATAGTCACAAGTCAAAAGGCAGATATGCCTTTTGATTCTACAATTGATTTTGTTTGTGTCTAGTCAATTGTATCCAGCTGGTTTTCAAAGTATAGCCGGCTGTAGGTTGTAGTATAAGTATTCCATGTTCTTGTATTTTTCTTTATGCTTTGTAACACTTGTAATAGAACTTGAGAAAGCAATATACTGCATCCTTGAAACCCAATCTCTTGTGTTCTCTTGTTCTGTCTCTTACTCATTACTTGTGTTCTTAGTATCATACTTGTGGTTAATCCAGTTTACTGTTTGATTAAAGTTTGGTTAGTCTCCTTTTTGTGTTGTTGTGTTGTAAGTGACTACCCTTCACCGGTCCTGCATAAGTTTTAAATGTAAATTACAACCATAAGTCTCAAATAAAAAAAACAAACATAACATAAGATGAATAATTCAAAACCATTTATTCAATTATCTAGGTCCAAATCCTAGATGAGAGCAAACTTAAAATGATAACTTCAAGCTTGGGCATTTCCTGAAACATGTTAAAAATAAAGGTCAACTATGAAAGTTGGTGAGTTTCCAAGGTTTAATATACATAAATATATCAAAAGGTTTACAAGTAGCAATTAATATCAAATGTTATGAGTTATGCAAGTTTATAGAACACATATAGCTACAATCAAACCTTGACCAAGATTAAGATTACAAGTTTATAACGATTAGCTAAGTGTACTTCGGTTCGCATGATGAACAAGTCATACGTCATCAGGAGCCGACAATACATCGGCTTTAGCACCAAATAGGCTTGTCAGGCCCATAGATCTATGACGTCGCCATGCTAGCAATAGTTAATGATTGTCAACATATAATGCATCTCATATAAAGCTTACAATAACACAAATAACCATGACAAAAATATAAGTATTAATTGCAAGTGCATTACAAGTATAAAACGTTTACAAGTGGAAATTTGATAAGTTTAATATGTTTCACCCCAATAGGTGTGAAATAATAATAAAAGGGGCAAGGAAACTCACTTGATGTATAAGTGTATAAGATGGTAATAAGAATTAAACGACGTTCCAACGAATTCTTTTACAAGATATCTAAACGTATATATATTACAAGTTTAAGTTTAATAATATGATTAACGTTTTAACGTAAACTAGGGTTTTGATAAGAATTTGGGATTTTTATAAATAAAAAAAGTTGATTAGTGAAATCATGTATATATTTTAGTCTAGCAAAAGATAAGTACCTTTTATATAATTTTTTTTAATATCCTTTATGAAAATCTGTGAAATTTAATTATAAAATGTATATAAATTTGGTAATTATCATGATTAATTCCTAATTAAAGATAACATAGGGTCCAATGATAACTTAATGATTTAAATTATTATATAGAGTCTACTTTTATAAAAATAGCTAATTATAACATTTTTAAATAATATTTATAATAAAATGCTAAAGTGTTTAAGAGAATAAATTTAAAGAATATAATTAGATAACTTTAAAAATTAATAAAGTTTATAAAACTGATTTTTATAATTTTTAGAAATTTTTATATATTTTTTTGAAGGCTAAAAAGCCCTAAAAAAGGTTTGAGGTTGCCCGGGTTCGAACCCGGGACCTCAAGTCTAGCATGTGAAAACCATTATGTTGAAAACCATTAAATCAAAGTTTCAGAAATTACATAAATACCCCCTGAACTTAATTTAAGTTTAAATGTTTACTATTTTATTAATTATTAAATCTTTATAAATCATTATTTCTATTATTATTATCTTTAACTTACTTTATTACCAATATTATTTTTATTTATTTATTTATCATTATTATTATTGTTATTATTATTATTATTATTATTATTATTATTATTATTATTATTATTATTTAAATTATTTTAGAAACTTTTAACTTAACAAAGAATGAAGCATAAATAGCCCACAAGGTTTCATAAATGGCATAAATAGACCTTACAAGAATCATAACAAAGTTAACTTTTATTTAACATAAATACGAGAGGTTACAGTCTCCCCAACTTATAAGAATTTCGTCCCCAAATTAATAATGAAACTATATGAATAAATACGGGTACTTCTTCTTCATATGTTCCTCACGCTCCCAAGTAAACTCAGGTCCACGCTTATTTTCTCAACGAACCTTAACGATTGGGATAGTAGTGGTTCTAGTCTTCTTCATAATGCGATCCATGACTTCAACGGGTTTCTCAACAAAGTGTAATGACTCGTCGATCTGAATGTCATCCAACGGGACATGTAGACTTTCGTCAGCCAAACACTTTCTCAAATTTGAGACATGGAAAACAGGATGAACTCCACTAAGGTCGGAAGGTAGTTCCAGTTTGTAAGCCACTTTCCCAACCCTTTTCAGAATCTTGAAAGATCCTACAAATCTTGGAGCTAGTTTACCCTTCTTTCCAAAGCGAACAACGCCCTTCCATGGCGAGTCCTTAAGAAGAACCATATCCCTAACTTGGAATTCCAATGGCTTACGTCGCTTATCAGCATAGCTCTTTTATCGACTTCTTGCCACTTTAAAGTTCTTGCGAATTATGGAGACTTTGTCGGTCGTTTATTGTATGAGTTCAGGACCAGTGATGAAGTTTTCACCAATGTCGGTCCAGTAGATCGGAGAACGACATTTACAACCATAAAGCGCCTCGAAAGGTGCCATCTTGATACTCGAGTGGTAACTATTGGTATACGAATATTTCGCGAGCGGTAAATGCGTATCCTAGTCACCACCAAAGTCAAGGACACAAAGACGTAGCAAATCCTCTAAGGGTTGGATAGTTCGCTCGGTTTGACCGTTCGTTTGAGGATGGTAAGCCGTGCTTAGATCCAGTTGAGTACCCAAGCGTTCTTGCATAGACGACCAAAAATGCAAAGCGAAGCGAGTGTCTCAATCGGATATGATGTGCAAAGGTACCCCATGACGACTTACAATTTCATTAATGTATATACGAGCCAACCTTGATGTTTTGTAAGTGTCACGTATGGGTATAAAATGTGCCGACTTAGTCAATCGGTCAACAATCACCCATATGCTATCATGACCACGAGAGGTACAGGGTAGTTTAGTTATGAAGTCCATGGATATGTGTTCCCATTTCCACATAGGAATCTTGGGTTGTTCAAGTAATCCACTTGGACGTTGATGTTCGGCTTCAACCATCGTACACGTAAGACACTTAGCTACATAAGTCGCTATGTCTTTCTTCATTCCAGGCCACCAATATTGACCACGCAGGTCCATATACATCTTATCGGAGCCAGGATGAATAGAATAACGAGTTTGATGAGCTTCGTTCATGATAAAAGTACAAAGGTTATCACGATTCAGAACCCAAATTCGATTCGCGAAGTACATCAATCCATTGGGTTTCGTTTCTAATTGGGTTAGAAGATTATGCTCCAATTCTTCTTTTATTCTTCCTTCTTGTTAAACCGCTTTTTGAGCCTCTAAAATACTAAACTCGATGTCATTTTAGATCCTCAAATTTTGTAGCAGCACGGCAGTCTCGTTGACATCTAGACGGATCTTGGTATCAAGCTCTCCCAAAGTATCAAACCATTGACGTCGATGGCAAATTTCTTGAAACGAGACCATCTTGTTATGGATTTTTCGACTTAGTGCATCGACTACAACATTTGCCTTACCTGGATGGTAACGAATGTCACAGTCGTAATCACTAATCAACTCAACCCAACAACGTTGTCTCATATTGAGATCCTTTTGATTAAAAATGTGTTGAAGGCTTTTGTGATCGGTGTAGACTATACATTGTGTACCATAAAGGTAGTGCCTCCAAATCTTCAAAGCAAAAACCACAACACCAAGTTCGAGATCATGTGTCGTGTAATTGACCTCATGGACCTTCAATTATCTCGATGCATAAGCTATGACCTTTCCTCGTTGCATGAGAACACAACCAATGCCTTGTTTAGATGCATCACAGTACACGGTGAAATCGTTGTTCTCATCGGGTAGGGTCAAGATAGGAGCATTACACAATTTGTGTTTTAATGCTTTAAAGGCTTCCTCTTGCCCGGAACCCCACTTGAATGGTTTATTCTTCTGTGTCAAAGAAGTAAGGGGCTTTGCGATTCTTGAAAAGTTGGCAATGAATCGCCGGTAATAACCAGCAAGACCAAGGAAAGAACGAACTTCGGTTGGAGTTGTAGGAACACACCAATTCTTCACAGCTTCCACCTTTGCAGGGTCAACGTGAATTTCTTGGCTATTCACCACGTGTCCTAGAAATTGAAATTCCTCAAGCCAAAATTCACACTTCGAGAACTTCGCGTACAATTGTTCTTTCTTCAACAACTCAAGAACTTGTCGCAAGTGAAGTTCATGATCGAGATTGGACTTGGAATAGATAAGTATGTCGTCAATAAAGACGATCACAAACTTGTCTAGATAAGGATTGCATACTTGGTTCATGAGATCCATGAAGACAGCAGGAGCATTTGTTAAACCAAAAGGCATAACCATGAACTCATAGTGCCCATAACGAGTACGAAACGCAGTCTTTGGGATATCATCGTCGTGGACTCGTAATTGATGATAACCAGAACGTAAGTCAATCTTCGAGAAAATGGCAGCTCCTTGAAGTTGGTCAAAAAGATCATCGATACGAGGGAGAGGGAAGTGATTCTTGATGGTAAGCTTGTTAAGTTCACGATAATCGATGCACATACGAAACGACTCATCTTTCTTCTTCACGAATAGAACAGGTGCACCCCAAGGCGAAGAGCTAGGACGAATAAAACCCTTCTCAGATAGTTCTTGAAGTTGACTAGAGAGCTCTTGCATTTCTAATGGTGCAAGTCGATATGGTGACTTAGCCACGGATTTGCTCCCGGAATCAAATCGATTTTAAACTCGACTTCACGCACGGGAGCTAAACCACTAAGGTCATCGGGAAATACTTCAGGAAAGTCTCGTACAATCGGGACATCCTTAAGATCTTTCCCTTTGACTTTTGTGTTGACCACGTAGGCCAAGAAAGCCATATAATTCTTGCTTAAGCATTTTCGGGCTTGAGTGCACGACATGAGTTTGAGCCATTTGGAGGATTTTTCACCGAATACTTTCAATGTATCCCCAGAAGGCAACAGAATACGAATGCACTTCTCGAAACAAATAATCTCGGCATGGTGTTTGGCTAACCAATCCATGCCAATGATAATGTCAAAGCTTCCAAGTTTCATAGGAATAAGATCGATAAAGAATTCATGCGCATCGAGACTCAAAATACAATCATGAAAAATAATATCAACGGTGATCGGTTCTCCATCGACGACTTCAACGGTGAGAGGTCTTTCTAGTTTCGTATGTGGCTTAGCAAGAATAGATTCGAACTCTAACAAGACAAAGCTTTTATCGGCTCCAGAATCAAATAGAACGTAGGTATAAGTATTATTTATAAGGAACATACCTGTTCAGTTTTAAAGATATGTAACGATACCGGTAAAGCATCAAAAGAATTAGATCATAAAAGTTGAGGTTGGGTTTAACATACCATTCACCACATCGTTGTTTGCTTGTGCTTGATTTGCGTTGATATTGAAAGTACGTCCTCGGGCTTGTGGAACGTTTCCCGTAAGACGAGGGCATTATGGGCGGAAGTGACCAGGTTCCCCACAATTGTAGCACACACGATTTGCAACCATCGCGCATTGTTTGGAGCACGATGATAAGTCGCCACCAAGTGTCCATATTTACCGCACAACGTACAGATGCGGCACGGAGCGTTCCCCGGATAATGGTACCTACAAACGTTGCACATAGGTTGAGGACCAACATAGGCCCTAGCTACAGGCATTTGAGCCACATGTGCAAGTTGTCTTTGCGGTGGTTTGGGTGCAGTCACAACATAGGTGCAAGTCCGTGTGAACTTGCGCTTCTTGTTGTTGTTGTTGTTGTAAGACGGTTCAGATTTGGTCTCCTTAACAACTTCTGTAACCATCTTCTCCACCTTCTTAGCACCCTTCACCGACATGGTGCCCGCTCGTATATGATTCTCGGTGAGTTGAGCGGTGATAGTGATGGCTTCCTCCAAAGTTGTGGGTCGACTACCCACCACAGCATTCTGAATTTGGGGTGGTACCCCCTTGATGAACTTCTCAATGTTGCGAGGAACGGTGTCGACCATGTGGGGAAACAGTATGCTCAACTCGTGATGCCTAGTTGAGTAGGCCAAGTGATCACCACCATCTTGCTTAAGGTTCCAGAATTCCTCCTCTAGCTTTTGCAGTTCACTCCTCGGGTAGAACTTTGAGATAGCAATGTTCTTGAACTCGTCCCAAGTGAGTGCTAACACAACATCAGCACGACGGTTCCTTTTCTCACTATTCCACCAAGTAAGTGCCCTTTGTTGAAGCATACTAGTGACATAACGAACCTTGAGCGCCTCGGGACACTCACAGTTAATAAACGTATTCTCCATGCTTTCGAACCACTCTAGAAGACTAGTGGCTCCTTTCTTGCCACTATAACTAGTGGGCTTGCATGAACTAAAGTGCTTGAACGTGCAGGTTTGGTTGTTGCCCCCTTGGTTCGCACTATTTTCTCCTTGACCATTGCCATTGTTGTTGTTGCTAGCATTGGTCATTAAGGTGCTATTCAGTTCAGCAACCATGGTTGGGATGACGGCATCCATTTGTCGTGCAATCATGGCGGCTAGCTTGCGGTCGGAACTTCCACACTTTCCATGGTGACGAGGCATGTTGGATACAAAATGAGTTAGTCACGAGAATGTGGAAATAAAAGGACAGTAATTTAAACAAGGATAAATCAAGAGTTGTAAGACACATAGAATGATTCCATTTGGTAACGCATTACCATTTGGAAATATTGACACATCAAGGTAAATTGACCCGTTTGCCTTAGAAACTTGTGTATGTTGACCATAGTTTATCACTCATCCCAGAAATCCCCAGGTAAGCATAACTAGTCCTGTAGGATTTAAGCGAAACGCTTACCTTAGCCCGAAGTCTTTTTGCAAGGAAATCCAGAATACAGGTGTCTATGTGTCACACAATATTTCTTAGGTTCATGGAATCAAAACCTTGATGAGATTTTCATAGATTAGACACAAAGTCTAAACAATTAAACCCACGATATAAGGCGTACGATCCCACGTGTCGTCGAGAATAAGTTTAAGAAGTTTCATTCGTCGAGGAGAATCAAAGAATCAAGTATAAGTCTAGGGGAGACAAGCAACAAAGTGTAAGCAATTACAAGGCAACCTATCTAAAGGCATCAAATTGCATATAAAAAAGCATTCATAATTAGATAGCATCATGTATCATGCAACAATTTGTATTTATAAGAATGTCAAGATTATTCTATAGGGTTCATGCATAAACTATAGTCTAGGTCACCATTTCTAATAACCTAAATCCCTATAGTTATGGGCTCTAATACCAGTCTGTCACACCCCAACCTTGACGGCAGAATCATCGAGATGTGAGGGTTAAGATTGTTCACAACCACATAACGCTATCATTTAATCATAATATTATCATAAGTTTTAAATGTAAATAACAACCATAAGTCTCAAATAAGAAAACAACATAACATAAGATGAATAATTCAAAACAATTTATTCAATTCTCTAGGTCCAAATCCTAGATGAGAGCAAACTTCAAATGATAACTTCAAGTTTGGGCATTTCCTGAAACATGTTAAAAATAAAGGTCAACTATGAAAGTTGATGAGTTTTCAAGGTTTAATATACATAAATATATCAATAGGTTTACAAGTAGCAATTCATGTCAAAGGTTATGAGTTATGCAAGTTTATAGAACACATATAGCTACAATCAAACCTTGCCCAAGATTAAGATTACAAGTTTATAACGATTAGCTAAATGTACTTGGTTCCCATGATGAACAAGTCATACGTCATCAGGAGCCGGCAATACATCGGCTTTAGCACCAAATAGGCTTGTCAGGCCCATAGATCTATGACATCGCCAGGCTAGCAATAGTTAATGATTGTCAACATATAATGCATCTCATATAAAGCTTACAATAACACAAATAACCATGACAAAAATATAAGTATGAATTGCAAGTGCATTACAAGTATAAAACGTTTACAAGTGGAAGTTTGATAAGTTTAACATGTTTCACCCCAATAGGTGTGAAATAATAATAAAAGGAGCAAAGAAACTCACTTGATGTATAAGTGTATAAGATGGTAATAAGAATTAAACGACGTTCCAACGAGTTCCTTTACAAGATACCTAAACGTATATATATTACAAGTTTAAGTTTAATAATAAGATTAACATTTTAACGTGAACTAGGGTTATGATAGGAATTTGAGATTTTTATAAATAAATAAAGTTGATTAGTGAAATCATGTATATATTTTATTCTAGTAAAAGAAAAGTACCTTATATATATATTTTTTAAATCCTTTAAGAAAATTTGTGAAATTTAATTATAAAATGTATATAAATTTTGTAATTATCATGATTAATTCCTAATCAAAGATAACATAGGGTCCAATGATAACTTAATGATTTAAGTTATTATATAGAGTCTACTTTTATAATAATAGCTAATTATAACATTTTTAAATAATATTTATAATAAAATGCTAAAGTGTTTAAGAGAATAAATTTACAGAATATAATTGGATAACTTTAAAAACAAAGTTTATAAAACTGATCTTTATAATTTTTAGAAATTTTTATATATTTTTTTTGAAGGCTAAAAAGCCCTAAAAAAAGGTTTGAGGTTGCCCGGGTTCGAACCCGGGACCTCAAGTCTAGCATGTGGGTGTGTAACTAGTAAACCAGGGTCTTGGCGATGGTAGATGATGGGTTTTAAACTTTAAGAATACAGTTTCAAAGAATCCCCCAAATCCTAAGAACCCTAGATTTGATTGAATCCAAATTGAACCTCAGATTGATTATGTTATGAAATTAACCTTGGGGCTTTTAATACCCAAGTGAAACCGAGTGTGGGTGTGGGTAGTATTACTAGGATGATGTTTGAATCGAGGTTACGAGATGATGAAACTGTCTCGACGATGACTAAGTATGATTCTAGGTGCAAACGTTGATAGTAATCAAATTGATTGTGCAGCAAGCTTCTAATAGTTTCTGAGATCAAAAGCCATCTGCCAATTTTGGTTTACGATGACCAGTTGATGAAGTTCGAGTATGTTGTCGGTTCGCGAGGAAGATAATGATTGAATGTGGAGTGTGTGTGAGTTTCAGATGAAATTTTGTTTATTACAAGTTTAGGAATAGTTTAACGATCATTTTGGTTCGATTAATTAGATTATTATGAGAGGTTGACGTTTAAGTGTAATCGGTTACCCGACTCCAATCGACTACATAAACGTCGCTTGAACTCAATTAAAGTTCATCATCGAGTTCGAATCGGTTTCACGAACCAATTGGAACGGTTTGTGTTCATTAATTCGAAGATTTAATAGGTTTTGGGCCCTCGCCGGAGGTGGCCGGCGGCTACCGGATTTACGGGGAGAGAGAATAGGGGTGGGGGTTTGGGTTTTCAGATGTTACACATTTAGCCTCTATGGTTTAAAGTTTGCTATTTTATGTTAGAAACCTTTTAATCAAAGTTTCAGAAATTACATAGATACCCCCTGAACTTAATTTAAGTTTAAATTTTTACTATTTTATTAATTATTAAACTTTTATAAATCATTATTTCTATATTATTATTATCTGTAACTTACTTTATTACCAATATTATTTTTATTTATTTATTTATCATTATTATTATTGTTATTATTATTATTATTATCATTATTATTAATTAAATTATTTTAGAAACTTTTAACTTAACAAAGAATGAAGCATAAATAGCCCACAAGGTTTCATAAATGGCATAAATAGACCTTACAAGAATCATAACAGAGTTAACTTTTATTTAACAAAAATACGAGAGATTACAGCTGACTCCCATGATTCCTAAGCCAACTACTCTAGTACTTAGCTCCAAATCCTCGACGAGAAAATTTTGGAATGTGTTGAGTTGTTGGACATCGAGCTCTTCTCTGGGATGGATCATATTGACACCGACAGTAGGCTAGAGTTCATCATGCTCTTGGTGAGTTAACTTTATTACTCTTTAACCTGCTTCCATATCTTAAAAACTAAATCACATTTGATGTTCACAGAGGCTGGAGCACATTGGTAATTGTTATGCTGAGAGTGACAAGAGGGCCAATAAAGCTAAAGAGATATCGAGGATCTCAAGAGAATAGAAGTTGCCAAAAGCAAAGTAATTAAGAAGGAGACTAAGGATCTTGCTCGTCTAGAGAAGGAGGTGGAGTAAGTTAAAGCTAATAGTAGCCGGGAGCTAAAAAGGGAACCTTCACAGAACTAAAAAGTCTGCCGGCATGGCTGTCTTTAGGCCAGGATCCAAATGGTCATGCAGGCTACTAACAAGAGTTTTGATATCTTTGCTTGGGATCTCCAAGGATGGTGCAATGCCCTGGTTGGTCTTGGTGGCGAAGTGGTCAGGATAACGAGGGGTAGGGGGCTGAGGGCTGAGAAGGTAGGCAAGGAGCTTCCAAAGGGTGATGAAGGTAATGATGCAAAGGCCTGAGCCCTTGATTTGAATGTTGGTTTGTTAATCTTGAACAATTTGGTCGATTTTTTGTTGAACAATTTACTCTTAAAGTCCTAGAGGTTGGACATGAACAAAAGTTCAACATGTTGGGCACCTTTTGCAAGCTTTCAAATCCGTATAATTGAATTTATGTGTGCACAATCATTGCTTTATTGTTTACATTAGTTAAAATTTAAAATGAGGATCCTAGGCACTAAAGCCTTAAAATATTTAGGAAAATATATTTTAATACCTAGTAGGATATTGGATCCTTAATGTATGCTTGTTTCGGACTTGAATTTTTAAAAATTCAAATTCTTTCTTCAAATAAGCTTAAATTGTTAAATTAATAATTTTGTAAAATATACTTTGAACTTTTTATAAGATTTCCATCTGAGTCAAAACTGAAGTTACTTAGATTATATAAATTAAAGTAGTTATACATACCAAGTACTAGCTCAACTTGAGATAATGATAACCTTCTAATAGCTCTCAGCACGTGTTCCAATCTATCAATAACCAACTATCATTATTTGATAATCTTACTTTGAATAATTGATTCTCAAGATCCTGGGAGATATCCTTACTGTACCAAACTCCAATGTAAATCTTTAGTTAGTGTGTAAACAGTAAGTACCTAGGCTATACTAAAGAAATTTGTTCAGATGCATGGTCATACCAATGTGATATGTCTATGTCTAAAACCTTATGTTAATATAGAAATGTTAGTTGCTTGGGTCTTCCTCGGTGTTTAACATGTCCATGTTATGCCATTGATAATACTTAAAGGATCCAAAGTATAGCCAATAATAATGAGGTTGTCAGCTACTATGTTATATACTAGTCACACTATCTTAACTATATTCAAACTTCATGCGCTCTGGCAGGGTTGGTGTAGAAACGATCAACTTAGAAATGTGAAAACTTTTAAACCTTAGATGCTTTCGTAATACCTTAAACTTAATGGGATGGCCAGTCATAATCCATAGGAGTCTGATCTGTAAATCATCAATCCTCGGTGATTATGGGTATTAGATCAATTAACACCCATTTGATACTTAAGTTTTATAGAGTAAAATAAATAATAGAAATTAAAATAAGTAGTGATAAGAAACGTATCAACCTAGAGTGAATTTTGAATTTTTGACTTACATGAAATATGCTTTGAGATGAAACGTATTCTAGGATCTTAGGAGGATTTGTCCTTCCAAAATGGTCAGCCAATATGCTCATTTGTCGGCCTCGAAGTCTATTAGCTATAGACCTTTCCATTTAGGTGTTACTTTCCCTTTATTAGGGTTGATAGTATTTTCGAAGCTCTTTATAAATACCATGTCACCCAGCTAAAACCTTTTAATTCTCAAAATTTTATTATAGAATCTTGTTATCCTTTGTTGATATGTTGCAATTCGGATCTTGGCAAGATCCCTGATTTCATCAACAGTATCAAGATATTGAATAAGAGCCTCATTATTAATTTTAAGAGTTTGAAGTTGTATCTAGCAGTAGGGATATCTATCTCTATAAGGATTACTGCTTTTGTGCCAAAGACCAATGAAAATAAGGTTTCCCCTGTTACAATCTTTGTAGTCATCCTATCTACCCAAAGAACAAAGTGTAGCTCTTTTGCCAATCTTCCTTTCTTAGCATCCAACCTCTTTTTAAGGTTGTTTACAACGATATTGTTACTGGATTCTACCTGTCCATTGGCCTGAGGGTGGACAAGAGTGGAAGTTATCATTTTTATTCCCTAACTGGCATAGAAGATTATTGATCTCCTGCTGATGAATTGAGATCCATTATCACATATTTTTTGATAGGATATCAAATTTTGTTAGGATATTGTGTTTTATAAAGGATACTACTTTCTTTCCTCTCACTTGAGTGAATGCTTCAGCTTCAATCTATCTGAGAAAATAGTCAGCTATTGCTAACATGAACACCTTTCCTCCTGATGCTTTAGGTAGCTTGCCTACTATATCTATTCTCCACTTCATGAATGGCTAATAGGAAGATTGGATAAATGGGTTCTACCGATTGATGAGGTACATTGTTGTGTCTTTAGCAGGTGTTACATTTCTAGGCATAAATCATAGCATCCTATAGTTGGCCAATAGTATAATTTTCTCAATACTTTAGAGAAAAAAGCTTTATCCCTAGTATGGTTACCACAATCTCCTTCTTGTATGTCTTTTAAGACTTCATGAGCCTCAAACACCTCTAAAGATTTCAAGTATAGACCTACCACTTATTTTCTATACAAGGTTTCATGTAAAAAAAGTGTGATACCTTCATGCGCAAAGCTCTATGATTCTTCTCATCTTTTGGGATTTCGCCATTATGCGAACATCTTTTGATGGACGAGATCCATGCTCCATTGTCTTGATCAATATCTTGGGTTAAGATTCTTTGTATATAAAACTTCTTTTCTTTGCACTTCGATATATCAATTGCTAGACTAATGATATGTGTTATTGGTATTTTACCATCTAATGGTATCTTGAGGGCCAATTAAAGATTTGCTAAAGCATCAGCCTTAGCATTGTCTTATCTAGGAGCCTGTTCAATAATGAATATTTTGAAATCTTTTGCTAAATCTTCCAAGTATTGTGCTAGTTTTTCACCTTTTGTTGTGTATGAGCCATTAAAATGGTTAGCAATTAATAAAGAATCAACACATACTCGGAGATACCTTATTTTGATATCTTTAACTAATTGTAATCATACTATTGAAGTTTCATATTATGCTTCATTATTCATTGTTTGGAATCCACAACTGACTAATTGGGGTATTATGTCCCCTTGTGATGATTTCAGTATGATATCTAGTTATGTACCTCTTAAATTAGATGCACCATCTATGAATAGTGTCCATTTCTCTTTTGTTTCTTTGAGTTGTTGGACCTCTATATCTACTTCATCTTGAATATAAATCTACCATAAAGTCTGCTAATGCTTAGCATTTGATCATAGTTCTAGGTTCATATATCAATTATATGCACCGAGCTTAATAGACCATTTGGGCGTCCGGCTTGACATCTCTGGTTTTCTTAAAATACACTTTATAGGATAGTTATTCTTAATATAAATAGGATATGTTTCAAAACATGTTGATCTAAGTTTAGTAGATGCCATGGCTAATGCTAAAATTAATTTTCAAAATGAAAATGGCTAGTTTCTACGTCTAATAGACTTTTAATTACATAGTAGACATGATATTATTGACCTTTATGATCCTTGACCAACACAACACTTACGACATTTTCAGATACTACTATATATAAGGATAATGGTTTATCATTTTATTGTTTCATCAACAGGGGTGCTGACAATAGGTATTTTTTTCAAGTCTTGGAACGTTTCTTCATGTTTTTCTCCCCGTTCAAACCTTTTATTCTTCTTGATTATATCATAAAACTCTTTACATCTCTCTGAAGATCTTGAAATGAATATGTTAAGGGTCGTGATCCTCTTTATCATTCTTTGCACATCGTTAATATTTGATGGGGATTTCACGTTTAAGATAGCTCTGATTTTTTCTAGGCTTACTTCTATTCCATTTTTGGTTACCATATATCTTAGAAACTTTCCTGCTCCTACTTCGAAGTGATACTTTAAAAGATTGAGCTTCATGTTGTATTTTTCTTAAATATTGAAGGCTTCTTTAAGATCCTTAAGATGATCCTTAGCTGTCTTTGATTTGACCATCATGTGATCTATGTACACTTCCATTATGACCCACAGTTTATCTTTAAACATCATATTTATTAATTAAGTCTTGTGTGATGAGGGGAAAGGATCTTTAGAACAGGCTTTATTGAGGTCAGTGAAGTCCACACATGCCATCCATTTTCCATTCTTCTTTTGTACCATCACTATGTTTGCTAACCATCTTGGAAACTTTACCTCACTTATCATTCTAGATTTGAACAGCTTTTCAACCTTTTTGTGGACAATTGAATTTCTTTCAGGTATAATTTTTTTTCGCTTTTGATAGACTATCCTGAAACTATTATCAATACCAAGTTTATGAGTTATAATATTCTTAGATATACCTGTCATGTCCTCATGTTTCCATGCAAAGGTCATGATCACGCTCTTTAGAAAATCTACTAGTTCTTGTTTAATATTCATGGGATAATAGATCATACAAGCACTTTAACATCTGGGTTTGTAGGATCTAGGGATATTGACTTTACATCATGATCTCTAGCTTCCAAGATGTCTCGTGCTTGTTTGTTTAACTGCTATACTTGCCTTGTCTTTGTGGATGACTTCATCAAAGATATATAGCAATCTGTAGCTTATTGTTTATCACTATCTATCTTCACCATTCCTGAAGGGGTAGGCGTTTTAACGCATTAATGGTATGTCAATGGTACTGCTTTTATGTCATAAATCTAGGGTTTCCTAAAATAACATTAGAGAGAATAATGAGTCAATCACACAAAACCTTTAATTACGTTCACCATCTTTAATCTAGACAAGTAGCTTGATTTCCCCAACCATGTTCTTCACTTTTCCATTGAATTCCATCAGTACCGAAGATATCGTTATAATTTTACTCTTTAAAATGTTCATTAATTGAAACACCAATGCACATGTTTATGAATTCCTTTTAGAATGTGTATATTTATGCGTATTGATACACATTTATCATGATTCAGTTGCAAAGTCTTTAAACCACAAATATAAATTACTTCTTTTTTACTTGAATGAATTTCAACTCTAGTAATATCAGGTGTGTTGTAAGACCAACCTTTTTTCGTCTGATACATTATTCTTCAGGATGGCCTCCAATGTAAGAAGTTATTGATTCTTCGCACTTGTATGTGTTCCCCCTACCAAGAAGAATGTTAGCTAAAATATAAATATTATGCAAAAGCATTGTTGTTCCAGCAAGCAGTGAATGTATGTTTATTGATATGATTATGTAAGAAAAAAATATGTTATATGGTCATTGTGAGCTCTAAATGCTCGTCTTTATTTGACTTTGCATTGCTTGCATATCTATTTAGACAAATGTGGCTTTTATGTGTGATTATCTGTTCTGCTTGCAACATGAATATTCTAAGATACATTTACTTAGCCTTTTTAACTTGTGTGGTAAATGCTGATGACTTTTTTAATAGTATCTATTAATAAGTTTTGTAGACATTAACCTATTAAGGTCTTTGGTTGTTGGTAATAGGGGTCGTCAACTTTTGGAAAAAAGTGCTCTATATATGCTCATGTTCCATAAGTTGTTGCAGTATATTGTAACTCAACTCTTCCGATCAGTGTATTGCTACTAAGAAGAATCTAGAGGAAAAGTACTACCATGGTTGATGTTAAAAACTATTATAATGTTGCAATTTGAGAGTATATGGCACTTGTTGCTTGGCATAGTCACGCTTTAATGTTGGGACCGATAATTACTAACCTTAATTAACACAATGACAATGAGGATTTAAATGGTAACCCCAAAAATTCTCAATTCATATACACAAAAACCCACATAAAAACCTAAGATATCAACTATAAAAGAACAAAGTTGATCAAATTCGAAAAAATGAAAAGAAAACACACCTAATGCAAAGAAGAAGGTATCACCGACGCCGCAACGCGACGGTTGGTCGGCCTTCTCTGTTCCTATCCACAACAACAACAAACCTCACTTACTTGTTTTTGTAGTATATGCTATAAACAACTATTTTAGTTCTTTTAAATAGTGAATTAATAAACTATTGTTAAGTCTTTTGTTTTAGTTTGAAATTTAGTTCTGACTAATTTAACTTTGTTTCAATTTGGTTTTCGTTTAAAAACTTAATTTGCAACTTAAGTTTAAAACTTCACTTTGGAGCTCTTAAAAAAATACAAACACATTTTATCAAAAACATATAGTTTGTATTTGGAAACCATAACATCTGACATCTCGTAGTATATGTAATTAAAAGTGGGAACTTCGATCTTAAATTGCCATTTACATGATGTTTCTTTAATTTGCAAGCATTTGAGTACTTTGACCTATTTAGGAAAATAGGCTCATCGAGTCAAGTTTAGGTTACATGAATTTATATCGATTCAGGTTAAATTTTAAATTATATGACACGAATAAAAACATGGGCCGTGTTCATGTTCGATATTTTAACCCACCAATATGTAACCCACTAACTTCCCTTCTCTCATAAAATCCAAACCTTTTACTATTTATAAATATATATAATCTATGGAACGAGAAAGTCTAATAATAAAAATGTTTTTACGTGTATTAGACTAGCCTGGTAGTTGGGGTCGTTGGACAAGGAAACATTTGCGTGTGCAGTTCGATTATATCTTCTTAAACTTTCTCATTTCTATCTAGTCGGTTACCGATTGGACCGGTGAAGGACCTGTTGTTTCGGACTTTAACTTTTCATTTTTATTAGTTTAAATCTTATTTATAGTTCATTTAGTAGTTTATTTTTTATATTTTATTTACTTAGTTTTTTACTTGTAAATCCATACCAAAACATTACGTATATTTGTATTATGTTTTTAAATTAGATAAGTGTGTATTGCTACATCCAAATCCTAGTCAGATTTGTTGTCAGGTGGTTGACCCGCACCCAATCTTTCTAAGCTGATCTGACTTAGATCCAAACTACAACACACAGGGCCGGCTCAACGCCATCGGGGGCCTAAAGCAAAACAAAACTTTGAGGCCTTTTAAATATCATTATTAAAAAGTTTCATATTTTATCCGAGCTTGAGACCGACAATATAAAAAATAACAACTAAATAGTTTCAAGAATCTAATCAAAACGAATTAAATAACAAAACAAAAGGCAACTATTCAGCAAAAATTTGTTTTAAACTAAGTTAGCAACTATTTACTTAAAACAACATTCAAAACAAGTTAACTAACAAAACAGAAGCTTATAGAGACTAGAACAACATATAACAACTAATCTAATTCATACCAAGTTAACTAATCAATGTTCTGCAACTATTCTACTTCTAACTAAGGTAACTATTAATTAATCAATATTCATCAACTATTATACAATCAATATTCAGCAACTACTCCAATTCAAACCAAAATAGGAAAAATTTTAACTCAAAAACAACATTCAAAACAAGTTAACCAATTGACTTATAAAAGAGCAGATGATGTATTGATAATCAAACAACATTAATCAGTACTTAGAAGCAATGCAACACTGCAGCAGATCGACGAGAAGTAACACTGCAGCAGATGAATCAGTCTTGCACTCGGCACTGCAGTAGAACACAGTCTCGCACGGCAACCGAATCGACTCATTAATAAGTCGAGTGAATCAAGAAACAAATCTGTAGATAGCGAATCACTGAATCCTCAACTTTAGTAGATCCAGACGATGAATCTAGATTCGACAAGCAGATGAATGGTCAAATGGATAATGAATGAAGAACCCAAGAAGTAGATAACCAGAGATGACGCCACATTACTCATTTAACGGAATCGGAAGAAGAAAACGCATTGACGTTTCATTGTTCAAGAAATTTTCGAATCTTCTAGTTACCATAAATAATGTCTAAAAGAGGAGTTGAGAAGATGGGAAGTCTACCCACCTGAACGAGTTGGGGAAGATGGAAAGAACAAGCAGGCTTTTCTTGGGTTTCTTAGCCCATATAACCAAAATTTTAAAGCCCAATAATGATATATACAAGTCCAAGTAAAATTTTGGGGCCCTTTGGAAATGGGGGCCTAAAGCATTTGCTTTAGGGCTTGCCCATTGGGCCGCCCCTGACAACACATAAACAAACACATTATTATGTGACCCCGGAAATGTAGCTTCAAGAATACCATTAGACGCTCAAGTCAGCCGTTTGTACAAAGATGTGTATGCTAGATAAATACATACTTATCTCACACATACATACACACACATTAGTACATACATACATGTTAAACAATTCAATATAAAAGTATAAGAAGAACATAATGAGAATATAGGAAATAGATGTATTCATCTCCTAGAGAAAGCGAGGTGTCGATGGATGTCTTTTAAGAAAATTACGAGAGAGAAATAAGGATGAGATGCCTTAACTTGATTTGATGTGTACAAATGATATCCACTTTAAGGACCTTGGAGTGGAGTGATCTGGTCTAGGATATCCATTCATGGAGTTAGAGAATTTTCCTCATTCATGATATAAGTTTACTTCTTCATTTCACAGATGTTTAATATGATACTCCCTCCTCCTTAACTAGTTGTTACGTAGTCTCATCGGCTTAGGGGTTGACTTGTTTATTAGGTTCGTCACCATTGTATGCGATACGATAATGGGAAAGATCGCTTTCGAGGGATGACCTCTAGTACTTATGTAGTTTCACAAAAGGAATGTCCTACGATTTTCTTGTGCTTCTTGGCATAAGAAGCATGAAAGTTCCTACTATGATGGGGAAGTCTGGTGCAACTTCCTACCATAAGCCATGTGAAATTATGTGTCAAAAATAATATTTAAACAAGAACATTTATATTTACTTTAATATAACTATGTGTACAAGTAGTATAATTTTGCCATTCATCATGACCGGTACTAAACTTAAAAAATAAAGAAATGTAAGTAATACCAAAATTAAATTTAAACCTTGTGTAAATACAAACAAAAAGTTGCAATATGAGCCTTAAGTAACACCAAAATGACACATTTTGAAAAATGTCTATATTGAAACAAAATGATTATCTTGTAATGATATAGTTGGAATCAAGAGTTATAAAAGCAAAATGAAATACATTTAAAACCGATTGTAAACATTCAAATAATGAAAGTATAAACAAAGCTAAGTGTGGGTGGAAATTGAAAGTTACAAAACAAGATGAAATACATTTAAAACGATTAAAAAGCATTAGTTGATATTTATTAAGTCAATAAAATGTTGACTATACACACACACACATATACATATACACATACATATACATATACACATACATATACATATACATATATATATATATATATATATATATATATATATATATATATATATATATATATATATATATATATATATATATATATATATATATATATATATATATATATATATATATATATATATATATATATATATATATATATATAAAGCCGACTCCGAAGCTACGGTTGAAACTGGAATAGCTAAAATATCTAAAATAGAATTAAGTAAAAAAAATAACGTATACTAAAATTTGTTAAATAAGCTATTATAATAAAAAATAATACATTTTGCCATCTTCGAAAGAGTCGGATATCGACACGAATTTACCTTCCATCATGTTAATATATCAAAATCGTCAGTATTATCTTCAAGGTCATCCTTTAGATACTTTTCTAATTCTGTTTTATTACTATAGGAGCGAACTCCACCACCTCGATATCATTGAAATGCATCAAGAAAAGAGTTATCACCAATTTGAAATTGTTCACGTTTATTTTCCGTTTTAGGGGGATTAGTTGAACCCGTTTCATACAAAACCTGATACTCTTTAACCAATAATTCCATATCTCTTTTTACATCATCAACTAACATATCTACCATCTTCTTAAAATCTTCGTCTGTCATTTTTCCTTTTTCATCTTTATATTTGTCCCTTTCTTCCCTAATTAGTATACAATATCTCTCACAAGAAAATTGAATAATCTGAAGCTTCATGCGAGGATCTAATATAACAGCAAATTCAAACACCATATTTTTTCGATCTTCATCTCCAAAGTATTTATCAAACTTATTTTTCATAAGTGCTATCATCTCCATAAAATCATAAAGTTGACTCGTTGGTTTAACAATCTATCCAAGTTATCACCAATATTCATAATTTCATAAAAAACTGATTTACTATAACATAGGTTGAGCCTGAAATCTTTACAGTTTTTCGTTTAAAGATTCCCAAAAACTCAACCATTTTTCGTTGCATATAACCAGTCGGCTCGATCAGGAATCTCACATAAATCATTCCGAAAATTGGTATGTTTCCGGTCATATAGTTCAAAAGCTTTTTCAAACTTAATGGCACTTTCTAGCATGTCATGTGTGCTATTCCATCTAGTGGAGACATCAAGAGATAACAAGGCTTGTGAATCTATCTTTTTTATCACTAGCACATGTTTTAAACTTGTCGAGCCTACCGGCTAAATGTCTTATGTATTTACCTGTGTTTCGAATACGCTCAATAGTTTTTTTGGTTGATTTCAAACCATCCTTAACAATTAAATTGATAATATGGGCTAGGCACCTAACATGAAGATAAATACCGTTACATAACAGATTAGGTAACGTACCCTTTAATAGTCTGATTGCAACATCGTTTGCTGATGCATTATCCATGGTGATAGTCATTACATGTTCTATACCCCACTCATCCAAGCATTCCTCTACAGCCCTTGCAATAGCATCAATCGTATGACTTGAAATTGGCTTAAAATTGATGATTCTTTTGTGAAATTTCCAATTATCATCGATAAAATATGAAGTTAATACCATGTAATTGATGGTTTGGTCTGAAGTCCATGTATCAGTGGTAAGACAAACTCTTACTTTAGTTTTAGTGAAAAAGTCTTTTAGTTTCTTCTTTTCCGCCAAGTAATACTCACTAATGTCTCGAGCAATCGTCAAACGTGAGGGAATATTAAAATTCGGACAAACTGCCTCCATAAATTCCCTAAATTCCTCATGTTCAACAAAAGAAAATGGAAGTTCGTCCTCAATTATCATCTTAACTAAAGCTTTTCGACCTTTAAACGGATCGAACTTCTTTTCAAAGTACCACTACTACCACCCTCACCATCATCTTTTTTTCATAAACAATATATTTTGATCTACAAGATTAGCAGGATTTGACTTACATCTCTTTATATGTCGACTCATTGTAGATGTTCCATCACTTGCACAAATATTTAAATTACAATATTTGCATCGTCCTTTTCTTTTACCCTCCACATAGATATTCTCGAAATGATCCCAAACATGAGAACGAGTAGTCGACTTTCTTTTCTTTTTATTCACTTGTTGATTACGGGCTTCCTTTTCATTAATGGTTCGTTCTTCGTCACTTGATAGAATCTCATCATGTTTTTGTGAATCCATCTACAATAAACATATGTAAGAAAATAGTATCATGCACGAAATATTCTCGACCATTATTAAAAAAACATAGACGAATACATACAAACATAAACGAACAATTAACATAAGTAACAAAATAACATACAAAGAACAAGTATAAAAAAAGTTAACAGTTTACATAAACAATTAATATTAACTAACAATACTAACAATAGAGAGGTGTGTTGCATCAAGTTAACAAATAATAGATCGAACGACATGAATGTATAAATGTTAACATGAAAAAAATTGTGTAGGCTAACCTTTGATTGAATCACACTAATAGATCACCAAGAGTAAAATTATCTTAATTCTTGAATGACACCACTTGCTTTTTGATTTGATTTATTAATTATGCATGCATGATATAATAGTTAGGATTATGTAGTTGGATTATAAACTTGGATTTGCATCTGCCGTCATGGAAGGTCAAAGGGTTTCTAGTTTTTCTAGGTCATAATTATGCATGCATGATATAATAATTAGGATTATATAGTTGGATTGTAAACTTCCTAGTTTTTCTAGGTCAAATGGTTCCTACTTGGTCATATGGGTAATACGAGCTTTTATCGGGCCCGAACCGGCCCGGACCAAGGACCGAAATAACTAAAAATTTAGGACCGCGAACCGGACCATGTGTATGTATAATGGTTTGGGCTGGTCTGGTCTTTGGTTTTTTGGTCCGGTTTTTCGGGTCGGCCCGTATTATGCTCACTCCTAATTCTTGCCTTACATATCTCAATTACCTAATCACCTTAGTTTTGACCACCATTATTCATCAGAACCGATATTAGGGGCCTTTTGTGGCTCTTCATGTTTTATTGCTATAGCTTCTAAATAATGAATTTCTTATAGCTTTACCTCTTTGACCATTACATCTACTGTAGCAGATCTATGCAATGAAAGAATAACGTTCTGTCTTTTAACTGTGTTTTTTAATCAAATTGTTATATATTTTGTATATATTAATAAATTAAACTTTAATTTTATATATTAAATTGATACCTGACATATCTTGTAGTTTTTTTTTGTTTCAGCCATATAAGATTTCTAATTTATGTAAGAGAACATGAATTAGTTGGTATGCTATAAAAGATAGTTTTGATGAAGATGACCATGTCTTAACTTTTATTTTTTTTTGTTAGCAATAACATTGTACTGGAAACCTTTACATATCCATCTTGTGCCATTGTATAGACCATATGATGGACCGATATTCCGCCATAATATTAAAGGACATCCAGTTTTTTAATCGAAGCTTATGAGGAGGCAAACCACTCATAGTTAATGGGTTTAAGAACTTGATCTGTTAGAAGTTGTTGTGGTCGTCTTTTGGCTTGTTAAAATTTTAGTAAATATTTCATCATTCTTAAAAAAGTTCAATCACTTGATAATTCATCTCATCAACTCTCTCATATAGAGGGGGCAATATTGTTTGTAAGATTATATAATCTAAAGAATACAAATTATTTTCAATTTATGAAAAAAGGATATTGGTCAATTCTTTTATAGAGTTTTCGAGGAGTTTTCTCGGATGGTGCATGGAATTGTCATGTCATCGGGTATACAGATAAAGGTTCTTTCAATTGATTCTTTGGTTCCATCACTGACTTTCAAACAAAAGTTAGAAAACCATAGATCATTAAGTGCTCACGTTTTTATGGTTAAACGTATCTTTTAAGCCAAAGACCTAAGATGTGATATTCGTTGGTAAGAGTCGACAATCTATGCTCGAGTTTCACATTTAGCAACTGACAACACCTGTTTGAAATCACCTCACATAATCATTGTCTTTTCAAAAAAAAGGAGACTAACACCTATAATGTCTTATAATGTTCTATCAACAGTCTAGATCTTCTGTCGTTTTGCTATCGATGCTTCATCCCACATGATTTTTTAGATGACCTAATTAGTTTAGTGCCCTAGTTTGTTTTTTGATGAATATTGAATTATTATTAAGATTTATGAGAATCTTGCATCTTAGCGAGTCATTCTCCCTCCTGACATATTTTTAGCTACAACATACGATGAAGCTGTTAAGACCAATAAAACTATGAACGAACTTTAGCAAACAAACTCTATACAAAAATATTTATCCGTTTCACTTGAACCTACTATAAAAATCACATGTAGTAAATTAATTGTATCTTTGACAAATTAAATGTAGTAAATTATCCACATCCGTCATGATCTCATCAAAGAAGATTTTTTGGTCTAAATTAAATATATATTCGGCAACATAGTGTTCAGCTTCTGCAACTATCCTATACTCCTTACGAAGAAACAATGATACTTACAAAGGCAAAACATGTTACTTACGAAGTCATAAAACCTTCTACAATCCATGGTACATATCATATTTCAACTTTTATCATTATAAATGAACTCCATGAATTATTAACACACATATATTATGGTTTCATATGTGAACTTTGACATGCCTGCGTAAATTGCACATGAACCCTACAATCGAGTTATCAATTTTATAATAAACATGGTAGAACTATGATGGTAACATCTTGAGTATGCATATCATCCCCAAAACCATGAGAAAATATAGAAAACATGAGATCCAAAACTCACCTTTGAAAATCCACGACGAATCCTAGTGCTCGAGTATTTTCTCGTAAGATATAGCAACAAAAGATAAGGTTTAACCGATTACTCTATTTACCCATGAATAAAGTATAAGAACTTTACATTTGCTTTATCTTGAAGATTCTCTTTCTAATATTGTTTCTCTTTTTAGCCGACTCTCTCTATCTATCTCTCTCCCTCTTTTTTTTGGGAAAATTATAAGTACCAAGTAGGGGGGGGGGGTGCTAAACCTTTATGAAATTAGAAAAAAGAATGTAGGGTTATCATGAATACCCCCATGTAGTTCTTTAACTTTAATAATTGACTTTTGTAACTTAAACTTGAGCCTTCACATTATTTCTTTGAAATTTGGAGCGTTACAAAATATATCCAACTCGTTAGAAACTTTTTGTCCATTAACTTATGGTCAGGGCAAGGCAAAAGTATGCATGTTTTATGTTGTGTCTTTTTCTAGCTTACTTGTCTAGGACTAGTTGGTCAAATATAAGTCCGTCAAACCACTTATACTATAAACTAGTGACGTCATAATGCATTTAATATATTAAAATTCACAATACAAGTAAAAGAATAAGAAAATCTTAAAGTATGCATTGTTGATGGTCAATCCATCAACTTGTTTTTCCTCAAGCTACTGGTATGTAACTCATCATTTGCATTCTTTTGTTCCCTCTCCACTCTTGAGTTTCCACTAGAAATTCTCTTTTCAATCCAACTAATTATGTCCATAAACACAATATCTATGTTTTCGCTGAACTCTCCATAGGTGAGAGAATGCCACATGTCTGGATACAACTTAAGCGTCTTTTCAAAGCTTGAAGCGGTTTGATATAAGAGAGTGCTAATCATAGGATCAGTAACCTTGTCCGCTTCTCCATGACCCACAAAAAATGGGATTGTAACCTGAAAACAAATGTCACTTCTAGGAACCATATAATGTGATTTTAGTGTGATAGAATATGCAAATAGAATTGTCAATAAACATACCTCTTGGAGCCTCTTTTCAAGGTCTAAACTAACATTAAGTAGTTGATTGGCAGTTTGCAGACGTAGATGTCCTTTATAGCATAAGGGGTTGTTTCGAACCTTTCAAACAAATATACAAATTTGTTACTTTGTAACAAAACAAGCTATCATAAAATATAGGTAAATATAAATTTATCCATACCTCTTCCCTAATTCTTAAATCTCTAAATGCCACATCAACTATATCTTTACCCGGAACAATTTTCCATGTTGGAATTATTTTTGTAAGTTTCTTCAACACATTAATCACCAATTGAGGTGGCTTCATATCATCTGCAATCTAAGACACAGATAAAATATAGAAAAGAAAATTGATACGTAAGGCTTGTTATTAATAAAAATGGTCGGTTAAATACATAATTGTATTAAAATAGAAAGCCACGTTAATCACATAATCGTGTGTACGTACGACGTGAAAGATAATCGAGCCTAACGTGAGAGAGAAAGAGAGCAAGTTATATAACCGTAGTGGATACCATATTTAAAGCAATTGCATGTGTGTGTCTATACACACACATAAGTTGAAACGTACTAAGAACCACATAAGCCATATACATAGTGTTTCAATAGAAACGGTAAACTTAAAAGAAATTAATTTATTTCCATCTTTCCTTTATTTCTTTGATTATATTACTCTCTCCTCAATGCTGTTGAAAACCTATAAAATGCGCATGTCTAGCACATAATGTGGATGCCTATACGCACTTAATCAAATGACTATACATATCATACTTTTTAAAAAAAATTAAAATTACAGCCATTTTGGTTAATTTATATAATATATAGTAAAAGAGCGTAGCGCACACACCTTACACATGGGTGCGACTAAGACTCCACCGTCCCAGTAATCTGGTTTTTTTCTATGTAACAAAAGAACCATTGCTCCTCCCATGGATTCTCCGAGCAATATTCTCATCTTCATTTTATTTTCTTCTTTTTCTGAAAAATAAAGGATACACATTGATTAAAACATGTATACTTCAAATACCAACAAATCATCTATGTGGCACATTGTTAAATTAAATAGGTATTAAAATGGTAAATGAAATGTATTTGAATGTTCATAGTTACCACAAATACTTGTGAAAAAGTCAGAGCAATCTTCTACAAGATCATCAAAAGATGGGATATAACCCTTTATTCCAGAAGATTTCCCATGACCTTGGTTATCAATACCATAAACTGCATATCCTGCTTTCACAAGCCTTAATGCAGCTCCTGTATAATGCGAAAACAAAGTCAGTAATTCTTAGTAAATTTAAATTCAAAGTTTATGCAATATTAATTAATATGGAACCTCAATAACTCTTGTATTGTAACAGATTCCCAATCTCACTGTAGTCATAAGTTTCTTTTAGTTTTTCAGAAATGAAGTGAGATATTTTTTTGCGAATTTAAGTCAAATTTTGACCACTAAAAGTCAACTGAGGTGTGTAAGTAACCCACTGACCTTTCATGGAGACACTGCATTCCATGCCATAGCCATGGTTAAGAAAGATCAAAGCTTTTGCTTCGGTATCAACAGGCAACCATCGACACGTAAAAAGCTCCGATCCTTTCGAATTCACTATAAATTCCTGATAATTTTCATATCAACATGACCATAAGTCACATGTGTCCATGCATATTCATTAAAAAAAACAAATCAAAACACAGAAACATATAGAACTAAAAGTTTGTGAATTACCTCTTCATATTTGAATACTGAAGCTTCACTTGCCTATATAAAGGTTAACATCAAACCCCCATAAACAAAAATACAACTCAATTAATCAAAAAATAACAAGGATTTCATACTGTATTCTCAGAAAATAGAAGAAGTAACATACCATGGAACGAAGTATTCTTTAATTCCTTACAAAAGTCAGAGGTTTTTGAGTGTTGATGGTGGGGATTAGAAGGAAAACAAAAGGAAGTTAGTTGGGATAAATTGAGATGCTAAGGATATACATGCAATTTTAGAATTTAAAAGGATAATGTTTATGTGGAATAAGATCTTACTTATAATTGAGGATGGGTTTATGGACAGTTCATTATCTTGGATTTAGCTTGTGGATGTTTATATATTTGTTTTTAATTTCTTATTCTTTTACCTTATGTGGGGTGGTTCTATCTATTTGTTTTTAAATTTTGGGTTTTAAAAATTAAATTAATTGAGGATTATTTGGTTCAACCTTTTTCATTTTTTGGTAAAGTTATTAGTTGAAGTTAATTATAAAATAGTAGCACATGCCACAATTTATTTGATGTATTATAATTCCTGCATGATGTATCAACAAATTATATGCATACTATTTTCTTTGTAAGATATATATAATCTTAAAAACTTCAAACATACAAATACATAAGCTTGAAAATTATAATAGTAACCACTACATAATATGTCTACATGAAAATGAATTAATATTCTTTATTGCGAATGGAGCATTAGGGAAACGTTAACTAATTTTCAACAATTAATAGATCCTTAATGCAATTCAATTATCAAAACATTCACTAATTGCTTATAAATATAGATAATAGACTATTAACATTTTTTTAAAACATTTCTTTTAGATAATAGTCATTTTTATCCCTTTCCATTTATAATACTTTTATAATACTAGGGGTGTACTCGTGATGTGACGGGGACACAAGATGTAATTTTTTAAATTAAAATAAAGATTATATTATAACAATATTATATTCGAATTAAATAAAATAAAATTCTTGTTTTTGTGATATAGTTTTATTTGTAAATATCAATGTAAAAAAGTTGTAGCCGGTTACAAATTGCAGAGGAAGTTAGTTTAAAAGTCAACAATTGTATTACATATTTGACATGTGTGTAAAAAATAATCAAGTTAATCAAATTCAACATTTACAGTTTGCCGCTTAAACTTTTAAAGATTAGTGTAAAAAACAATTTTATCAGACTCAATATATTATAATAATATAGTACAGATTAAATGAGTTAAGAATGTTTAAGTAGTTACGAGGAATTTATTGTCTTTTTGAAAGATCAAAAGCCAACCAGGTAAGCTTTGGATGTTATTGTTTATAAAAACCTTTGCCGGAAAAAAAGTCATTGGTTTCTCAAACTCCATGTGGCTTCTTTGTAGTGCCGTCCGTCCATGTTAAAATTGGATTTTTGATGTAGGACATAAGTGTCAATGTAGATTTACAATGTATGTTAAGTTTAAAAATTTTGAGGGCTAATCGTACGAAATCTTAATACAAATGATATGCTACTTTAAAACTACATAAATTAGTAACATACGTTTTGCTATTATTGTTTATAACATAATAATAAAAATAAGTTATTATTTTACACGACCACTCAATCCAGTTAGTATTAAATCTATATGATTATTCATTATTGTAAGTGATTGGTTTCATCATTAATTGCTAAAGTATACAAGTGTGATTTTTAATTTATCCACAATAACCATGTCTTATATATTTGATCATGTGATTCTGATTGATATTGTTATATGTAGGTGTAATGTAAATGAAGATAAGAATTTTCTTTAACTTTTTTGGTTGTATTACAGTTGCCTTAAGGATTTGATGACAAATGTTTGTGCTTTTTGTTATTGAGGTTTTGTTTGGCTATTCGGGGTGCATTGGTTTCAGAATACTCCAAATGGCATGTGTATATTTTCTATAGTGAGTTTACAAATCTCTCTATGTTCATGTATATGATACTAGTGTTTTTACCCGTGCGTTGCTGCAGGATAACACTTAACGTCTCCATTTATCGTTAAACTACAAATGTGATTGCTACCAAACATAACATAAACTTAAAAGATAGTAAAAAAAAATTACATGCAATATATAAAAACATAGTATTAAATGTCATATAATTACATATAATCGTACATCTTAACTAAGAGTTATGAAGTTTTTATTTCAATAGATACATGACCAACTTGTTTTTAAGTGTACTATATCATCTTCTCTCTATCTATATGTATGATGCTTCTAAATAGTTAGCCGGCGGTGACAACAACTTATAAATGTTAAATCGAAACATGATATATCTTCTGATCTCCTCTAGTTGGTTACCTTGCAAGTTGCAGTGGGTTGCTTAAGTTGTTTATTTCTACAAACCAATTTCTAGCATTTCATTTCGCACAATGCAACGAAACGTCCATACCTATTAAACAAATATTAAAGGTTTAACATTCAAAAAATACATATATTATTTGTAACGTTATTCAAGTGATACAATTTGTTAACATACGTGTTGTCGGATGTAAACATCGGATGTAAACAAAATGCAAGTTGTAATAAAAAGATATCATATTTACAATGTGGTCCTTACAATTTGACATATTACCTTAGAATAACATAGTGAAACTGCATGAGACTTGTTACCTATAAAGTTAAAGTTTCAACTTGAATTTGTTACCTAATACAATTTGTAGTCGCCTTAAGTTTGACTCATCATTTTGCTCTTAGCAATCTGACTTTAATAACAACCAATTGACGAAATAGGCTATCATATGTAGTTGCAATCTGACCTATTAATATCAAGGATTATTATTAAAATAATTTAGCGTTAGTAATCACATTTTGCTAAAAAAACTGCAGGACCGGTTAAGGGCTTAACAATTACAACACAACAACACAAGAGGAGATTAACTAAACTTGATCAAACAGTAAACTGGATTAACCAATATATTGATACAAAGAACACAAGTAAAGATAAAGAGACAGAACAAGAGATTTGGGATTCAAGGAGGCAGTATATTGCTTTCTCAAGTTCTTTTACAAGTGTTACAAAGCATAAAGAAAGATACTAGAACTTGGAATACTTATACTACAACCTACAGCTGACTATACTTTGAAAGCCAGCTGGATACATTTGACTAGACACAAACAAAATCAAATGTAGAATCAAAAGGCATATCTGCCTTTTGACCTTGTGACTATGACATGCCATATCTCACATCCTTATCTATTACAAAAAGGATAAAGTACATAAAGTAGAAAGTTACAGACTCAAGACCTCAATGTACAGTTACCAAAAGCATGGACCTTTTCACCAACTCATGTAAGTTGGTGACTTTACAGAGATGCAGCGGAAAGGTGTCCAACTTTATGGAACGGTACATCAGATAAAGCATGTTACTAAAAGTCTTCGGAAGAAATCTGTCTTCATAGGATGAAGCTTCGGAAGACTTTGTCTCTGAGGCTTCGAAAGACTTCATGTTTGGCTTCGGAAGATATTGGTCTTGGCTTCGGAAGATTTTACACTTAGAATATTTTCTAGTGTATGGTGTAAAACTTCCGAAGCATTTCTTCTTCAGTACTTAGTGCATTTGTTGCAGAGAGACATTGGATGTTTTGGTTTGCATCAGACTTAAAGGAATCCTTACAAACTCCCCCTAGGCTGATGCTACCAAAACATTTAGAAGATCTTCAGATGTTAGTAGTCTTCAGCACAATCATGACCATACCTTTCTTCATTAGATGGTCAGGATCATTCAGACCTTCATAGTATCTTCTCATCTCAAAGAGATCATGCAGAGGTAAGTTGATTATGTCTTGCCAAGTATAGACATTCTCAATACCTTGATCTCTGATTACATGCCATCTTTCTGGATTGGTAGAGTAAGTCCAGGATAAGATGGGTGTCTCAGCTACCAGAGGAGCCACTTGCATAGGAGTTGATTGGGCTGCCTCTTCATGCACTTCCTCAGGTTGATCTGACTCAGCCTGAAGTGTAGAGGTAGATGATTTAGGCTTCTTCTTCTTAGACTTTGGTTTAGAAGCCATTCTCTTCTTCCTCTTAGATGACTTTAACTGAGAAGACTGGTCTGCAACACCTTGTTGATCATCCTTGTCTTTCTCAGTTGGGTGTTCCTCCCTCACAGGTTCAGAAGGAGAGGGAGTTTGACCCTGCTTTGGATAAGAAGATGAAGCTTGCTGAGGCTCAGCAGGAGGTCCGGGTTGAGGTGTCTTAGGTTGTTCAAACTTAACCTCCACTTCAGGTGGGACTTGACTTGGAAGAGAGTGTAAGTCAATCAGTTCACCACTCTTAATCTTCTGCTTGATTACCCTTATATGCTCATCCATTGTGGATAGAGACATAGGGCCAAGTCTCTTTCCGGAGAATCCATATAGCTTCAAGAAGCTCATCATCCTTTGTCTATCAGCAGACTTCTTCATACTCTTTTGGATGATGGCTCTTGACTTTGCAGCTTCTTCCTTTAGCTTCCTTTTAGTTGTCTTTCTCTCTTTGACTAACTCAAGTTCAAGTTGTTTTAAGTACTCAAACTCAATAAAGTCATAGGATAAGGGAAGAAGTGCATCTGCCTGATAGAAGCCTGTGGCACTCAGGTAGTTGATCATTTTGATCCTATCTTCTTTTTTGTCTACCTGAGGTTCTTGTGGAGCCACATCTTCTTGTACAGGACTTTCTTGAACTGGGAGAGAGTGGGAGCATGCTTGTAGAGTCTTTTCTGTCTCTTCTCCTCTTTGAATTGGAGATGTAGCCTTGCATCCTCTTTTTCTTTCATCTCTCTTGACACTTCCATGTCAGCCAGTTCATTCAGTTCTTCTAAGGGGAGAGAGATGATTTCATCAATATCATAGTTCCTTGTCTGTAAATAAGTAATCCTGACTACCCTCAACTCATCATCTTGAGTATTTGGTCTGGGGCAGCCCTTATTGCAGCTTGCATAAAGCTTGAAGACCCAGAGGAACTTTCTCCCCTTAGCTTCCTTTTCCTCTCTCTCTCTTCCTCCTCAATCTCCTCAGGAGTCATAATCCTTTTCTCTTTGTCACCCACAGATCTTTGTGACTCAGGGTGGATAGAGGCTTGGCCTTTATTGCTTGGTGTAGCATCCATGCTCTGGCCAGAGAGAGGCTGAGAAACACCTTCACCAGCAGGTGTCTCAGAAGGAGTGTGAATCTCTGCAGCAGTTGATGATGATGAGACAGGGATCTCAGGTTCTGCCACTGGGCCTTCAGTCAAGGTTTCCCCTATGAAACTAATCTTAGGGTCCACCTCAACATCCAGTTGACCGATGACATTGCCTGATTGCCTATGTCTCCTTCTTAAAGTGAACTCTGCAAGGATCCTGTCTTGGATTCTTTGAGCCAATCTGTCAGCCTGTCTTGAGTTGCTTGGATTGACAAGTGGCATATTGACTAGATCCAATCTTTCATAGAAGTTCAAGCTTTGAAAATAAAATACTTCTTGTTGCCCTTGAACTCTGTAAAGAATAAGGGCTCTTCTGTCAGCATCATACTTCCACCTTATAATGTAGTTTGAAGTTCCTTGAGGTGGAGATGACATAGCCCTTGGTATACCTTCCTCAAAGAGACTCCTGATGATAGAGTCTATAGAGTCCACATTAATGTGAACTTGAGGAAGTTGCTGAGAATACACAATTGCAAGTGAGGATGGTGAGTCCTCTATGTCCATTCTCTGTGAAGAACTCCCAGGTTCTGTGGCTGCAATAACTTTTTCCCCCTTTTTGGTAGCATCACCCACTTGCATAGGTGAGCTGGAGGATAAGTCAATCACATCCACAGGTTCTTGTGTTCCTGGTTGAGCTCTTCTTAAAGGTCTCCCAGCTAGTTTTTCCTTAAGATATGAGATATGAGGTTGCTGATCATTGACCCTGTTTTGTAAGGTAGTCACCTGAGATTCAAGGTGACTGACCTTGGAGACTAAATAGGAGCATGTTTTTGACAGTTTTTGCACCTTTAGTCTCAAATTCCCCTCTTCTTCATCAGAAGAATCATTGGGGGATGAGATGATTGGACCAAAGTCCTCTCTCTCACCACCAGCTTGAGGTTCTTGGTTGCTGGTTTTCCTCTGCTCACTGGCAATCTCAGTTGAGATGTCAGTGGGCTGAGTTGCCATGGTTGAGGTCTTAATGATGTAATCACTTGCAGAAGTGAGAGCCTCTTCCATATGGACATCCTGAACATGTTCAGAAGTGTTCACCTCAGTAACAGGTGACTGATGTGGGCTAGACTGAGGAGAATCAGATGTACTCATCTCTCTTTGAGTAGGGGAGGAGAAGAGAGACTCATGGTACTCACTGAATCCTAAGTCTTCATCAGTATAGAAGGATAGGTTGGGAATGGGTTGATTTAGATCTAAAGGCTGGGGATGGTAACTGTCCCCTGAAGGTTGTTCACTTGAGTGTTGAGACTCAGAGTAAAGGCTTAAAGCTGTTGGGCTTGTGAGCTCATCAGGGTGAGCATGAGGAACCTCAACCCTGATAGTTAAAGAAATGGGAGTGGTTTGCTCCTCAGTGGAAGTGGGAGCTCTAGTGTCCACTTCCTCCTGTAAAGGTGAATATATGGGGACCTGCACAGACTCAATAGCTTGAGCAGGGGTTCGTTTGGATTTTCTTTGGTAGGTGAGGGTTATTTGTGGTCTTTTTAGTGGTAAGGAAGAAGAAGGTGTGGGTTCAACACTAGCTTGTGTTGCTAGGTTGTCACCTTGAGCAATGAGCTCTATTATTTTGGGGACTAGGGCTGTTTCTACCCCTGAGAAGCCTACAGTTGGCTTCTTCATGATTTTAAAGATGCCGGGCTTCATCTGTCCCAATTTAAGAATATTACTTGTTTCCCTCAACTGTGAGCCCAGTTCACAGTTAAGAATGTGCTGAACATATCTAGGAAACATGTAATACTCTAGGGAGTCCAAGTTTGCAAGTAAATTGGTATAAACAAATTGAGAGTACCTGAACTTGACCCCTTGAACCATTCCATGCACTATAAAGGAGAGATCCTCAGGAATTTGGTCCCACCCTCCATGCTTGTTTGACAAGCTGTGGATAACCACGTGGAGCAGGTATTTCCATTGGGATGAGACCTTCCCTTTCCTGAAGGTCTTTACAGAGAAATCTCCCTCATAGCCCATCTGCTCAAAGGAATGATTAACAGCTTCTTTTGGGAAGGACAACTCACCTTCTTCATCATCCAGCTGTAAATGAGAGTTGATGATGGCCGGAGTGATGAAGATTGTCCTCCCTTGCACTGTGGTAGATAGTGCCGTCTCCCTATCCATGATGACCTCTTGGCAGGTCTTCCAGAATTCAAGCAAATGATCCTCATACAGAGTAGGATCAATGGTTAGGGAGGTGAAGTAGTTGGATAGAGTTAAGAATTTGCAAATCTCTGAGAAACTTTCATTTTTCTCAGAGCTTAACAGAGCAACCTGATTGTGTTGCCTGTGAAGTTGCATGGAGAAATCTGGGTTGTTTCTGCGGTTAAGGTTGGCCATTTTAGAAGCTTAAGGTTGAAGGCAAAGGCGGTTTTGGGAATTAGGTTTGAGGAATAGTGGAATTGAGGAAGATAGTGAGGAAGAGGGGGAACCGTTGGGTATTTATGTGAAAAGGGATTTGAACCAAAGTTAATGAAAGAGGATAAACTTTGAAATCCAAAAGTCGGTCCCACCTCTGAAAAAGTAGTTTACTTTTGCTCAAAAAGTAGTTTTCTTGGAATTCGAAAAGCTTCCGAAGGTAAATTATCTTCGGAAGTTTTAATGAAAAAGCTTCCGAAGCTAAAATGACTTCGGAAGATTTTCCTGAGAGTCTTGAAAATTTTGCTTCGGAAGAGAAATAAACACTTGAATGTTTTGTATAAGGAACAACAAAGCTTCCGAGAGTTAATTTTGCTTCGGAAGGAAAGAGTCCTTAAAAACAAATAAGTGTCTGAGATAAGAATTTAAGCTTCGGAAGATATATTTAGACTTTTTCCGAAGGTAAAATTTCTTAGACAGTTATTTATTTTGAAGACATGATTTTCTTCCGAAGATAAAATTTATATCTTCCGAAGGATCAGAAAATTTTCAAGAATCTAAGGAAAGTCTTCAAAAAGGATTTTATATCCAAAGAAAACATGAGCTTATGAAAGTGATGGACTAGACAACTTAAGACACACATATTTTAAGAAATAATTAGAATTAGTTTTAAGAAAAGATCTACTCAAAGTTAATCATCCCAATAGCTGATATTAGATATTTAAATCTCTGTTCATCAAAAGCTTTTGTAAACAGATCAGCATATTGTTCATCTGTATGAACTTTGACTAGTTTAATTAATCCCTTTTCATAGTTATCTCTTATTAAATGATACCTGATATTGATGTGTTTGGTCCTTGAGTGCTGCACAGGGTTCTCAGTGATAGAGATAGCACTATTGTTGTCTATGTGGATAGGAGTCTCCTTTAAGTTAAATCCATAGTCCAGCATCTGATTTTAAATCCAAAGCACTTGAGCACAGCAGCTTGCAGCAGCAATGTATTCAGCCTCAGCAGTTGATGCGGACACACAAGATTGTTTCTTGCATTGCCATGAGACAACCCTTCCACCAAGGAATTGACATCCCCCAGATGTAGACTTTGCATGTTGGATTCTATGTGCCCAAGACACTTAGAATATTGATGTGGTTAGTACGTTATGATCCAAGTCGGGTTATACCCAATAACAAGCTTAGCAAACACCAATTAATGTTTAATTGATGATATGATCATGCAATTAAACATTTACACCAATTTAGAAAATGGGTTTTCTAAACAAATTGCATAAGAGGTGGAACAAATTATAAGGATAATTTGTTGATGAATTGTTGTTATTCTTGTCATTTAAAAGGGGTTTAAATAACACTAATAATATATGAGTGTACTTTAATTAAAGTGTTTAATTAAAGAATACATATGTCACATTTATATATCAAGTGTGAAAGGTGACTTTTTATTATGTGACATGAGACTAGTTAACTTTAATAATGTGTGATAAAGTTTAAAGGGGGGAAACTCTTTTAATTTGAATTTTCTTGGCCGCCCCCTTTAAGGTTATTGGACCAATTTGTGTCTTGAAAACACACACACCATTAACTAGTCATACACTCAATTCATTCACCCAATTCCAATACATGCAAAACAAAAGAAACTCTCCTCTTTCTCCCTCTCTAGTTACGGATCAAGGCAGCAGCTTTGAAGCCTTTGGAGATCGAATTTTGTGTTCTTTTGGTGGTGTTCTTCCTAACAAGAAGGTGTCTTGCAAGGAGCTTGGGGGTAAACACACTTGAGGGCTTCTTCCTTGGAGTCTTGGCCAAGATTTGAGCATCCAAACCTTTCTTCCTTGGTCGTTTTTGCAGCTGGAAGAAGGTAGATATCACAGCTCATTGAAGCTGTGATTTTATGTAGTTTTAGTACATTTTCATAGCTTGATCATTCACATATTATGATCCTTTTCTTTGGGTTTGTTTTTCATCTAAAATGGTCACTAAGGAACATTATTTTTCAGCTTATAAAATGGGTTTTATTATGTTGTAACTCCGCTGCGTTTTTCAGAAAGTTTAAGTGGTTAAACATTGATTTTATGTTCTAGCAAACCCAACAATGGCATCAAGAGCCGGTTATGTGGATGACTTGCTTGATTTATCTTTTGAAATTGGTTTTAAAAGATGATATTAGACATGTTATAGGCTGATTTTGGGCTGTTATAGTTTATATGAATGATTCCCCAAACTTTCAAGGTCATATCACACATGCTAGTGATTAGACCTTGAAAGAAACATATTATGAATGTTGGTTGTTTGGACAATGATTAAAACCCAAAATTTCAGTTTATGTTGGCTGAAATTTGGGGTTTTAAATGGGGTCTTCATTATATGAATAGATGATATGATCATTGGTTGTTTAGTGCATAACCTAGCTTATGGCCTTGTGTTGTTTGGATGATTCAAGTGGTTGTTTTATTCATTCAATTTGGTTGTAATATTTGTGTTTATTCATTTGGGTTGTAATTATTCATTCATTTGGTTATGTAATAATAGATTAGGTTCATTTCCTTTACTAGAAAAATGTATTAGGATACAATTTTGTAAAAGGAAGATGTACAAGATCAAGACCCAAAGATGGACACAAAGACACAAGAAACATGGAGCATTTGGATGCGGTTTCTAGTGGGAGGTTCATGGAACTTTTATGATATGTTTGACCCTTAGAAAGACCATAGACAACACTTGTGATGGCAAACAAGTGTTGTCAACATAAGGGCTATGGTTATGCACATATGATTGTTAATGTTTTATGCTTGGTTGATTGTTTGTTGTCTTGATTGTTTGGTTGATATTTGGATATTCAAAGCAAACTAATTAACAAACTTAACAAGCTGAAAATTGATGGTTCTTAAAGATTAATAAAAGGTTATTAAAATTATTTAATGATTTTAAGGATTAAAATAGGTTTTAATCAAAGAACCATAAGGTACCTTGTATTTGAAAGCATGCAAATACAAGTACATAGAGTTTTCTAAACTTGTATTTTGAAACCTCTAAAACTTTTTTTCCAAACAAGATCAACACCGTCCTTTTACACAACACTTGAGTCACTTGGGAACTCTTAATGGGATAAAGGTCACCTAACCATTTTGAGGGAACTTGTGACTTGAGGTGAGAATGCCTTATTTGTGGGATAAAGGTCACCTAACCACTTGTTTTGGCAAACTCACACGTGGGTGTAAGTAGGGTGTCTTGATTTGCAAATCATGTCAAATGGATCACCTACGATGTGGTTTCCAAATGGTGTTGATGGGATTAACATGCCGACTTTACATATGATGTTTTAAGTCGATCCCATATTTCTAGAAGTTGCAAATGGTTGCAATCGTCAAACGTTGACCACCTTATTAATTTAAAACGTGGGATAAAGGTCACCTAACCACGATTTAAATGTAATGTTGGGTTCTAGATTTTAATATGAAAAGACCTTAAAAGGCATTAAATATTAAAATTAGCAATATCGAAAATACTAAAATTGATCTTTGTTAAATTTTGTAGATGGCCACCAATAATGAAAATCACGATAACTCGTCCGCGTCAAACCAATCACTACGAGCGATCCTCCAAAAGGAACGTCTAAATCATAACAACTTTATTGATTGGTATCGAAACTTGAGAATTGTTCTCAAGCAAGAGAGAAGATCATATGTTTTAGACGACCCTATCCCCGATCAACCTAACGAGGATGATGAGGAGGCCTTTAACGATTGACTGAAATACACTGAGGACTCCGTCCAAGTGTCTTGTCTCATGCTAGCGAGCATGACTCCGGATCTCCAAAAGGAGTATGAACATCACGGAGCTTACGACATGATAACCCAGCTGAAGGAAACGTTCCAACAGCAAGCAAGGGTTGAGCGGTTCGAAACGGTTCGAGCGCTCCATGCATGTCGTATGGACGACAACCAATCTGTTTCATCTTATGTACTTAAGATGAAAAGTCATATTGACCGCCTCGAGAGGCTAAACTGCCCCGTCTCGAAGGAGTTGGCCACGGATTTGATCCTAAATGGCCTAACCAAGAAGTTCGAGACATTCGTGTTGAACTACAACATGAATGCATGGGACAAAAGCATTGGTGAACTTCACTCAATGCTCAAAACGGCCGAGGCGGCCATGGGTAAAAGGGTTTTACCCGTTCTCACTATCAATGAAGGTGGGAACAACAAAAGGCCTCATCCCGCACCCAAGGCAAAGGTTGCCAAGGGTAAGGGACATGTGTGGGGAAAGGGGAAAGGGGTGGTAAGGGTACCACCCAAACCACAAGAGAAGAAGCAAAAGGTTGCTACAAATGACCCATGCTTCAAGTGTGGGGAGATAGGACATTGGGCAAGGAATTGTCCTGTCCATCTCCAAGAGTTGAAAGCAAAGAGGGATGCCGGGCAGACCTCAGGTACAATATACATGATACATATTGATCTTAATGTTACATCTTCAAACACATGGGTATTGGATACCGGATGTGGAACTCATATTTGTAATTTGTTGCAGGGGTTCACAAGAAGTAGGGACTTCAAGAAAGGGGATGTTAGCCTCTTCATGGGCAATGGAACTAAAGTCTTAGTTGAAGCTCGTGGGGACTACATCCTAAGACTTCCAAGTGGCTTGGAAGTTATTTTGAAGAATGTTTTGTATGCTCCTAGTTTGACTAGGAACATTATTTCTGTATCTCAATTAAGACATTATGATTATGTATTATCCTTTATTGAAAATGATATTCATGTTTCTTTAAATGGTATGTTCTATTTTAAAGCTATACCAATTAATGGTATTTATGAATTGGTTCATGAAAATACTTTAAATAGTTTATTGTACCAAACAAACACCAAGAAACTCAAGTTGGACTTGAGTGATACCTATCTTTGGCATTGTCGTCTTGGTCATATAAACAAGAAACGTTTACAAACACTTCAAAAGAATGGTCTTTTAAAAACAAATGAATGTGATTCATTTGATGTTTGTGAATCTTGTTTACAAGGTAAGATGACTAAGGCACCCTTTAGTGGAACTACCGAAAGGGCAAAAGATTTATTAGGAATCATACATTCGGATGTATGTGGTCCTTTTAAGCCAATGACTAGGAATGGTGAAAGATACTTCATTACCTTTACCGACGATTATAGTCGCTATGGGTATGTGTACTTATTAAGGCACAAAGATGAAGCTTTTGAAATGTTCAAAATCTTCAAGAATGAAGTTGAAAATCAACTCAACAAGTCAATTAAAGTTCTCCGTACCGATAGAGGAGGTGAATACCTAAGTGATGTTTTTCAAGATCATCTTAGGAGTTGTGGGATTGTCTCACAACTCACTCCACCTGGAACACCACAACATAATGGTGTGTCTGAGAGGAGGAATCGAACCTTATTGGATATGGTTCGATCTATGATGGCTAGAAGCTCATTACCTCTATCATTTTGGGGTTTCGCTTTGCTCTCCGCGGCCCGTATTCTAAATATGGCCCCAACCAAAAAGGTGGAAAGGACACCTTTTGAGATATGGCATGGAAGGGTTCCATCCCTATCATACTTAAGGGTCTGGGGTTGTGAGGCTTATGTTAAGACTCCCACCCCAAACAAATTGGAAGTCCGATCCACCAAGTGTATCTTTATTGGATATCCTAGAGATTCTATGGGATATTATTTCTATGATCAACTGGAACAAAAGGTGTTTGTTGCCAGAAAGGGTGAGTTCTTAGAAGCAAAGTTCCTTATGGAAGGAACTAGCAGTAGAACAGTGGATCTTGAGGAGGATCAAGAACCACAACCCGATGCACGTTTGGTTGAAACTAGTACTCAACATGAGGATGTTGAGGATGATCAAATGGTTGATCAATACACGCAAAACGTTCGCAGAAGTGGTAGAACTAGTAATCCACCTGAAAGATACGGATTTTTCATGGATGGATGCTATGTGGTAGATTCAGATGAACCAACCACATACCATGATGCAGTGTCCAATTTCGATTGTGACAAATGGCTTGAGGCCATGAACGTTGAGATGCAATCCATGTATGACAATCAAGTTTGGGAACTTGTTGTACCACCTCTTAATTCCAAGGTAGTTGGAAGTAAGTGGGTTTTCAAGAAGAAAACCGATATGCATGGAAACTTGGATACTTATAAAGCTAGACTTGTAGCAAAGGGTTTCACTCAAACTCAAGGGGTTGATTATGATGAAACCTTCTCACCTGTTGCGATGCTAAAGTCTATAAGGATATTGTTTGCCATAGCTGCTCATTATGATTATGAGATTTGGCAAATGGATGTCAAAACCGCTTTCCTAAATGGATATCTTGAGGAAGATGTCTATATGGTTCAGCCTGAAGGTTTTGTCGATCCAAAACATCCTAATAAAGTATGCAAGTTAAAGAAATCAATCTATGGATTGAAACAAGCATCGAGAAGCTGGAATCACCGTTTTGATGAGGAAGTAAAGAAATTTGGCTTCATCAAAAACGCTGATGAGGCTTGTGTGTATAAGAAGGCTAGTGGGAGCACAGTAACTTTCCTAGTATTGTATGTTGATGACATACTACTATTTGGAAATGACATTCCAACCTTGGAAGGTGTAAAAACCTGGCTTGGAAGTTGTTTTTCCATCAAGGATCTTGGTGAAGCCGCCTATATTCTAGGAATAAAGATCTATAGGGATAGATCAAGGCGGTTGATTGGTTTGAATCAAAGTGCATACATTGATAAAATCTTGAAAAGGTTCAAGATGGAGAACTCTAAGAAAGGTACCGTACCTATTCAAAGAGGAACGATATTGAGTACGACTCAATGTCCAAGCTCAAAGGAAGAGCAAGATAAAATGAAGGGAATCCCATACGCATCTGCTATAGGATCTATCATGTATGCAATGATATGCACTCGACCGGACGTGTCATGCGCCTTAAGCATGACAAGCCGTTACCAGCAGAATCCTGGAAACAGTCATTGGATGGCTGTTAAGAACATACTTAAGTACCTAAGGAGGACAAGAGATATGTTCCTGATCTATGGATCTGGTGACGAGGAACTCGTTGTAAAAGGTTACACGGATGCGAGTTTCCAAACCGACCGTGACGATTCACGGTCACAATCGGGATACATTTTCATTCTGAATGGAGGAGCTGTCTCTTGGAAGAGCTCCAAGCAGGATGTGGTGGCTCTATCAACTACAGAATCAGAATACGTCGCCGCCTCATTGGCAGCTCAAGAAGCTGCATGGTTGAAGAAATTCATTGCCGATCTAGGGGTTGTCCCTTCCATTCAGGACCCCCTAGAGATCTTTTGTGATAACGAGGGTGCGATTGCTCAAATCAAGGAACCTCGTGCTCATCAAAAGACTAGGCACATTGAGCGGAGATTCAACTACATACGAGATGAAGTTGAAAAGGGAAAGATATGTATTCGCAAAGTTCACACGGATCAAAACATTGCGGATCCTCTCACGAAGCTCCTTGAAAAAGCAAAGCATGAAGGTCATACTTGTGCCATGGGACTTCGATATTCTAGTGATTGGATTTGATCTGTAAACTTTGTATTTGGATATATGGAACTCTTTATTATTTGAATAAAATTATTTGGTTATAATGTTTCAATTAATGTTCCAAATTAGCATGTTTATATCCATGAGTAAAATGTTTACTCTAAAATGTCCGTAGTCGCTCATACTTGTGGGAACAAGTGTGAAAGTAAGATTATTATGAACTTGGATTGGTTGATATTCATAAGGATGAATATAGAGCAATGGGTTGCTACCAAGGTTCATAGATATTTGTGGGATACAAATATTGGACTAACCCGCATCTCAAATTTTACTACATGGAATCTTATTGATTGATCATAAGTAAGTTTGAGTAAAAGGCGAATATCATTTGGTATCCTCAGACCTGAGACACATATTGGGTTTTGATATTCACCAAGTATTACACCTTGAGCCTATTCTTCACTGTCCTGAAATAATGGACAGTACATAAGGATATGTTCAGGTATAACACGAGGTGTTTGTGAGAAACGTATGTAGTCAAGATGGAATTTGTTCCTCTTATTCGTTGAGAGTTAGATGTCTAAGGCCTGATTAAGTTAAATCAACAAGGAATGATCATTCTGTGTCCTTGGATTTAACATGACATCTGTAACAAAAGGATAGATGATTGATTCACCTAAATCATTTCAAGTAGGGTACTTGAAAGGGATGATGTTATTGAATGGCTACAAGTCATGCGTATTAAGGGTAGTGAACCGTTGTTAGGCGGTATTTACTGCTTGCATCAATCTTCTATGAATCTTGGGCAAGTGGGAGATTGTTGGATTCTATGTGCCCAAGACACTTAGAATATTGATGTGGTTAGTACGTTATGATCCAAGTCGGGTTATACCCAATAACAAGCTTAGCAAACACCAATTAATGTTTAATTGATGATATGATCATGCAATTAAACATTTACACCAATTTAGAAAATGGGTTTTCTAAACAAATTGCATAAGAGGTGGAACAAATTATAAGGATAATTTGTTGATGAATTGTTGTTATTCTTGTCATTTAAAAGGGGTTTAAATAACACTAATAATATATGAGTGTACTTTAATTAAAGTGTTTAATTAAAGAATACATATGTCACATTTATAAATCAAGTGTGAAAGGTGACTTTTTATTATGTGACATGAGACTAGTTAACTTTAATAATGTGTGATAAAGTTTAAAGGGGGGAAACTCTTTTAATTTGAATTTTCTTGGCCGCCCCCTTTAAGGTTATTGGACCAATTTGTGTCTTGAAAACACACACACCATTAACTAGTCATACACTCAATTCATTCACCCAATTCCAATACATGCAAAACAAAAGAAACTCTCCTCTTTCTCCCTCTCTAGTTACGGATCAAGGCAGCAGCTTTGAAGCCTTTGGAGATCGAATTTTGTGTTCTTTTGGTGGTGTTCTTCCTAACAAGAAGGTGTCTTGCAAGGAGCTTGGGGGTAAACACACTTGAGGGCTTCTTCCTTGGAGTCTTGGCCAAGATTTGAGCATCCAAACCTTTCTTCCTTGGTCGTTTTTGCAGCTGGAAGAAGGTAGATATCACAGCTCATTGAAGCTGTGATTTTATGTAGTTTTAGTACATTTTCATAGCTTGATCATTCACATATTATGATCCTTTTCTTTGGGTTTGTTTTTCATCTAAAATGGTCACTAAGGAACATTATTTTTCAGCTTATAAAATGGGTTTTATTAAGTTGTAACTCCGCTGCGTTTTTCAGAAAGTTTAAGTGGTTAAACATTGATTTTATGTTCTAGCAAACCCAACATTGCAGTCATGTTGCAACCACCATAATCACTATCTGTATAAGCATACAGATTGAAGTCAGGATTCTTTGGATACCGTAAACCAAGTGTTGAAGCACCTTTGAGGTATCTTAGAATCCTTTTGACAGTGATTAAGTGAGACATCTTAGGGTTGGCTTGATATCTTGCACAAATACATGTAGCAAACATGATATCAGGCCTGCTAGCTGTAAGATACATAAGAGACCCAATCATAGCCCTGTATAAATGTTCATCTACACACTCCCCCTCAAGATCAGGTCCAAGGGAGTGGTTTCTGGCTATGGGTGTCTTAGCAATCTTACAATCAGTCATGTTGAACCTCTTGAGTATGTCCTAAACATACTTTGACTGACTTATGAAGATGCCATCTTCAACTTGCTTCACTTGAATTCCCAGAAAGAAATTGAGTTCTCCCATTGCACTCATTTCAAATCTGTCTTTCATCAGCTTCTCAAAGTCTTTGCAGAGCTTTGGATTAGTTGAACCAAAGATGATGTCATCTACATATACTTGAACTAGCAATAAGTCATTTCCTTGTCCTTTGATGAAGAGAGTTCCATCTATAGTACCTCTCATGTATCCATGTTTACAAAGATACTCAGACAATGTCTCATACCATTTCCTGGGTGCCTGATGCAGCCCATAAAGAGCTTTGTCAAGCTTGCAGACATAATCAGGATGATCAGGGTCTACAAAACCAGGTGGCTGTTTGACATAAACCTCTTCATCAATCACTCCATATAGGAAAGCACACTTTACATCAAGTTGAAAGACCTTGAAGTTCTTGGATGCAGCAAAAGCCAGGAATATCCTAACAGCTTCTAATCTTGCTACAGGAACAAAGACATCAGTGTAGTCAATCCCTTCTTCTTGTGTGTATCCTTGAACAACTAGTCTTGCCTTGTTCTTGATGATAATTCCTCTATCATCCTTCTTATTCCTAAAAACCCATTTGGTTCCAATGGTAGTCTTCCCATAAGGAAGAGAACAAAGGTTCCAAACTTTCTGCCTTTTGAATTGAAGTAACTCTTGTTGCATAGCTTCAACCCAACTTCCATCCTTTAGAGCTTCATCAACTTTCTTTGGCTCTATCTGAGATAAGAAACAAGAGTGAAGACAAACATTTGCTTCATGGGTTTGTCCTCTTGTTCTTACCCCTGTGACAACATCTCCAATGATGTTTGTGGTGGGGTGAGACTTGTGGATCCTTAGCTGAGGGATCACAACAAGTTGCTGAGAAAGATCCAAATTTGAGAAATTTAGATCTGGCATAGATGATTCACCCTCCACATTTCCACACTTATCAAGATTAACTTGATCCAATGAGTGTGCGACATCATTGATGTTGTCATCTATGGTGTGGTTATTAGCATCAAGGAATTCCTGATCACTTTCACCATCACCATTGTTGTCTTCCACAATTGAGGTATCTTTATCTGGTTGTGGAGCCTCTGAGCTGGATTTTGAAGGCACCGCAGATGTATCAGCTGAATTTGTTATTGTAGTGCTGATAGAAACCTCATTTGCTGAAGTAGTTCCAACTGGAGCTGAAGATGTATGAGTTGAGGGTCTTCCTAGCTCAAATCTTGGATCAGGATCACCTGTAATTAGATTTTCTGCAGATCCTGAAACATTCTCATAAGATTTGTTAAAACAGTTGGTAACTAAATCAAGATCAAATAGCCAATCAGGACCAGAACCAGCCACACAGGGTGTGTGTTCATTGAAAGTCACATTGGCTGACTCCTCAACAATTCTAGTTCTGAGATTGTATACTCTATAAGCCTTGGCTTGGGAAGAGTATCCAATGAAGTGTCCATCATCTGATTTCTCAGCAAACTTGGCAATTTGATCCTTGGTATTCAAGATGGTGCAGGGACATCCAAATGACCTGAGAAAGCCAATGAAAGGTTTTCTCTTGTGCCAAAGTTCATAAGGCGTCTTACCATGTGTCTTAACTTCCAAAACTCTGCTTTGCACATAGCAAGCAGTATTTACTGCCTCTGCCCAGAAGGTGATGGACAGTTTAGAGTCAGATAGCATAGTTCTTGCAGCTTCAATTAGTGTCCTGTTTCTCCTCTCAGCAACTCCGTTTTGCTGAGGATTCCTGGGAGCACTATATTGTCTTGTAATACCTTTTTCATCACAAAATGTATCAAGGATTTGATTCTTGAATTCAGTTCCTTGATCACATCTTATGGTTTTGACCTTGTGATCACTTTGATTCTCAACTTTTAAGATGAATTCTTCAGAATCTCAGGGGTTTCATCCATAGTTCTAAGAAAGAAAACCCAAGTGAATCTTGTAAAATCATCTGTGATCACCAAACAATAAGAGGTCCTTCCTAGACTCATTACACTGGTGGGGCCAAAGAGATCCATATGTAATAAGTGTAGGGGAGTAGTGATGGAGTTCCTTTCCTTAGGCTTGTGAGATACTTTGTGTTGCTTCCCTTTCAGGCATGCAACACAATGATCATCACTTGTAAACTCTTTCTTTGGCATTCCAGTTACCAAATCATGTTTAATTAGTTTATTCATGTTCTTAAAGTTTACATGGCACATTCTTTTATGCCATAGGAAAGACTCATCACTATTTGATTTAGATAGAAAGCATGAAACTTCTCCAGAGGGAGATGTTTCTTGCAAATCCATCTTGTACATGTTCCCTTTCCTGGGGGCTCTGAGCAAGATATGCTCATGAGGAATGACCACTCCAGGCTTGAGAACAATGCACTCATGCTCAGTAAAGAGCATGTTATTACTCTGATCACAAAAATTGGGATACACTCAGAAGATTGTACCCAAGTTCCTTAACAAAGTTTACCTTTTTAATGCTGAGCTTACCATTTGTGACCTTGCCCCTTCCTGAAATGTAACCACCTACATCTCCTCCAAAAGCAACTGGTCCTCCATCAATTCTCTCAAAGTTATGGAGTAGAGACCTATTGCATGTCATGTGCCTGGAACAGCCACTATCAATTATCCAGACGTTCCTGTTTGTCTTGAGTTGTTCCTGCACAAAGAAAATGATTAGTTACATTTGAAAACCCAAGCCTTACTTGTCTTGGGCTCACTAAGTATAATAGAAGGTAATGCAACAGTAATAGATCCTATGGTTGTACTAGGGGGATCTTCACCTGTTGTTGATGGAGAAACTTCAGTCATTTGGTCTTTCTTAGACTTCCACACCACCTTTGGAGTCTTGGACTTGACCTTCAAAACCTTGGAAGCTTTTGGGACTTCACAAGTTTTGATGACTGAACCTTCGGAAGATTCTTCAGTCACTGCAGCAGACTTCAGTACTTCGGAAGAACTCCTTTCTTCCGAGACCAAATATTCTTCCGAAGGTAATTTTCCATTTACCTTCTTCTTTGATTTGGAGCTTCCAAAGGAAACATATTTTCCTTCCGAAGCTTGAATCTTCTTGAAACTCTTTGAAGTCCTTGTTTTGGTCATATGGATAGTACTTTTAGGATTATATGGGCAATCGTTAGCAATGTGAGAGGTACTTTCACACATGACACATAACATTTTCTTCTTCAAAAGAGTCTCCTTATGAGAGCAAGACTGTCTTTGGTCACATCCCTTCTCCACCTTCATCTTTGTAGATGCTGAGACAGTCCTTTTGGGCTGTGAACTGTTCTTGGAGTTTGATGGTCCAGGCTGTGCAGCAGTGGTACACAGCAGATCAGTCTTCTTCTTTGTACTGAGATGATTTGAACAAGAACCAGAACTCTTAACTGAGGAGTTTTGGTTGATGTCTTCAGTCTTTACTACTTTAAACCCTGCAGAGATAAAAACTTGTTTCTGCTTAGAGTCAAAAGTAGCCTTGATCTCTTGAGCCTTCTTTGCTTTTCTTTTGCTCTTCCTGATCAAGTTCTTTCTCTTTGACTTGGTCATCACGGTAGATTTCTTCTCCTCAGAAGGATAGTGGCCCTTAGTAGAATCCTCTTCTTCACTCTTCTCATAGGAATTCTTCACTATCTCTTCTTCATCCTCTTCACTTCCAGGATCTATGAGAGGAAGCTCATCTTCACAAGTTCCACACCTAGGAGATCTTACAGACAAGATTGTGTGTGGAGGAGCTATCTCATTTGATCCCAGTCCCTGTCTATTTTGATAGCACACTTTGTTGTGCAGGGATGAGGATATCATGTTCTTGAAGGTCTCTTCTTCAAGAACACTCTTTTCTGCCTTGGCTTTGCTGATCACAAGCTCAGCCTGGCACTCAGTCAACTTAGTTATGAGATCCTGGATTTGAGTTCTAAAATATGTATGTTCATGTTTTAGTACTGAAATGGTTTTCTCTAAGTCCTCTATCTTTAACTTGTAATCATTTTCGGACTTTCTAAAATCAGATTTTAAAATGTTTAAGGACTCAAGATCTGATCTCATTTCTAAGTTATAGGACCTGTATCTATTTACTTTAGCAATGCATTCAGGAGTACAGAGATGTTCCAATACCTTGGCTTCATCATGGTCTGCCATTAGTGCTTGGTTTGGAGAAGCATCTTCCACCTGAAAGCTCCAGTCAAAGCCTCCTTCTTCAACAGCAACAGCAGCATGTTGCTTTGGCTTCACATTCTGAGGGGCTTGTCAGTGTAGTTTGGTCTGGTTTGTGTTTGGCCACCATTTGTTTTAGGTGCCTTACACTCTCTAGCAAAGTGGCCCATCAAGTTACAGTTGTAACACTTGACTTTGCTTTTATCCAGGCCAAACTTTCCACTGGTTGCATTGCTTGGAAACTTCCTTCCAGTTCTCTTGTAGAATTTCTTGGCTCTATGAGTGAGGAGAGCCATCTGTTGAACTTTTTCCATGTACTCCAGGTCATCTGGATGGATACAATCCAGGTCTTCAAGAGTGAAGAGAGAGTTCCCACAACTTTCATCAGAAGACAAAAAGGCTTGAGAAGAGCTTGTCTCTTGGAATGGGCTTCCTTGAGTGTAGTTCTCCCTGGGTGTCTCTGGGAAGGTGATGAAAGGACCCTTTGATGAGTTGTCAGGGTAGCATATGAGATGATGTTGGGGTTCTATGCTATCCCTTTCAACCACATGCAGGGCTGAACCCATTTGATTGTTGGAGTTGCCAGATGAACCTTGCTTGTTCATCTCCATCTGGTAGCCACTGAGAATCCCATATAACTCTGTCAGAGTAAGAGTTTTGAGATTTTCAGTCCTCTTGATCACCACACAGTAGTGTGTCCATTGCCTAGGAAGTGAGGACATGAACTTCCTTACAATGTCCCTGTTTTCAAGAGGAACTCCTCCATCCACTAGGGTATCCACTATCTCAACATACCTAAAGTATTGTTGAGTCATGGTTTCACCTGTTTTGAATGTGAAATTTTCAAACTGCTGCTTCAGGAGATCCTTCTTGTTCTCCTTGGCTTCAGAGGAGCCTTCATACATCAGTTTTAGTGCATCCCACAGCTGTTTAGCTGTTTTGCACTTCTTAAAACCTCTTTACACAGAGTTTGGAAGGGCAGTTTGAAGAGCAGTCATGGCCTTCCTATCAATCTCTACTCTCTTCCTATCTTCATCAGAGTAGTTGGCCACATCTTTTGGGCATACCAGCACCAGTAGTAGAAGGAGTGTTGGGTATAAAAGGTCCATTTACAACAGATTCCCGCATTCTTGAGTCTAGAGACCTGATGAAACCTTCCATTCTCATACACCAGGTGTCAAAGTCATCAAGAGTGATCAGTGGGGATTTGTTCATGGTTCCAGTCTCCATATCAGTCTTTGAGATGGATGCCATTTGGAGAGTTTAGTTTTTGTGTGTGTGAGGGATCTTAAGATGGTGAGATCTTATATCAAGAGCCTGAAATGGCTCTGATACCAATTGCAGGACCGGTTAAGGGCTTAACAATTACGACACAACAACACAAAGAGGAGATTAACTAAACTTGATCAAACAGTAAACTGGATTAACCAATATATTGATACAAAGAACACAAGTAAAGATAAAGAGACAGAACAAGAGATTTGGGATTCAAGGAGGCAGTATATTGCTTTCTCAAGTTCTTTTACAAGTGTTACAAAGCATAAGGAAAGATACTAGAACTTGGAATACTTATACTACAACCTACAGCCGGCTATACTTTGAAAGCCAGCTGGATACATTTGACTAGAGACAAATAAAATCAAATGTAGAATCAAAAGGCATATCTGCCTTTTGACCTTGTGACTATGATATGCCATAGCTCACATCCTTATCTATTAAAAAAAGGATAAAGTACATAAAGTAGAAAGTTACAGACTCAAGACCTCAATGTACAGTTACCAAAAGCATGGACCTTTTCACCAACTCATGTAAGTTGGTGACTTTACAGAGATGCAGCGGAAAGGTGTCCAGCTTTATGGAACAGTACATCAGATAAAGCATGTTACTAAAAGTCTTCGGAAGAAATCTGTCTTCATAGGATGAAGCTTCGGAAGACTTTGTCTCTGAGGCTTCGGAAGACTTCATGTTTGGCTTCGGAAGATATTGGTCTTGGCTTCGGAAGATTTTACACTTAGAATATTTTCTAGTGTATGGTGTAAAACTTCCGAAGCATTTCTTCTTCAGTACTTAGTGCATTTGTTGCAGAGAGACATTGGATGTTTTGGTTTGCATCAGACTTAAAGGAATCCTTACAAAAACTATGTATCAACACAATCTGACCTATTAACATCAAAGATTATTATTAAAATAATTTAGTGTTAGTAATCATATTTTGCTAAAAAAAACCACACATCAACACAACTGAAAGTTTTAAAAAGAAATAACTTAGGTAAACCTGACCCACCTATGATAAAACTAATTATTTTGATCCGAACAGACACCACCAACCTACAGGAACACAATATTATGCATACCTGAATGTATTAGAGGTCATCATAAATTCTATCTTGGCATGAGTAGAGTGATTGTTTGAAGAATTGTACAAGTCGGTATAAAGCATCTCGAAAGCAAAAGTTGACTATCATCAACAATCTGATTACATATTTAAAAAAGTAGTTTTGCTTAAAAATCATAGCAAAATGAAAAGAAAGTTGATTTAATAGTCCTGAAGTAAGTTGATTTAAGGTTTTTAGTCATTTTATCATAGATGGTTATTTCAAGTTCCCAAAACTTATTGGTACTGGACCAGATCAATTCTTATTACTAGTAAAGTTCAGCTTTACCATACTGCTCAAACGCCCAACCTTTCAGGGATGGTGATTGTCATAACAATAAGAGGTTTTGATAGATATGAAAATTATGTGACTCCTTTGAGATTAGGTTTGTTTTTGCCATGTGTTTCGCTTAGCTAACTCATTAATCTATATAGTATGAAGGACAGACTTATAAGTTCTATAGACCATATCAACTCAGAAAGTCAAACTTAAGGTGATTTAAGAATGTGAGATTGGTAATTTTTGAACTTTAGATGGAATCTATGGTAAAGTGCTAAAATATGCAAGAAATTTAGTATGTACAAATAAAATTTCTTTTAGATCGCTAGTTAACTCGGATGTTCTTTTTTATTGAAGGTTTACTTAATCAAAACTCAAATCAATGAAAGTAAAAAAGATATATACAACCATAAAACTTAGAAGAACTTCTTCTCATAGATTATCTGAATTCTTATCCACCCAATTCGCCATATCCATTGATTATGCTTATACTTAATCGATGAAGCAAATGCCAACTCTGACTTGAATCTTCCTTTAATCGGTGAACATAGGCTGCATAAAATTACAAACATGAAAATATTAAAATTAAAAGATTAAATTTAATGGCATTACAATTTTCTAATCTCAGCTGAATCTTGGTTTAACAAATAAATATAAGAAAAATTAGATACAAATGAATGTAAAACGTTAAAAGCATCCAACCTGTATTGTAGAATAATAATTATATTCTTTTAGAGAAGTTTTTAAAAAAAATGAATATTGACAAACATTGCCATACACATTAAATTGCTATATGTACTAAGATGCATAATCCAACTATGAAATCAAGCATAGCATCACCAAAAATATCAAACAAAAACAGGTTACCTTATCATTTATTTTCTAGACGTGGTTCATGCTTGTAAATTGGTTGTGAGGCCCAAACAAAATGCCTCATGTTTTTTTGTAATTTGTTAATATAAAGTAGCAAAATCACATCTTCATCATAATACATGTAATCTAATAATGTAAACCTAACTGTTTGATGCAGTCGGAAACAGATAGATAGATGATTGAACCTGTTGATTCAACGAGAATACTAGGAACAATCCTTGTAACTATCATTGATTCACAAAGAATACCGATAATCAGGGTTTACACTAACACAAACAGTGATAGAGAGAAAAACAGATTTTTCATAAACTTGAATAATTCTTTCACCCATCTCTTACAAACATATAAAGAAACAAAACCAAATTCGAATGGGCCACAAAACATAAACGGGCCAAAAACTGGGCCAAATGCAAAGTCCAACAAAATGTAAAAATAAGACAAAAATTGAAATAACTCCTAAAATAAGCCGTTTTTGGACCGAAACGATGATCCAAACGTGCTCCTCGGTCCAACAGACGTTTTGACTGGTCTCAGGCCCAAAACGGAGACTTCTAGCCCAAGTTAGGGCCATTTCAGTGAAGCCCCTTTTGATAAGCGATCTTGGGCCTCCAAAAAGGCTAAAGCTTGCTCATCGACACTTGGGCCACATCACTGTTTAAAAAAGACGATATCATCATATATTAAAGTAAGAGAAATTTAAGTCCAGATGGCATTATATATTTATGATACATGTTCTCTTAAGCTACTAATTGAACATGAACAACCTCCTTAGATCAAAAACTTATAATTTGATGCCCATACCACTACTTGTATGATTGCCCATCTCATAAACAATTGTATACATTTATGCAAATTGGTTGAATACATACATGAATATTAGGTTCAAAATACCATAAAATAAACAATCATGCACCATCATAAACTTTAAAATCAATCATATTATTCATAATGAACGAAGAGACTAATTTACCTTACAAAATTCAAGCCACACCTTGCACAAAGATATGTTTTGATTTTTGACTTTATATAGAGTTGTCCAAAATGGTTTATGATCGATATAGACCTTTCTAAAGGTCATACGGGTTGACTTATAAAAACAGTTTCAACTGTATATAACTTCATTATATACGATAGACATTCACATTTGATAAACAGTTATTCAAAAGTAATGAATGAACACAATCATTTGGAACCGTCTTTGGCTTCCTGTTTGCTAAAGAAAATAAATACATGTATCACCCGGGTGCCCATCTAGTGTCATTAATACCAAGTTGATCACATGTAATGCCTCTAGATGGAATTTTGGCGATTTCTCGACACTTTTATTTGGCTTAATCATTTGTTCAATCTCTTGTTTCATATATCATAATCCATAATTTTAGATTCTTCTTATTTTCCTCCAGAAAGTTTTGTATTTGAACAAGCATCTAAGGAATCCCAATTGCCTTCATAGTGGGCAAGCAGAAATATTGTTACGATGACATCAATCCCTTTATTAACAACCTTAAGAGTAGCGTTGAATATCATCCCAAAAAACATCATAGAATCCACCTTATTATGTTTCTTCTTAACAATTGACAACTTATTCTTGAATCACCATGGTCAAACACTGTTGGATGAAGATACATTTTGAATTCATTGAGTTGGTTGCTGGTTATAAGAAATTACAGCAACCTGAAAATTAATAAATACAGGAAGTTTTACATATTAAGAATATCAGGAATCCTTCAAAACTTCACCTTGATTATAAAGAAATATCAATTTGTCTATAAAAATGCACATATTTGACAATTTATCCTTACTAATCTCCATTTGCACTCCTCACCAGTGAATCAAAATAATAGAATTGGCTTCCGGGCATTGCTAGTGCAATCTTCTACCACACCATGGAAACAATATTCATTGTTTATACAGAAAAGAAATGAGTATTAAGATTAATAATACAAAAATTAATAATGTATATTAGTTGTGATTTCAACACTGCTAGCAAACATGGACAACACACAGGAAGATGCCTGTGTCAGCTTGACTCGTATCGGCCTATACAAACACTACCCAAATACATAACCCCATTGATTTTAAGCTAATATTCTTAAATCTCTATGAATGATTACGGTGGAGAGTAGCATTTACTTACTAAATGACTTCAACTATTTTGCTACCTACTTCCATTGATGAATAAACTTGAACTACCATTCTATTGAGAACTTTAATTTGTTGCTTAAAAATATCACAGTTTGTAAAAATGTTGGGCTTAGACCACTTACCAAATTAATAAAAACTTGATGCCTACTATAGTCTCTTATTTCTATTTACTTGCTTTGACTGTTGATCGATGGCACCAACATCACCCTCAAAAATCTTACTGTCTTCTTCTAAGTGCACCTCGAACACATAATTCATGTTTGTCTCGATGTCAACTATGCTGTTAAAACAATGATAAATATGTAAAATACAATCAACTAAACAATGCAAGAAAACAATACATATTTTGACAAACTAAAGCCAACTAAACTGAAACAACATAAATAATAGAGCTTTTTTTCTTTGCTGATAAATTTAGTTTGCTATATTGTGTTCCAATATTAAGTTGCAAAGTGATTTTTGAGTTTCAGTTGCAAAATAGATTTTCACAACTTTAAATGATGCCCAAGGGTGTATGGCACACCCAACACTAATTTTTGAGTTGTTTACATGTCGATCTGAACCAAACTCGTTACCAATAAGATGATGCAACTTTTACGCGAACAAAATTTACATGTAATACCTTTGTTTTTACAAGTAATTATTATTTAGTCATAACTTATCAAAAATGAACTTTTGACAAACAATCTATTATTGAATGGCAATAACTAAAAGCATCTAGTAGTAGTTATGTGACACCCTACATGTATCTCACATCGGTCGTGGACAGAAGAGATTCGTGGTTCATAAGAAATGTTTGGTCTCTAATATCACCAACGTGTTTTGGGCGTATTGACTGTGGATGTAAGGAGAACTCCATAGTTAAGCGTACTCAGGTGGCAGCAATCCAGGGATGGGTGACCTCCCTAGGAAGTTTTCACCCGCGCAACCAAAAACAAATCCGTGAGCTCTTCGTGGGTAAAGCGGACAATATTGGTGGTATGAGAGACTGGGTGTTACAAGTTAAGTATTGAGATGTACCTTTATTACCATTGACGATCCTACTCCAAAACACCAGCTCCAACCGTCAGGTGTCCTACTCTCAGCTGATTATCTATGTATCTGAATATAAACTCTCTGGTAAAATATAACAACATTGCACAGTTTCGATTCCTTATAAACATGTAGTTTGTTAGCATTTACAGGAGGATATGTATAAAAATAATGTTACAAAGCTAGATACTTATAAAGATATTATCATATGTAAACCTTACATAGCAGAACATAAATCATATGCAATAGTGAAGCTGTAATCAAATAATTGATGTTACAAGTCTAATAGCATGGTAGATGCACTTGTGGCAAGTGTTCATATATCAATGATCGTTGTTTGCTACAAACTTGAATCACATAAAACATCAATATGTGAATCCCAACAAAGAAACTCTAAACTTATTACCGGACAAACAAAGTTCCTTCAATTGGCTTTATCTTGAAATGGAGCGATATCAGCAAGAACACAAAGTACCTCGGGTCCTGAAATTTTCATCTTTTATTAGCATATTATACTTTAAAAGTTTGATATATTCTCAAATACTTTAGTCCGTCCAATAACTATATACTGATGATACCTATAATTTCTCCAAATTCTTTCAAGAAACTATTAGTAATAATATCAGCATCATTCCAAGAATATAAACCAAGGCCTTCATCATCATAGTTAGTTTTCATCTGCTTAGTACCACTTGATGGTGCTTCGTCTTGTGTTACTCTAATAAGGCTGCGTTTTGTTGGAAGAAATGGAATGAAATGAAATGGAAATGAGAAACTAGTATAATTTTCAAATAAAATTGTATTTGAGTGAGCAATTAAAAGTAAACCCAATGGAATGTTTCACCTCAAATCCCTTTGGTTGTGGGATTTTAAATTCATTCCACCTAGAGAGGGAATTTAAAATCTCACAACCAAAGAAATTTGAGGTGAAACATTCCCTTGGGTTTTACATTTCATTACTCACTCAAACATAAATTTACTTAAAAATTATACTACCTTTTTAATTCCATTCCATTCTTTCCAACCAAATGCAGCCTAAATCTTTTATTTCCATTACTTATGATTTCTTTTTTCTGGTGAAGCTTTAATGCAGTCAAGCATGCAACCTTTGCAATTTGCCATAGCAAAAACAAAAACCAAACCAAAACAACAAAACAGGTTGATAGCAAAAGAACATAAATAGCCTGCATGAACACTAAATCAATTCAATTAAACACAAAATTAATCTAAACAGAATAGTAAACACTTACCCACGGCGATTTAGCCACAACGATTCACGCAAAGCGAAAATGGTGATGGAGGCTATGTAGAGCGGGAATAGCACCGTTAATCTCTAGCTTTGCTTCGTGGATAGTTCGCCGCCGCCGTGGTGTTCATCTTCATCTTGCATCTCTCGATATCATCTTCCCTTTCTTTCTCTCTCTAGACATGATATTCTCGTTCTTTCTCTGGACTGCTGGACATAAGAATAAGATGTGACAATGGTGATCGACACGTGCAATACTTAGAACAAACAAAAAGTCACAGCCAAGTATGTGTAAATGGACGGTTGTAATTCACTAAAACACTATTCATTACCTATAGTTATTAACAAGCTATTAACATATAGGTTAATTAGTCAAAAGATTAAAACTTTATCCCCACACATCAAAACAATGAACCATTTACTCAAAAACACATGATCAATAACCTATAATTAGTATATTTTATTGCATAATGATTGGAAATTTATCACCCAAATCATAAATGGTTAACTATTTGGCCTATTTAGAAACAAATAACATCAACATAGGTATAATGATTGTACCTTTGCCAGGAGGATGAGATTTATGGGCAGGGGCGGGCCTATATAGGTGGGAGGGGTAGCCTCCTCTACCACTCAACTTTTTACGCGTAGTGTTAAAAAAAGTTACGTTTTTATGTTAAACTTTCTTTACGGTTTTAACATTACCCCTGAGAAAGTATTACGTTATGTTACCCCTAAAACAATTTTAAACTCAAAACTTTATAGAAATTTATAAATTTATAAAAATTAGTCTAATATTTAATAATAAATATTTACTTTTATAAAAACATTATAAAACCCAATTACCCAAACCCAATTAACATTACAAGCCTAATTCATTATAAAACCCAACTTACTTTAAAAGCCCAATTTATTATAAAACCCAATTACCCAAACCTAATTAACATTAAAAGCCCAATTCATTATAAAACCCAACTAACTTTAAAAGCTCAATTTATTATAAAACCCAATTAATTTAAAAAGTCTGTTACATCCCAGCGGAAGCGTGAAATGCTTGGATGTAACTTTTTAGCTCAGACACATTGATTACAAAGCAAATGCAACAAATATTATTATAGGTGATATATCATAACATTAACATAAATAAATATGAGTTCGGGTTACATCACGACTAAACTTTTCAAAATCTAACATAACCCTATTACAAAAAGTTTTCGTTAACTGCTACATCTTCAGTAATAATAGAAGTGAGCATCCACTGTCAAACTAAGATCATACATATTCACAATTAACTTAACACAAATTCTTCCCATCACCTCGCCCCATCCATTGTACACATCAAACAAAAACATAAGACTGTTAGTCATTTTGAATACATGAAAAAGCATACTCTAAACAGTCAGCATAATGTTGGTGAGAACATATGTTTAATTACTAAACAAAATACATTGATGCAACATAAATAATATTACAACCAAACCTACTTATAAGCTATGTGATTTATAATTGTCCCAAATACAAATCACAAAATCAGATAATATAGCATCACAACACTCATCCTGTAAGTGCAGGAATTAGTTTCCTAAGTAGCACTATCTATATTACCAAACGGTTCTTTATCCGAATTAATGGTTGTAGCTTATGTCATAATGACAGTAATCTCAAAAAGTCTTATTTATATAAACATTAATCTCAAAATAGTATGTTTTTTCCCTCAAAACTCATAAATGTAAAAATGAAGCTATGAATCTCACCTGCAAAAATCCTATAAAATATTTATATGCTAGAAATACATCTTATTTCTTTAAATTTTTTAGCACTTATAAATAACTTTAAAACAGTAGTTACAATAATCCATGTATCACCAAATTTTGATAGTTTAAACATCCAAAAATCCAGATTAATATGTAAAAATTTCAACTAATAATGATTTATAGATAATTTTCTAGAATTTTTACAAAATTCAAATAAATCAATAGAAATATCTACGGATTTTCTAATTTTACTAAAATTTACCAGAATCAATATTCTAAAATCTATATTATCCCATAAATATTTAGGTTATTAACTCGTAATAATAAATTTTCTATGATTTTTACCAATTTTACATAAATTAGCATAAATAGCTAAACATCTCTAAAAATTTCGAAATCCACACATACTGTATTATAGAAGGAATCATAATTAATTTATATTTTTCATAATTTAACTAACTTTTTTTCTATTTGTTCTTATTTTCTAATTACAGAATATTCTAAATTATAAAACTCAGTCATACCTACGAATTAAATCATGAAATTTATTCCGCAATTCCTATTAAACATAAGGGCCATCATATAATATTTCCAGATCTTTACCACGTTTGAAGCTTCCATAAGAGAATTTCCTTTTATTACCTTGGATAAGTTATATAAATTAATTTACTTAATATTGTTACATTAAAATTTACAGAATGCTATTTCTAATATTTTCTAACAAGTTCCTAATTTTATTCTTACAATCACAGTTATTTAAGTATTTAATCTAAATCATAAAAAATATTAGGGTTTTTATCCTTTTATTTGTAACCTTTTTGTTAAAACCTTTGATTAACAAGAGCTTTTTAATTTTTAAATTTGGAACCTCTATTCTTACTGATTTTTAAAGAAAAATCATATGTTGTGTGATTTCTTATAAACATTCTTGATGATTTATTTTCTAAGAGTTAGATTATATGTGTTTATTTAAACAAATAAACTCTTAAAGTTTGTTAATGATAGACTTTTGAAATCTAATCTTTCTTAAAGAAGTAAACTAAAGGATTTGTTTCTTGATGATCTGGTTAAGGTGCTCTCCTTGGTGCTTGATCTCCAACTACTTGAGGTTGAGTCCAAGATGGTGATGGTTAAGAGTGATGATGATGAAAGGGTTGGAGTTGGTGATTTGAAAACCAAGAGGAAGAGAGTGATGGTGGCTTAGAAACCGAGAGATGGTTGCAGTGTAGTGACTTGTGGTTATGGTGGTTTATGGTGGTGTGCTTGTGGATGTGTAAAACCGAGAGAGAACAAGGGAGTAGAGGTGGGCTTGTGTTTGATGGAGTGGTGTTTGTGTGGAAACCTTCGGCTGAGAATTCATGTAGTGGAGCCAACCATTATTACCTCTAGTGTTAGGGTGGTGAGGTGGTGGTTTTAGGAGGGCTTAGTCGACCATTTAGGGATAGGTGGCAGGTTTGGGGTGTTGCTTGGTGTCTAGGTAGTGCTAGGTGTCCATTCTTTGTCTTAGTCATTAGATTAGGTTTAATCATGTTAAGAATTTGCTAATTTGTTTTGTTAACTCTTAATGAGCTGAGAACAAGTAGGTTAGTTTAGGTTTATTGATACCCTAATGATCCGAGTTCTTGAGTTGGGTTTGTATGTTAGTTTGGTATTCAAGTGTTTTATGATTAGTTTGGTTTTAGTTTTGTTATCAACTTTCTAAAAATTAACTTATTTGATAGTGTTTGATGAAGTTTTAATCTTAGTTCATTACATACTTAGATGAAAGCATTGCAGGACCGTTTAAGGGCTTTAACACAATTACAACACAACAACACAATGAGGAGATTAACTAAACTCTAATCAAACAGTGAACTAGGAAACCAAAGTGATACAAAGAACACAAGTAAAGCAAGAGACAGAACAAGAGAGTATGGGTTTCAAGGAGGCAGTATATTGCTTTCTCAAGTTCTTTTACAAGTGTTACAAAGCATAAAGAAAAGATACAAGAACTTGAAATACTTATACTACAACCTACAGCCGGCTATACTTTGAAAGCCAGCTGGATACAATTGACTAGACACTAACAAAATCAATTGTAGGATCAAAAGGCATATCTGCCTTTTGACCTTGTGACTATGACATGCCATAGCTCACATCCTTATACAATACAAAAAGGATAAAGTACATAAAGTGGAAAGTTGAAGACTCAAGACCTCAATGTACAGTTACCAAAAGCAAGGCCCTTTTCACCAACTCATGTAAGTTGGTGACTTTACAGAGATGCAGCGGAAAAGGTGCTTTATGGAACAGTACATCAGATAAAGCATGTGTACTAAAAGTCTTCGGAAGAAATCTGTCTTCATAGGCTGAAGCTTCGGAAGACTTTGTCTCTGAAGCTTCGGAAGACTTCATGTTTGGCTTCGGAAGATATTGGTCTTGGCTTCGGAAGATTTTACACTTAGAGTACTTTCTAATGCTTTGTGTAAAACTTCCGAAGCATTCTTCACTTCAGTACTTAGTGCATGTTGCAGAGACACTTAGGCTGTTTTGGGTTGCATCAGACTTCAGGAATCCTTACAAACTCCCCCTAGGCTGATGCTACCAAAACACTTGGAAGATCTTCAAATGTTTGTAGTCTTCAGTACAATCAGGACCATTCCTTTCTTCATGAGATGGTCAGGATCATCAAGACTTTCATAGTATCTTCTCATCTCAAAGAGATCATGCAGAGGTAAGTTGATTATGTCTTGCCATGAGTAGACATTCTCAACACCTTGATCTCTGATAACATGCCATCTTTCTGGATTAGTAGAGTAAGTCCAGGACAAGATGGGTGTCTCACTAGATAGAGGAGCCACTTGAATAGGAGTTGATTGGGCTGCCTCATCATGCACTTCCTCAGGTTGATCTGATTCAGCCTGAGGTGCAGATGTAGATGACTTTGGCTTCTTCTTCTTAGTCTTTGGTTTAGAAGCCATCCTCTTCTTCCTCTTGGATGTCTTTAACTGAGAAGACTGGTCTGCAGCACCATGTTGATCATCAGTGTCTTTCTCAGTTGGGTGTTCCTCCCTCACAGGTTCAGAAGGAGAGGGAGTTTGACCCTGCCTAGGATCAGAAGATGAAGCTTGCTGAGGCTCAGCTGGAGGTGCTGGTTGAGGTGTCTCTGGTTGTTCAAACTTGACCTCCACTTCAGGTGGGACTTGACTTGGAAGAGAGTGCAAGTCAATAAGTTCTCCACTTTTAATCTTCTGCTTGATCACCCTAATATGCTCATCCATAGTGGATAGAGACATGGGGCCAAGTCTCCTTCCGGAGAATCCATACAGCTTCAAGAAGCTCACCATTCTTTGTCTGTCAGCAGACTTCTTTGCATTCTTTTGAATGATGGCCCTTGACTTTGCAGCTTCTTCCCTTAGCTTCCTTTTAGTTGTCTTTCTTTCCTTGACTAATTCAAGCTCAAGTTGCTTTAGATACTCGAACTCAATGAAGTCATAGGATAAGGGAAGAAGTGCATCTGCCTGATAGAAGCCTGTGGCACTCAGGTAGTTGATCATCTTGATCCTATCTTCTTCTTTATCTTCCTGAGGTTCTTGTGGAGCCACATCTTCCTGTGCAGGACTTTCTTGAACTGGTGAGAGAGTAGGAGCATGCTTGTAAAGTCTTTTCTGTCTCTTCTCCTCTTTGAGTTGGAGAAGTATCATTGCATCCTCTTTCTCCTTCAACTCTCTTGACACTTTCCTGTCAGCCAGTTCATTTAACTCTTCTAAGGGGAGGGAGATGATTTCATCAATGTCATAGTTCCTGGTCTGTAAGTAAGTAATCCTGACTGCTCTTAACTCATCATCTTGAGTACTTGGTCTGGGAGCAGCCCTGATTGCAGCTTGCATGAAGCTAGATGACCCAGTGGAACTTTCTCCCCTTAGTCTCCTTTTCCTCTCTCTCTCTTCCTCCTCAATTTCTTCAGGAGTCATTATCCTCTTCCCTTTGTCACCAACAGACCTTTGTGACTCAGGGTGGATTGAGGCTTGGCCTTCATTGCCTGGAGTAGCTTCCATGCTCTGGCCAGAGAGAGGCTGAGAAACACCTTCACCAGCAGGTGTCTCAGATGGAGTTTGGACCTCAGCAGCAGTTGTTGATGATGAGACAGGGGTCTCAGGTTCTGTCACTGGGCCTTCAGTCAAGGTTTCCCCTATGAAACTAATCTTAGGGTCCACCTCAACATCCAGTTGACCGATGACATTGCCTGATTCCCTAAGTCTCCTTCTTAGAGTAAACTTTGCAAGGATCCTGTCTTGGATTCTTTGAGCCAGCCTGTCAGCTTGTCTTGAATTGCTTGGATTGAAAAGTGGCAAATTGACTAAATCCAGTCTTTCATAAAAGCTCAGGCTTTGGAATTGAAAAACTTCTTGTTGGCCTTGAACTCTTTGAAGTATAAGGGCTCTCCTGTCATCATCATACCTCCACCTTATGATGTGATTGCCAGTTCCTAGTGGTGGAGATGAGACAGCCCTTGGTATACCTTCCTCAAAGAGACTCCTGATGAAAGAGTCTATAGAGTCCACATTAATGTGAACTTGAGGAAGTTGCTGAGAATGCACAATAGCAAGTGAGGATGGTGAGTCCTCTATGTCCATTCTCTCTGAAGAACTCCCAGGTTCTGTGGTTGTAACAACTTTCTCCCCCTTTTTGGTAGCATCACCCACTTGCATAGGTGAGCTAGAGGATAAGTCAATCACTTCCACAGGTTCTTGTGTTCTTGGTTGAGCTCTCCTTAAAGGTCTCCCAGCTAGTTTTTCCTGCAGATATGAAATCTGGAGTTGCTGATCATTGACCCTGTTTTGCAGGGTAGTCACCTGAGATTCCAAGTGACTAACCTTAGAGACTAAATAGGTGCATGTTTTTGACAGTTTTTGCACCTTTAGTCTCAAATTCCCCTCATCTTCATCAGAAGATTCATTGGGGGATGAGATGATTGGACCAAAGTCCTTTCTCTCACCACCAGCTTGAGTTTCTTGGCTGCTGGTTTTCCTCTGCTCACTGGCAGCCTCAGTTGAGATGCCAGTGGGCTGAGTTGCCATGGTTGAGGTCTTAATGATGTAATCACTTTCAAAAGTGAGAGCCTCTTCCATATGGACATCCTGAACAGGTTCAGAAGTGTCCACCTCAGTAATAGGTGACTGATGGGGGATAGACTGAGGAGAGTCAGAGGTACTCATCTCTCTTTGAGTAGGGGAGGAGAAGAGAGACTCATGGTACTCACTGAATCCTAAGTCTTCATCAGTGTAAAAGGATAGGTTAGGAATTGGTTGGTTAAGATCCAAAGGCTGGGGATGGTAGCTGTCCCCTAAAGGTTGTCCACTTGAGTGTTGAGACTCAGAGTGAAGGCTTAAGGTTGTTGGGCTATTGAGCTCATCAGGTTGAGCTTGAGGAACCTCAGCCCTGATAGGTGAAGTAATGGGAGTGGTTTGCTCCTCAGGAGAAGTGGGAGCTCTAGTGTCCACTTCTTCCTGTAAGGTTGAGTATTTGGGGGCCTGCACAGACTCAATAGCCTGAGCAGGGGTTCGTTTGGATTTTCTTTGGTAGGTGAGGGTAATATCTGGTCTTTTTAATGGTAAGGACAAAAGAGGTGTGGGTTCAACACTAGCTTGTGTTGCTAGGTTGTCACCTTGAGCAATGAGCTCTAACATTTTTGGGACTAGGGCTGTTTCTACCCCAGAGAAGCCTACAGTTGGCTTCTTCATTATTTTAAAGATGTCGGGCTTCATCTGTCCCAATTTAAGAATATTACCTGTTTCCCTCAACTGTGAGCCCAGTTCACGGTTGAGAATGTGTTGAACATATCTAGGAAACATGTAATACTCTAAGGAGTCTAAGTTTGCAAGTAAATTAGTATAAACAAATTGTGAATACCTGAACTTGACCCCCTGAACCATTCCATGAACTATAAAGGAGAGATCCTCAGGAATCTGGTCCCATCCACCATGCTTATTTGACAAGCTGTGGATAACCACATGGAGCAGGAATTTCCATTGGGATGAGACCTTCCCTTTCCTAAAGGTCTTTATAGAGAAATCTCCCTCATAGCCCATCTGCTCAAAAGAATGATTAACAGCTTCTTTAGGGAAGGACACCTCACCTTCTTCATCATCCAGCTGTAGATGTTGATTAATGATGGCCGGAGTGATGAAGATTGTCCTCCCTTGCACTGTGGCAGACAGTGCCTTCTCCCCATCCATAATGACCTCTTGGCAGGTCTTCCAGAATTCAAGCAAATGATCCTCATATAGAGTAGGATCAATGGTCAGGGAGGTGAAATAATTTGACAGAGTCAAGAATTGGCAAATCTCTGAGAAACTTGCATCTTTCTCAGAGCTTAACAGAGCAACTTGATTATGTTGCCTGTGTAGTTGCATGGAGAAATCAGGGTTGTTTCTGCGGTTAAGGTTAGCCATTTCAAAAGCTTAAGGGTGAAGAAAGGTAGAAAGCAAATGCGGTTTAGAGAATTAGGTTAGAGAAACAGTAAAATTGAGGAAGATAGTGGGAAAGAGGGGGAACCGTTGGGTATTTATATGAAAAGAGATTTGAACCAAAGTTAATGAAAGAGGATAAACTTTGAAATCCGAAAGTCGGTCCCACCTCTGAAAAGGTAGTTTACTTTTGCTCAAAAAGTAGTTTTCTTGGAATTCGAAAAGCTTCCGAAGTTTATTTGTCTTCGGAAGTTTTGATGGAAAAAGCTTCCGAAGCTAAAATGGCTTCGGAAGATTTTCCTGAGAGTCTTGAAGATTTATGCTTCGGAAGAGAAATAAACCCTTGAATGCTTTGTATAGAGATAAACAAAGCTTCCGAAGGTTAATTTTGCTTCGGAAGGAAAAGGTCCTTAAAAATAAATAAGTGTCTGAGATAAGAATTTTAAGCTTCGGAAGATGAATTTGACTTCTTCCGAAGGTAAAATCGCTTAGACAGTTATGTATTTTGAAGATATGTTTTTCTTCCGAAGGTAAAAGTTTATCTTCCGAAGTATCAAAAATTTTCAAGAATCTAAGGAAAGTCTTCAAAAAGAATTTTACATCCAAAGAAAACATGAGCTTATGAAAGTGATGAACTAGACAACTTAGGACACACATATTTTAAGAAGAAATAATTAGAATTAGTTTTAATAAAAAGTCTACTCAAAGTTAATCATCACAATAGCTGATATTAGATACTTAAATCTCTGTTCATCAAAAGCTTTTGTGAACAGATCAGCATATTGTTCATCTGTATGAACTTTGACTAGTTTAATTAATCCTTTTTCATAGTTATCTCTTATTAAATGATACCTGATGTTGATGTGTTTGGTCCTTGAGTGCTGCACAGGGTTCTCAGTGATAGAGATAGCACTATTGTTGTCTATGTGGATAGGAGTCTCTTTGAAGTTAAATCCATAGTCCAGCATCTGATTTTGAATCCAAAGCACTTGAGCACAGCAGCTTGCAGCAGCAATGTATTCAGCCTCAGCAGTTGATGCAGACACACAGGATTGTTTCTTGCATTGCCATGAGATGATCCTTCCACCAAGAAATTGACATCCACCGGATGTTGATTTCTTGTTGATGTTGCAGCCACCATAATCACTATCAGAGTAACCATAGAGATTAAAATCACTATTTCTTGGATACCAGAGACCTAACTTAGGTGCTCCTTTGAGGTATCTGAGGATTCTCTTGACAGCAATTAGGTGAGACACCTTTGGAGCAGCCTGATATCTTGCACAAATGCAGGTTGCAAACATGATATCAGGTCTACTTGCTGTGAGATACATCAGAGAACCAATGATTGCTCTATACTGATGTTGATCAGTATCCTCCCCCTCAGAATCAGGGCATAAATCATGGTTTCTAGGTATGGCGTCTTTGCTGCTTTACAATCCTTCATATCAAATCTCTCTAAGATATCATTGACATACTTAGATTGATTGATGAAAAACCCTTCCTTCAGTTGCTTTACCTGAATTCCAAGGAAAAAGTCCATTTTTCCCATAGAACTCATTTCGAACTTCTTCTTCATAATGCTCTCAAAGTCTTTGCACATCTGATCATTTGAAGAACCAAATATGATGTCATCGACATAGACTTGAACTAGCAAAATGTCTTTCCCAGACTTTCTGATGAAGAAAGTCTTGTCAATGGTTCCTCTAGTATAACCATTCTTCAGAAGAAATTTAGACAATGTCTCATACCACAGCCTAGGTGCTTGGTGCAGCCCATATAGAGCTTTATCCAACTTGCACACATAGTTTGGATGCTGTGGGTCTTCAAATCCTGGAGGCTGGCATACATAGACTTCCCTATCTATATCCCCATATAGAAAGGCACACTTGACATCAAGCTGGTAGACAGTGAAATTCTTGGATGCAGCATAAGCAAGGAAGATCCTAACTGCCTCAAGTCTTGCAACAGGTGCAAAGACATCAGTATAATCAATTCCTTCCTCTTGAGTGTATCCTTGAACCACCAGTCTTGCCTTGTTCTTGATAATCAAGACTCTGTCATCTCTTTTGTTTCTGAAAACCCACTTGGTGCCTATAGGTACTTGACCAGATGGTAGCGGACATAGGTTCCAAACCTTTTGTCTTTTGAATTGAAGCAGCTCCTCTTGCATTGATTCAACCCAGCTACTATCCTTCAAGGCATCTTCCACCTTCTTGGGTTCCATTTGGGATAAGAAGCATGAGTACAAGCAGACATTCCCATTGTGAGTTTGTCCCCTTGTTCTCACACCCTCAGAGACTTCCCCTATGATGTTTTCAGCTGGATGAGTATTGTGAATTCTGAGTCTTGGAATCACCTCCAGTTGCAAAGATAGGTCCAAGTTGGACATGTTTTGCTCTGGAGCTTGAATACTTGGTCCAGCTGTTGTTTCAATCTCATTCAATGAGGACTGATTGAATGAAAGAGAAACATCATCATTTCTTTGCTGTGAAGCATCATTAACAGTTGCCTGTTCCTTCAAAATGCTGCTTCCATCAGCTTGGTGTTGTGTAGAATCACCTGAGGAGACTTGAAGATCATCAGGTGAATCCCTTGTTGAAGTTCCACTATTTCTTGAAATGGTTATACTGTCAGATCTTTCAATAGTGGGAACTTGATTTGTTGTTCTTGGAGAACTTGGAGCAGGTCTGGGAAGCTCAAACAGTTGATCTTTATCAGAATTGCCTTGAGCACCTGTTCCAGCTGAAACATTCTCATAAAATGGTTTAGAATAGTTTGGAAACAATTCTAAATCAAAAATATGATCAGGGCCATTCCCCCTAACACAAGGAGTGTGCTCATTAACTACAATGTTGGAGGATTCCTCAAATTGTTGGTTTTTAATATTATAAACCCTGTAAGCTTTAGAATGGGAGGAATATCCAACAAAGATAGCATCATCTGACTTTTCAACAAATTTTGCCAAATTGTCTTTTGTGTTAAGTATGGTACACCTGCTGCCAAAGGACCTTAGAAAGCCAATGAACGGTGGCCTCTTGTTCCATAGCTCATAAGGGGTCTTTCCATGTGGCTTTACTACAAGAACTCTGTTCTGCACATAGCATGCAGTGCTGACTGCCTCTGCCCAGAATGTTAGAGGCAGCTTTGAATCAGCTAACATAGTCCGAGCAGCCTCAATAAGTGTCCTATTTCTCCTCTCAGCAACACCATTTTGTTGAGGAGTTCTAGGAGCACTGTATTGTCTGGCAATTCCTTTTGAGTTACAGAATGAGTCAAGAACAAAGTTCTTAAACTCAGTCCCTTGATCACTTCTAATTATTTTAACCTTGTGATCAACTTGATTTTCTATTTTAAGAATAAAAGATTTTAAAGTTTCAGCAGTTTCATCTTTAGTTCTTAAAAAGAATACCCATGTAAATCTAGTAAAATCATCAACTATCACAAGGCAATATGATTTCCTTCCAATGCTCATTATACTTGTGGGACCAAATAGATCCATGTGCAATAAGTGTAATGGAGTAGTGATAGAGTTAACAACTTTGGATTTATGAGAAGACCTGTGTTGTTTCCCTTTCAGGCAAGCAACACAGTTATCTTTGCAGAAAAATTCCTTTTTAGGCAAACCATGTACCAAGTTATTTTTAGCCAATTTATTCATTGTCTTAAAATTGACATGACACATTCGTTTATGCCATAGTGTTGACTCATCACTATCAGCTTTGGAAAGAAAGCATGATACTTCTCCCATTGGGAAAGCATTATTCATATCAAGCTTGTACATATCCCCTCTCCTGGGAGATCTAAGAAGCACCAATTCCTGAGGAATTGTCATCCCAGGTTTGAGGATGATGCACTCATGTTCTGTGAAAAGCATTTGATGCTTTTGATCACAAAACTGAAAAACACTTAACAGGTTGTGTTCAAGCTGTTTGACAAAATTAACTTTGTCAACTTTTAACTTTCCGTTGGATATACTTCCTCTGCCAGAAATATATCCTCCGGCCTCACCTCCAAACTGGACAGGACCTCCATCATAATGTTGAAATTGTTGAAGGAGAGATCTGTTCCTTGTCATGTGCCTGGAGCATCCACTATCTACAATCCAGATATTGTTATTCTTGTCATATGGATGTCCCTGCACATAAGGTGAGATTATTAGTTTTGATTGGAAACCCAAGCCTTATTGGTCTTGGGTTCTTCCAATGAGAGTGACATGATTGAACCAAAATTTATGCATGGGGGTTCAATGGATGTCTTTGAAGAAGAGGTTTGGGCTACAGCATCTTCCTTGATCTTCCATTCCATCCCTTGGTTGATCATAGAAGATGAGCTTGATGAAGCTTTTGTAGCTTGGCATTCTTCCGAAGCTTCTTTCTTTTCGGAAGAGACCTTCACCACCTTTTCTTCCGAAGCAGTCTTCTTCTGGGATGGTTTCAAGGGGACTCTTTTGTGAGTCTTTGCAGCTTTCACTTCCGAAGCCTTTTTCCTCTCGGAAGAAGAGTTTTCTTCCGAGACAAGCCTTGCTTCGGAAACAAGCCTTCCCTTTTTCATCACTTGAACCATTTGATATGGTCCAAATGTGAAACCTTCCCTGACTCCTTCTCTTTTAACATTATTTGCATAATGTGTGCTAGCAGGATTGTAGTAACAATCTTTAGCCATGTGGTTTTGCAGACCACACATTATGCATGCAATGTTAATTTTCTGGGAATTGGAGGGTTGCTGTTTCTTGTTCTTTTTCTCCTCATCAGCAACCTTTCCCTTTAACTTCTGATCCTTTGGTAGGATAGGAGTACTGGTACTATACTCCTTTCCTGAATCAGAAGGTCCAACCACCTGGAATCCTGCTGATATGAATACACCCTTTTGCTTTGGGTCTATCTTCAGCTTGGATTCAGCCACCTTCTTGGCAGTTTTTCTGGCTGCTTTAGCCCTGCTTCTTCTGGCTTTGGTGGTCAGGGTTTGCTCATCATTGGTCTGGGAGGGCTCAATTACCTGTTCCTTCCCTGTGATGGTCATGGTCTCCACAGTTGCATCACTCTTTGACTCTTTACAAGGTGGGTCAACAGATGGAACCTCTTGCTCTTCAGTACCACATCTTGGTTGTCTTACAGACTCATAAGAGTGTGGTGGAGCAATTTCATTGGTTCCCAACCCACTTTTGTTTTGATAGCAAAGTTTGGAGTGAGAGGATGATGCAAGTATGGCTTGGAAGTTTTGCTCAGCAATAGCATACTTCCTGGCTTGAGCCTCAGCTGTGACAAGCTGGGCTTGAGCCTCAGTCAATTTGGATATTATATCCTTGATTTGAGTCTTGTAGTTGGTGTGTTCATGTTTTAAAAGAGATACAGTTTTCTCTAACTCCTCAATTTTCTTTTGGTAGTCAGATTCAGCTCTTTTAAAGTCAGATTTTAGCACATTTAAAGACTCAATATCGGATTTAATCTCCATATTGTAGTCCTGGTACAACTTAACCTTAGCAATACAAGCAGGGGTACAGAGATGTTCATATACCTTGTTTTCATCTGTTCCTGCCATGAGTGCTTTAGCAGGAGTCACATCTTGAACCATAAAGCTCCAGTCAACTTCTTGAGCCATAGCTGCAGTTTCAGTTGACTTCCCATTGGGCTTTGGTGTAGAAGGATGTGTGGAGGCCTGTGAGGTTCCCGGGTTGGACTTGGGAGCCTTGCATTCCCTTGCAAAATGACCAAGCTGGTTACAGTTGTAACACTTAGCCTTGCTCTTGTCAAACCCAAACTTGCTAGTGATTGGGTTTTGAGGGAATTGCCTTCCAGTTCTCTTAAAGAACTTCTTCGCTCTGTAGGTAAGGAGAGCCATTTGCTGGACAATGTCCACATACTCTATGTCATCTGGACTAAAGCACTCAAGATCATCAAAGCAAAACTGATGATCATTGGAGTGTCCACTCCCTGAGACAAACGCACAGCCCTCCTGAAAGGAGCTTTGCTGAGCTTGATGAGACCTTGGAGTCTCAGGGAATGTGATATAAGGCCCAGATGAACAAGATGGCTGCTGGGTGTATGACAGGTACTGCTGAGACTGGGAGATACCTGAGCCTTCAGCAACCATTAAAGCGTTGCTAGCAGGAAGGCTCAAGGGTCTGCTTGCTTGGTGACCCTTCTTACTTTCCATTTCCAAACGGTATCCATCAAGGATCCCATAAAGTTCGGTCATGGTGAGAGTGTTTAAATTCTCTGTTCTCTTAATAGAGACACAGTAGAAAGTCCACTCATTGGGTAGAGCACTCATAAACTTTCTGGTAAGGTCTCTAAGTTCTTGAGTGATTCCCACAGATTGGAGGGAGGAGATAAGATCCATATACCTGAAATATTGCTGGCTAAAAGTTTCTCCAGCAACATAGGTGAAGTTCTCAAACTGCTGCTTCAGTGAGTCCTTCTTTGAATCATTAGAGCTCGAGTACATTTGAGCAAGTGCATCAAAGAGTTCTTTGGCTGACTTACAATGTTCAAACCCCACCATGATGGAGTTTGGAATTGCAGTCATGAGAACAGTCATAGCATTGCTGTCTATGTCAAGCTTATTCCTGTCTTCATCGGAGTAGTCTTCAACAGCCTTCTCGATCATGGCACCGTTTCCACCAGCAACTTTTGGCTTGTATGGGCCATTAACGATGGACTGCCACATCTTGCTATCCTGGTATCTGATGAAGCCTTCCATTCTTCTGCTCCAAGACCTGAAGTTTTCAGGATCGATGATGGGAGCTTTGGTCATCGTTCCCGTTTCAACTTCAGATTTGATGAGGGCCATTTTTGAGTGAGGTATAAGGAGGAGTGAAAAACTGGTTGATTAGGATGGTAAGATCTCACAATCAAGAGCCTAAAAAGCTCTGATACCAATTGCAGGACCGTTTAAGGGCTTTAACACAATTACAACACAACAACACAATGAGGAGATTAACTAAACTCTAATCAAACAGTGAACTAGGAAACCAAAGTGATACAAAGAACACAAGTAAAGCAAGAGACAGAACAAGAGAGTATGGGTTTCAAGGAGGCAGTATATTGCTTTCTCAAGTTCTTTTACAAGTGTTACAAAGCATAAAGAAAAGATACAAGAACTTGAAATACTTATACTACAACCTACAGCCGGCTATACTTTGAAAGCCAGCTGGATACAATTGACTAGACACTAACAAAATCAATTGTAGGATCAAAAGGCATATCTGCCTTTTGACCTTGTGACTATGACATGCCATAGCTCACATCCTTATACAATACAAAAAGGATAAAGTACATAAAGTGAAAAGTTGAAGACTCAAGACTTCAATGTACAGTTACCAAAAGCAAGGCCCTTTTCACCAACTCATGTAAGTTGGTGACTTTACAGAGATGCAGCGGAAAAGGTGCTTTATGGAACAGTACATCAGATAAAGCATGTGTACTAAAAGTCTTCGGAAGAAATCTGTCTTCATAGGCTGAAGCTTCGGAAGACTTTGTCTCTGAAGCTTCGGAAGACTTCATGTTTGGCTTCGGAAGATATTGGTCTTGGCTTCGGAAGATTTTACACTTAGAGTATTTTCTAATGCTTTGTGTAAAACTTCCGAAGCATTCTTCACTTCAGTACTTAGTGCATGTTGCAGAGACACTTAGGCTGTTTTGGGTTGCATCAGACTTCAGGAATCCTTACAAGCATCAATCAATCAAGTAACTAATCATACAATTATGCTCACAAAGTTTACAAGTATTCTTATACATGCATACGTAAATATTTATGCATGGGTGCATGCATGGACATATATGTGCATAATCAACCAAACACATAACATTCATAAAGAGTAGTCAAATAAAACTTATTTTTATGATTCCTTAATAAATTATATAAGTATAGTCTATAGAAAATTTTAAGATATTAGCTTACCTAATTTTAATTTTTAGGGTCGTCACATTCTCCTCTTGTAAAAAGAATTTCGTCCCGAAATTCATTGATGAGTAATCCCTAGGGTTGTAGAGAACTTATCTGTCACTTGCTCCTTTTTATTTTATTTATCCTCAAATAGGTGTGGATATTTTCTTTTGATTTCATCTTCTCTTTCCCATGTAAATTCGGATCCTCTTTTTGAATTTCACTTGACTTTTACTATTGGAATTCTACTTCTTTTTAAGCTCTTTACCTCTCTATCCCTGATGGCTATTGGTTCCTCCATAAAGGTTCTTATCTATTTTGATTTCTTGGACTAGTACCTTTAATGTCTCATCTATTAGACATTTCTTTAAGTTGGATACATGGAAATGTTACGTACTCCACTTAACTCCTGAGGTAAGTCTAACTTATATGCTACAGGACCAGTTCTGTCAGTTATCTCAAAAGGGCCAACATACCTAGGGTTTAACTTATTTCTTTTCCCAAATCAGATAATTCCTTTTAAGGGCGATACCTTTAGGTATACTTTATCCCCGGTTTGAAATTCTAGTGGCTTTCTTCTTTTATCAGCATAGCTTTTCTGTCAATCACGGACTGCTTTCACTTTGTCTTTAGTTTCAAAGATCTTATCAGACGTCTCCTGTATGAGTTCTCGGCCTTTAATTTGTTTATCTCCTACCTCATTCCAACACAAAGGTGGCCTACACTTCCTTCCGTATAAAGCTTTAAATGGAGCTGCTCCAATACTGGCATGGTAACTATTGTTATATGAAAATTCTATCAATGGCAAGTGCAAATCCCAGTTACCATCAAAATCTAATGCACAAGCTCCTAACATATCTTCCAATGTGTGGATGGTTTTCTCACTCTGCCCATCTGTTTGTGGGTGATATGTTGAACTTATATTTACTTGTGTTCCTAAGGTATTTTGTAAAGTCTGCCAGAATCTTGATGTAAATCTATTGTTTCTGTCAGATTTATGAAAATTGGTATCCCATGCCTAGACGTAATTTCCTTCATATAAATTCTGGCTAATTTCTCCACTTTATAATCTTCTCTAATTGGTAAGAAATAAGCTAATTTAGTCAGTCTATCGACTATAACCCATATTGTGTCATATCCACTTGAGGTTCTTGGTTTTGGTTACAAAATCCATGGTAATCTGGTCCCATTTCCATTCGGGAATTTCTTGTTGTTGCAAATATCCTGAGGGTTTTTGATATTCAGCTTTTACCCTAGAACAGATATCGCATTTCTCTACGAACTTTGCAACAGATTTCTTCATCCGGGCCACCAATATTGGTTCCTAAAATTTTTATACATCTTATTATTTCCTGGATGTACGGAATATCTTGACTTATGTGCTTCCCTAAAGATGGTTTCTCTAAGCAGATCATTATTAGGAATCCAAATTCTTCCTTTAAATCTCAGGATTCCGTCTGACATAACTTCCAGATCTTTAATCTGTCCTACAATTCTTAATTCATCTTTTTGTTGGGCTTCTCGAATTTGACTTAATAAATCCGAGCGTAATTCCATTTTCATGGCATGGACTCGTAATGGTTTGGTTCTCTCCTTCCTGCTTAAAGCATCAGCTACTACATTTGCCTTTCCTTCGTGATATTTGATCTCACAATCATAGTCACTCAATAATTCTATCCATCTTCTTTGCCTCATATTTAATATCTTTTGATCAAATATGCGTTGTAAACTTTTGTGGTCTGTATAAATTATGCACTTAGCTTCATACAGATAATGTCTCCAAATCTTAAGTGCGAATACTACTGCTCCTAATTCTAAATCATGAGTAGTATAATTCTTTCTCCTTCCTCTGAGTTGTCTACATGTATAGGTAATTACCTTGCCTCGTTGCATTAAAACACACGAATCCTTGATGTGAGGCGTCACAGTATACTACAAAATCATATGTTCCTTTTGGAAGAGCTAAAATAGGGGCACTACACAACTTACTCTTTAAGAGTTCAAATGCAACATTCTGCCTTTCTCCCCAAATGTAGGGCTTATCTTTCTGAGTTAATTATGTTAAAGGTTGGGCTATTCTTGAGAAATTTTCTATGAATCTTCTGTAATAACCTGCCAATCCTAAGAATTGACGTACTTTAGTTGGCGTTCTTGGATTTTCCCATTTCTTAACAGCTTCAATCTTTGCCGGATCGGCTTGAACTCCTTCTTGATTAACTACGTGTCCTAAGAATTGTACTTCTCTTTTCCAAAATTTACACTTTGAAAATTTTGCATACAATTTTTCTTTTCGAAGTAATTCCAAAGTTAATCTTAGGTGCTTCTCATGTTCTTCCTCACTCTTGGAATAGATCAAGATGTCATCTATAAAGACTATGACAAATTTATCTGAATAAGGTTTGCATACTCTATTCATTAAATCCATAAACACTGCTGGAGCATTGGTTAACCCAAATGGCATTACCAGAAATTCATAATGACCATATCTAGTTCTAAATGCAGTCTTCAGTATATCTTCATCTTGAACTCTTAGCAAGTGGTATCCTGACCTTAAATCGATTTCAGAGAAGTAACTGGATCTTGTAATTGATCAAATAGGTCATCTATCCTAGAAATGGGATATCTATTCTTAATGGTTACTTTATTGAGTTCTTTGTAGTCAATGCACATTCCAAAAGTTCCATCTTTCTTCTTTACAAATAGAACAGTGCTCCCCAAGGTGATACATTAGGACGTATGAATCTGCAGGACCGGTGAAGGGTGGTCACTTACAACATAACAACACAAAGAGGAGATTAACCAAACTTTAATCAAACAGTAAACTTGATTAACCACATGTATGATACTAAGAACACAAGTAATGAGTAAGAGACAGAACAAGAGAACACAAGAGATTGGGTTTCAAGGATGCAGTATATTGCTTTCTCAAGTTCTATTACAAGTGATACAAAGCATAAAGAAAGATACAAGAACATGGAATACTTATACTACAACCTACATCCGACTATACTTTGAAAGCCAGCTGGATACAATTGACTAGACACAAACAAAATCAATTGTAAAATCAAAAGGCATATCTGCCTTTTGACTTGTGACTATGACATGCCATAGCTCACATCCTAATATATTACAAAAAGGATAAAAGTACATAAAGTAGAAAGCATGGACTCAAGACCTCAATGTACAGTTACCAAAAGCATGGACCTTTCACCAACTCATGTAAGTTGGTGACTTTACAGAGTTGCAGCGGAAAGGTGGTCCAGCTTTATGGTAAAGTACATCAGATAAAGGCATATCTCTAAAAGTCTTCGGAAGAAATCTGTCTTCACTAATTGGCTTCAGAAGACTTTGTCTTTGAAGCTTCGGAAGAGTTCACTTTTGGCTTCGGAAGATATTGGTCTTGGCTTCGGAAGATTTTACACTTAGAATATTTCTAGTGCATGATGTAAAACTTCCGAAGCATTTCTACTTCAGTTCTTTAGTGCATGCTTGCAGAGAGACTTTGGATGTTTTGTGTTGCACCAGACTTATAGGAATCCTTACAAACTCCCCCTAGGCTGATGCTACCAAAACATTTAGAAGATCTTCAGATGTTTGTAGTCTTCAGCACAATGATGACCATACCCTTCTTCATTAGATGGTCAGGATCATTCAGACTCTCATAGTATCTTCTCATTTCAAAAGATCATGTAGAGGTAAGTTGATTATGTCTTGCCATGCATAGACATTCTCAACACCTTGATCTCCGATCACATGCCATCTTTCTGGATTGGTAGAGAAGGTCCAGGATAAGATGGGTATCTCAGCTGCAAGAGGAGCCACTTGAATTGGAGTTGATTGGGCTGCCTCTTCATGCACTTCCTCAGGTTGATTTGACTCAGCCTGAGGTTTAGAGGTAGATGATTTAGGCTTCTTCTTCTTAGACTTTGGTTTAGAAGCCATCCTCTTCTTCCTCTTAGAAGACTTTAACTGAGAAGACTGGTCTGCAGCACCTTGTTGATCATCCTTGTCTTTCTCAGTTGGGTGTTCCTCCCTCACAGGTTCAAAAGGAGAGGGAGTTTGACCCTGCTGTGGATCAGAAGATAAAGCTTGCTGAGGCTCAGCAGGAGGTCCGGGTTGTGTTGTCTCAGGTTGTTCAACCTTAACCTCCACTTCAGGTGGGATTTGACTTGGAGGAGAGTATAATTCAATCAGCTCTCCACTCTTGATCTTCTGCTTGATTACCCTGATATACTCATCCATTGTGGATAGAGACATAGGGCCAAGTCTCCTTCTGGAAAATCCATACAGCTTCAAGAAGCTCATCATCCTTTGTCTGTCAGCAGACTTCTTCATACTCTTTTGGATGATGGCTCTTGACTTTGCAGCCTCTTCCCTCATTTTTCTCTTTGTAGCTTTTTGTTCTTTGAGCACTTGAAGTTAAAGTTGTTTGAGATACTCAAACTCAATATACTCAAAGGACAAAGGAAGAAGTGCAGATGCCTGGTAGAGACCTGTGGCACTCAGGTAGTTGATCATGTTTTGTTTGTCTGTTTCTTTGTCTATCTGAGGTTCTTGTGTAGATGCCATAGTCTCTTGCACAGGGCTTTCTTGAACTGGGGAGAGAGTAGGAGCATGCTTGTATAGTCTTTTCTGTCTCTTCTCCTCTTTGAATTGGAGAAGTAACCTTGCATCCTCCTTTTCTTTCATCTCTCTTGACACTTCCATGTCAGCCAGTTCATTTAGTTGTTCTAAGAGGAGAGATATAATCTCATCTATGTCATAGTTCCTGGTCTGCAGGTAAGTAATCCTGACTACCCTCAACTCATCATCTTGAGTGTTTGGTCTGGGGGCAGCCCTGATTGCAGCTTGTATAAAACCTGAAGACCCAGAGGAACTTTCTCCCCTTAGCTTCCTCTTCCCCTCTCTCTCTCTCCTCCTCCTTAATTTCCTCAGGAGTCAAAATCCTTTTCCCTTTGTCATCCACAGACCTTTATGACTGAGGGTTGATAGAGGTTTGGCCTTCATTGCTTGGTGTAGCATCTATGCTCTGGCCAGAGAGAGGTTGTGAGACACCTTCACCAGCAGGTGTTTCACCGAGGGAATGAATTTTCGAAGTAGTTGTTGGTGTGACAGGGCTTTCAGGCTCTATCACTGGGCCTTCAGCCAAGGTTTTCCCTTTGAAGCTAATCTCAGGGTCTGCCTCAGCATCCAGTTGACCAATGACATTACCTGATTGCCTTTGTCTCCTTTTTAGGCTGAACTCTTCAGTAATTCTGTCTTGAATTCTGAGTGCTAACCTGTCAGCTTGTCTTGATTTTCTTGGATCGACAAGTGGCATGTTGACCAGATCAAGACCTTCATAGTAGTCCAAGGTTTAAAAATCAAATCCTTCTTGTTGCCCTTGAACTTTGTGAAGAATAAGGGCTCTTCTATCAGCATCATACCTCCACCTAATTATGTAGTTTGAAGTTCCTTGAGGTGGGGATGACATAGCCCTTGGTATACCTTCCTCAAAGAGACTCCTGATGATAGAGTCTATAGAGTCCACATTAATTTGAACTTGAGGAAGTTGCTGAGTATGCACAATTGCAAGTGAGGATGGTGAGTCCTCAATGTCCATACTCTCTGAAGAACTCCCAGGTTCTGTGTCTGTAATGACTTTCTCCCCCTTTTTGGTAGCATCACCCTCTTGCATAGGTGAGCTAGAGGTTAGGTCAACCAAATTCACAGGTTCTTGTGTTCCTGGTTGAACTCTTCTTAAAGGTCTCCCAGCTAGTTTTTCCCTGAGATAAGATATCTCAAGTTGCTGATCATTGACCCTGTTCTGAAGGGTAGTCACCTGAGATGCAAGGTGACTAACCTTAGAGACTAAATAGGAGCATGTTTTTGATAGTTTTTGCACCTTTAGTCTCAGATTCCCCTCTTCTTCATCAGAAGAATCATTGGGGGATGAGATGATTGGACCAAAGTCCTCTCTCTCACCACCAGCTTCAGGTTCTTGGCTGTTGGATTTCCTCTGCTCATTTACATTCTCAGTTGAGATGTCAATGGGCTGAGTTGCCATGGTTGAGGTCTTAGTAATGTAATCACTTGCAAAAGTGAAAGCCTCTTCCGTATGGATATCCTGAACAGGTTCAGAAGTATCCACCTCAGTTATAGGCGACTAATGTGGGCTAGACTGAGGAGACTCAGGAGTACTCATCTCTCTTTGAGTAGGGGAAGAGAAGAGAGACTCATGGTACTCACTAAAACCTAAATCTTCATCAGTATAGAATGAAAGGTTGGGAATGAGTTGATTTAAATCTAAAGGCTGGGATGGTAACTGTCCACTGAAGGTTGTTCACTTGAGTGTTGAGACTCAGAGTGAATGCTTAAGGTAGTTGGGCTTGTGAGCTTATCAGGGTGAGCATGAGGAACCTCAGCTCTGATAGTTGAAGAGATGGGAGTGGTTTGCTCCTCAGGGGAAGTGGGAGCTCTAGTGTCCACTTCCTCCTGTATAGGTGAGTATATGGGGAACTACACAGACACAATAGCTTGAGCAGGGGTTCGTTTGGATTTTCTTTGGTAGGTGAGGGTGACTTGAGGCCTTATTAGTGGTAGAGAGGTAGAAGGTGTGGGTTCAACACTAGCTTGTGTTGCTAGGTTGTCACCTTGAGCAATGAGCTCTAACATTTTGGGGACAAGGGCTGTTTCTACCCCTGAGAAGCCTACAGTTGGCTTCTTCATGATTTTAAAGATGCTGGGCTTCATATGTCCCAATTTAAGAATATTATCTGTTTCCTTCAACTGTGAGCCCAATTCACAGTTGAGAATGTGTTGAACATATCTAGGAAACATATAATACTCTAAGGAATCCAAGTTAGCAAGTAAATTTGTATAGACAAATTGAGAGTACATGAACTTGACCTCTTGAACCATTCCATGAACTATGAAGGAGAGATCCTCAGGAATCTGGTCCCACCCTCCATGCTTGTTTGACAAGTTGTGGATAACCACATGGAGCAGGTATTTCCACAGGGATGAGACCTTTCCTTTCCTGAAGGTCTTTACAGATAAATCTCCCTTATAGCCCATCTGCTCAAAGGAATGTTTGACAGCTTCCTTTGGGAAGGACAACTCACCTTCTTCATCATCCAGCTGCAAGTGAGTGTTGATGATGGCCGGAGTGATGAAGATTGTCCTCCCTTGCACTATGGCAGACAGTGCCTTCTCCCCATCCATGATGACCTCTTGGCAGGTCTTCCAAAATTCAAGCAGATGATCCTCATAGAGAGTAGGATCAATGGTTAGGGAGGTAAAGTAATTTGATAAAGCTAAGAACTGGCAAATCTCTGAGAAACTATCATCTTTCTTAGAGCTTAATAGAGCAACCTGGTTGTGTTGCCTGTGAAGTTGCATGGAGAAATCTGGGTTGTTTCTGCGGTTAAGGTTGGCCATTTTACAAGCTTAAGGATGAAGAAACGTGAAAAGCAAAGGCGGTTTGGGAATTAGGTTTGAGGAATAGTAGAATTGAAGAAGATAGTGAGGGAGAGGGGGAACCGTTGGGTATTTATGTGAAAAGGATTTGAACCAAAGTTAATGAAAGAGGATAAACTTTGAAATCCGAATGTCGGTCCCACATCTGAAAAAGTAGTTTACTTTTGCACAAAAATTAGTTTTCTTGGAATTCGATATCTTCGGAAGTTTTAATGAAAAAGCTTCCGAAGCTAAAATGACTTCGGAAGAATTTCCTGAGAATCTTGAAAATTTTGCTGCGGAAGAGAAATAAAAACTTGAATGCTTTGTATGTAAAACAACAAAGCTTCCGAGGGTTAATTTTGCTTCGGAAGGAAAAAGTCCTTGAAAACAAATAAGTATCTGAGACAAGTATTTAAGCTTCGGAAGATAGATTGAAACTTCTTCCGAAGATAAAATTTCATAGACAGTTATTTATTTTGAAGACATGATTTTCTTCCGAAGATAAAAATATATCTTCCAAAGGATCAGAAAATTTTCAAGAATCTAAGGAAAATCTTCAAAAATGATTTTTTATCCAAAGAAAACATGATCTTATGAAAGTGATGTACTAGACAACTTAGGACACACATATTTTAAGAAATAAGTAGAATTAGTTTTAAGAAAAATCTATTCAAAGTTAATCATCCCAATAGCTGATATTAGATATTTAAATCTTTGTTTATCAAAAGCTTTTGTAAACAGATCAGCATATTGTTCATCTGTATGAACTTTGACTAGTTTAATTAATCCCTTTTCATAGTTATCTCTTATTAAATGATACCTGATATTGATGTGTTTGGTCCTTGAGTGCTGCACAGGGTTCTCAGTGATAGAGATAGCACTATTGTTGTCTATGTGAATGGGAGTCTCCTTGAAGTTAAATCAATAGTCCAACATCTGATTTTGAATCCAAAGCACTTGAGCATAGCAACTTGCAGCAGCAATGTATTCAGCCTCAGCAGTTGATGCAGACACACAGGATTGTTTCTTGCATTGCCATGAGACAACCTTTCCACCAAGGAATTGACATCCCCCAGATGTAGACTTTGCAGTCATGTTGCAACCACCATAATCACTATCTGTATAAGCATACAGATTGAAGTCAGGATTCTTTGGATACCATAAACCAAGTGTTGAAGCACCTTTGAGGTATCTTAGAATCCTCTTGACAGTGATGAGGTGAGACATCTTAGGGTTGGTTTGATATCTTGCACAAATACATGTAGCAAACATGATATTAGGTCTGCTAGCTATAAGATACATAAGAGACCCAATCATAGCCCTGTATAAGTGTTCATCTACACACTCCCCCTCAAGATCAGGTCCAAGGGAGTGGTTTTTGGCTATGGGTGTCTTAGCAATCTTACAATCAGTCATGTTGAACCTCTTGAGTATGTCCTGAACATACTTTGACTAACTTATGAAGATACCATCTTCAACTTGCTTCACTTGAATTCCCAGAAAGAAATTGAGTTCTCCCATTGCACTCATTTCAAATCTGTCTTTCATCAGCTTCTCAAAGTCTTTGCAGAACTTTGGATTTGTTGAACCAAAGATGATGTCATCTACATACACTTGAACTAGCAATATGTCATTTCCTTGTCCTTTGATGAAGAGAGTTCCATCTATAGTACCTCTCCTGTATCCATGTTTGCAAAGATACTCAGATAATGTCTCATACCATTTCCTGGGTGCCTGATGCAGCCCATAAAGAGCTTTGTCAAGCTTGCAGACATAATCAGGATGATCAGGGTCTACAAAACCAGGTGGCTGTTTGACATACACCTCTTCATCAATCACTCCATATAGAAAAGCACACTTCACATCAAGTTGAAAGACCTTGAAGTTCTTGGATGCAGCAAATGCCAGGAATATCCTAACAGCTTCTAGTCTTGCTACAGGAGCAAAAACATCAGTGTAGTCAATCCCCTCTTCTTGTGTGTATCTGTGACACCCCACCCATGACCCGAGCGGGCGTCAACAATTGATACAACTTATAGCGGAAGCTAACTGAGTTTCATTACAAACTATAATATTATCAACTTGTTACACTACTATTTTAGAACAGTATTTTGAAACAAACTAAAATAAAACTTCTTGGTCTTCTAGACTTTTTATCTTTAAGCAGCTTTTAAGCATTTCCTTAGGGGTTACCTGTGATACATATACTCAAAAAGACGTCAGCTAATGCTGGTGAGCTCATGCTATACAGTTTATAACAATTTATAAAATTAACTTTGACATGCATACAATATGGGTTATGATATTTGGGTCCATAGGCACAGTGCCTTCCCTGGTTTTACCACAACCACCGGCAGCGGGTTTGTCAGACCCTCCCGGCCGTCAAATAGGTATGAGCATGTGCCTGATGCATACGAGGAACCCTATCCTCTTTTCAGCCAATTCGACACACCCCATTAAATATATCAGGATCCTGTATACCCCTACCGACCCGTGCATATATGTATACATTATAATTATTACCAGTACAGACAGAACGAGTATATTATCACAGTTTTGAAAACAGTCATGATAACTCACCTTGGCTTTAAGTATTACTGAGACAAATAGATAGTTTCAGAGTTGTATTCCTGATTAGAATTGAGACAAGTCTTAGCAACTAGTTATGCAAGAAAATACTACCTAGTAATAATCATGATTGGTTTGGATAACATTTATCTTGTTTAAGCATGGTTGATCACTCCATGCCTAATCAAGGTTAGGCTACCCAATACCTACCACGATTATAATTCCAAATTCTACTTAATAATATATTAGGTCTTAAACATATAATTAGAATCTTAGAGATTACAAAACTATATACTAATTATACACCAAATCTTAAATCTATAAATATAACTACAACATAAATACATACCTGAGTAACTAGTTGACGTTTGAAAATTATCAATGTAAAGTTGTGTACTAAGTATATATATATATATGTAAATGTATCAATTTTTAAAGTCGGCATGTTGAAGGCTTATGAAACACATACACAACACGTATCAACATGCATGCATCACACGTATATTAGCAATGATGATTCTCAAATTTTATATAATATTATTTTTATTATTTTATTATTATAATTAATTTAGTAGCTTAACACGTTTTTCTCTTATAACTTTTAAAATATAACGTTCTACGAAGTTTCAAATATGTCATTGGGACGAGCTTATTTTTCTCTATGAGTCGACCCAAGTTTCGTTAAAAACAGAGTACGTTTAAATATAATGTATTATTATATTTAAAATATTTAAACGGTCTCTTACGACACTAAAATTTGTCTAAAAACTTATAATTTTGAATAGTAATTTTACTTGTTACTTACTCGCTCAACAATATATGAAAGAAAAACTTCATATTTATAACTATTATATTAAAATTTGGGGTGTTACATTCTCCCCTCCTTACAGAAATTTCGTCCTCGAAATTTAGCTTTACTTAAAAAGGTGAGGATACTTTTCTTTCATCTTGTTTTCCAATTCCCACGTATACTCGGGTCCATAACGTGCATTCCACTTGACCTTAACTAGTGGGATTTCTTTTCTGCGCAACTTTTTAATCTTCCTATCTTCGATGAGTAGTGGTTCTTCGATGAAGTTCAACTTTTCGCTAACATGCACATCTTCCAAGGGTATTTGTTGTGCTTCATCTACTAAACATTTTCTTAAATTTGACACGTGAAAAGTATCATGTATACCTGCCAGTTGCTCGGGGAGCTTTAATCGATATGCTACCGGTCCTACTTTGGCCGTTATATCGAATGGTCCAATGTATCGGGGTTTGAGCTTTCCTTTCTTTCCAAACCGGATCACTCCCTTCAATGGTGCTACCTTTAGCATCACTTTATTTCCTATTTGAAATTCCAGGGGTTTACGTCTCTGATCTGCATAACTCTTTTGTCTGTCTTGAGCATTTCTCATTCTTTCTTTGATCTGTTGAATCTTTTCTGTGGTCTCGATAATGATTTCTGGTCCTGACAATTGACTTTCGCCTACTTCTGCCCAGCAAATAGGAGTTCGACACTTTCTCCCGTATAAAGCTTCATAAGGTGTTGCTTTAATGCTGGCGTGATAACTATTGTTGTAAGCAAACTCGATGAGTGGCAGATGATTATCCCAACTACCACCAAAATCAATCACACATGCCCGAAGCATGTCTTCTAATGTCTGAATAGTCCGTTCACTCTGCCCGTCTGTCTGCGGGTGATAAGCAGTACTTAAGTTAAGCTTGGTTCCCAATTCATGTTGAAAACTTTGCCAAAACCTAGAAGTGAAACGACTATCCCTATCTGATATGATTGATACAGGCACTCCATGCCGCGAGACTATTTCTTTGATGTAAATTTGGGCAAGCTTGTTCATCTTGTAGTCCTCACGAATAGGCAGAAAATGTGCAGATTTCGTTAGTCTGTCTACAATTACCCAAATGGTATCATAACCATGACTTGATCTTGGAAGCTTTGTAATAAAGTCCATGGTAATTTTCTCCCATTTCCATTCAGGAATCTCTGGTTGCTGTAGATAACCTGATGGCTTTTGATGTTCTGCTTTCACCTTAAGGCAGGTGAGACACTTTTCTACGTATCGAGCGATAGATCGTTTCATTCCCGGCCACCAATAGTCACTTCTTAGGTTTTTATACATCTTGTCACTACCGGGATGGATAGAATACTTAGACTTGTGGGCTTCCTCTAAGATTATATCTTGCAGTCCTCCAAAATTAGGAACCCATATCCTATTGTTAAGTCTTAGGATATTATCATTTCCGACTGTCAACAACTTTAGTCTCCCAATCATTCTTTCTTTCACTTGGTTTTCTCTTAGAGCTTCTTGTTGTACATTCTTAATTTGATTTATGAGACTAGTTTTAACATCTATTCTAGATGCATGAATTCTTATAGGTTGGGGCTTCTCCTTTCTACTTAATGCGTCAGCTACTACATTAGCCTTACCTGGATGGTATTGGATCTCACAGTCATAATCACTTAATAACTCCATCCAGCGTCTTTGACGCATATTAAGCTCTTTCTGCTCGAATATGTGTTTCAAACTTTTGTGATCAGTGTATATAGTACATTTTGCACCGTAGAGATAATGTCTCCAAATTTTTAGTGCAAATATTACAGCACCAAGTTCTAAGTCGTGGGTCGTGTAGTTTCGTTCGTGGGTCTTCAACTGTCGAGAAGCGTAAGCAATTACCTTGCCTCTTTGCATGAGTACACATCCCATACCATAATGAGACGCATCACAGTAGACTGCAAAATCTTCAGTTCCTTCAGGAAGTGATAGTATTGGGGCGCTACACAACTTCTGTTTCAATGTGTTAAAGGCTTCTTCTTGCTTAGGTCCCCAACTAAACCTAGAAGCTTTCTGGGTTAACGTTGTTAATGGCATAGCAATCTTGGAGAAGTCTTGAATAAATCTTCTATAGTATCCTGCTAATCCAAGAAATCTTCTGATTTCAGTAGGATTCTTCGGCACTTCCCATTTCTTGATAGCCTCAATTTTCATAGGATCAACTTGTATTCCTTGTTCATTGATTACGTGGCCTAGGAATTGAACTTCACGTATCCAAAACTCACATTTGGAAAACTTTGCATAAAGTTTTTCTTTCTTAAGCAATTCAAAATTGCTCTGAGGTGTTGTTCATGATCTGTCTCGTTCTTAGAGTAGATCAGAATATCATCGATAAATACGATCACGAACTTATCGAGATACGGTTTACAAACTCTATTCATAAGGTCCATGAATACTGCAGGTGCGTTGGTAAGCCCAAACGGCATTACCAAAAATTCATAATGACCGTACCTAGTCCTGAAAGCAGTCTTAGGTACATCTTCTGGCGTGACCTTTACCTGATGATATCCAGATCGTAAGTCTATTTTTGAAAAATAACTTGCTCCTTGCAATTGATCAAATAGATCATCAATCCTTGGTAAAGGATACTTATTCTTTATAGTGACTTTATTCAAGTCTCTATAATCAATGCACATACGCATTGTTCCATCTTTCTTTTTAACAAACAGAATGGGTGCTCCCCAGGGCGAAGAGCTTGGCTGAATAAACCCTTTTTGAAGTAGTTCTTCTAGTTGCTTCTTGAGTTCTTGCATTTCTGTTGGGGCTAGTCTGTATGGTGCCTTGGCAATTGGTGTTGTCCCAGGTACTAAGTCAATCTGAAACTCCACTTGTCTATCAGGTGGAAGTCCTGGGAGCTCATCCGGAAATACCTCAAGGTATTCCCGTACTACTGGCACGTCTTCAATCTTCTTATTCTTTGTGGTGTTTACACAATAGGCCAAAAAGGTAATACACCCTTTTCTCATATCTTTTTGTGCTTGTGCTATCGTGATGAGATTATTAATCTTTTCAGTGCGATTTCCTAATACGGTTAACCGTTTGCCGTTGGGTAACTGGAGTCGGACAATCTTTTTATCACATACTATTTCTGCGTTATGTAGGGCTAACCAATCCATTCCTACAACTACATCAAATTGTCCTAACTCCATAGGCATTAAATCAATAGGAAATGGATGATCATTCAAATTTATGATACAGTTTTTGAAGATATCGACGATTTCCTTTTGACTCCCATCAGCCATTTCTACTATACAAGTATGGTTTAATTTTTGTGATTCTTGATTCAAATAGGGCCTAAAGGTATTTGATACTAAACTTCTATTGGCACCAGAATCAAATAATACTCGCGCATGTATATTATTGACAAGATACGTACCAGTAATCACATCTGAAGCATTACGAGCTTCCTCAGTGGTTAACACGAATGCGCGCCCTTTAGGTTTGTTTGGTTGTTGATTGTTGTCATGTTGTAGCTTTGGACAATTGGGTTTCATGTGTCCTGGATCTCCACATTCAAAACACTTTCTTTTCTCCTTACATTCTTGAAGAAGATGTCCAGTCCTTTTGCAATTAGGACATGGTTGTGTGCGGCACGGCCCTGAATGATTTTTCTTGCAAAATCTACATTGAGGCATTTCTCTAGGTTTCTTAAAGTTGTTATTTCTGGTGTCACCTATTCTTTCATCCCATTTTCTTTTTGGTGTAGGAGATTCAGCTTGTCGTCGTAACATCTCGACAGCCATGATAGCGCCAGCTTCAACCGTTTCTGAGAAAGTTTTAGGGGATTTGGATTTAATGAAGATCCTCATTTCAGATGGCAAACCCCAGATGAACCTGTTGATCAGTTGTTCCTCAGTTGTGGCTAGATGAGGAACCAATCGAGATATTTCATTAAAACGAGTAACATACTCTCTGTATGTCTTGTTTCCTAGTTTTAACCGGAAGAACTCCACCTCCAGTTGTTCAGTTTCACTAGGAGGACAAAATTTAGCAAGAAACTTATGAACAAATTCCTCCCAGTTCATATCCTTAACTTTTTCTTTACCCTCAGTTCGGACTATAATATTCCACCAATGAAGGGCTTCACCTTCAAACATATGTACAGCGAAACGTACTTTGTTATGATTATTACAGTCACAAACATCCAATACTGACTCAATCCGGTTGAGCCAGTCTTGGGCTTCTACGGCTCCTTTTCTCCCGTCGAATGGAGGAGGTTGACAAGACATGAAATGTTTATAAGTGCACTCCTTTGATTTGATTTCCTCCATTCTTTCCATTTCTTGTACAGGCGTAAAAGTAGACGAGCTTTCTTCAAGTCGTTCTTTTGATTTATCAGCATTAATATTTTGTACATTTGTTAATATCTTTGCAACTTCCATTGCAATATTATGGATAGCTTCATCATTTAGAACTGGGTTCATACTAGATCGAGATCTAACACTTTGGGAGGAAGTTCGACCCCTATGAGAACCTTCCCCTCCTCTGCTGTTAGCTTGTTCGTGTCTCAATTCTTGTTCATTTCTATGTTCAGACATTGTATCTTCCTATGGTAATATAATTATACAGTAGTTACTATTGTGCTAAACACATTTATAAAATAATAATTATATAACACAGAATCACTTATATCACATATATTCAAGAAAGAAATAGGCATAAGATAAAATATTATTTCATCTTATGTTATCCTAAGAAGCATATAAGTACTTTTTCTAAAACCTTGTTATTTGGTACAATCTGAATCTTGCATTAATCTTATAAAACATTAATGGTTAAAGCTTAGGCATTCCTATAATACCTAATTCGCTAAAACCTCAGGCTCTGATACCAACTGTGACACCCCACCCATGACCCGAGCGGGCGTCAACAATTGATACAACTTATAGCGGAAGCTAACTGAGTTTTCATTACAAACTATAATATTATCAACTTGTTACACTACTATTTTAGAACAGTATTTTGAAACAAACTAAAATAAAACTTCTTGGTCTTCTAGACTTTTTATCTTTAAGCAGCTTTTAAGCATTTCCTTAGGGGTTACCTGTGATACATATACTCAAAAAGACGTCAGCTAATGCTGGTGAGCTCATGCTATACAGTTTATAACAATTTATAAAATTAACTTTGACATGCATACAATATGGGTTATGATATTTGGGTCCATAGGCACAGTGCCTTCCCTGGTTTTACCACAACCACCGGCAGCGGGTTTGTCAGACCCTCCCGGCCGTCAAATAGGTATGAGCATGTGCCTGATGCATACGAGGAACCCTATCCTCTTTTCAGCCAATTCGACACACCCCATTAAATATATCAGGATCCTGTATACCCCTACCGACCCGTGCATATATGTATACATTATAATTATTACCAGTACAGACAGAACGAGTATATTATCACAGTTTTGAAAACAGTCATGATAACTCACCTTGGCTTTAAGTATTACTGAGACAAATAGATAGTTTCAGAGTTGTATTCCTGATTAGAATTGAGACAAGTCTTAGCAACTAGTTATGCAAGAAAATACTACCTAGTAATAATCATGATTGGTTTGGATAACATTTACCTTGTTTAAGCATGGTTGATCAATCCATGCCTAATCAAGGTTAGGCTACCCAATACCTACCACGATTATAATTCCAAATTCTACTTAATAATATATTAGGTCTTAAACATATAATTAGAATCTTAGAGATTACAAAACTATATACTAATTATACACCAAATCTTAAATCTATAAATATAACTACAACATAAATACATACCTGAGTAACTAGTTGACGTTTGAAAATTATCAATGTAAAGTTGTGTACTAAGTATATATATATATATATGTAAATGTATCAATTTTTAAAGTCGGCATGTTGAAGGCTTATGAAACACATACACAACATGTATCAACATGCATGCATCACACGTATATTAGCAATGATGATTCTCAAATTTTATATAATATTATTTTTATTATTTTATTATTATAATTAATTTAGTAGCTTAACACGTTTTTCTCTTATAACTTTTAAAATATAACGTTCTACGAAGTTTCAAATATGTCATTGGGACGAGCTTATTTTTCTCTATGAGTCGACCCAAGTTTCGTTAAAAACAGAGTACGTTTATATATAATGTATTATTATATTTAAAATATTTAAACGGTCTCTTACGACACTAAAATTTGTCTAAAAACTTATAATTTTGAATAGTAATTTTACTTGTTACTTACTCGCTCAACAATATATGAAAGAAAAACTTCATATTTATAACTATTATATTAAAATTTGGGGTGTTACAGTATCCTTGAACAACTAGTCTAGCCTTGTTCTTGATGATAATGCCTCTATCATCCTTCTTATTCCTAAACACCCATTTGGTTCCAGTGGTAGTCTTTCCATAAGGAAGAGGACAAAGGTTCCAAACTTTTTGCCTTTTGAATTGAAGCAACTCTTGTTGCATAGCTTCAACCCAACTTCCATCCTTTAGAGCCTCATCAACTTTCTTTGGCTCTATCTGGGATAAGAAACAAGAGTGAAGATAAACATTTGCTTCATGGGTTTGTCCTCTTGTTCTTACCCCTATGACAACATCTCCAATGATGTTTGTGGTGGGGTGAGACTTGTGGATCCTAAGCTGAGGGATCACAGCAAGTTGCTGAGAAAGATCTAAATTTAAGAAATTTAGATCTGGCATAGATGATTCACCCTCCACATCATCACACTTATCAAGATTGACTTGATCCAATGAGTGTGTGACATCATTGATGTTGTCATCTATGGTGTGGTTATTAGCATCAAGGAATTCTTGATCACTTTCACCATCACCATTGTTGTCTTACACAATTGAGGCATCTTTGTCTGGTTGTGGAGCCTCTGAGCTGGAATTTGAAGGCACCCCAGATGTATCAGCTGAGTTTGTCATTATAGTGCTGATAGAAACCTCATTTGCTGAAGTAGTTCCAACTAGAGCTGAAGATGTATGAGTTGAAGGTCTTCCTAGCTCAAATCTTGGATTAGGATCACCTGTATTTAAATTTTCTGCAGATCTTGAAACATTCTCACAAAATTTGTTAAAACAGTTGGTAACTAAATCAAGATCAAATAGCCAATCAGGAACGGAACCAGCCACACAGGGTGTGTGTTCATTGAAAGTCACATTGGCTGACTCCTCAACAATTCTAGTTATGAGATTGTACACTCTATAAGCCTTAGCCTGAGAAGAGTATCCAATGAAATGTCCATAATCTGATTTCTCAGCAAATTTGACAATTTGATCTTTGGTATTCAAGATGGTGCAAGGACATCCAAATGACCTGAGAAAGCCAATGAAAGGTTTTCTCTTGTGCCAAAGTTCATAAGGAGTCTTACCATGTGTCTTAACTACTAAAACTCTGTTTTGCACATAGCAAGCATAGTTTACTGCCTCTGCCCAGAAGGTGATGGGCAGTTTAGAGTCGGACAACATAGTTCTTGTAGCTTCAATTAGTGTCCTGTTTCTCCTTTTAGCAACACCATTTTGCTGAGGAGTCTTGGGAGCACTATATTGTCTTGTAATACCTTTTTCATCACAAAATACATCAAGGGTTTGATTCTTGAATTCAGTCCCTTGATCACATCTTATAGTTTGACCTTGTGATCACTTTGATTCTCAATTTTTAAGATGAAATTCTTCAGAATCTCAGGGGTCTCATCCTTAGTTCTAAGAAAGAAAACCCAAGTGAATCTTGTAAAATAATCTGTGATCACCAAACAATAAGAGGTCCTTCCTAGACTCATTACACTGGTGGGGCCAAAGAGATCCATATGTAATAAGTGTAGGGGAGTAGTGATGGAGTTCCTTTCCTTAGGCTTGTGAGATACCTTATGTTGCTTCCCTTTTAGGCATTCAACACAATGATAATCACTTTTAAACTCTTTCTTTGGTATTCCAGTTACCAAATCATGTTTAATTAGTTTATTCATGTTCTTAAAGTTTACATGGCACATTCTTTTATGCCACAAGAAAGACTCATCACTATTGGCTTTAGACAGAAAGCATGAAACTTCTCCAGAGGGAGATGTTTCTTGCAAGTCCATCTTGTACATGTTCCCTTTTTTGAGGGCTCTAAGCAAGATGTGCTCATGAGGAATGACCACTCCAGGCTTGAGAACAATGCACTCATGCTCAGTAAAGAGCATGTTATGACTCTAATCACAAAATTAGGATACACTCAGAAGATTGTACCCAAGCTCCTCGACAAAGTTTACCATTTCAATGCTGAGCTTACCATTTGTGACCTTGCCCCTTCCAGAAATGTAACCACCTTCATCTCCTCCAAAAGCAACTGGCCCTCCATCAATCCTCTCAAAGTTATGGAGTAGTGACCTATTGTCTGTCATGTGCCTGGAACAGCCACTATCAATGATCCAGACATTCTTGTTTGTCTTGAGCTATTCCTGCCCAAAGAAAATGATTAGTTACATTTGGAAACCCAAGCCTTATTTTTCTTGGGCTCACTAAGTATAATAGAAGGTAATGCAACAATAATAGATCATATGGTTGTGCTAGGAGGATCTTGAGCTGTTGTTGATGGAGAATTTTCAGTCACTTGGTCTTTCTTAGACTTCCACACCACCTTTGGAGTCTTGAACTTGACCTTCAAAACTTCGGAAGCTTTTGGGACTTCAGAAGTTTTGATGAATGAACCTTCGGAAGATTCTGCAGTCACTACAGCAGACTTTAGTGCTTCGGAAGAATTCCTTTCTTCCGAGACCAACTTCTCTTCCAAAGGTAATTTTCCATTTGCCTTCTTCTTAGATTTGGAGCTTCCGAAGGAAATAAATTTTCCTTCCGAAGCTTGAATCTTCTTGGAACGCTTTGAAGTCTTTGTCTTGGTCATATGGACAGTACTTTTAGGATTGTATAGACAATCCTTAGCAATGTGAGAGGTACTTTCACACATGACACACAACATTTTCTTCTTCACAAGAGTCTTCTTTTGAGAACAAGACTGTCTTTGGTCACATCCCTTCTCCACCTTCATCTCTGTAGATGCTGAGACAGTTCTTATGGGCTAGGAACTGTTCTTGGAGCTTGATGGTCCAGGCTGTGCAGCAGTGGTACACAGCAGATCAGTCTTCTTCTTGGTACTGAGATGATTTGAACAAGAACCAGAACTCTTAGCTGAAGAGTTTTGGTTGATGTCTTCAGTCTTTACTACTTCAAACCCTGCAGAACTAAAAACTTTTTTCTGCTTAGAGTCAAAAGTAGCCTTGATCTCTTGAGCCTTGCTTTTCTTTTGCTCTTCCTGATCAAGTTCTTTCTTATTGAATTGGTCATCACAGTAATCTTCTTCTCCTCAGAAGGATAGTGGCCCTTCTTAGAATCCTCCTCTTCACTCTTCTCAGAGGAATTCTTTACTATCTCTTCTTCATCCTCTTCACTTATAGGATCCATGAGAGGAAGCTCATCTTTACAAGTTCTACACCTAGGAGATCTTACAAACAAGATTGTGTGTGGAGGAGCTATCTCATTGAATCCTAGTCCCTGTCTATTTTGATAACACACCTTGTTGTGCAGGGATGAGGATATCATGTTCTTGAAGGTCTCTTCTTCAAGAACACTCTTTTCTGCCCTGGCTTTGCTGATCACAAGCTCAGCCTGGCACTCAGTCAGCTTGGTTATGAGATCTTTGATTTGAGATCCTAAAATCTATATGCTCATGTTTTAGAACTAAAATGGTTTCCTCTAAGTCATCTATCTTTAATTTATAATCATTTTCTGACTTTCTAAAATCAGATTTTAAAATATTTAAGGACTCAAGATCAGATCTCATCTCCAAGTTATAGGACATGTATCTATTAACTTTAGCAATGCATTCCGGAGTACAGAGATGTTCCAATACCTTGGCTTCATCATGATCTGCCATTAGTGCTTGGTTTGGAGAAGCATCTTCCACCTAAAAGCTCCAGTCAAAGCCTCCTTCTTCAACAGCAATAACAGCTTGTTGCTTTGGCTTCTTATTCTGAGGGGCTTTCTCAGTGTAGTTTGGTGTGGTTTGTGCTTGGCCACCATTTGTTTTAGGTGCCTTACACTCCAGATCAAAGTGGCCCATAAGGTTACAGTTGTAACACTTGACTTTGCTTTTGTCCAAGCCAAACTTTCCACTGGTTGCATTGCTTGGAAACCTCCTTCCAGTTCTCTTGTAGAACTTCTTGGCTCTGTGAGTGAGAAGCGCCATCTGCTGGACTATTTCCATATATTCCAGATCATCTGGATGAATACAATCCAGGTCTTCAAGAGTGAAAAGAGAGTTCCCACAACTTTCATCAGAAGACATAAAGGCTTGAGAAGAGCTTGTCTCTTGAAATGGGCTTCCTTGAGTGTAGTTCTCCATGGGTGTCTCTGGGAAGGTGATGAAAGGACCCTTTGGTGAATTGTCAGGGTAGCATATGAGATGATGTTGGGGTTCTATGCTATCCCTTTCAACCACGTGTAGGGTTGAACCCAATTGATTGTTGGAGTTGCCAGATGAACCTTGCATGTTCATCTCCATCTGGTAGCCACTGAGAATCCCATATAACTCTGTCAGAGTAAGAGTTTTGAGATTTTCAGTCCTCTTGATCACCACACAATAGTGTGTCCATTGCCTAGGAAGTGAGGACATGAACTTCCTTACAATGTCTCTATTCTCAAGAGGAACTCCTCCATCCACAAGGGTATCCACTATCTCAACATACCTGAAGTATTGCTGAGTCATGGTTTCACCTATTTTGAAGGTGAAGTTTTCAAACTGCTGCTTCAGGAGATTCTTCTTGTTCTCCTTGGCTTTAGAGGAGCCTTCATACATCAGTTTTAGTGCATCCTACAGCTGTTTAGCTGTTTTGCACTTCTTGAAACCTCTGTACATAGAGTTTGGAAGGGCAGTTTGAAGGGCTGTCATGGCTTTCTGGCAATCTTACTCTCTTCCTATCTTCATCAGAGTAGTTAGCCACATCTTTGGGAGTCATACCAGCACCAGTAGCAGAAGGAGTGCTGGGTATAAAAGGTCCATTTTCAACAGACTCCCACATTCTTGAGTCTAGAGACTTGATGAAACCTTCCATTCTCATACACCAGGTATCAAAGTCATCAAGAGTGATCAGTGGGGACTTGTTCATGGTTCCAGTTTCCATATCAGTCTTGGAAATGGCTGCCATTTGAAAGTTTAGTATTTGTGTGTGTGAGGGATCTTAAGATGGTGAGATCTTATATCAAGAGCCTGAAAAAGCTTTGATACCAATTGCAGGATCGGTGAAGGATGGTCACTTACAACACAACAACACAAAGAGGAGATTAACCAAACTTTAATCAAACAGTAAACTGGATTAGCCACATGTATGATACTAAGAACACAAGTAATGAGTAAGAGACAGAACAAGAGAACACAAGAGATTGGGTTTCAAGGATGCAGTATATTGCTTTCTCAAGTTCTATCATAAGTGTTACAAAGCATAAAGAAAGATACAAGAACATGGAATACTTATACTACAACCTACAGCCGGCTATACTTTGAAAGCCAGCTGGATACAATTGACTAGACACAACCAAAATCAATTGTAAAATCAAAAGGCATATCTGCCTTTTGACTTGTGACTATGACATGCCATAGCTCACATCTTAATATATTACAAAAAGGATAAAAGTACATAAAGTAGAAAGCATGGACTCAAGACCTCAATGTACAGTTACCAAAAGCATGGACCTTCCACCAACTCATGTAAGTTGGTGACTTTACAGAGTTGCAGCGGAAAAGTGGTCCAGCTTTATGGTAAAGTACACCAGATAAAGGCATATCTCTAAAAGTCTTCGGAAGAAATCTGCCTTCACTAATTGGCTTCGGAAGACTTTGTCTTTGAAGCTTCGGAAGACTTCACTTTTGGCTTCGGAAGATTTTACACTTAGAATATTTCTAGTGCATGATGTAAAACTTACGTAGCATTTCTACTTCAGTTCTTTAGTGCATGCTTGCAGAGAGACTTTGGATGTTTTGTGTTGCATCAGACTTATAGGAATCCTTACAGAATCCTTTATTCAGTAATTCCTGAAGTTGATTCATTAATTCTTTTATTTATGTTGGTGCTAAACGATACGGTGCCTTAGCAATAGGGGCAGTCCCTGGTACTAATTCAATCTTGAATTCTACTTGACGAGGGGGTGGCAAACTGGGTAATTCTACAGGAAATACATCTGGATATTCATTGATGAATAGTAACATTTTCTAAATTCATCCTATCTAGTTTTGTATCAACTACATGGGCTAGGAAAGCTAAGCATCTCTTTCTTAAACATTTCTAAGCTTTCTTACATGAAATTATTTTCATAGCACCTCTAGGTTTCTCACCATATAAACAGAGAGTTCTATTTCCTTTAATCAAAGCAATTTTTATCATTCTCTTACCACATGTAATTTCAACCTGATTCTTACTTAACCAGTCCATACCCATAATAATATCAAAACCTCCTAGTTCAATAAGAATCAGATCTATATCAAAACAGTGCTCATCTAAATTTAAAATACAGTTAGGAATAATTTCACAAGCTTCAATTATCTTTACATCAGCTAATTCTATCATATACTTACTTTTCAGTTTCTCCGAGGTTAGATTAAGTAAAGGTTTAAATGTATTCGAAACAAAACTACGATTTGATACTGTATCGAATAATACTGTTGCGTACTGATTGTTAATGAGAAACGTACCCGTCACTATTTTTGGTTCATGTCGGGCTTCTTCAGCTTGCAACACAAATTGTGACATCCAGTAATTTTACGTTACCAAACTCCGTTAGTTCTGTTACGTCTTGCATACACGTGTCATGAGCACACACTAGTTGTCGTATAACGTTGGTGACCCGATAATAGTTAATAATGTTAAATTAATGATAATTTAACTGATTATGTGATTGTTGTGTTATGCTTATGTGTTTACGCGATTTAGATGTTAACGGTGAATTTTATCGCGTAACGTGGAAACGTGTGTATTAATTCGTATGTTTTGTGTTTAGTAAAGATAAAACATGTAATTATTATTATTAGTCTATATGTTTATTAATCTAGTTAGAAACACTTTTAAAAAGAGTTAAAGCTTAATCTTTATGAAAAATACAAATGCAAGGGTTAAAGGGTAATTATTGTAAATTAATTAAAACAAAATCCCAACCCTGATCCCCACCTCCCATTCGGCCGCGACTTCATCCCCATACCCCCTCCCTCACGAAATTCGACCAAAAGCAAGCAAAGAAACCTCGGATTGGATCGATTTCAAGCATTAGAAGGCAATAGAAGCATCAAATCTTGTTCCTTTGCAAGAATTAAGGTTAGTTTTGATGTTTATGTGGGGTTTTTCAAGTTAGCCGAAACCCTAGGTTCGAAAATCTGAGATTTGATGTTGATTTTTGTTGTTTGATGATGTTATCATGTTAGTTAGATTGTATACATGTTAGTTAACGTCGATTATGCAAGAAAGTTACGTTTTTGACGTGTTGTTCATAGGTTACTAAGAATAGTAACTTTATTTTTCATGATATGATGATTTGATGATGAAATGATGTTGTTGAAGGGTTTGTGATGGTGTATGTATGATAGATTGATGATATGGATGCTAGAAAACTAAGAATTAATGTTGTAGTTCATAGATTTCCAAAAGTAGAAACTTTTGATCATGAAGGTTAGTGAATTATGATGTTTGGATGTTGTTGATCATCCTTAGATGTTGATATGAACTTGAATTGGTGTATTATTAATGAATTCATGAATACATTGGGTGTTTGATAGATTTTGGGATGTGCTTTCCCAAAAGGGAAACTTTATTTGCAAAAAGCAGAAAGATGATAGTTTGAGCATGTTTGGGATATTAGGAGCATGTTAGTATGTTCATGGATGATTTCTAATGTGATAGAATATGTTAATTTAGTTGTATGGAGTGCTTGGATGATCATGTGTGATGTATGGACTTTGATGATCATGTATGATGTTGAAGGTTGATTAGTAATTAAGGCATCATGTTTGGGACTGGAAATTGATTATTGTGGTGTATGTTGAATGCAATGAACATGGTTAATGAATATGATTGTGATCATCATACACGCGTGCGAATCTGAGGCCCCTACTTAGTAGGATTGGAAGGGTTTAGGATGTGAAGTCGTGAGTGGCTTCACATGGCATGTAGTGCGTGATTTGATCTTTGTGTGGCGTGTTAGTTATGTTATAACTAGTGGGCATGTTAATGTTTTAGATTCGCATGTATGATACTTAGTGGTATGATGATCTAAGTAATGCATTGGGTAATGTAGCACCACATGTGATCATTTGAATGTTAACCATGTATGTTTTATGTTCACGTTTGCTTAATTGAATTATAACTCATGATGTCACCAACGGGTCAAACAGGTCAACAGGGTCAAACGTTTATGTTTTCTGAAACCGTGAGTTTTTGGTTGTGGTGTGCTTAGGGTTCCACATGTTCTCTGTTTACATGTAATTATGTACTTACATGATCTAGGTAACCTCTGAAGGTTGTCTGTCCATTTTTTCTTCCAAGTAAACCCTAAGTATTTGTTACGCATATCAGGTGAGTTCATGCCCCACTCTTTACTTAATCTCTTTTTAGGGAGATAGCATACTGGTAATTTACAAACGCTTTATATATTTAAGTTGTGTATAATATTAATATAGTGTTGTTTATCATGGAAAAGTACTCACACTTTCGAATTGTTAATACTGAATAGCGGGGAAACTTGGGTAGTACTACTGGGTCTGACGAGCCCCACCTGTGTGACTCGAGGTCAACCAGGTGCAATATGTCCTAATGAACATTGTCACGACCTGATAAGTTGTGACAGGAGGCAACTACTTATCATAGTCAGCTTCAATTGCGAAATCACTACAAATTAATATTTATTGTTAATAGATTAGCTATCTGTTACAATACACTACTTATATATCACAACTGTTAAATTGTTTATATTTGAACGTCAACTCTTGAACTCACTAACCATTGTGTTGACATTTTTAGTATGCTATTCTCAGGTCGTTAACTCAGCTTGCCAATAGGAGCACAACACGGGTCCAGCATGCATCCTAAGGCTTTATTTCATAGACAAATTGTTTATCTTTTATATATGGGTTTTAAGCATTGGGATGGCGCGTGTTTGCCATATTATGCATTCATTTACCTTGGGTTTGTCTTGTTTTTGAAAAACGCTTCCGCATGGTTTTAAAGTTTGAACTTTGGTTGGTTTTATCTTAAATGTGGCATATAGAGTCGTTCTGAGTAACTATTGACTGTGATCCTGGTTTGTTCACACGCCTCGCGGTAAAACCCCGCACGTGGATTTTGAGGGTGTGACACAAATGCTCTTCCACGGGGGTTGTTTTGGTTGACTGGGCTTTGCCTTTTAGTTGTGGACACTCGTTGCGAAAATGATTCTCATTTTCATATTGATAACAAACTGGTTTAGGGTTTCCAGATCCCTTACATTCTCGGGATATGTGTCCTTTATTTTTCAGTTGTAACAAATCACAATCATGCATTTACCATAATGGTACCTCTGGCAAGTATTGCACCATGGTTGTCTTTCTGTCTGTGGTTTCTTAACTTAAACAACTCCTAGGAAGTTTCTTACTAGGTTTATGGCTACCTTTTTGTTATGGTTTTCTCCAAACTTCCTTCCTGGGTTACTGTTGTTCCATTTCCTCTTATATCCAATTCATGAATTTGCTAGCGATCCGTTCCTAATCATTTCGTCTATCAAAATTCCTTCTAAAGTCACTACATCCCGAAAAGTTTTTGGAATCGCAGATTTTACCATTCCTCTTATATGTGGTACTAAACCCCAGATGTATCTTCCTATCCTTTTTGTTTCTGGAGTCACTAAATGTGGTACTAACCTAGAGAGTTCATTGTTCCTATCCATATACTCCCGATGTGCTGCATCTTTCAATTCTAATGTCAAAAATTCTGTTTCAATTTTCTCTATTTCATTATAGGGGCAATATTTATCAATTACTAAATTCCTGGATTCTTCCCAGCTTAACCCGTTCATAACGTGCCTTCCTTTGGTTTGAATCTCTATTTTCCACCAAGATTGTGCTTCTCCCTTAAAGGAATGTGAAGCAAACATGGTTTTGTAGTTATCAGCACAGTTACTAATATCCAACACTGATTCCATTTCATCTAACCAGCGTAAGGCTTGTATTACTCCTCCTTTCCCATCAAATTCTCAGGATCTGCATGACATGAAAGTCTTATAGGAACATCCTTTCCTAATTCCATTTACAACTTCTTCCTCTTGGCGTTCTCCTATGTTGGCATTTTTTGGTTCTTCGTCTCCATGCGGTGCAACTCCAAATTTAAGGTTTTGTTGTAGTTGAGCTATTAATGTAGGCATTGCAGCTTCCAATTGTTGAGTCACTAACTGAGAAATCCTTTCATTCTCATTTGTAGTGGCATTTACCGGCGGAGTTTCCTTTCCGAGTCTAGTTCTTGGTCGTCCAACTCGTGCAGTTCTTCGTACAGGTTGAGTGTTCCTTTTTGGCGGCATGTTTCACTGTATTTAATCGTATTAATATTTTTAAGAGGACAAAAATATATATATGAATATAAGTTTATCTAGAACATAACAATTAGCAGTCACAAAACAAAGAGTATATTTCATTATATTCTTATTCTTATACGTTTAGGGTTACCATATCAGGTTTAAGATTTACTATAGCTCTAATCTCTACAAAATCAATCCCATATCTTTGTGAAGATACTTTTCTTGCATGCTTTTATATTTTTGACATCTTTTGAAATGTCTGAATTCCTCGTTGTATCTTCTTAACCTTCTCAAGGATTTGTTGGGTTGTTTCTATCTGACAATCTTCCAACTTTTGTCTTTTGATTTCTTTTTCTTTAGTCTCAGAATCATTTAGTTGGGCTGCTGGTGTTACTTCAGATGTCAGGGGAAAAGTTTCTGGGTTTTGTTCTTCTAATTTTTTATCTTAGTAAAAAATCTTTCGCCAAATCGTACCCTTTTCTTAGGGGTCTCGATCGTATAACCTCCGATGGTTACAGGTGCATGTCGAATATAAAACTTTGGCTTTGTGTTACTCTTGGTTTTGGGTTGGGAAATTTCCATATTGTTCCGAGGTTCTGGTTCTGGTGTTGTTTCCTTAAGGTTGCTATGGTCCGAACACTCCGAGGGATCAGTTTAACTATAGCAACTATCTGAATTATAAGTACTCATAGCTGCAAAAAATCTAATAGGATACTAATCAAAACAATTAGTCAAGCAGATTCATCAAATGTTTCATATTCACATATCATCTATATATATAATAAAACAAATTTTTATTCTATTATCTAATTTATAACTTAGAAATTAAACATATATACATGAAATCATAGAAATTTCCTATTTATTCCTTTCTCATCAGGGTTTGTTATCACATAAACATATAAGTTTTTAATCACGCTGCTAATTATTATCATACGAGCTTATGGTTATAGTCTAGGCATTTTACAATACCTAATTATCTATAACCAATGGCTTTGATACCAACCTGTCACATCCGGACGAAAGCGTGAAATGTTTGGGTGTGACTTTTTAGCTCAGAACACATTGATTACAAAGTAAATGCAACAAATATTATAATAGGTGATATATCATAACATTAACGTAGATAAATATGAGTTCGGGTTACATCACGACTAAACTTTTCAAAATCTAACATAACCCTATTACAAGAAGTTTTCGTTAACTGCTACATCTTCAGTAGTAGTGGAAGTGAGCATCCACTGTCAAACTAAGATCATACATATTTACAGCTAACTTAACACAAGTTCTTCCCATCACCTCACCCCATCCATTGTACACATCAAATAAAAACATAATACTGTTAGTCATTTTGAATACCTGAAAAAGCATACTTAAAATAGTCAACATAATATTGATGAGAACATAGGTTTAATTACTAAACAAAATACATTGATGCAACAAAAATAAGATTACAACCAAACCTACTTATAAGCCAGGTGATTTATAACCGTCACAAATACAAATCATAAAATCAGATAATATAGCATCACAACACTCATCCTGTTGGTGCAGGAAATATTTTCCTAAGTAGCGCTACCTATATTACCACACAGTTCCTCATTCGAATTAATGGTTGTAGCTTATGGCATAATGACAGTAATCTTAAAAAGTATTATTTATATAAACATCAATCTCAAATTAGTATGTTTTTTCCACCAAAACGCATAAATGTAAAAATGGGGCTATGAATCTCACCTTAATTCCAGCAAAAATCCTATAAAATATTTATATATTAGAAATAAATCTTATTTCTTTAAAATTTTCTGCACTTATAAATAATTTTAAAACAGTAGTTACAATTATCTATATATCACCAAATTTGATAGTAGAAACATCTAAAAATCCAGATTAATATGTAAAAAGTTCAACTAATAATTATTTATAGATAATTTTCTAGAATTTTACATAATTCAAATAAATCAGTAGAAATATCTATGGATTTTCTAATTTTACCAAAATTTACCAGAATCAATATTCTGAAATCTATATTATCCCATAAATGTTTAGGTTATTAACTCATAATAGTAAATTTAATATGATTTTTACCAATTTTACATAAATTCACATAAACAGTTAAACAACTCTAAAAATTCCAAAATTCACACATACTGTTCTATACACGGAATCATAATTAATTTATATTTTTCATAATTTAACTCACCTTTTTCTATTTCTTCTTATTTTCTAATTACAGAATATTCTAAATTATAAAACTCAGTCATACCTACGAATTAAATTGTAGATACATGATGTTCCTAGTTTATGTACTTAAATATAAAAGTCTTTCATGTCTTATATATGTGTAATGTGATGATGAAATGAAATATGTTATATGTCTTGATGTTTAATTATCTTTGAATATTTCATATTATTAATGTCATATATATAAACATCATATATAGGTTTGAGGTTGTTGTACATAGTTCTTAGTCAATAATGATTAAGTAATGTGTTCAACTTAGTCGGGTGATTATTCATGCTAATGGACCATACTTATGGACCATACACATGAATATATCATGCTTATGGACCAGTCGCACGACTGAACCAGGATATTGGTTTAGTCATATGATTGAGACATAAGATTGACTCAGTCGCACGACTGAACCTTTAGTCGTGCGTATGAATCAACCACATGATTCAGTCGTACGACTGAACCATGCTAATGGTTTAATCGTATGAATGAAAACTACAAACCTATAAATACCACTTAATTCATGGAAAAACAGAACACTTTGAGAGAGACTTTGAATATTCATAAACCCTAGCCGTCTAGAGCGTCCTAAACAGCCAATCCAACTTCATAGTTCGATCTTGATCGATTCCTACTCATTCTTAACGTTTAGTTCATTGTTATATCGATCGGGTTATCATTCTCACTGATTGGATCGCCAATCAAATAGGATTCCGCACTATTTGATCTGGTTCACGCAGAATCCGTTAGTACTCCGTATGTACACGGTCCTAACATAAATCATGAAAGTTATTCAGCAATTCCTATAAAATATAAGATGCATCATATAATTTTTCCAGATATTTACCAGGTTCGGAGCTTCCATAAGAGAATTTCCTTTTATTACCTTGAATAAGTTATATAAATTAATTTACTTATTATTATTACACCAAAATTTACAGAATGTTATTTCTAATATTTTCTAACAAGTTCCTAATTTTATTCTCACAATCACAGTCATTTAAGTATTTAATCCAATTCATTAAAAATATTAGGGGTTTTATCCTTTTATTTGTAACCTTTTTGTTAAAACCTTTGATTATGAAGAGCTTTCTAGTTTTTAAATTTGAAACCTCCATTCTTACTGATTTTTAAATAAAAATCATATGTTGTGTGATTTCTCATAAACATTCTTGATGATTTATTTTCTAAGAGTTAGATTATATATGTTTATTTAAACACATATAAACTCCTAAAGTTTGTTAATGATAGACTTTTGAAATCTAACCTTTCTTGAAGAAGTAAACTAAAGTATTTGTTTCTTGATGATCCGGTTGAGGTGATCTCCTTGGTGCTTGATCTCAAGCTACTTGAAGTTGAGTCCAAGATGTTGATGGTTAAGAGTGATGATGATGAAAGGGTTGGAGTTGGTGATTTGAAAACTGAGAGGAAGAGAGTGATGGTGGCTTAGAAACCGAGAGATGGCTGCAGTGTAGTGACTTGTGGTTATGGTGGTTTACGGTTGTGTGCTTGTGGATGTGTAAAACCAAGAGAGAACAAGGGAGTAGAAGTGGGCTTGTGTTTAATGGACTGGTGGTTGTATGGAAACCTTCGGCCGAGAATTCATGTAATAGAGCCAACCATTATTACCTCTAGTGTTAGGGTGGTGAGGTGGTGGTTTTAGGAGGACTTAGTCGACCATTTAGGGATAGGTGGTGGGTTTGGGGTGTTGCTTGGTGTCTAGGTAGTGCTAGGTGTCCATTCTTTGTCTTAGTCACTAGATTAAGTTTAATCTTGTTAAGGATTTGTGTGAAGTCGCTAGATCGGTTGACATCCGAGCGTGTTCTTGACGGAAGGAAATAAAACCAAAAACCAAGAGACAAACAATAGAACGGACTATAATAAAATGGTTTCATTGATAAAACCTAATGATTACAAGCTCGTTACAACATAAGAATCACGACTCTTGGCAAGGGGAGATCGAGCATGATCTCCCCTCTCATCCGGCAGCACCTAGGCCCTGGGCACACTCTTAAAAACCTTACCTTTCTACACAATGAAACTGGTAGTTATAGGCCTCAGCCCATATCAGATGCGACTGGGCCCATTCGTACGATTGGGCCATGCGTATGGTTCAATCGTACGACTGGACCATACTTATGGTTCAGTCTTACAAATTGCCCAATCGCATCTCTCAGTCGCATGACTGGTCCATTAGCATGGCTCAGTTATACGACTGAGTCTCATTCGCATATGCTCCTGGGAATGACCCAGTTTCATGTGTTTACAACATATCAGGTGTATTACATTAAGCCTAGGCTATTCGACAAGCGACGGACACACTATATATGACAATATATTCTCCAACAAATTCCCCTTTGGACGTTGCTTGCGAATAGTAGAGAACACCTCTTACAATCTTCAGTCAATCTTTGCTCTGGTTTCCAATAGAATCAAACGAAAAACTATATTAGCCAATGTTGCCGATCCGTCAGGTTGCTACAGTATCCCTGAAAATGAATTTAGGCACAATAGCTTTCGTTTACTTTGCAGAACACCATCATAGCAGCAAGATTTCCCATATGACTAATTTTTCTAGATAATGACATGAACAGTTTTCCATTGCTTTAATCTTCACACAGACTAACCTGATTAACATTAACACCTGCAAAAATTCCCCCTCAAATTCAGCATATCCCAATATATAAACGTTGTGCTCTCCTGGCGTCTTCATACAGTGTATTGGGCAAAAAGTAGAAGGTTTCACTCCACAGCTGACAGTCTCAAGCAAATCAGCATACACAGATTCATCATCAGAAACCGGCTCACATCATCATTTTCTGATTGCATCTTCAATTTCTCTAAACATGGATTCCCCCCTAAGAGTCAAAATCCTCTCTGTGCGGATAAATAAAACTTGATTGGCCCATAAATAGTCAGATGCTCCTGACCACCCTACAAAATCAGCACCGACTGCTGACATCTTCTCTTCTCTCCTTTGTGTTCTAAGAACATTCATCTATTCTGGAAGTCCAACGAATAATGGGGTATCCATCGAACTTATTTGAAAAAGAAACCTCAGGATGAATGTGCTTTGCTCATCCTCAAATCTGTGCAAGAGGCAGTTCCAAACTCTTTTTTTTTGTCTGGAACACCGTTCATTCGTATGACATGGAGTACAATTATCACATTTGTGTGAGTGGATAATACGAATGATATCTTCATGAGACTGGTCATAAGACTGGTCAAGTAGCATGACTGGACATAAGACTGGTCCAGTAGCATGACTGGTCATAAGACTGGTCCAGTCACATTCCAGTCGTACGAATGGTTCAGTCGCATGGTCCAGCCGTACGAATGGTCCATTAGCATGGTCCAGTCGTACGAATGGTCCATTAGCATGGTCCAGTTGTACGAATGGTCCATTAGCATGGTCCAGTCGTGCGAATGGTCCATTAGCATGGTCAAGTCATAAGAATGGTCCATTAGCATGGTCCAGTCGTACGAACTGTCCATTCGCATGGTCCAGTCGCATGAGCGGATCTGCATGCAGATTTTCAGATCTGCAGCCGCCATGGCCGTCAAAAACCCTAATCTGATGAATTTTACATGAACCAAAACAAAATAGACATCATCAGATTTGTAAGGGTGATAAGAACGTGTTTCCGAATTTGATTTTAACCAAGAACCAACACACGTAACAAGATCTGAGCAAAACACGAAGAACACGAAGTGGGTTTAACGTCAAAGAACATTAAATAGATCCAGAAATCAAGAGCTCGGGTTGCTAAAATGATTGTTAGATCATTCTAGCAGTAACCTGCTCTGATACCAATTGTGAAGTCGCTGGATCGATTGACATCCGAGCGTGTTCTTGACGGAAGGAAACAAAACCAAAAACCAAGACACAAACAATAGAACGAACTATAATAAAATGGTTTCATTGATAAAACCTAATTATTACAAGCTCGTACAACATAAGAATCACGACTCTTGGCAAGGGGAGATCGAGCATGATCTCCCCTCTCATTCGGCAACACCTAGGCCCCGGGCACACTCTCAAAAACCTTACCTTTCTACACAATGAAACTGGTATTTATAGGCCTCAGCCCATATCAGATGCGACTGGGCCCATTCGTACGATTGAGCCATGCGTATGGTTCAATCGTACAACTGGACCATACTTATGGTTCAGTCTTGTTGATACATGTATGTCCCTAGATCATGAATTGTAATGTAATGAATCTTGTCTGTTTGATTATGATGTAATTTGTATTGATTAATGAAATGACATGAATTGTTTGTTATTTGTGATGTTTACTATTTCATTAATGAGTCGTGATTGAATTGATTGGGTTTATGATTGTTTGAATGATTACACATTATGTTATATTAATTAAAACATTCAAACTTAACTTAATGAAGTTCTCATGCGAATGGTCTATGCGAATGGACCACACGCATGAATAACTTCATACGATTGACTCAATCGCACGACTGAACCAGGAGACTGGATCAGTCGTATGATTGACACATAAGATTGGCTCAATCGCATGACTGAACACTCAGTCGTGCGAATGAATCAACCGCATGGTTCAATCGCACGACTGAACCATACTTATGGCCCAGTCGCACGATTGAACAATACTAACCTATAAATAGACCCAATTCGTGGAAAAACGTAAGCATTCATACCATTACGATTCCAGACGTACCCTAGCCGTCCAGAGACCTCCCAAATCGTTCTCCAAGTTCACAGAACACATTAGATCGATTCCTAATCCACTTCTAACGTTAGATTTAATTCTTGATTGATTCTTTGTGTTTTCTCACTGATTGGATCGCCAATCAAATAGGATTCCGCACTATTTGAGTTGGTTTAACACGCTAATCACTAGGTATTTCGTTCAAATACTAGGTCCTAACAAGTGGTATCAGAGCTTTGGCTCTTGATTACGTGTTGATTCAATCAAGATTGCATAAAAGTTTGTGTTTTTGCACTAAAAACGCAATCTTTGGTGTCAAAAGTGATCTTGGACGTTCCCTGCTCATCGAAGTTTGGTTTCTACGGACTTAGGCGATTAGGACTTGTGAAATTTCGAATTTTTACGGCTGAAACCCGTCAAACCTAGAAATTTTCGCAAAACAGCAGCTTCAGTCGCACGAGTGACCCATTCGCACGACTGGACTCCATTCGCATTGCTCATTCGCACGATTGGACCTAGTCGCACCCTCATTCGGCCGACTGAACCGTTCGTTCGCATAGCTCATACGCACCAGATTCATTCGCACGACTGAACCAATCGCCCAGTTCAGCCGCACGATTGAACCAGTCGCAGAGTTCATACGCACGATTAGACCATTCGCATCCTTCAGTCGCATCAGTAAAAGTTTGTTTGATTAGATTCTAAGTTATTTGCCATGGAAGATCAGATGTCAGCCTTTACTGCTGGGAAGGACTCGAGGATACAGAACCTGCTGTTGCTTGAGAGTGAGGTGGGTAATCACAATAAACCACCAAAGCTCTTGACTTTAGATGAGTTTCCCCACTGGAAACAACGTTTTGAGATCTACCTCAATGGAGTAGATCCTAATCTGTGGGAAGCCATTGAGATTGGTTATAGTACACCGGTGGGAGCTGATGGAGTTAAGCTAACGTTAAGTGGGATGACAGACGCACAGAAAGTAAAGTACAATGCAGAGAAAATGGTTTATGCATTGATAACTCAGTCTATCCCAAAAGACATATTCCACCAGTATTCAGAGAATAAGCAGTCCAAGAAACTGTGGGATGAGCTAGAGAAGAGGTATGATGGGAATGCTTCATTGAAGGCAATCAAGGCAAAGGAGTTAAAGAAGAATTCGATAACTTCTCATCGATTGGTAACGAGAGTTTAGATGAAGTCATAGACAGATTCTACCACTTGATGAGCGAACTGCATACACATGGAGTGGAAACGACCATGGAAGAGAAAGTGAGCAACTTCGCAGACGGATTGCCTGATAAGTGGGCTTCATTCGTGTCTAACCTAAGACAGAATGAAATGCTTATAAAGCTTGATATTAATGACTTCATTCTTAAGTTGCGAGAAGAAGCACCAAGGATGAAGTATAGAGCTCAGAAGTCTTCGTACACACAAAATCCAGCTTTATACAACGCCACGCCTCAAGCTAAGACATCTGGAGCACCTCTCCAGACTGCTTTTGTGTCTAGCTCGTCAGGTCCTTCACATGCTTCTCCTTCTGGATCAGACACGTCAGGGTCGTCTTGTACCCACTATATTGGATCAGAAGCAAGTGCTACCAAACTGAAGACCGAAACCTCGGTAATGTGACCGTAGAAGTAGCTCGAGAGCATATGGATCTTTTAGCTGCAGTGGTTCATTCATATGATGGACTTGTTGCCGGGAAGATTGGAAACTGCCATCTAGCAGATGAGGACTACGAGCAGGTGGACGAAATGGAGCTTGAGAGGATGGATATAATGTGGGCCTTAGCTAGCGCTGTCCGAAGGGCGAAGAAGTTTGTTAAAAAGACTGGACAGAACTTGGTAGCTACTAAGGATACCACATTTGGCTTTGACAAGAGCAAAGTGACCTGCTTCAACTGTGGAGAGAAGGGGCACTTCAAGAGAGAATGTGTCAAGCCAAAGAAGACGGGTAATGGGAACCCGTTCTCTTCCTTTACTCGCCAAGACAAGCAAGCTTCCAGTTCTACTTCATCAAACAAGGATCCAAAAGCCTTGACTGCTCATGATGATGAAGGACAGGATTGGAGCTTTAGGTTTGTCTCACCAGGGGAATCTAACATTGCCAGTGTAGAGGATATTGATGATGATTCTGCGAGTGAAGGTGATCTAGCAGTTGAGATAGCAATGTCACATAGTGAAGAAACAACTGCAGCCGAGGTCAGTTACAAGCCAAAGGAGGAGACTTCCACATCAGAGACAGAAAAGTCAGAATCACCAGAACCAGAGACATCTGATGCTGCGTTGATGGCTAACTCTTCTGAACCAACTCAGGTAAGTACTACTGACCAAATGTTTAATAATCATGCTTGTTCTGATTGTGATACTTTTAGGAATAGCATAGATGAAAAATTTGCTAGGTTATTAGATCATAATGATAACTTAGTAAAAGATTTACAACTGTGCACTGAGGCTAATAGAGTACTAAAACAAAATGAGCATAGTTATAAAGAAAAGATAGACCTATTGACTAAACAGCTTAGGGAAACCGAAGTAGTTGCCTTTAACCAAGCAAATGACATTAGGTACTATCTAAACTCCCTAGAAGACACTAAGAAGCAAAAGGCAGTTCTAGAAGTAGAAGTAAATTCATTAAAACAGAAACTGCATAGTTGGACTAGTTCTTCACACATAGTTCAACACTTAGTGAGAGAAAGGAATAACGGGGAGGGATTAGGTTACAAAGTGGTTCCACCACCACCTGAGACCTTGATGAACACTAAGTCTAGACCAGTAAATAATAACCCCATCAAGGATCATGTGGTGACTACTCCTCTTGTTACTGATCCAGACACCTCATGTTCATCTACTGAATCTGGACAGAAACAAAAGAAGGCCACTTCAAAGGCAAAGGGTAAATTGCCTTGTGTTAATCTGGAAAATGAATTTGAAAAGTTAACTTAAAGTCAGGGTCAAACAAAGTCAAATCAGAACCTAAAAGGACTTCAAATGTTAATTTTTCACATGCTTCAAGTCAAAAACCAGTTAACCAAAAAGAGAAAGATGTTAAACAGGTTAAAACAGTTAATTTTGTTAAACCAGAGAAAACATCAAACGCACAAGAGTCAAAACCTAAAGTGATTGATGTTACTAGAGTGTCACGCACTTCTCCACAAAGAAAATCTACTCATAAAGTTGATAGCCGGTCATGCTACAACTGTGGAGAATGTGGACACATTGCTTCCTATTGTCCTTTCTATCAGACACCTAGGAAGAAGATTGATCTTCAGGATTCTAGACCTAGGTCTTCTAAGAGGAGTTCTTTGACTCCACCTAGAAGAGCTAGTGAACCTAAAGTCAAACCTGTAAGCCAGACGACTGTTTATCATAAACAGGCATTGCACAAATCTGGCTTATGGAAAGAGAAGTCATCCTGCGTGTCTGATACTGATGACAAGAAGGAACCTGAGCAACCCTCACCCTCTAAGGGTCAATGGGTGGAGTTTATGATGTGTGATGCCTCTGGGAAACCCAAGACAGTAAAAGCTTGGGTTCCTAACCTAAACTAATTCATTTACTTTGTATGTGCAGGGTGTTCGATACAGTGCTGAGACTAACACGTGGATTGTAGACAGCGGAGCATCCAGGCACATGACAGGAAATAGAGCCCTTTTATCAAACGTCAAACAAATAAAAGGAGGGCATGTTTCCTTTGCAGGAAACAAGGGAGGCTATATCACAGCTCAGGGAGAAGTGGGAAATCAGAAAGTTAAGTTTGATAAGGTGAACTACGTTCAACAACTTCAAAATAACTTACTTTCCGTTTCCCAAATCTGTGATAAAGGATTTAAAGTCATCTTCGACAACCAGAAGTGTTACGTGCTGAAGAAAGACTACATGATCCCAGAGGACCAAGTTCTGATGACTGCTTCAAGATATAAAGACCTTTATGTCTTGGATCTGTCAACAGCTGCTACAACGGATCATGAGGTTCAGTGCTTTCTATCTAAAGCTACTGAGAAGGATTCCATCTCCTGGCATAGGAGAATGGGACACATTAGTCAAAGGAAGATGAATCATTTGATTCAGAAGGATTTAGTGAGAGGAGTAAATGTCAAGAACTTCCAACTTCCTGACTTTTGTGTAGCTTGCAAGAAAGGCAAACAGACGAAAAAGTCTCATAAGGAAAAGAAAGTTCATTCAATAGAACTTCCTCTTGAACTTCTTCACATGGATCTGTTTGGTCCAGTCAGTACAAAGAGCATTGCAGGCGACTTGTACTGTTTTGTGGTCACTGACGACTACTCAAGGTTCACTTGGGTAATGTTTCTGAAATCCAAATCAGAAACATTTGAGTCATTCAAGGAGTTAGTAACCACACTGGAGTCTCTCTACAAGCTAAAGGTTAGACAAGTACGCTCAGACAAAGGGACAGAATTCAAGAATCAATGGATGGAGGCATACTGCAAAGAAAAGGGAATTGTGCATCAATTCACTTCTGCCTACACGCCTCAGATGAATGGTGTTGCTGAGAGGAAGAACAGAAGCTTGATAGAGACAGCACGGACCATGCTGGCGGACTCGAAACTGCCTATCCAATTCTGGAATGAGGCAGTGGCAAATGCATGTTATACACTGAATCGAGTCCTAATAGTCAAGCGCCACGGAAAGACATGTTATGAGCTACTACAAAGACGCAAACCGAATTTGGAGTATCTTGAACCTTTTGGCGCGCCGTGCACACTTCTGAAGAAGACACAAGAAGGCAAATTCGGCGAGAAGGCGGATGAAGGAATCTTTCTAGGATACAACATACCGAACAAGCGAGTTTACACCAACTCAACGGGTCTTGTAGAAGTGTGGTGTAATGTCGACGTTCAGAGATATACCACACCACCTACAGGTAAAGGACCCGCATACTTCTTCGATTATGATGGATTCTTCAAGTCCTTCAACATCCCTCTCTCTCCCTCGGATGATGAGTTAGCTACTAGGATGATGTATGATATTTTGAATACACCATCCAGCACACAGGGAGAACCATCTACTCAGTCAGGGGGAGTAGTCGATGACAATGACTCCTCCTCTGAAGATGAAACTGAAGTAGATGACCAGAACAGTCAGGAGGAACAGGTTCCAGTTCCTGAAAGTCCACAAGCATCTACAAGTGATGCACCTTCGACTTCGGAACCTCAAACTCCGACTACCTCAGATGCAGAACCAAATGTTCATAATCTCGGTTCTGAGGTGGCTGTTCCTACTACTCCAGGATCACGACTAAACGTCTATCATCCCCTTGACAATGTTATTGGGGATGTCAGATCAGGAGTACAAACCCGAAATCAGCTATACTCAGCTGATTACGCCTCGGTTATGGAGAAGGGTTACATTCATGATGGTGCTTATCGATGTTTTGTCTCGCAGGTTGAGCCAAAATATGTCAGTGAGGCACTAAATGATGAGGCGTGGGTGAGTGCCATGCAAGAAGAACTTCTGCAGTTCAAGAAGTTAGGTGTATGGACTCTGGTTGATAGACCTAAAGGTGCTAAAGTCATTGGCACCAAATGGGTACTAAAATGCAAGAAGGATGACCAAGGAGTCATTATCAGGAACAAAGCTCGACTGGTGGTTCAAGGTTTTCGCCAAGTCGAGGGAATTGACTACAATGAGGTGTTTGCACCTGTGGCAAGGATGGAAGCTATTCGTATCTTCCTTGCCTATGCATCGTACATGAAGATTAAAGTCTACCAATTAGATGTGAAGAGTGCATTCCTTCATGGGGAAATCAGGGAAACAGTCTACGTCAGTCAACCCGATGGATTTGAAGATCCTTATCATCGGGATAGAGTTTACAAGCTCGACAAAGCTTTGTATGGGCTTCATCAAGCTCCTCGAGCTTGGTATGAGAAACTCTCGACTCATCTTGTGAAACACGGCTTTCGCAGGGGAGTCATTGACTGCACACTGTTTATTAAAGAAAAGGATGGCGACCTACTGCTTGTACAGATCTATGTTGATGACATAATCTTCGGATCAAAGAACGAAAAGTTATGCAAAGAGTTTGAAGCAGTGATGAAGAAAGAGTTTGAGATGAGTGCTATGGGGGAGATGAAGTTCTTTCTCGGGTTACAGGTGGATCAGACACCTAATGGGATCTTTCTACATCAGACCAAGTATGTAGGAGACATTCTCAGTCGCTTTGACATGGAGAATGCTTCTGCTGCTGGGACTCCACTTGCTACGAATCACGATATAGCACCGGATGAGAATGGAGATCTTGTAGATGCCACGATGTACCGAGGAATGATTGGATCCCTCATGTATCTCACTGCCTCAAGACCTGATATTATGTATGCTACATGTTTATGTTCTAGATATCAGGCTAAACCAAAGGTCAACCATCTGATCGGGGTCAAGAGGATCTTTCGTTATCTGAAGGGTACACCCACACTTGGATTGTGGTACCCTCATGATGATGACTTTGAGCTTACCGCGTATAGTGACTCGGATTACGGGGGCTGCAAGATGAACTACAAGTCTACATCAGCAGGGTGTCAATTCTTTGGGAGAAGATTAGTTACCTGGCAGTGTAAGAAGCAGACATCGGTTGCATTGTCAACCTGTGAAGCCGAATATGTTGCTGCTGCAAGTTGCTGTTCACAAATCATCTGGATTCAACAGCAAATGCGGGATTACGGTTTACAATTCTCATCTACTCCTATTTTTGTTGATAATTCTGCTGCAATTGCAGTAACTAAAAATCCGGTTCAACATCCTAAGACCAAACACATCGGTATTAAATACCATTTCATAAGAGACTGTTTTGAAAAGAACTTAATTGATGTGGTTAAAATTAATACTGATTTTCAACGCGCTGACCTCTACACTAAAGCCTTTGATAAACCACGTTTTAATATTTGCTAGAGGTCAACGGCGTTAAAAAGAAAAGTGAGGTAGTTCCTGATGATGATAATGTGTAGTCCAATGTAGTTTAGTTAAAGTGTATTTTATTTTATTTTATTTTATTTGTTTAATTTTCGTCGGTTATATTTAAACTCATGTTATTTTGCTGTTTATTAAAATCCTAAAATAATTAAACCAGTAATGATTTTAGTATTTTAGGGGGAGAATATGTCAGCAAGTTAACATTAAAAAAAAAAAACGAGGAAGAAGGAGTAAATAGCTGATATAAGGTAGATTGCGTCTGTGATACCGATTCAATACCTTTGGAAAATGATAGTACACAGGAACAAATCAAGAGGGACTTTAAAAATTTAAGTTTGAAAAGATGAAAAAAATTCAAAGTATAAGTCTGTGTAGCCTAAGCAATATAAAAAGGGAAGATGATAGAAAACTGGCAACTCCTAAGGTGACACAAAGAAAGTAGACTTAGAGGCTGCTAGACCACAAATGATATGTTGGTAGATTCAACACAATAGACAATTAGACCTGATTGGTGATCTCAAGATCAAACTAAGTTGTTCAACTGACTGTGGGCTTCCATCTTATCACTGGTTAACACAATCAACAATATTCCAATAAGGGGTAATGAGCATTTAAACGCCACAAATGTGTGCGGATGACCATAATTAGAGCAAAGCAAAGAAAAAATAAAACAAATGCTATAAAGCTAATGACTTATGTTGTTGGTGCATTTCGTGCAAAATAAAATAAGCTGCTCTAACAAGGAGATAGGTTGTGTGCCTCTCTGCTGTGCGATGGCACTGACCTGAGGATAAGCATAACCTAGATATTCTAGAATTCATTGTTGTTTGCCGCCTCTCTGCTGTGCGATGGTACTGACCTGAGGACAGGCTTCTCTTTGAAAGCTCTAAGAATAGTCTCTTCTTGTAATAATACCCGTAGACCGCTCAAAAGCTCCCGAGGAATGTTGATTACCATATAAGTGTGGGATCCACAAATGTTAGTTGAAATAATTAAACCTAAATCAGTCACCAGTCTGTGTCAAAAGTCTGTGTATGGATTTAAGTGGACAAACATATTGACAATCATTGTGGCTACATTCTCAAAAGTTAAAATCAATGTGAAAATCTAAGAGTTTTAGTATGATTACCTTAAGTTGCTAACGACTCTGGATGAACACCGAGAATTGAGCATTAAAAGTTTTAATAACAAGTCCCAAATGATTTGACTTGCCTGTCTGATTTCAAAATTGAATTGGTCCAGATATGATCAATCCAAGTTGAAGCTGTCTACTCCCGAACCAAATCCCGGAGATATCAATCTCTGGATTTATCTCTCACAAAAAGCCAAAAACAAGTTTGTTTGTGTAATTAGTTTGAAGTTTCTAAATTAGTTAGTCGTTTGTAATTTTAATTTTAGTAGTGTGTCGGATTACATCAGGAAAATCAGAAGGGATTCAACTCACTAAAAGGGTCATGTCTGAGATGACCATATGTGCTTTGAAAGTTTAAAATAGTCACGTCTGAGGTGACAAAGTGTTGAAAAGGGTCACGTCTGAGGTGACTAAAGTGTTTAAAAGGATCACGTCTGAGGTGATCAAAATGTTTTCAAGATAAAATGATCATGTCTGAGATGATCAAAGGCTCATAACGTTAATTTCAAGAGTTACAAGGGTTTTAAATGTAAAATTGGTAAAATTGGCAGAAAATTAACTAAGTATGACCCATTCGCACGAATGGACCATACGTATGGACTAACCATACGAATGGAAGCCATTCGCACGAATGGACCATGAGTATGGACCATCAAACCGAATGGCCCATCCGATTGGCCCAGTCGGAGAGTTAAGTGCGAACGAGTGAAGTCAGTCGCACGACTGAAATCCAGTCGGACGACTGGAGAAGGGCGACTGACCCAATCGCACGACTGAGTCTCATTCGCACGACTGAAAGGTGCGTATGAACTCAGTCGGACGATTGGATCTAGGGTTAGTATAAATAGAGGGGGAGTCGGTCGCAGAGACTCATCACCCTCAAAGAAACCCTAAATCGCACGACTTAACTACACTCTGCCAAAATTTCATTTGATTCCTAAAACACCCGTTTCTTGAGTACTGATCATTTCTATCGACTTTACAGGTAATGTGCGGTGGAAAGAAACCAAAATCGCGCTCATTTTGACTTCAGATCTGTAAAAATTTGAACTGAAAGCAAACCGAGACTTAAACGGACTAATTACTTAACCTAACTACTCAAACAGATGAAATTAAGTGTGTTAGAGGTTATAAGAACGTATTGCGAGTCAAATGAACCAGATAACGATGTCTAAAACTCAAAATTGGTGAAAAAGTAAATTTGAATTGAACAGTCAGGATATCATGCGATTGGACAGGCTGATGAACTTCAGTTGCACGACTGAAGGGTGCGATTTACCTAACCGCACGACTGAACCATGCGTATGAAGCTCAGTCGCATGACTGGTGTAACCGCATAAGGGTACATGCGCATGAGTCCAGTCGCACACTCAGTCGTACGCATGAGATCATTCGCATGTCTGAACCACAATCGCACTGTTCAGTCGCACGACTGATCTCAGTCGCACAACCTCAATCGCATGACAGAAACATACTATTCAAGTTTAAGTGTTTCATGATGTTCTTAGCCAAAGGTACTAATGTTTATATTGTTATGTGTTACAGATGGCGAGTCGATGGACCATGAGCACAAAGCACAACATATGTGCTCATCTGGATTTGACATCCAGGAACGCGGCTGACTTCTCAGGCATCATCACTTTTCTGCTGAGATCTAGGATTGCTCATGCTATCTCTACACCGTGTACACCTTATAGATCAGTGCAGCAGGCCTTCTGGGAAGGCGCGACCGTTGATAGATCCTCTGAGCCTCATTGCATCAGGAGTACGATCTTTGGTGAGGCTATTACCATCTCGGAGGAGGATCTGAGGATTGTTCTACAGCTAGGGGATGATGCTGATTGTCCTACTCGTCTACACCCCCTCACGGTCAGAGGATGTTTTCTGAGAGCCAAGTACTCTGGGGACATCAATGCTGGGGTACTCAACAAGAGTAACCTCTGTCCCCAGTTCAAGTATCTTGCGCATGTTCTACTGAAGTGCATAGCGTCGAGGAAGGGAGGATTTGATGAGTTGTCTGATCAGATCCAGAACGCTTATGCTGTGTTGGTGCTGAACCACCCGTTCAGCTTCTCCAAAATGATCTTCACCTACCTGGTGGAGAACATTGAGGGGAAAGGGAAGGAAGGCTTCTGCATGTATCCAAGGTTTATGCAGATGATTATAGATCAAAAGCTTCCCTCCCTGCCGAAGGAGAAGGAGGATGCTGTAGTGCTCGAGGTCATGGATGACACTACATTGGGCAGGATGAAGGTGTACAGGGGGAAGCAGGTGAAACCCCCTGTCAGGAGGTTGTTTGGGCATCTGGCCCGTGCTGACTACGTGGTGCCAGCCAAGAGAAAGTGGCGCCACGATGATAGTGATTCTGATGTAGAGCAGATTGCTCTACCAGCTCATGATTCAGATGATGATGATAGCGGAGACGCCGGGGATGATATGCCTGCTCCATCTAGAGGCACTGATTCTGATGTTATTCCCCCGGGGTCTGCCACTGCCGGAGAGGTTGCTGAGACGGCCGGTTTCCATCAGGAGTTTGTCGTTGGTGATCAAGAGGAGGAGGAGTCGGATGAGGAGCCCCTCACGAGGACTGTGGGAAGCAAGGTTGTTCCCACAGAACATGGGCTTAGGGTGGTTGGTGAACACCCTCGGGACTCTACAGAGACAGAGACTGACCCGAGCTATGCTCCGGGTTCAGTGGGCAGAGCTGTAGGGGGAGCATCCACTTCCACTGGGACTAGGAGGAACAGGATGGCTCAACCCCACGGACTGAAGAAGAAGAAGCGTCGCCTGACCTTCGTTACCACTGCTGCCTCTACTTCCACCACCACAGCCACCACTACCACCTCCACTGACATACCACCCATCACCATAGCCACCACATCCACTACTGCTACCACAGCCACCACCTCACCTACCACCACTGTATCCTTCCCATCCACCACCATACCATTTACACCTACATCACCAGCACCTGCTTACCGACCCATATTCACCACTGCTACTACCACCACCACCTCACATCATGCCGGACCATCAGCCCAGCCATCACACCTATATGGATCTCCTCTACCTCCAATCGGGGTAGAGGAGCAGCTGTCGGCGCTAAACCGTATGGTGATGTGCCTGCTAGCTGCAGATGAGGAGAAAGCTGCGCAGATTCGCCAGTTGACCGACCTGACTGCTGCCCAGTCTCAGCAGATGGCAGAGCAGGCTCGGGTGATAGAGCAGCAGACCCAGCTAATGGAGGCACAGAGAGTCGAGATGTCCCAACTCCAGGACCAGCAGGCCCAATCAGCCAAACGTATAGAGGAGTTGGAGACTACCAACAAGACCATTATGCTGAGGTTAAAGGGGTCAAAGGATGAGCCCTTGAAGATAAAGGAGGGTGATGGGGATGATGGAGATGGTGATGATGACGATGAAGATGATGATGATGATGAGGAGGATGATGAGGATGATGAAGACACAGAGGAAGATAGGACAGAAGGAAAGGATGATGATGACGAAGCAGAAGGAGGGGATGCGGCTGCATCGGCCTCTGCTTCGGGTCAAGAACGAAGATCGAAGAATCGACAGGACCAGTCATCTACCACTTCTGCTCCTCCGAGCGATGAGGCCATGATTCAAGACAAAATTACATATTAGATGTCTTATGTATTTATTTATTTTTGTGTTTGAATCATGTACTGAAAACAAATGTTTTGAATGTTTATATATATTAAGTTAATGTAATTCTGTTTGATTAATTACTAATGATTTATGTGTTGAATGTTTAAATCAAACAGATCAAAACTTTCAAAGGGATGAGTTTGACATTGCTCCCTTTCAACAGGTCAAGACTCAACTAACCATGATTCTTGATCTGCAAGGGATTGTAAGAAGGTCTGTGAGTTATACCCCGGAAGAAGGGGAAATAATTCATGACCTATCTAACGAGCAACTGGCAGAGATGTTCAGACTCAATCCTGATGAAATCGTCAAGGATGCTCCAACTGTTGATTCAACCAGTGATGAAGAGCTAAATGATGTTGATGAAGTTGAGGTTGAAGATATTACTGCAGAAGAGTACCCTCAGTACGCTGACAACGAGGGTAATGTGGTCCCCAATTTGGGTGAGTCCCTAGTCAGTGATACGTTTGAGGTACTAGACAAGATGGAGCAGGAAACCGAAAAGACCGAAGGAACAGCCCAAGCCTCAAATGATGACGTAGACATTCGAAAGGCTGAATGGGCTGCCTGTTTTGAAGAAGTGAGAGCCCAGCGTGCTGCACCAAAGAAAGATGCCTACACCAAGCTCTACAGAGTCAAGAAACACCACAAGGTGTCAGGCAGGATTATTGCATGGGCTTATTTTGATGATCTTAACGCGTATGCAGTTAAGAGGGAACAGGGCATAGAGTACTTCAGGTTTCCACATGATCTGAAGACTCTACCTGGTTTTGAGCTCAACCAGCTGGCTAAGCTAAAGCTGCTGTATGCTGACCCAAGAAAGATGTCAGGCTGGTTCGAGGCTGCCCTGAAGAAGGAGTACCACACCAGATGGGTTAACTTCAGACCACAACAGCCTACGAGGTACATAAGAAGGTCTGAGGTTGATGCCATTACTGGCAAGCCCAAGATTGTGTTGAAGTGGAGTCCTCCGCGCACTATGTCGAGAATCCCTCTCAGGGAAATGCCACAGGACTTCACTCCACACTTCAAATGGTGGTACTATGATTGGAGAACTGCTGAAGCTGTCATAGTTCTATATAAAGAGGGCCAAATGGATACAATCAGGGTATTCGACCCGATGTGGCTAACCAATTTGTCTGCTAATGATGTCTATACATTATACAAGTGGCAACTGTTCTATGACACACAAGACATTGTACAAGCCCTCCAGTTCCAAAACGTTATACGACTCTGCTTTGCTTTTGAGATTCACGCAGGAGTCACCAAAGAGGAGAAGTACAAGAAGTATAAGGAGGTTATGCAGAAGACAAGAGATTAGATAGATCTAGGTCCAAGGGGGAGTTTGTTGATACATGTATGTCCCTAGATCATGAATTGTAATGTAATGAATCTTGTCTGTTTGATTATGATGTAATTTGTATTGATTAATGAAATGACATGAATTGTTTGTTATTTGTGATGTTTACTATTTCATTAATGAGTCGTGATTGAATTGATTGGGTTTATGATTGTTCGAATGATTACACATTATGTTATATTAATTAAAACATTCAAACTTAACTTAATGAAGTTCTCATGCGAATGGTCCATGCGAATGGACCACACGCATGAATAACTTCATACGATTGACTCAATCGCACGACTGAACCAGGAGACTGGATCAGTCGTATGATTGACACATAAGATTGGCTCAATCGCACGACAGAACACTCAGTCGTGCGAATGAATCAACCGCATGGTTCAATCGCACGACTGAACCATACTTATGGCCCAGTCGCACGATTGAACAATACTAACCTATAAATAGACCCAATTCGTGGAAAAACGTAAGCATTCATACCATTACGATTCCAGACGTACCCTAGCCGTCCAGAGACCTCCCAAATCGTTCTCCAAGTTCACAGAACACATTAGATCGATTCCTAATCGACTTCTAACGTTAGATTCAATTCTTGATTGATTCTTTGTGTGTTCTCACTGATTGGATCGCCAATCAAATAGGATTCCGCACTATTTGAGTTGGTTTAACACGCTAATCACTAGGTATTTCGTTCAAATACCAGGTCCTAACAAGTCTTACGAATGGCCCAATCGCATCTCTCAGTCGCACGACTGGTCCATTAGCATGGCTCAGTCGTACGACTGAGTCTCATTCACATATGCTCCCGCGAATGACCCAGTTTCATGTGTTTACAACATATCAGGTGTATTACATTAAGCCTAGACTATTCGACAAGTGACGAACACACTATATATGACAATATATGCTCCAATAAATTCCCTCTTGGACGTTGCTTGCGAATAGTAGATAACACCTCTTACAATCTTCGGTCAATCTTTGCTCTGGTTTCCAATAGAATCAAACGAAAAGCCATATTAGCCAACGTTGCTAATCCGTCAGGTTGCTATAGTATCCCTTAAAATGAATTTAGGCACAATAGTTTTCGTTTTCTTTGCAGAACACCATCATAGCAGCAAGATTCCCTATATGACTGATTTTTCCAGATAATGACATGAACAGTTTTCCATTGCTTCAATCTTCACACAGGCTAATCTGATTAACATTAACACCTGCAGAAATTCCCCCTCAAATTCAGCATATCCCAATATATAAACGTTGTGCTCTCCTGGTGTCTTCTTACGCTGTATTGGGCAAAAGGTAGAAGGTTCCAATCCACAGTTAACAATCTCAAGCAAATCAGCATGCACTCAGATTCATCATCAAAAACCGGCTCACATCATCACTTTCTGATTGCGCCTTCAATTTCTGTAAACATGGATTCCCCCTAAGTGTCAGAATCCTCTCTGTGCGGATAAATAAAACTTGATTGGCCCATAAATAGTCAGATGTTCCTGACTACCCCACAAAATCAGCACCGACTGCTGACATCTTCTCTTCTCTCTTTTGTGTTCTAACTACATTCATCTATTTTGGAAGTCCAACGAATAATGGGGTATCCATCGAACTTATTTGAAAAAGAAACCTCAGGATGAATGTGCTTTGCTCATCCTCAAATCTGTGCAAGAGGCAGTTCCAGACTCTTTTTTTTTGTCTGGAACACCGTTTATTCGTATGACATGGAGTACAATTATCACATTCGTGTGAGTGGATAATACGAATGATATCTTCATGAGACTGGTCATAAGACTGGTCCAGTAGCATGACTGGTCATAAGACTGGTCCAGTCGCATTCCAGTCGTACGAATGGTCCAGTCGCATGGTCCAGTCGTACGAATGGTCCATTAGCATGGTCCAGTCGTAGAATAGTCCATTAGCATGGTCCAGTCGTACGAATGGTCCATTAGCATGGTCCAGTCGTACGAATGGTCCATTAGCATGGTCCAGTCGTACGAATGGTCCATTAGCATGGTCCAGTCGTACGAATGGTCCATCAGCATGGTCCAGTCGTACGAATGGTCCATTCACATGGTCCAGTCGCATGAGGGGATCTGCACGCAGATTTTCAGATCTGCAGCCGCCATGGGCGCCAAAAACCCTAATCTGATGAATTTTACATGAACCGAAACAAAATAGACATCATCAGATTCGCAAGGGTGATAAGAACGTGTTTTCAAGTTCGATTTTAACCAAGAACCAACACACGTAACAAGATCTGAGCAAAACACGAAGAACACGAAGTGGGTTTAACGTCAAAGAACATAAAATAGATCCAGAAATCAAGAGCTCGGGTTGCTAGAATAATTGTTAGATCATTCTAGCAGTAACCGGCTCTGATACCAATTGTGAAGTCGCTGGATCGGTTGACATCCGAGCGTGTTCTTGACGGAAGGAAACAAAACCAAAAACCAAGAGACAAACAATAGGACAAACTATAATAAAATGGTTTCATTGATAAAACCTAATGATTACAAGCTCGTTACAACATAAGAATCACGACTCTTGGCAAGGGGAGATCGAGCATGATCTCCCCTCTCATCCGGCAGCACCTAGGCCCCAGGCACACTCTCAAAAACCTTACCTTTCTACACAATAAAACTAGTATTTATAGGCCTCAGCCCATCAGATGCGACTGGGCCCATTCGTACGATTGGGCCATGCGTATGGTTCAATCGTACGACTGGACCATACTTATGGTTCAGTCTTATGAATGGCCCAATCGCATCTCTCAGTCGCACGACTGGTCCATTAGCATGGCTCAGTCGTATGACTAAGTCTCATTCGTATACGCTCCTGCGAATGACCCAGTTTCATGTGTTTACAACATATCAGGTGTATTACATTAAGCCTAGACTATTCGACAAGCGACGGACACACTATATATGACATTATATGCTCCAACAATTTGCTAAACTTGTTTTGTTAACTCTTAATGAGCCGAGAACAAGTAGGTTAGTTTAGGTTTATTGATACCCTAATGATCCGAATTCTGGAGTTGGGTTTCTATGTTAGTTTGGTATTCAAGTGTTTTATGATTAGTTTGGTTTTTGTTTTGTTATCAACTTTCTAAAAATTAACTTATTTGATAGTGTTTGATGAAGTTTTAATCTTAGTTCATTACAGACTTAGATGAAAGCATCAATCGATCAAGTAACTAATCATACAATCATGATCACAAAGTTTACAAGTATTCGTATACATGCATGCGTAAATATTTATGCATGGGTGCATGCATGCACATATATGTGCATAATCAACTAAACATATAACATTCATAAAGAGTAGTCAAATAAAACTTATTTTTATGATTCCTTAATAAAGTATATAAGTATAGATCTATAGAAAATTTTAAGGTATTAGCTTACCTAACCTTAATTTTTAGGGTCGTCACAAAGCCCAATTTATTGAACCCAAAAATCCATTTAACATTAACAACACAATCGGACCCCCCTCCCCACCCCCAAATCGAACATACGAATTGTTATTGCTTGCTGATGCTCGAACCTATGGCTCCCCCACCCCCCCAAATCGAACCTATAGTTGCTTGCCTGCTGGTGTTTGCTGTTTGTTTGCTGCTGCTCGAAACTATGCCCCTTACCCCCTCAAATCGAACCTTTAACTTGATTGTTTGAACTTTGAAGAGTTAAAGCCTTGAAGCCTTGAAGGTATTCTTTCTACTTTCTATGTTTAAGTGTTATTTGCAAGATTTCAAGAGTAGATGATTGATTAATTGTTATTTGATTTAATGTTTAGGTTTTATTGACAGTTAGTGATTTGTATTGAAACTAGGGATTTGAATTGTGTTACATGAATTAAAGATTAGGAATTTGAAATTAGGGCTTTGATTTGTATTGAAATTAAGGATTTGAAATTGAAATTAGGGGATTGATATTGGAATTTTATGAATTTGTATTGTGTTATTTGTAATTACAATTTGTAATCTTATTGTATTATTTCTTATAAAATAGGGATTTGGAAGATGAAAAAACAAGTTCTTATAGGTAATTATTTTAAAAGAAAGTTTCAAGAGGAAGATATTGGTTCTAATAATGATGATATATTGTATCAACAACTCCTTTGAGTTCAATTCCCTCGGTTTCAGTTCCTTCGGGTTTAGTTCCTTCGGGTTCAATTCCTTCGATCCCAAATGGATTTGATTTGAATGATCTTCCTTCTAACCCCTTTGATGGGCTTCCTATTGCTAGTTATTTTGCTAATTAAATGGATGACATAAGAAGACACTATCTTGCTTAAAATGCTTTTCAACCACGAAATCATAAATTAACGGCTCCATCAATACAAAAGGAGATTATTGATTTCTTTACGAAAGAGGTAACAAAAAAAATTGTGAAGAAATCGAGGATAATGTGTTTGGATTGTTAGTAGATGAGTCTAGTGACGTATCCTTAAAAGAACAAATGGCGTTAGTTTTGAGATATATAGATAAACTCAGAGTTGTTAAAGAAAGTTTTATTGGAATTGCTCATGTGAAATATACCTCTTCTTCTACTCTTAGAGAAGTCATTCTTTCTTTGTTAGCAAATAACCAACTCAGTATTGATCAAGTAAGTACTAAATTTTCTACTTTCTACAATTAAACTTTAATATAAATTAACTATTTTTATGCAATTATTTATTTTTTAAAACGGGTTAGGGGTCAAGGTTATGATGGTGCAAGCAATATGCGAGGAGAGTTTAATGGCTTAAAAGCTATGATTTTAAAAGATAATCCATCGGCACATTATACTCATTGCTTTGCTCATCAACTACAACTAGTGATTGTGGCGGTTGCAAAAAAGCATGAATGTGTTAAAGAGTTTTATGATTATCTTAACATGATTGTTAATACGGTTTCTGCTTCTTGCAAACAAAAAGATATGTTATGGGAGGCAAAAAGAAAGAGTGTGGAAGAAGGAATTTTTTCAGGTGAAATTAAGACCGGAAAAGGATTAAATCAAGAGAGTTCCGTTGTACGAGCCGGAGATACAAGATGGGGTTCCATCATGCAACAATCATAAATGTACTTAAATTATTTCCAGAAGTTGTTGACGTGCTTCGTTATGTTAAAAAAGGAGATAGCACTCAACAATGAACTAGTGCAAAAGATATTCTATCATATTTTAAAAAAACTTGAGTTTGTTTTTTATTCACACTTGATGGAACATATTTTGGGACACACAAATGTTTTATCTAAACATCTTCAAAAAAAAGTCAAGACTTATTAGAAGTGAGTAAGTTAATAAATGAAACAAAACAAGCATTGAATGATTTAAGGTAAAAGGGGTTTGATGCTATATTGGAAAAAGTGACTTGATTTTTAGAAAAAAATCATATTAAGGTGTTTGATATGATGGAAAGTTATGGTAACCCAAGAAACCGAAAGAATGTTATTACTAATCGACATCATTTTGAGGTTGAGTTTTTTAATACGATTTTGGATATGCAAATTCAAGAATTGTGAAATCAATTTAATGAGGTACCAACTACATTGGTAGAAAATATGTTGAGTTTAAATCCTTGTAATGGATTTTTAAAGTTTGACATATCTAAGATATTGGCTTTTTTTAGATGTATCCAGTTTATTTTAATATAAGTGAAAGAAGATGTATTTTGGGTAAGCTTAAAGTGTTTTATCACTCGGTAAAAGAAGATGATAAATTTTAAAACTTGAATGGAATGTGTCATCTTGCTCGGCTAATGGTGGAAACCGGAAAAAATCTATCTTTTTCTTTGTTTCATCGAATATTAAAGCTAGCAATGATTTTACTAGTTGCAACCACAACGGTTGAAAGATGTTTTCTAAACTAAAGCTTATCAAAACAGATTTACGAAATCGAATGGGGGAGAAATATTTGAACAATGCTCTAGTATGTGCGGTTGAAAGGGGAACGTTTGATGAAATAACAAATGAGGATGTAATGCTTCGTTTTCAAGTTATAAAAAACCGATTGGAAGAGTTCTGAGATCAATTAGGTATTTCTTTAACTTTCTTTATTATCATATTTTTTTATTTATATTAATGTACGGTAAAAAAATTTTAAATTATGTTACCCTTGAAATATGTTTCTAGATCCGCCATTATTTGTGGGTGAGAAGATGACCAACGATGGTGGTGGCGGTGATGATGGTGGTGGATGGGAGAGAGGTGGGGCTAGGGAAGAAATACAATGAAAAGATGACACTAAAATGCAAAGCATAAGGTAACAATTTGCTTTTGACAGGATGATGGAAATCTTTATGATCTTTAGGGGTATAAATGATTTTTCGTGTGTAAGTAGACCTTTAAAGCTTATCACATTCATTTAGTGTTCAAATTGAATGGTGACTTCAATTTTCGCTCCACAAATTGTGTTGATACATACGTACCTAGATGTGGATCTTAATGTAATATGTCATTAATGTCTTACACTTATGAAATGCTTGGGTGAGTAATGAAATGAGAATGTTTGATTGTGATTTATAATGTTTAATATTTCATTAATGAGTTGTGTAATGTATATTGACTTGATTATATAGGTTTGTGATTATTTGAATTGATACACATAATGTTATAATAATGAATACATTCAAACTTGGTTAAGTGAAGTTCACATGCGTCCGACTGGACCATGCGCCCCAACAGTGGTCATGCGTCCGAATGGCCATGCGACTGAGTGTCTATGCGCCTAAACAGTCCATACGCCTGAACAACTTCATGCGACTGACTCAGTCGCACGACTGAACACTCAGTCGTGCGAATGGATCAACCGCATGGCTCAGTCGCACGAATGAGCAATCCTAACCTATAAATACCACCTAATTCATGGAAAAACATAACAATTGTTATTACTTCGACTCCAGACGTACCCTAGCCGTCGAGAAACCTCCAAGAACCTGTTCCAAGTTCACAGATCGCACTAGATCGATTCTATATCGTTCTTAACGTTTAGATTCAATTCATAATTGATTCGACGTGCGTTCTCACTGATTGGATCGCCAATCAAATAGGATTCCGCACTATTTGAGTTGGTATACACGTTAATCAGTTAGTATTTCGTGCAATACACGATCCTAACAAGTGGTATCAGAGATTTGGCTCTTGATTACGTGTGATTCAATCGTTTTTTATACAAAAATTTTGTTTTTTCACTAAAAACGCAATCTTTTCGTGTCAAACGGTGTCTTGGACTTCTCTTGCTCATAAAGTTTTGGTTTTTTCGGCATACGGCGATTAGGGTTAGTGAAAATTTGGGTTTTTACGGCCAAAACACCTTAAACCTATAAATTTTCGAAATCCAGCAGCTTCAGTCGCACGATTGACTCAATCGCACGACCGGACACATTCGCATCCCTCAGACGCACAATTGGACTCATTCGTACCTTCATTCGTACGACTGAGCAGACTGTTCGCATTGTTCAACCGCATCAGTTCATTCACACGACTGGACCAACCGCATTAGTTCAGCCGCACGATTGAACCATTCGCATTATTCAATCGCACAAATAGCCCAATCGCACAGCTCTATTCGCATTAGTAAAACAGTTTGTTTAAGAGACTAAAGTTAATCGCAATGGAGGACCAGTATTCAGCATTTACAGCGGGGAATACTCACGTATTCAGAATTTACTGCTACTGGAGAGTGAAGTAGGGAATCACAATAAACCCCCTAAGCTAATAACTTTAGATGAATTCCCACACTGGAAGCAACGTTTTGAGATCTACTTAAATAGAGTAGATCCCAATATGTGGGAAGCCATTGAGACGGGGTACAGTATGCCAGTAGGTGCTGATGGAGTCAAACTTACATTAGGTGGCATGACTGATGCACAGAAAGTCAAATACAATGCTGAAAAGAGAGTGTATGCGTTGCTTACTCAGTCAATTCCTAAGGATATTTTCCATCAATTTTCTGAGAACAAGCAAGCAAAGAAGCTATGGGATGAGCTGGAGAAAAGGTATGACGGGAATGCGTCATTGAAGGCTATCAAAGCTAAAGAGTTGAAGAAAGAGTTTGACAACTTCTCATTGATGGGTAATGAGAGTTTGGATGATGTCATCGATAGATTCTACCACTTGATGAGCGAGCTACACACGCATGGTGTCACAACGACCATGGAAGACAAAGTGTCGAATTTTGCGGACGGGTTGCCAGAAAAAAAGAGCTTCTTTTGTCTCAAATCTCAGACATAATGGAATGCTAGCGAAGTTAGACATAAATGATTTCATTCTAAAGCTGAGAGAGGAAGCACTAAGGATGAAGTACAGAGCTCAAAAGTCTTCGTATACTCAGAATCCAGCTCTGTACAATGCGACTCCACAAGTCAAGACGTCTGGAGCACCACTTCAGACAGCCTTTGTGTCAAGCTCATCTGGTCCTTCACAAGCCTCTACTTCAGGGTCAGAAACGTCAGGGTCTTCTAGTACCCAATACATTGCATCTGAAGTAAATGCTACAAGACTGAAGACCGAGAATCTCGGTAATGTGACGGTAGAGGTAGCAAGAGAGCACATGGATCTCTTAGCAGCAGTAGTCCACTCCTATGATGGACTTATTGCTGGGAAAATTGGAAACTGCCATCTGGCAGACGAGGACTACGAGCAGGTAGATGAGACAGAGCTGGAGAGGATGGATATAATGTGGGCCTTAGCAAGTGCTGTCCGGAGAGCTAAGAAGTTTGTGAAGAAGACTGGACAAAACTTGGTTGCTACTAAGGACACTACTTTTGGTTTTGACAAGAGCAAGGTGACCTGTTTCAACTGTGGAGAAAAGGGGCACTTCAAACGAGAGTGTGTGAAGCCCAAGAAAACTGGAAACGGGAATCCATTTTCATCATTCACTCGTCAAGATAAGCCAACTAGCAGTCCTACTTCATCAAGCAAGGATCCAAAAGCCTTGACTGCTCATGATGATGAGGGACAGGACTGGAGTTTTCGGTTTGTCTCTCCGGGAGAATCCAATATTGCTAGTGTGGAAGACTTAGATGATGATTCCGCGAGTGAAGAAGATATTGCAGTGGAACTTACGATGTCAAACATTGAAGAGACTGCAACTGAGGTCAACTACAAGCCTGAAGAAGGGACAACTACAACAAAGTCAGAATCACCACAACCATAAACATCAGACGCTGCTTTGATGGCTGATTCATCAGAACCTCCTCAGGTAAGTACTACTGACCAACTTTTCAAAATACATGCTTGTTCTGATTGTAATAAATTTAGGGAAAGCATAGATCTGAAATTTGCTAGGTTATTAGATCATAATGATAGCTTAGTAAAGGATTTGCAACTGTGCACTGAGGCAAACAGAGTTTTAAAACAAAATGAGCATAGTTACAAAGAAAAGATAGACCTTTTGAATAAACAGCTTAGGGAACAAAAGTAGTAGCCTTTAACCAAGCTAATGACATTAGGTACTATCTTAACTCCCTAGAAGACACTAAGAAACAAAAAGCAGTTTTAGAAGTAGAAGTCAATTCGTTAAAGCAAAAACTGCATAGTTGGACAAGTTCATCTCATATTGTCCAACATTTAGTGAGAGAGCGTAACAATGGGGAGGGTTTGGGATATAAAGTGGTGCCACCACCACCTGAGACCTTGATGAACACTAAGAGTAAACCAATAAATAACAATCCAATCAAGGATCATGTGGTGTCTACTCCTCTTGTAAGTGATCCAGATTCCTCATGTACTTCAAATGAATTGGAACAAAACAAAAGGAGGCCACTTCAAAGGCAAAAGGTAAAATGCCTTGTGTTAATCTGGAAAAAGAGTTTGAAAAGGTTAATATAAAGTCAGGGTCAAACAAAGTCAAATCTGAACCTAAAAAGACTATTAATGTTAACCAATCATGAGTTTCATGTCAAAGTCCAAATAACCAAAATGGAAAAGATGTTAAGAATGTTAAAACAATTAAGTTTGTTAAACAAGATAAAACATCAAAAGAAGTAGAGTCAAAACCCAAACATAACAATGTCACTAGGGTGTCACACACGTCTTCACAAAGACAGTTCAATCATAAAGTTGATAGCAGGTCATGCTACAACTATGGAGAGTGTGGACACATTGCTTCTTACTGTCCTTACTATCAGACACCTAGGAAGAAAGTTGAACTTCAGGAATCAAAACCTAGGTCTTCTAAGAGGAGCTCCTTGACTCCACCTAGAAGAACTAGTGAACCCAAAGTTCAACCCATTAGCCAGTCGTCTATTTATCACAAACAAGCCTTACACAAATCTGGCTTATGGAAAGAAAAGTCAGCCTATGTGTTTGATAGTAAGGACAAGAAGACACCTGAGCTATCCTCACCATCTAAAGGTCAATGGGTTGAATTCATGATGTGTGATGCCTCTGGGAAACCCAAGCCAGTAAAGGCTTGGGTTCCTAACCTGAACTAATGTTTTAAATTGAATGTGCAGGGTGTTCGCTACAATGCTGAAACCAACACGTGGATTGTAGATAGCGGAGCATCCAGGCACATGACAGGGAACAGGGCACTCTTATCAAATGTCAAACAAATAAAAGGAGGGCATGTTTCCTTTGCTGGTAACAAAGGAGGTTATATCACAGCTCAAGGGGAAGTGGGAAATCAGAAAGTTAAGTTTGATAGAGTGAACTACGTTCAACAACTTCAAAAAAACTTACTTTCTGTTTCCCAAATATGTGATAAAGGATTTAAGGTTGTATTCGACAACAAGAAGTGTTATGTCCTGAAAAAGGACTATGTGATTCTGGAGGACCAAGTTTTGATGACAGCTTCAAAATATAAAGATCTTTATGTTTTGGATCTTTCAACGGCTTCCACAACAGATCATGAAGTTCAGTGCTTCTTATCAAAAGCTACTGAGAAGGACTCCATCTCCTGGCATAGGAGAATGGCACACATTAATCAACGGAAGATGAATCACTTGATCCAGAATGATCTAGTGAGAGGAGTTAACGTCAAAAATTTCCAACTTCCGGATTTCTGTGTGGCATGCAAGAAAGGCAAACAGACGAAGAAGTCTCATAAGGAAAAGAAAGTTCATTCCATCGAGCTTCCTCTTGAACTTCTTCACATGGATCTGTTTGGTCCAGTCAGTACAAAAAGCATTGCAGGCGACTTGTACTGCTATGTGGTTACTGATGACTACTTAAGATTCTCTTGGGTAATGTTTCTGAAGTCCAAATTAGAAACATATGAGTCTTTCAAGGAATTAGTAACTACACTGGAGTCTCTCTACAAGCTGAAGGTAAGACAGGTACGCTCAGACAACGGAATCGAGTTCAAGAATCAGTGGATGGAGGCTTACTGCAAGGAAAAGGGAATTGTGCATCAGTTCACTTCTGCCTACACGCCTCAGATGAATGGCGTTGCTGAGAGAAAGAATCGCAGCTTGATAGAGACAGCACAGACAATGCTAGCAGACTCGAAACTGCTTATCCAATTCTGGAATGAGGCAGTTACAAATGCGTGTTACACGTTAAATCGGGTTCTGGTAGTTAAACGCCATGGCAAGACATGTTACGAGTTACTACAACGACGTAAACCTAATCTAGAGTATCTCGAACCATTTGACGCACCGTGCACCCTACTGAAGAAGACTCAAGAGGGAAAATTCAGCGAGAAGGCTGAAGAAGGTATCTTCTTAGGATACAACATACCGAACAAGAGAGTTTACAACAACTCAACGGGTCTAGTAGAAGTGTGGTGTAATGTTGATGTTCAGAGATACACCACACCACCTACTGGAAAAGGACCCGCTTACTTTTTCGACTATGATGGATTCTTCAAGTCCTTCAACATACCTATCTCCACTTCTGACGAAGAGTTAGCAACAAGGATGATGTATGATGTATTGAACTCACCGTCACTAGATTCAACATCATCTGGTTCACAAGGTGACTCGACTCACCACTCAGGGGGAGCACTAGAAGCAAGTGACTCCTCCTCAGAAGATGAAGTTGTGGAAAATGACCAGAACAATCAGGAGGGACAGGTTCCAATTCCTGCAAGTCCACAAGCATCTAACAGTGATGCCTTTTCGACTTCGGAACCTCAAACTCCTACTACCTCAGATACAGAACCAAATGTTCATAATCTTGACTCTGAGGTAGTTGTTCCCACCACTTCAGGATGTCTATCATCATGCTAGATGTCAGATCAGGAGTGCAGACCAGAAATCAGCTGTACTCAGCCGATTATGCCTCGGTAATGGAAAAAGGATACATTCATGACGGTGCTTATCGTTGTTTTGTCTCGTAGGTTGAGCCAAAATACGTCAGTGAAGCACTGAATGATGAGGCATGGGTGAGTGCCATGCAAGAAGAACTTCTTCAGTTCAAGAAGTTAGGCGTATGGACTCTGGTGGATAGACCTAAAGGTGCTAAGGTCATTGGCACCAAATGGGTTTTGAAATGCAAGAAGGATGACCAAGGCGTCATTATCAGGAACAAGGCTTGACTTGTAGTTCAAGGATTTCGACAAGTTGAGGGAATAGATTACAATGAAGTGTTTGCACCCGTGGCAAGAATGGAAGCCATCCGCATCTTCCTTGCCAATGCATCGTATATGAAGATTAAAGTTTATCAATTGGATGTGAAGAGTGCATTCCTTCATGGTGAAATCCGAGAGACAGTGTACGTCAGTCAACCCGAGGGATTTGAAGATCCATATCATCGGGACAGGGTTTACAAACTCGACAAGGCTTTATACGGGCTTCATCAAGCTCCAAGGGCCTGGTATGAGAAATTTTCAACTCACCTTGTGAAACATGGATTTCGCAGAGGTGTTATTGATTGCACACTGTTTATCAAAGAGAAAGATGGTGATTTGCTGCTTGTTCAAATCTATGTTGATGATATCATCTTCGGCTCAAAGAATGAAGATTTATGTAAAGAGTTTGAAGCGGTAATGAAGGCTGAATTTGAGATGAGTGCCATGGGAGAGATGAAATTCTTTCTCGGGTTACAGGTGGATCAGACACCAAAAGGAATTTTCCTACATCAGACCAAGTATGTAGGAGACATTCTCAGTCGGTTTGACATGGAGAATGCTTCTGTAGCTGGGACTCCACTTGCTACAAACCATGATATAGCACCCGATAAAAATGGTGATCTGGTCGATGTAACCATGTATCGAGGAATGATTGGATCTCTCATGTACCTCACTGCCTCACGAGCTGACATCATGTATGCTACATGTCTATGTTCAAGATATCAGGCTAAGCCAAAGGTTGACCATCTGATAGGGGTCAAAAGGATATTTCGGTATTTGAAGGGTACTCCAACACTTGGGTTGTGGTATCCTCATGATGATGACTTTGAGCTCACGACGTATAGTGACTCGGATTACGGTGGCTACAAGATGAATTACAAGTCTACGTCAGCAGGGTGTCAATTCTTTAGGAGGAGATTAGTGACATGGCAGTGTAAGAAGCAGACCTCGGTTGCATTGTCAACCTGTAAAGCCGAATACGTTGCTGCTGCAAGTTGCTGCTCACAAATCATTTGGATTCAACAGCAAATGCGGGACTACGGTTTAAATTTCTTTTCTACTCCTATTTTTGTTGATAACTCTGCTGCAACTGCAGTAACTAAAAATCCGGTACAACATCCTAAGACCAAATACATCGGCATAAAATATCACTATATACGTGACTGCTTTGAAAATAATTTAATCGATGTGGTAAAAATAAACACTGATTTTCAACGCGCTGACCTCTATACAAAGGCTTTTGACAAACCACGTTTTTATATTTGTTAGAGGTCAACGGCGTTAAAAAGAAAAGTGATGTCATTCCAGATGATGACCATGTGTAGTCCGATGCATTTAGTCTAATGTTTTTATTTTTTCTTGTTATTTCCTTTATTTGTTCTATTTTCTGGTTAAATTAAATACATGTTATTTAGCTGTCTATTAAAATCCTAAAAAATGTAAATCAGTTACGGTTTTAGAATTTTAGGGGGAGAATAGGTCAGCCAGTAACATTAAAAAAACGAGGGAGAAGGAGAGGCTAGCTGATAGAAAGTAGATCATATCTATGATACCGATTAAAATACTTTGGAAAATGATAGTACACAGGAACAAATCGAATGGGACTTTAAAAGTTTAAATTAGATAAGATGCCAAATTCAAAGTATAAGTCTGTGTAGTCTAAGCAATATAAAAGGAAAAATGATAGCAAAACTGGTTACTACTAAGGTAACACAACGAAAGTAGACCTAGAGGTTGCTAGACCACAGATGATATGTCTGTAGATTCAACACAATAGATGATTAGACCCGGTTGGTGATCTCAAGATGAAACTAAGTTGTTCAACTAACTGTGGGTTCCTATCTTATCACTGGTTAACACAATCAACAATATTCCAATAAGGGGTGACGAGCAAATAAACGCCACAAATGTGAGCGGACGACCAAAATAGAGCAAAGCACGAAAAAATGAAAAGCAAACGCTATCAAGCTAATAACTTATGTTGTTGGTGCGTTATGTGCAAAAGAAAAAATAAAGATGCTCTAACAAGAAGATAGGTTGTGTGCCTCTGCTGTGCGATGGCACTGGCCTGAGGATAAGCATAACCTAGATATTCTAGAATTTCATTGTTGTTTGCCGCCTCTCTGTTATGCGATGGCACTGACCTGAGGATTGGCTTCTCTTTGAAAGCTCTAAGAATAGTCTCTTCTTGTCAAAATACCCGTAGACCGCTCAAAATCTCCTGAGGAATGTTGATTACCACATAAGCTTGGGATCCACAAATGTTTGGTGAAATAATTAAACCTTAAACTATCACCAGTCAGTGTCAAAAATCTGTGTATGGATTTAAGAGGACCAGCATACTGACAATCATCGTGGCTACAATTCTTGAAAGTCCAAATCAATATGGGGATCTAATAGTACCAGTATGATTTCCTAAATTTGCTAACAACTCTAGATGTAAAACAAAAAAGTATGCATCAAAAGGTTTTTGATAAGATGTCCCAACTGACTTGACTTGTCTGTATGATTCCAAATTGAATCGGTCCAGTTATGGTCAAAATAAATTGAAGCTGCCTATTCCAGAACCGAATTCAGTAGATTTCTATCTTAGGATTTACACCTCACAAAAAGTCAAAAACAAGTTTATTTTTGTACTTCAGCTTAAGTCTTTTATTTTATTCAAATTTAGTCAATTCAGTTTGTTTAAATATTAGACTACATCATGGAATTCAGTAAGGGAGTAAATCACCTAAAAGGGTCATGTCTGAGGTGACCACATGTTTTTCAAAAGGTAAATGGGTCACGTCTGAGGTGACAAAGTGTTTAAAAGGATCATGTCTGAGGTGATCAAAAGTTTTTCAAGTTAAAATGATCATGTCTGAGATGATCAAATGTTTATAATGTTAATTCAACAGTTTAAAAGGGTTTAAATGTCAAATGGTCATAAAGGCAGAAAATTTCATGAGTATGACCCATTCGCACGACTGGACCATGAGTATGGACCAACCGTGCGAATGGACCATACTCATGCCTTTTATAGCCGAATGGACATGAGTATGGACCATTCAACCGAATGGCTTATACGAATGACCCATTCGGCCGATTGAGAGTGAGCGAATGAACAAGTCGCACGATTGAACTCAAGTCGGACGACTGAAGGTGAGCGACTGATCCAATCGCACGGCTGAGGTCCATTCGCCCGAATGAAATGAGCGAAAGAGTCCAGTCGTACGATTGAATTCAGGTTTAGTATAAATAGAGGGGGAGTCGGTCGCAGAGACTCATCACTCCCAAATTAGCCCTAATTCGCACGACACGTCGTTACTCTGCCAAATTTTCGGTTGATCATTATAAATCATTGATTGTTGTATACTGACTATCTGCACTTATTATACAGGTATATTGCGGTGCAAATCTATCACTATTTCATTCAATTTGAGTCCAAATCTGGACAGTCGGACCTATCCAAGAACCAAAACATGTTTGGACAAATAACCTAACAAAACTAAGTAAAATATTAAAATCAAAGTTGTTAGGTGCTAAATTGAATGATTGCGAGTCTAATGAACCAGAACCTGATGTTGTTGGTCCATGTGATCGATGAACAGTACAATTGATAGAATAGTTTGATCAATATCACATACATAAGCCAAATAACAAACAATTAAGAGATGAATATGATGAATCAAGACATAATTGATATTCAAATGAACAAACTCACTCAATAACAATAAGCACAATGTATTTCAATGAAGTAACTGCTTGAGAATGATAGTTTGCAACAGAATTCCACGTTTAGGGTTTTGCAAACTTATCATGCAAAATGAAATAACAATAGTATATATAGCAGTCATAGTTTCGCTGACAGTTTCGCTTGAAACTGTCATGCCGAAACTATAGTTTCGCCCGGCAGAACATAAGTTCGCCGGGTGAACCAAAACAGCAAACTGTGAGCGAAACTATAGATTCGCTCACAGTTTCGCTGGACTGCCAAAACTGCTAATAACTATCAAAATACAAAATGAAACTAACACAAGTCCTATTACAATGAAAAGTAAACATCTATACTAAAGTGAGTCCAACCTATCATGATCTTCAATACTCCCCCTAGGTTGGACCTCACTGTCTTCACTGCTCTTCGTTTGGCTCTTCAGCTCTCGTTTCCTCAGCTGCTGTTGATCTGTCTTCATCCCCTCCTGCAGCAATGTCTTGAGAAGCTTCAGCCACTGATTCTCCAAGATTAGTTCCTGCGTCATCAGCTTCATTCGAATGACCGCTAGCTCTAGCAAACTGCCTTGTTAAGTCTTGAACATCCATAGCAAAGTCATCTTGTGCTCTCACCCTTTCAGTCAAGCTCTTTACCTCTGCCCGTACTCCCCTTATTTTGTTCGCCACATTCATAAACAAGCTTGCCTCCTTTCTTGTTTCCTCACCTGCCCCCGCCTTTATATGATTTTCATAGAGAATCAAAAGATCTTCATCACAAAAGCTGAATAACTCCATTGGGTCAAACACCCTAAATTCTTTTCCTTGTTTGGCTCTAATCACAGCCTCACCAGTGTTATTATCATAGAACCACTTCTCAAAGTCCTGTAAACGAGGAGGAAGAGGATCAGCCAGTCTTACTCTGTTTACAGTCTTAGGCGGTTTGACTCTCAAAACTATTCTCCCTTTCCCAGTCTCCCAGTCTTTGTCTTTCTTAGATCTCTTTCGTTCGGCCTTCATAAAACCAAAAGATTCAAAATTATCATTAAGACCATTTTTAATCTCCTTCTCCAGAAATACTGCCCTTTCACTTAAATTAGCATTAATCAAAGGCAAGGTAGCCAATCGTCTCAGATCCCACTTAGGCAAGGTCTTAAACGCCTTCCTCTTGAGCATGTAACTGATATTACCTCCTCTTCTTTTAATCAAAAACATCTTTAGGAAAGGATTATAACACCAGCTGATTATCTTCTTGTCTGCCTCTTTTCTGCTCAAACCCTCCATATTTTGAAACAGAGGGGTGAGTTCTTCAGCCTCCTTCTCCTTTATCAACCAATCACTCTTATCCATCTCAAACACGTCATTCTCATCATCTCTTAGCCACATACACTAGAGGTCTCTCATCTACTTCATAGAATTCCGGCTCAGAATCATAATCAATCAACTGCTCATCCTCCTCTTCTTCATCAATCAAACCTTTACCTTTATCTGATGCTTCCTCATGAGTAGCTGTAACAATCACTTCTTCTCCCAAAATATCCTTATCAAAGTCAAACTGTAGATTAACAAACTCAGCCTCAACAATCTCATCTTCATCATTTCTGCCAGCCTCTTCTCTTGGAATCTCTTGTTCTCTTGTTTCAGTATCAGCTGCTCCAGATGTGCCCTCTCCTACCTTTGATGAGGTACCAACATTCAAGAATGGGTACTTAGATATATCAGTCATATCATCTAACTCAGATTGAGTTAGTTGACTAGGTAGGCCAGCAGCAGCTTTCATCTGTGAAATTTCTTCAAATAACTTCTTAATCAAATTGTTCTGATCAATCAACATCTTTTTCATTCCATCAATGACCTCATCTTTCTGTTGTTCCCGAATCTCTTGATTCATCAGTTTAGTCTTTATCATACTTAACTCATTTGCCAATGAAGTATTTAGACCACGAATCACATCCTCATCAAGACCAGCACTTGCTTCTTTCCCAGCTGTGAAACCCTCATGTCTATGTTTTGTTCTTCGTTCAGGCTCAACAAAGTCAGTCCTCTTTTTAGACCTTCGTTCCTTCTCCACCCTTATCTCTTCAGCTTGTGTATCTATATCTTCTTCAAAATCATAATCTTTCTCCTTTGCATATCTCTTTCTTTTCTTAGCTGCATCAGCTTGTTTCACCCGTGTTTCCTCAGCTCTTTTGTTTTCAGACTCATCGACTCGTCTGATATAATTCCATCGCTCTGGTGGGTACATGTTCTCCCAGAGATGGGTTATTTTACCACTGAAATCATGGCGTATAGCACAGCAATCTGCAAATATCCGAGGGTTCATCTGAACCAATCTCTTAACTTCACCGTGTTTAGGAACATCAGGAATCAAATCATCAATAATCATCTGAATAAAACGAGGATATAATAACCATTTATCCTTTTTCACCACCATCACATTTTCTGTCATACACGCGAAGATCAATCTAGCAATGTTTGCTTTCTCTCCTCTGCAACATATCACCATAGCTTTGGCCCAGTCAAGATTAAGTCCATCTGATCCACCCTTACGGTGATCTAAGCACATAATAAACACGTGAGCTATATATCTCCATTCTTTAGATAAAAATGACTTTTTAATCTCTTTCCTCGAACCAAAGACTGGTCCCTCATATCCCATTTGCTGGAAAGCTTGGAATACTTCAGATTCCGTCATATCAACCTCATCACCAGTATCATCGTCCAGTCTAAGAATCCTCGACACATTCTCAGCAGTAATAGATATATCATGATCAAGCACTCTAGCTGTGATCCTCTGAACATCTCCTCCGGTGTTGTATTCCGCTGATCTCCAAAAGTCTCTAATGTGAAGATCATAGATAGTGGGAGAGTGAGAGATAGCATATGCAATGGGTGATCTTTGGAGCCATCTAATACAATCCCGAAATCCGGCCGCCTTTGGCAAAGTATCATCTAATATGGCAGTAATGTTATTCCTCTCGTCAAACTTTAGATTTGCCATAATAATCTGAAAAGATCAACAAATAAATTTGAATAAGAAATACTGAAAATAAGAAAAATAAGATACAAACAAAAGAAAAGAATTAATTTCGGCAAGCGAAACAATAGTTTCGCTCACTAAGACATGATTGATTCGCTGAATTAAAGACAGTTTCGTCAAGGAAATCAAACAGTTTCGACGAGCGAAACTATAGTTTCGCTCATAGAAACTTGTTAATTTCGCAGAACAAAAAGCATTTTCGACAAAATTAGAATGATTCAAAGTAGTTTCGCAAAAATTGGTCAAAAATTGAATATGAAATGAACTGCCAGACTGTCATGCAAATGGACAGGTTGATGAACTTCAGTCGCACGACTGAGCTATACGAACGGCTAAACCGCACGGCTGAACCATGCGTATGAGTTCAGTCGCACGACTGGTGTACACGCATGAGTTTGCATACGTATGAGCCTAGTTGTACGCTCAGTCGTAAGTATGAGGTCATTCGCACGACTGGATCTCAGTCGCACTGCTCATTCGCACGACTTGATCTCAGTCGCACAGTCTCATTCGCATGGCAAAAAGAATATTTTCAAGTCCAAATGATTCAAGATATTATTAATCAACGGATACTAATGTTTATATTCATTGTGTAACAGATGGCGAGTCGGTGGACTATAAGCACTAAGCACAACATTTGTGCTTTTCTGGATCTGACATCCAGAAATGCTTCAGACTTTTCTGGCATTATCTCATTTCTGAGGAGATCGAGGATCTCTCATGCTATATCTACTCCGTGTACACCGTATCGCTCCATTCAGCAGGCCTTCTGGGAAGGCGCAGTTGTTGATAGATCTTCAGAGCCTCATCGCATCAGGAGTACTATTTTTGGAGAGGCCATTGAGATCACTGAGGGTGATCTCAGGACGGTGTTGCAGTTTGGGGACGATGCTGACTGCCCCACTAGACTACACCCCCTTACTGTCCGAGGATGTTTCTTGCGAGCTAAGTACTCTGGGGACATCAATGCAGGGGTGCTCAACAAGAGCAACCTGTGCCCCCAGTTCAAGTACCTCGCACTGCTAAAGTGCATAGCTTCTCGGAAGGGAGGATTTGATGAGCTATCAGATCAGATCCAGAACGCATATGCAGCGTTGGTGCTAAACCACCCGTTCAGCTTCTCCAGGATGATCTTCACCTACTTGGTGGAGAACATTGAGGGGAAAGGGAAGGAGGGCTTCTGTATGTACCCTCGATTCATGCAGATGATTATTGACCAGAAGCTCCCTTCCTTGCCAAAGGAGAAGGAGGACGCGGTGGTACTCGAGGTGATGGACGATACCACCTTAGGTAGGATGAAGGTCTACAGGGGAAAGCAGGTGAAACCCCCTGTGAGACGACTGTTTGGACATTTGAGTAGAGTTGACTACGTGGCGCCAGCGAAGAGGAAGTGGCGTCACGATGATAGTGACTCGGACTCTGAGCCGATTGTTCTCCCTTCTGATGACTCAGACGACGATGACAGTGATGATGGTGATGATACTGGTCCCACCCAGTCTAGGGCCACTCCTTCAGATGTTATATCACCATCATCCACCCACGGAGGAGCAGAGATAGCGGGATTTCATCAGGATTTTCAAGCTGATGAAGATGACGAGTCGGACGAGGAGCCGTTGACTCGAACGGTGGGCAGCAAGGTGGTTGCCACCGAGAGAGGGATTAGGGCGGTAGGTGGACGCCAGGGTGAGTCTGAGAAGGCTGTTACTGATCCATCTTACACCCCAGACCAGCCCAGCAGCCAAGGGGGAGCATCCTCCTTGAAGGGAACGAGGAAAAAGAGGATGGCTCAGCCTCATGGAATGAAGAGTAAGAGAAGGAGATTTACCGTGATCACCACCACAGCCACCACCACCACTACCACACCCTCTACCACTGTCACCACACCACCCACCATTACATACATCCCATCTACCACCATATCTACCACACCCACTCCACTACCACTATCATCTATACCAACCCCAATCTTTACCATTGCCACCACCACCACTACTAGCCACCAAGCCGGCCCATCATCACATCCCGCCCATATATCTGGATCACCTCTACCTCCCAGTGGGGTAGAGGAACAGCTCTCAGCACTAAACCGTATGGTGCTGAGGCTGTTGGCAGCCGATGACGAGAAGACAGCTCAGATTCGTCAGTTGGTAGATCTTACAGCTGCACAATCTCAGCAGATTTCTCAGCAGGCTTAGCTGATTAAGCAGCAGGCACAGCAGATGGCTGCTCAGAGCCAAGAGATTGCACAACTCCAGGAGCATAAAGTTCTATCAGCAAAGAAGATAGAGGAGTTGGAGGATGCCAAAAAGACTATCATGCTCAAGCTTAAAGGAACTAAGGATGAGCCTCTGAAGATAAAAGAAAGGGATGGTGATGACGATGGTGATGACGATGATGACGATGACAGTGAGGATGACACTGATGCTGGTGATGATGCTGGTGATGATGATGTTGATGATGATGAAGAAGACGCATCTGCTACGGGTGCCACACCTGCAAGTGAGAGGAGGACAAAGAAAGTACATGATCAAAGTGCCTCCACAACCGCCCCGTCAGAAGAAGAGAATGTGATCCAGAACAAGAGTAATACTTAGTTGTTTTTGTTATTTAAATCATATGTATTTGAAGCAAGTATCAATTATTGTAATGAATGTTTATATTTAATGTTGATGTCTCTGTCTTGATTATTAACTAATGATTGCTGTGTTGAATGTCTAAATCAAGCAGATCCAAACTTTCAGAGGGATGAATATGATGTTGCTCCCCTCCAACAGATCAAGACTCAGCTCACATTGATTCTTGATCTGCAGGGTATAGTAAGGAGATCGGTGATGTACACTCCTGAAGAAGGAGAGATCATTCACAATCTCACTGACGAGCAAATAGCAGAAATGTTCAAACTCAATGTCGACGAGATCGTGAAAGACGCTCCAACAGTCCATGTGGAAAGTGACGACGAGCTCAACGATGTGGATGAAATCGAGATCGAAGATGTCACGGACCAGCACTATCCTGAGTACACTGACAATGCTGGTAATGTCATTCCCAATCTGGGAGACAATCTAGTCAGTGAAACCTTGGAGACTCTGGATAAGCTGGAACAAGAGTTAGACAAGACTGAAGATAAGGACCAACCCTCGGATGCTGAAGTTTATATCAGAAAGGCTGAGTGGGCTGCATGTTTTGAAGAGATAAGAGCCCAACGAAGTGCTTCAAAGTCGACTGTCTACACAAAGCTGTACAAAGTGAAGAAACATCACAAGGTGTCGGGCAGAATCATAGCATGGGCATATTTTGAAGATCTCAACGTTTATGCAGTTAAACGTGAGCAAGGGATCGAGTACTTCAGGTTCCCACACGACCTGAAGACTCTTCCTGGATTTGAGCTGAACCAGTTAGCGAAGCTGAATTGCTATACGCTGATCCACGCAAGATGTCTGGATGGTTTGAAGCAGCTCTGAAGAAAGAGTACCACACCAGATGGGTCAACTTCAAACCTCAACAACCTACGAGGTATATCCGAAGGTCTGAGGTTGATGCCATAACTGGAAAGCCTAGAATAGTGCTGAAGTGGAGTCCTCCGCGCACCATGTCCAAGATCCCACTACGGGAAATGCCATAGGACTTCACTCCATACTTCAAATGGTGGTACTATGATTGGAGAACAGGAGAGGCAGTCATAGTCTTAAACAAAGAAGGAAAAATGGATACTATCAGGGTATTTGACCCGATGTGGCTCATAAACTTGTCTGCAAATGATGTCTACACATTATACAAGTGGCCACTATTCTATGACTCTCAAGATATTGTACAAGCTCTACAGTTTCAGAACATTAAAAGACTCTACTTTGCATTTGAGATACACGCAGGAGTCACAAAAGAAGAGAAGTACAAAAAGTATGAGGAGGTAATGAAGAAGAAAGATATTAGATAGATCTAGGTCCAAGGGGGAGTTTGTTGATACATATGTACCTAGATGTGGATCTTAATGTAATATGTCATGAATGTCTTACACTTATGAAATGCTTAGGTGATTAATGAAATGAGAATGTTTGATTGTGATTTATAATGTTTAATATTTCATTAATGAGTTGTGTAATGTATATTGACTTGATTATAGGTTTGTGATTGTTTGAATTGATACACATAATGTTATAATAATAAATGCATTCAAACTTGGTTAAGTGAAGTTCACATGCGTCCGACTGGACCATGCGCCCCAACAGTGGTCATGCGTCCGAATGGCCATGCGACTGAGTGTCTATGCGCCTAAACAGTCCATACGCCTTCATGCGACTGACTCAGTCGTACGACTGAACACTCAGTCGTGCGAATGGATCAACTGCATGGCTCAGTCGCACGAATGAGCAACCCTAACCTATAAATACCACCTAATTCGTGGAAAAACGTAACAATTGATATTACTTCGACTCGAGACGTACCCTAGCCGTCTAGAAACCTCCAAGAACCTGTTCCAAGTTCACAGATCGCACTAGATCGATTCTATATCGTTCTTAACGTTTAGATTCAATTCATAATTGATTCGACGTGCGTTCTCACTGATTGGATCGCAAATCAAATAGGATTCCGCACTATTTGAGTTGTATACACGTTAATCAGTTAGTATTTCGTGCAATACACGATCCTAACAAATTGGATGATTGAATTGTTTTATTAAATGATGCATTTAACTGTTTGCTTTGGTTGTACAGATGAACACAAAAGGGCAATGAATTATTCAATGGTAGTGAATGGGAAGGTGGGAAAGGCATATGAAGCCAATATCCTATTTCTTCTAACTTAAATGCAAAATTCATTTGGAATTATGCTAGAATAAAAATTGAAAAAAGAATAAAGCAATTGTAGAAAAACCTACGAATAATATGAGAGCAACACCAATAGCTAAAGTTGAAAAACATTGTTGCACGTATACAGATTTCATGGCTTGTAACCCATTTCAATTTAAAGGTGAAATTGAGCCTTTGGTTAGCTAAAGGTGGATAACATCTATGGAAACTATTTTTGTGAAAGAGCCAAAGATTTGTGGGACATGGTTAAAAAGGAGAAGGGATGGAAAGAATTAAGAATATGTCTTGGGGAGAGTTCAAACCAATCTTCCTTAAACATGTAACACTTTAGGCAAATCTCACATCGGTTGTGGACATGAGAGATTCCTTGTTCATAAAAATGTCCTGCCTCTAACATAACCAACGTGTTTTAGGCGTATTTGTTATGGATAAGAGGAGAACTCCATAGTTAATCATGCTCGGGTGGCATCAATCCAGAGATAGGTAACCTCCCTGGGAAGTTTTCACCAGGGCAACCAAAAGCAAATCCGTGAGTTTCCCACGTGCAAAGCAGACAATATTGGTGGTATGAGGGGCTGGGTGCTATAGAATGGTATCAAAGCCACTCTTGTGCCATTCGTGATGGTGGGGCAAGCTTATCAAGAATGGTGAGTCCCCGGGGGTGTTTAGAGGGACACCTTAGGAAAATCTCACATCCATAGATAGGATGGTAGGAAAAACCTTATCAAGAACGATGAGTGCAAAAAGATAGGGGTGTTTGTAATACTCTAGGCAAATCCCACATCGTGCTCAGGTGGCAACAATTCAGGGATGGGTATTGTTAGGACCTGGTATTTGAACGAAATACCGAATGATTAACGTGTAAACCAAACCAAATAGTGCGGTATCCTATTTGATTGGCGATCCAATCAGTGAGAACGCACGTAGAATCAATAAAGAATTGAATCAAACGTTAAGAATCGATTAGGAATCGATCTACAGTGTTCTATGAACTTGGAGAATAAACTAGGAGGCTTCTGGACGGCTAGGGTACGTCTGGAGTCGAAATAGAATGAATGCTTTTGTTTTTCCACGAATTGGGTTGTATTTATAGGTTAGTATTGTTCATTCGTGCGACTGAACCATAAGTATGGTTCAGTCATGCGATTGAACCATGCGGTTGATTAATCCGCACGACTGAGTGTTCAGTCGTGCGACTGAGCCAATCTTATGTTACAATCATACGACTGATCCAGTCTCCTGGTTCAGTCGTGCGACTGAGTCATTCGTATGAAGTTATTCATGCGTGTGGTCCATTCTCATGGGCCATTCGCATGAGAACTTCATTTTGTTAAGTTTGAATGTATTAATTAATATAACATTATGTGTAACAATTCAAACAACCACAAACCTAATTAACCAATTCAACATCGACTCATTAATGAAATATTAAACATTATAAATCACAAACAACCAATATCATTTCACTAGTCATTCCAAACATTACATCAGAATCAGACAAACAAGATCTATTACATTCATATCATGATCTAGGGACATACATGTATCAACAAACTCCCCCTTGGACCTAGATCTCTCTAATGTCTTGTTTTCTTCATTACCTCCTCATACTTTTTGTACTTATCCTCTTTTGTGACTCCTGCGTGAATCTCGAACGCAAAGCAGAGTCTTATGACGTTCTGGAACTGGAGGGCTTGTACTATATCCTGCGTGTCATAGAACAGTGGCCACTTGTATAGAGTGTAGACATCATTAGCTGACAAGTTGGTAAGCCACATTGGGTCAAATACCCTGATAGTATCCATTTGGCCCTCTTTGTTTAGGACTATGACCGCTTCTCCTGTCCTCCAATCATAGTACCACCACTTAAAGTGTGGAGTGAAGTCCTGTGGCATTTCCCTGAGCGGGATTCTTGACATCATGCGCGGAGGACTCCACTTCAACACTATCTTAGGCTTTCTAGTAATGGCATCAACTTCAGACCTTCTGATGTACCTTGTAGGCTGTTGGGGTCTGAAGTTAACCCACCTGGTGTGGTACTCCTTCCTTAGGGCAGCCTCAAACCAGCCTGACATCTTTCTTGGGTCAGCATACAATAGCTTTAATTTGGCCAGCTGGTTGAGCTCAAAACCTGGTAGAGTCTTTAGATCATGTGGAAATCTAAAGTACTCTATGCCCTTCTCCCTCTTAACTGCATAGACGTTAAGGTCCTCAAAATATGCCCACGCTATAATCCTTCCCGACACCTTATGATGTTTCTTGACTCTGTAGAGTTTGGTGTAGGCGTCCTGTTTAGGTGCAGCGTGTTGGGCTCTAACTTCTTCAAAACAAGCAGCCCACTCAGCCTTTCGGATGTCAACATCGTCGTTTGAGGCTTGGGCCGTTCCTTCTGTCTTCTCTGACTCCTGCTCCATCTTGTCTAACACCTCAAAAGTATCGCTAACAAGGGATTCACCCAGATTGGGGACCACATTTCCCTCATTGTCAGCATACTGAGGGTAGTGCTCTGCAGTGACATCTTCTATCTCTATTTCATCAACGTCGTTGAGCTCTTCGTCACTTGTCGAGTCGCACGTCGGAGCATCCTTTACAATCTCATCGGGATTTAGCTTGAAGATCTCTGCTAGTTGCTCATTTGATAGATCGTGAATTATTTCCCCTTCTTCAGGGGTATAACTCACCGACCTTCTGACGATCCCTTGCAGATCAAGAATCATAGTTAGCTGAGTCTTGACCTGCTGAAGTGGAGCAACATCGAATTCATCCCTTTGGTAGTTTAGATCTGTTTGATTTAAACATGCAACACATCAACCATTAGTTAATAATCAAAACAGAAATGCATTAATCTTAATATAAATATAAACATTGAATACATAAGTTTAAATACATGATTCAAATACAAAAGTAATCAGATACATAGACATCTAATCATTACTTTTCTCTTGGATCACTGGATCATCGCTTGGTGGAGCAGAGGAGGAAGCTTGTTGGTCTTGTTTCTTCTTGGATCTCCTTTCCTGACCTTGAGCAGAGGCAGATGCAGCTGCATCTCATCCTTCTTCATCATCATCCTCATTCCTCTCCTCTGTCCTTTCTTCTTCAATCCCCTCATCATCCTCAGTCTCATCATCATCATCCTCATCATCATCCTCATCGTCATCATCACCATCATCTCCGTCTCCCTCTTTAATCTTTAGTGGCTCATCTTTAGATCCCTTTAGCTTTAGCATGATGGTCTTCTTAGCCTCCTCCAACTCCTCAATCCTCTTAGTAGATGTGACACTGTGCTCTTGGAGTTGGGCGATCTCGTGGCTCTGAACAGCCATTTGTTGGGCCTGCTCCTCTATCAACCGAGCCTGCTCTGAGATCTGGTGTGACTGTGCGGCAGTAAGATCAGCAAGCTGACGGATCTGTGCCGTCTTCTCTTCATCTGCAGCTAACAAGCGCATCACCATCCGGTTTAGCGTGGAAAGCTGTTCCTCTACCCCAATTGGAGGTAGAGGTGATCCATAAGTATGTGAGGGATGTGAAGAGGGTCCTGCTTGGTGGCTAGTGGTGGTGGTGGTGGCTGTAGTGAAGATGGGGTTGGGTCTGTGAGATAGTGGAGGTGATGCAGGAGTGAAAGATATGGTGGTGGTTGGCATATGTACAGTGGTGGGAGGTGTGGTGGTGGTAGTGGTAGCTGTGGTGGCTGTGGTGGTGGATGGTGTGGCTGTTGAGGTGGTAGTGGTGGAGGTAGATGTAGTGGCTGTGGTGGTGACGAAGGTGAGTCTTCTCTTCTTCTTCTTCTGGCCGTGGGGCTTAGCCATCCTTTTCTTCCTCGATACAGTCGAAGTGGATGCTCCCCCTAGAACACGGCTAGCTGGCTCAGGGGCATAGCTAGGATCTGCCGTAGTCTCTCCCGAATCCCTGGGGCGTTCACCAACCGCCCGGAGTCCATACTCTGTGGGAACAACCTTGCTTCCCACAGTCCTCGTCAAGGGCTCCTCATCAGACTCTTCTTCCTCCTCACCAGGTGTGAAGTCCTGGTGGAATCCTGCTGACTCTGCTATGTCACCTGCTGGGGCAGATACTGGAGGTATAACATCTGTAGTTGTGCCCCTAGGTGGAATAGGCATATCATCTCCAGCATCCCCACTGTCATCATCATCTGAGTCATGAGTGGGTAGAGCAATCTGCTCAATATCCGAATCACTATCGTCGTGGCGCCACTTTTTCCTGGCTGGCACCACGTAGTCCTCCCGGGCCAGATGCCCAAACAACCTCCTCACAGGGGGTTTCACTTGCTTCCCCCTATATACCTTCATCCTCCCCAATGTGGTGTCATCCATAACCTCGAGAATAACAGCATCATCCTTCTCCTTTGGCAGGGAGGGGAGCTTCTGATCTATGATCATCAGCATAAACCTCGGGTACATACAGAAGCCCTCCTTCCCTTTCCCCTCGATGTTCTCCACCAGGTAGGTGATTATCATCTTGGAGAAGCTGAACGGGTGGTTCAGCACCAACGCAACATATGCGTTCTGTATCTGATCAGATAGCTCATCAAAACCTCCCTTCCTGGAAGCTATACACTTAAGCAGCACGTGCGCAAGATACTTAAACTGGGGACAGAGGTTACTCTTGTTGAGTACCCCAGCATTGATGTCCCCAGAGTACTTGGCTCTAAGAAAGCATCCTCTGACAGTGAGGGGGTGTAATCTAGTCGGACAATCAGCGTCATCCCCCATCTGTAACACTATCCTTAGGTCCTCCTCTGTAACAGCTATAGCCTCTCCAAAGATGGTACTTCTGATGCAGTGAGGCTCAGAGGATCTATCAACTGTAGCACCTTCCCCGAAGGCCTGCTGAATGGATCGATAAGGAGTACAAGGAGTAGATATGGCGTGTGCAATCCTCGACCTCTGTAGAAATGTGATAATGCCCGAGAAATCAGCAGCGTTTCTGGATGTCAGATCCAGATGAGCACATATATTGTGCTTCGTGCTCATAGTCCATCGACTCGCCATCCGTTACACAAATAAAGTAAACATTAGTACCGTTGGCTAAGAATGTCATGAAACACTTGAACTTGAAGAAAATTTCTTTCTGTCATGCGATTGAGATTGTGCGACTGAGATCAGTCATGCGACTGAACAGTGCGACTGGGGTTCAGTCGTGCGAATGACCCCATACGTACGACTGAGTGTGCGACTGAGTTCATCCGTATGTAACCTCATGCGGTTACACCAGCCGTGCGACTGAACTCATACGCATAGTTCAGTCGTGCGGTTAAGCAGTTCATACCCTTCAGTCGTGCGACTGAAGTTCATCAACCTGTCCATTCGCATGATGTACTGACTGTTCAATTCAAATTCACATTTTCACTAATTTTGAGTTTTAGACTTCGTGTTCTAGTTCATTAGACTCGCAATCCATTTGTATAACACCTAACGTCTTTAATTTCATTTGTTTGAGTCGTTTAGTTAGGTTTTTAAGCCACTTAAGTCTCGGTTAGTTTACGGGTCTGATTTTCCAGATTTGGTGTCAAATTGAAAGTTATTGTGGTGTCTCTTCACCGCAAATTACCTGTAAAGTCGATGTATATGATCAGTAAGCAAAAAACAGGGGTTTATAGAGATCAAATGAAATTTGGGCAGAGTGACTTTAAGTCGTGCCATTTAGGGTTAATTTGAGGGTGGTGAGTCTCTGCGACCGACTCTCCCTCTATTTATACTAACCCTAGATTCAACCGTGCGACTGAGCTCATACGCACCTTTCAGTCGTGCGAGTGGGACTCAGTCGTGCGATTGGTTCAGTCGCCCTTCTTCAGTCGTCCGACTGGATCTCAGTCGTGCGACTGACTCACTCGTTCGCCCTTAAGCATCCGACTGGGCCAATCGTATGGGCCATTCGGTTGGATGGTCCATACTCATGGTCCATTCGTACGGATGGCCCCATTCGTATGATACGTCCATACGAATGGTCCATTCGTGCGAATGGGTCACACTTGTGAAATTTTCTGTCTTTTTTTTGAACCTTTAACATTTAAACCCTTTTTAACTGTTGAAATTAACATTATGCTCACTTGATCATCTCAGACATAATCATCTTAACTTGAAAACTTTTGATCACCTCAGACGTGATCCTTTTAAACACTTTGTCACCTCAGACGTGACCCTTTTAAACTTTGAAAACACATGTGGTCATCTCAGACATGACCCTTTTAGGTGAGTTAATCCCATACTGATTTTCATGATGTAGTCCGACGAACAAACAAACTAAAATGACTAACTAACTAGAAACTTAAACTAAATACAAAAATAAATCTTGTTTTTGACTTTTTGTGAGAGATAAATCCTAAGATATACATCTACTGGATTTGGTTCCAGAATAGACAGCTTCAATTTAGTTTAACCACACCTGGACCAATTCAATTTTGGAATCATACAAGCAAGTCAAATCATTTGGGACTTGTTATCAAAACCTTTTGATGCTCAATTCTTGGTTTTCATCCAGAGTCGTTAGCAAATTTAGGAAATCATACTGGTACTATTAGATTCCCACATTGATTTGAACTTTCAAGAATTGCAGCCACAATGATTGTCAGTATATTTGTCCTCTTAAATCCATACACAGACTTTTGACACAAACTGGTGATAATTTTAGGTTCAATTATTTCAACTAACATTTGTGGATCCCACACTTATATGGTAATCAACATTCCTCAGGAGCTTTTGAGCGGTCTACGGGTATTTTTACAAGAAGAGACTATTCTTAGAGCTTTCAAAGAGAAGCCAATCCTCAGGTCAGTGCCATCGCACAACAGAGAGGCGGCAAACAACAATGAATTCTAGAATATCTAGGTTATGCTTATCCTCAGGTCAGTGCCATCGCACAGCAGAGAGGCACACAACCTATCTTCTTGTTAGAGCAGCTTAATTTTCTTTTGCACAGAATGCACCAACAAAGTAAGTCATTAGCTTGATAGCATTTGTCTTTCATTTTTTAGCTTTGCTCTATTTATGGTCATCCGCACACATTTGTGGCGTTTACATGCTCATTACTCCTTATTGGAATATTGTTGATTGTGTTAACCAGTGACAAGATGGAAGCCCACAGTCAGTTGAACAACTTAGTTTGATCTTGAGATCACCAGTCAGGTCTAATCATCTATTGTGTTGAATCTATCGACATATCATTTGTGGTCGAGCAACCTCTAGGTCTACTTTCGTTGTGTTACCTTAGTAGTTACCAGTTTTCCTATCATCTTTCCTTTTATATTGCTCAGACTACACAGACTTATACTTTGAATTTTGTATCTTTTCTAAATTAAATTTTAAAGTCCCTCTTGATTTGTTCATGTGTACTATCATTTTCCAAAGGGTTTGAATCGTATCACAGATACGATCTACCTTATATCAGCTATCCACTCCTTCTCCCTCCTTTTTTTTGATGTTACTGGCTGACTTATTCTCCCCCTAAAATACTAAAATCATGACTGGTTTAATTATTTTAGGATTTTAATAAACAGCTAAATAACATGAGTTTAATTTAAACAGAAAATAAATTAAATAAAGAAAATAAAATAAAGAAGAAAAATTAACTAAACTGCATCGGACTACACATGATCATCATCAGGAATAACATCACTTTTCTTTTTTGACCCCGTTGACCTCTAACAGATATTGAAAACGTGGTTTATCAAAGGCTTTTGTATAGAGGTCAGCGCGTTGAAAATCAGTATTAATTTTTACCACATCAATTAAGTTTTTTTCAAAACAGTCTCTTATAAAATGGTATTTAATGCCGATGTGTTTGGTCTTAGGATGTTGTACCGGATTTTTAGTTACTGCAATTGCAGCAGAGTTATCAAGAAAGATAGGAGTAGAAGAAAACTTTAAACCGTAATCCCGCATTTGTTGTTGAATCCAGATGATTTGTGAACAGCAACTTGCAGCAGTAACGTATTCGGCTTCACAGGTTGACAATGCAACCGATGTCTGCTTCTTACACTGCCAGGTAACTAATCTCCTCCCAAAGAATTGACACCCTGCTGATGTAGACTTGTAGTTCATCTTGCAGCCCCCGTAATCCGAGTCACTATACGCCGTAAGCTCAAAGTCATCATCATGAGGATACCACAACCCAAGTGTGGGTGTACCCTTCAGATAACGAAATATCCTCTTGACCCCGATCAGATGGTTCACCTTAGGCTTAGCCTGATATCTAGAACATAGACATGTAGCATACATGATATCAGGTCTTGAGGCAGTGAGGTACATGAGGGATCCAATCATTCCTCGGTACATTGTGGCATCTACCAGATCTCCATTTTCATCAGGTGCTATATCATGATTTGTAGCAAGTGGAGTCCCAGCAGCAGAAGCATTCTCCATGTCAAAACGACTGAGAATGTCTCCCACATACTTGGTCTGATGTAGAAAGATCCTATTTGGTGTCTGATCCACCTGTAACCCGAGAAAGAATTTCATCTCCCCCATAGCACTCATCTCAAACTCTTTCTTCATAACTGCTTCAAACTCTTTGCATAATTCTTCGTTCTTTGAACCGAAGATTATGTCATCGACATAGATCTGTACGAGCAGTAGGTCTCCATCTTTTTCTTGATGAACAGCGTGCAGTCAATGACTCCCCTGCGAAAGCCGTGTTTCACAAGATGAGTCGAGAGTTTCTCATACCAGGCCCTTGGAGCTTGATGAAGCCCGTATAAGGCCTTGTCGAGTTTGTAAACTCTATCCCGATGATAAGGATCTTCAAATCCCTCGGGTTGACTGACATACACTGTCTCTCGAATTTCCCCATGAAGGAATGCACTCTTCACATCTAATTGGTAGACTTTAATCTTCATGTACGATGCATAGGCAAGGAAGATACGAATGGCTTCCATCCTTGCCACGGGTGCAAACACTTCATTGTAGTCAATCCCCTCGACTTGGCGAAATCCCTGAACCACCTGTCGAGCCTTGTTCCTTATAATGACCCCTTGGTCATCCTTCTTGCATTTCAAGACCCATTTGGTGCCAATGACCTTAGCACCTTTAGGTCTATCTACCAGAGTCCATACACCTAACTTCTTGAACTGAAGAAGTTCTTCTTGCATGGCACTCACCCACGCCTCATCATTCAGTGCTTCACTGACATATTTTGGCTCAAACTGCGAGACAAAACACCGATAAGCACCATCATGAATGTATCCATTTTCCATAACAGAGGCATAATTAACTGAGTACAGCTGATTTCGGGTTTGTACTCCTGATCTGAGATCCCCAATGACATTGTCTAAGGGATGATAGACGTTTAGACGTGATCCTGGAGTAGTAGGAACAACTACCTCAGAGCCAAGATTATGAACATTTGGTTCTGCATCTGAGGTAGACGGAGTTTGAGGTTCCGAAGTCGAAGGTGCATCACTGTTAGATGCTTGTGGACTTGCAGGAACTGGAACCTGTTCCTCCTGACTGTTCTGATCATCTTCTTCAGCTTCATCTTCTGAGGAGGAGTCCTTGTCGTCGATTACTCCCCCTGACTGAGTAGATGATTCTCCCTGTGAGCTCGATGATGTTGAATCAAGAGTTGGTGTGTTCAAGATATCATACATCATTCGAGTAGCTAACTCGTCATCCGAAGGAGAGATAGGGATGTTGAAGGACTTGAAGAATCCATCATAGTCGAAAAAGTAGGCGGGTCCTTTGCCAGTAGGTGGTGTGGTATATCTCTAAACATCAACATTACACCACACTTCTACTAGACCCGTTGAGTTGTTGTAAACTCTCTTGTTCGGTATGTTGTATCCTAGGAAGATTCCTTCATCAGCCTTCTCGCTGAATTTACCTTCTTGAGTCTTCTTCAGAAGTGTGCACGGCGCGCCAAAAGGTTCGAGATACTCCAGATTCGGTTTACGTCGTTGTAGTAGCTCGTAACATGTCTTTCCGTGGCGCTTGACTATCAGAACTCGATTCAGTGTATGACATGCATTAGCCACTGCCTCATTCCTGAATTGGATAGGCAATTTCGAGTCTGCCAGCATTGTCCGTGCTGTCTCTATCAAGCTTCTGTTCTTTCTCTCAGCAACACCATTCATCTGAGGCGTGTAGGCAGAAATGAATTGATGCACAATTCCCTTTTCCTTGCAGTAAGCCTCCATCCATTGATTCTTGAATTCAGTCCCGTTGTCTGAGCGTACTTGTCTAACCTTCAGCTTGTAGAGAGATTCCAGTGTGGTTACTAACTCCTTGAATGACTCAAATGTTTCTGATTTGGACTTCAGAAACATTACCCAAGAGAATCTTGAGTAGTCATCAGTAACCACAAAACAGTACAAATCACCTGCAATGCTCTTTGTACTGACTGGACCAAACAGATCCATGTGAAGAAGTTCAAGAGGAAGTTCTATTGAATAAACCTTCTTTTCCTTATGAGACTTCTTCGTCTGTTTGCCTTTCTTGCAAGCTACACAAAAATCAGGAAGTTGGAAATTCTTGACGTTGACTCCTCTCACGAGATCCTTCTGGATCAAGTGATTCATCTTCCGTTTGATGTGTCCCATTCTCCTATGCCAGGAGATGGAGTCCTTCTCAGTTGCTTTTGAGAGAAAGCACTGAACTTCATGATCCGTTGTAGAAGCTGTTCACAGATCCAAAACATAAAGGTCTTTATATCTTGAAGCTGTCATCAGAACTTGGTCCTCCGGAATCACGTAGTCTTTCTTTACGACGTAACACTTCTTGTTGTCGAATATGACTTTAAATCCTTTATCACAGATTTGGGAAACATAAAGTAAGTTGTTTTGAAGTTGTTGAACGTAGTTCACCTTATCAAACTTAACTTTCTGATTTCCAACCTCTCCCTGAGCTGTGATATAGCCTCCCTTGTTTCCAGCAAATGAAACATGCCCTCCTTTTATTTGTTTGACGTTTGATAAAAGAGCCCTGTTTCCTGTCATGTGCCTGGATGCTCCGCTGTCTACAATCCATGTGTTGGTTTCAGCACTGTAGCGAACACCCTACACATACAATGTAAAAGATTAGTTTAGGTTAGGAACCCAAGCCTTTACTGGCTTGGGTTTCCCAGAGGCATCACACATCATGAATTCAACCCATTGACCCTTCGAGGGTGAGGGTAGCTCAGGTTCCTTCTTGTCATCATTATCAGACACACAGGATGACTTCTCTTTCCATAAGCCAGATTTGTGCAAAGCCTATTTGTGATAAACAGTCGACTGGCTAATGGGTTGAACTTTAGGTTCACTAGTTCTTCTAGGTGGAGTTAAAGAACTCCTCTTAGAAGACCTAGATTTTGAATCCTGAAGTTCAATCTTCTTCCTAGGTGTCTCATAGTAAGGACAATAGGAAGCAATGTGTCCACACTCTCCACAGTTGTAGCACGACCTGCTATCAACTTTATGATTAAACTTTCTTTGTGTAGATGTGTGTGACACTCTAGTAACATCACTTAGTTTGGGTTTTGACTCTGTTTCTTTTGATGTTTTCTCTTGTTTAACAAAATTAATTGTTTTGACATTTTTAACATCTTTTTCTTTTTGGTTAACTGGTTTTTGACATGAAACTTGTGAAAGATTAACGTTAACAGTCTTTTTAGGTTCTGATTTGACTTTGTTTGACCCTGACTTTATATTAACCTTTTCAAATTCTTTTTCCAGATTAACACAAGGCATTTTACCCTTTGCCTTTGAAGTGGCCTCCTTTTGTTTTGTTCCAGATTCAATTGATGAACATGAGGAATCTGGATCACTCACAAGAGGAGTAGACACCACATGATCCTTGATGGGGTTATTATTTATTGGTCTACTCTTAGTGTTCATCAAGGTCTCAGGTGGTGGTGGAACCACTTTATAACCCAAACCCTCCCCGTTGTTTCTTTCTCTCACTAAGTGTTGGACAATGTGTGATGAACTTGTCCAACTGTGCAGTTTTTGCTTTAAAGAGTTTACTTCTACTTCTAAAACTGCCTTTTGCTTCTTAGTGTCTTCTAGGGAGTTAAGATAATACCTAATGTCATTAGCTTGGTTAAATGCAACTACTTCGATTTCCCTAAGATGTTTAGTCAAAAGGTCTATCTTTTCTTTGTAACTATGCTCATTTTGTTTTAACACTCTATTAGCCTCAGTGCACAGTTGCAAATCCTTTACTAAGTTATCATTGTGATCTAATAACCTAGCAAATTTCTGATCTATGCTATCTCTAAATGAATTACAATCAGAACAAGCATGATTTTGAAACAGTTGGTCAGTAGTACTTACCTGAGGAGGTTCAGAAGAATTTGCCATCAACGCAGCATCAGATGTCTCTGGTTCTGGTGATTCTGTCTTTGCTGTGGAAGTCTCTTCTTCAGGCTTGTAGTTGACCTCAAGTGCAGTTGTTTCTTCACTATTTGACATCGCTATCTCAACTGCAATATCTCCTTCACTCGCGGAATCGTCATCTAAGTCTTCTACACTTGCAATATTAGATTCCCCTGGAGAGACAAATCGAAAGCTCCAGTCATGTCCTTCATCATCATGAGCAGTCAAGGCTTTTGGATCCTTGCTTGATGAAGTAGAACTGCTAGCTTGTTTGTCTTGACGAGTGAAGGACGAGAATGGGTTCCCGTTTCCCGTCTTCTTTGGCTTCACACATTCTCTCTTGAAGTGCCCCTTCTCTCCACAGTTGAAGCATGTCACTTTACTCTTGTCAAAGCCAAATGTGGTATCCTTAGTAGCAACCAAGTTCTGTCCGGTCTTTTTCACAAACTTCTTCGCCCTCCGGACAGCGCTTGCTAAGGCCCACATAATGTCCATCCTCTCCAGCTCCATTTCATCCACCTGCTCGTAGTCCTCATCTGCCAGATGGCAGTTTCCAATCTTCACAGCAACAAGTCCATCATAGGAATGAACCACTGCTGCCAAGAGATCCATGTGCTCTCGAGCTACTTCCCCAGTCATATTACCGAGGTTCTCGGTCTTCAGTCTAGTAGCATTTGCTTCAGATCCAATATAATGGGTACAAGAAGACCCTGACGTTTCTGATACTGAAGGAGAAGCTTGTGAAGGACCCGATGAGCTAGACACAAATGCAGTCTGAAGAGGTGCTCCAGATGTCTTAGCTTGAGACGTGGCATTGTACAAAGCTGGATTCTGAGTGTACGAAGACTTTTGAGCTCTGTACTTCATCCTAAGTGCTTCTTCTCGCAACTTTAGAATGAAGTCATTTATATCCAACTTTGCCAGCATCTCATTCTGTCTCAGATTTGACACAAAAGAAGCCCACTTTTCTGGCAATCCGTCTGCAAAATTAGTCACTTTTTCTTCCATGGTAGTAGCAACCCCATGTGTATGCAGTTCACTCATCAAATGGTAGAATCTATCAATGACATCGTCCAAACTCTCGTTTCCCATCGATGAGAAGTTGTCAAATTCTTTCTTTAGCTCCTTAGCTTTAATTGCCTTCAGCGAAGCATTCCCGTCATATCTCTTTTCCAGCTCATCCCACAATTTCTTGGCCTGCTTATTCTCCGAGTACTGGTGGAAAATATCTTTAGGAATAGACTGTATGATCAATGCATAGACTCTCTTCTCTGCATTATACTTAACTTTCTGAGCGTCAGTCATCCCTCCCAAAGTAAGCTTTACCCCATCTGCTCCCACCGGCATATTGTACCCTATCTCGATAGCTTCCCACAAATTTGGATCCACTCCATTGAGGTAGATCTCAAAACGTTGTTTCCAGTGGGGAAACTCATCTAACGTTAAGAGCTTTGGTGGTTTATTATGGTTCCCCACCTCACTCTCAAGTAACAGTAGGTTCTGGATTCTTGAGTCCTTCCCGGCAGTAAACGCTGACATCTGATCTTCCATGTCGAATAACTTTAAGTCTACTAAACAAACTGTCAACTGGTGCGGCTGGAGGATGCGAATGGGCTATCCGTGCGAATGAACTATGCGACTGGTTCAATCGTGCGGCTGAACTAAGCGATTGGTTCAGTCGTGCGAATGAAGCTGATGCGTATGAACACTGCGAACGGATGGTTCAGTCGTACGAATGAAGATGCGACTAGGTCCAATCGTGCGTCTGGACAATGCGAATGAAGTCCAGTCGTGCGAATGGCTCACTCGTGCGACTGAAGCTGCTGTTTTGCGAAAATTTCTAGGTTAAACGTGTTTTAGCCGTAAAAATTCAAAATTTCGCCAACTCTAATTGCCTAAGGCCGTAGAAACCGAAACTTGATGAGCAGGGGACGTCCAAGACCACTTTTGACATAAAAGATTGCGTTTTTAGTGTAAAAACACAAACTTTTTATCAATCTTGATTAAATCACACGTAATCAAGAGCCAAAGCTCTGATAACACTTGTTAGGACCTGGTATTTGAATGAAATATCGAATGATTAACGTGTAAACCAAACCAAATAGTGCGGAATCCTATTTGATTGGCGATCCAATCAGTGAGAACGCGCGTAGAATCAATAAAGAATTAAATCAAATGTTAAGAATCGATTAGGAATCGATCTACAGCGTTCTATGAACTTGGAGAATGAACTAGGAGGCTTCTGGACGGCTAGGGTACGTCTGGAGTCAAAATTGAATGAATGCTTTTGTTTTTCCACGAATTGGGTTGTATTTATAGGTTAGTATTGTTCATTCGTGCGACTGAACCATAAGTATGGTTCAGTCGTGCGATTGAACCATGCGGTTGATTCATCCGCACGACTGAGGGTTCAGTCGTGCGACTGAGCCAATCATATGTTACAATCATACGACTGATCCAGTCTCCTGGTTCAGTCGTGCGACTGAGTCATTCGTATGAAGTTATTCATGCGTGTGGTCCATTCGCATGGGCCATTCGCATGAGAATTTCATTTTGTTAAGTTTGAATGTATTAATTAATATAACATTATGTGTAACAATTCAAACAACCACAAACCTAATTAACCAATTCAACATCGACTCATTAATGAAATATTAAACATTATAAATCACAAACAACCAATATCATTTCATTAATCATTCCAAACATTACATCAGAATCAGACAAACAAGATCTATTACATTCATATCATGATCTAGGGACATACATGTATCAACAGGTAACCTCCGTTGAAAGTGTTCACCCAGGCAACCCAAAGCAAATCCGTGAGTTCTCCGTGGGCAAAGCGCATAATTTTGGTGGTATGAGGGTCCGGATGTTACAGAACATTTCAGTCCTCATGTTGCAATTAATCATATCACTGAGGAACTCCTTCATATGCGTCAATGAAATGAAACAATTGATGTAATCTTTTGCATTTTCTACGATAAAACGAAGTTTTGTTCTTCGCTTTTTACTAATGAAGAAAGGTGGATTACTCGGTCCCATCTGATTCTTAAGATGGAATTAGATAGTTATTTCTCCTTCAAAACGTGGAAGTCCTGAGCAGCATCTGTAACACCCGGTTATTTTAAAAAAAGACAAGAAATGAAGAATAAAAGAAAGAAAAACAATAAAGTCCAATTATGTGGAGCAACCGGTTATTTTAAAATAAGGTCTCACCTTGGAAGGGGATCATCCGATTCAGGAAACGAGGTAAGCTAAGCCCGAGATATATAGGCCCTTTCCGAATCATTGCTCGAGTTGGGGAGGTGGCCTATAGATTGGAGTTACCAGAAGAGTTAAGTGGAATTCACCCGACATTCCATGTATCTCATCTGAGAAAGTGCTTAGCCGATGAAGACATGATTGTTCCACTGGAAGATATCGAGGTAGACGAAAGGCTCAATTATGTGGAGCAACCAGTGACAATCATCGATAGAAAAGAGAAGAGGCTGAGGAATAAAATGGTTCCTCTTGTGCGTGTACAGTGGAAGCACAGGAAGGGATCCAAATCTACATGGGAGACTGAGGAGGAGATGCGGCAGCATTATCCTCGTCTGTTTGAGGAATAATAGGTTTCGGGGACGAAACCTATATAAGGGGGTGGACTTGTAACACCCGGTTATTTTAAAAAAGACAAGAAATGAAGAATAAAAGAAAGAAAAACAATAAAGTCCAAATGGAGGGACTAAAAGTGTCCAAAAGGACAAATCTCTAAAAAGTTGGTGAATAAAGCAACATGGCCACCCATGTTGCTACTCACACCTTTTTCATTCGGATTATAGAGAGATAAAGAGCAGAAAACTCTCGGTTGAAGAAGAAGAAGAAGAAGAAGAAGAGGATCGAATTCTAGGTAAGAATTCGTGGTTTTTAACTGTTTATGACGGGTTTTATCTCGGTTACCTGTTTATGTGCTTATATGCTTGTGTGTGTTTGGGTGTGTGTTTGGTGGTGTTTTAGGTGTTTGAACTCAATTGCAAAAAGGGTTAGAAAGGAAGAAACACCCAAGTTGCATCAGGTGAGTTTCTAGACCCCGGTTTCTACTTGTTTTAATCATCTTTGAGGCTGAAAATGTATTTAAAACGTTTTTACAAGTTTATGTATGTTTACCCGTATGTATTATGCATGTTGAATGTTGGTTCTTAGATGCTTATAGGTTGTTCATGTTTAGAATGGCCATGTTAAGCTTAGAACAGATAGGTTGGATGTTTGGATTCGAAATCATGCTAGAAACAAGTTGAACAGAAGGTTCATGCGCCTAAATAAGGTCCATGCGCCTGAAAAATGCCTTAGACAAATTTAAGTATAAGCCCATGCGCCTGAACAGTAGCCCATGCGCCTGAAATTGTCTTAGAAAAGTGTAAGTGTAACCCATGCGCCCGAACAGTAGCCCATGTGTCTGAGATTGCCTTAGAAATGTCTAAGTATAGCCCATGCGCCCAATGTGGCCCATGCGCCTAAAGTGTCTCATGCGTCCAGTGGCCCATGCGCCCAAGTGGCCCATGCGCCTAAGTATTCCATGCGCCTAAGAGTACAAATGGTTAAGTGTTGGCTGATGCGCCTATATAGTGATGAAAAGCCCAAACAGGGCTCATGCGCCTAAATAGTGTCAAAGCGTCTAACCCTTAGAATTTGTTACAGAATGTTTTGGGAGTCTGTGTCCTCAGGGTATTGACCGAGGGTTGACTAGGGCATATTAATGATGGGTTTCATGCATGATTATGATTGTCTTATGATTGTTCCTTATTATTATTATTGCTATTATTATTATTACCTATAGAATGTGACTTTACGTGGTATGCATATTATCGTAACGTAAAGTATATTGTAATAATAAAGAGAAAGAGCAATAAAGAAAAGAAGAGGAACATTAATAAAATGTTAACAAGTCTTGCAAGCTTATAGGATGTACACGACCCTGTTATCGTTAGCTCAACTGTGCTGCGGGTTAGCTACCCCATTATGCACACAGGGCTAGTCTTGGAGATTGGCAGGACCCTTGTAGCGTATCCTGGGTGATTGGGTCAGCCTTGTATACAGTACACAACACCCTTTCGAGGGATACAATTGACCCTTTCGAGGGATATAGTTGACCCTTTCGAGGGATATAGATGGCCCATCACCCGTTTTCCATCGCGCATATAGTTGGGGTATTGCTCATTGGTCCATACAGACAGTGAAAGATAAAGATAAAAGAAAACAGAGTAAACAAGGCATACAATAAAAAGAACGAACAGTATTTGTTCATATAGTTAATGCGTGCTCGCATATACAGTAAAGAGTTGTATTTAGAAAGGAAAGAGTATTTTCATATACAACATACAGAAAGTATTTTATTACTCATAAAACTAGAACTCACTCAGCAATGCTGACTTTTATACATTTTCAGTTGGCAGGTAAATATTGCTGAGGATGGCACGAGGGTGAAGCTACTCGGCAGGAAAAGACTGACATCCATTCATACCTATTATTGCTGTTGTTTTGTAATGCAATTAAACAGTTCTTTTTTTATTTGATCAAACAATAGTGTATTGCTTAACAACAGTATTTAATGAAATGAAATGAATGGTTTTTGTTAAAATGATTCCGCTGCTTAAGCTTGTAAATTTATAATATTTAATGTATTTAATGCTGTGAATGACCAACTGTGAGGTCTCCGGGAATGGGGCCTTACAGCATCTTAATTAGGCTCATGAATGAGAGATGGAACTAAAAAGACAGGTGGAAAGAGATGGAAAGCAGAAGGCTGATGCTGTGATTCCTTTAACACCAACAAAGAAAGCAAGATTTCTAAAATCTGTAAAAGGGTTAGGCTCAACTAAAGAATCTGGTAATTGTCAATTCTGTGAAAAGAGGCATCTCGAACAATGCTGTTATAAAAGCCCAATTCGTTATAAATGTGGGAAACCGGGGCATAGCGCACTACAGTGTATCATCCCTGTAAACTTATGTTATAACTATTATAAGCCGGGTCACATGAGAAATGATAGCCAAGAGCTTTAAACAAGAAATGGGGTACGTGTTCAAATATATAATTTAGTGATTTTAAAGAGGATGTGTGTTTAAAATATATGTAAGAATTTTGGGTGTTGAAATCTCAAACGGCTCGGGTGTTGAACTCCGCATATATAAAAAAGGGGAGTTAAATGTATGTGAGGATTTCGGGTGTTGAACTCCACATATATAAAAGAGAAGTTAATAATCCTCAAGGGTTAAAATAAACCCACAAGGAATTCGGGTGTTGAATTCCGAAAAAAATAAGGATTTAAATTAAAATAATTTTGGGTGTTAAATTCCAATAAAAAGAAAATATGTTTTGAAATAAGAAGATGTATTTACTTAGCAAAAGCTAATTAAAATATGTTTTAAATATTTTCAGGAAAAACACCCGTAAATGGTTAAAGCTTCATGGACGTGACTGGACGGATAACGAACCCTACTCTCGTGTTATAGATATTGTAGAATACAACTAATTGTAAAACGACTATGTTTCTTTAGTATTGTTTTTATGTTTTATGAAATAATATCACTACAAGTGACAAATTTTGTTGTGAATTAAAACCTAACTCTGATATGAATTGCGAAAATAAAAAAAATGGCGTGTTTCGTCTTTCAAGGACATGGTAAGCAATTAAAGATCTATTTGAATTTTCAAAATGATCCATCCACATATGTGAAAGATGAAACCCAACTTACACCACATAGAATTAGCAAACCATTTTAGACATTTTAGTTGTAAAAATACTAGCCCTTTAGTTGGACTTTATAATGAAAGTTTAAGATGTATATCACCTAAGAATGCCCCAAGAAATTTGATAAAACAGTTGTGCCAACTAATTAAATGTAATTTGAAAGATTGTAATGTGCGTTGTTTAGACATAGACAATGTCTTATAAGTAAGGTTATTGGTGACAATTTATCATCTTGATAAATTTTTGTAACGTCCCATTTACAAAATATTTATAATTTATCCATTAATGCTACTATATGTTTATTATGATTTAAGGTTTCATGTTAGTTAGAAAGTTTATCACGACAACAAAGGTTGTATTGACAAATCTAAATGTAGATGTTTCATTATGTTTAGCTTGCTAGAAATATACAAATCATCAATTAACATAACAAAGCAATATGGGTGTTTATGGTTCAGTTAAAAACCATGAAACCCCAAAAACTAATCATTAGTTGGCTCTCATGGTTGGTTTTATTATTAATTTTCGGTTGGACGGTTATAAAAAATTTGAAACCATAACTAACGTTTTGATTTACGGTTTCAAAAGTTTCAATCCTTACATAAATTTTAATTTTTAAAATTATTTCAAATACATGAATTTGATATTTTATGTGTATAAATTAGTTACTATAGTTCTATGAAAATGTCAATTTTGGTAATTATTTCTCTAATTTTTTTGTTTAATATAACATTTTGGAGCATATCTCTTCCCGTATAGGCTAAACTCCAAAATCATAAGATTCAGGAATTAAAAAGATGTCTTAATTTATTTGTTATTTTTTCTAAATACTCATAAAAGGTTTATTAAGTTTTAAATATTTACTGAATTTTTTAAAAAGTTAGTGGAGTAACAGACAACCTTTTCATTTTATACATATGCATTTTTTATAAATATTTAATAAGTCAGAACTATGATATTAAACTGTTAACCATTGTTTGGTTTTAACTTCGAATGCTTCACACCAAGTTTATAGTGACGAAAAATCATTAGTAATGGTCTGGTTTATAATTTAACTTAAAAACCATTAAAACCTAACCATAAACGTCTTACTAGACAAGTTGCATGTCAAAAATTAAAGTTAAAAAGAAATCACCATGAAGCAAAGAAACTAAAAGTAGATTTAAAGGTGGAAGGGACAAACTCTTTTAACAAGTCTACTACCCTGTCTAACATCTAATGATACAATATCAGCTCATATCACCCTAAAATTATCAAAAAAGGTTTTGACACAATATTTCTTACCCTAAACTATCCTAAATTTTTTTTAAATAAAACTACCAAGCACCTTTATCATCAGTTCACGTACGTAGGTTGCAAACGAGCTGAGTCGCTCACAAGCTACTCGAGATTAAAAATCTCAAAACGATCTGAGTTTTATCGAGACCAAACTTCAAAAAAAGCTCACTTAACAATCGAGTCCGAGCCCGAGCTTTAAATATCGAGCTTGAGCCGGCTTGCAAGCGTAAACGAGCTTTTTACTTAGATAAATTTAATTTATATATTAAAGAGTAAACTTCAATTTCGCTCCATATGGTTTGATCAAAATAACAGTTTGCACCTAAAGTTTTCAAAATAACGAGCTTTATATAAATATATTTAAATAAGTAATTTTATTGTATAAACTATAATAAAAACAATTGAATAATATGCAAAATGTTATATAAAAATTATATCATGATAAATATATTTATAATTGTACATAAAAATATTAAGAAAAAATAACTAAATAATAAATGAGACAAGCCCGAGCCGAGCTCAAGTTTGAAAGTCACTTAACAAGCCGAGCTTAAGCTATAAAAAAGAAGCTCGAAACGAGCCGTGCTCAGCTTGCCTCGTTCACACCCCTTTGTTACCCCAACCCGTGGAACTTGCGGCGGTGATGCTAAAATACCCGATTCCCTGACCCGACAACAACCCAACCATTTTAAAAGGCTTAGAAGTTAGAATCAAGAAATGCAACAAGATCAGAGGCCCATTTAACATTTCAATCCAAATACATCAAGCCCATTATCATATGGCCCTAATCTCCATTCCACCTATATCACCTCTACTCAAATCACCATCATCTCTTCGCCCAAAACCCTAATCCCCATCTCCGATCACACCGCCATGGCCACCGCCGCCGCCCGCCCTCTCGTCAGCGTCCAAACCCTCGACTCCGACATGGCCACCGACGGCGCCGGAGTCCCCCTCCCCTCCGTCATGAAGGCCTCCATCCGCCCCGACATCGTCTCCTTCGTCCACTCCAACATCTCCAAAAACTCCCGCCAACCCTACGCCGTCTCCAGAAAAGCCGGCCACCAGACCTCCGCCGAGTCCTGGGGCACCGGCCGCGCCGTCTCCCGTATCCCCCGTGTCCCCGGCGGCGGCACCCACCGCGCCGGCCAAGGTGCTTTTGGAAACATGTGCCGCGGTGGTCGTATGTTTGCTCCCACCAGGATCTGGCGCCGGTGGCACCGGAGGATCAATGTCAACCAGAAGCGGTTCGCCGTCGTCTCCGCCATTGCCGCCTCCGCCGTGCCGTCGTTGGTGATGGCCCGTGGCCACCGGATCGAGGCGGTGCCGGAGCTTCCGTTGGTGGTGAGTGATTCCGCTGAAGGGGTTGAGAAGACGCAGAGTGCGATTAGGGTTTTGAAGCAGATTGGTGCGTTTGCTGATGCTGAAAAGGCTAAGGATTCAATAGGTATTCGCCCTGGGAAGGGGAAGATGAGGAATCGAAGGTATATTGGGCGTAAAGGGCCATTGATTGTGTATGGAACTGAAGGTGCTAAGCTTGTGAAAGCTTTTAGGAACATACCTGGGGTTGAGATTGCTAACGTTGAGAGGTTGAATTTGCTAAAACTGGCTCCTGGTGGGCATGTTGGGAGGTTTGTTATCTGGACGAAATCGGCTTTCGAGAAGCTGGATTCGATCTATGGGTCGTTTGAGAAGACGAGTGAGAAGAAGAAGGGGTATGTGTTGCCCAGGGCGAAGATGGAGAATGCTGATTTGGCTCGGATAATTAACTCGGATGAGGTGCAGTCTGTGGTGAAGCCGATTAAGAAGGAGGTTAAGAGGGCTCCGATGAAGAAGAACCCGTTGAAGAATTTGAATACGATGTTGAGGTTGAATCCGTACGCCAAGACTGCTAAGAGGATGGCTGTGCTTGCTGAGGAACAGAGGAAGAAGGCTAAAAAGGAAAAGCTTGCCAGCAAGAGGAAGCCCATTTCTAAGGTATATCTGATTCGGTTCATTTCGATGTTGATCAACTGTTTTATTGAAATTGCATTGTTTCGATTTGGGTACTTTTGTTGAATTTGAATGATTTTGAATTTGGGTTTGATTGGGATTAACTGCATTTGTTTGAAACAGGAGGAATCAGCTAAGATCAAGGCAGCTAGCAAATCTTGGTACAAGACCATGATTTCTGACAGTGATTATGCTGAGTTTGATGTCTTCACCAAATGGCTTGGTGTTTCACAGTAATTCTTCTCTTTTTTACTCTTTCATGAGTTCCATCATCTGTTTGTTTGTTAGGTTTTGAGATAAGAATCACTATCTATGGTTAATCTGGATTATTATTATTATGAGGTTCATTTGGCAACATGTTTTTATTTTGATTTCATTTCATTTATTGAATCTGTTACATTTTGTATCATCTTGTGGTTGCAAATGCACATTGTTGTCTCTTTCATATTGTTTGGCAAACAAGCGCATAGGTATGGCTTCAACACACCTCAACACAATGCTTTAACAACTTGGTTGTTTTACGAGTAGCGTAAGATTCGAGTCTAACTGACACCTAAGAGTAAACGAACATTCACAGCTATTTGTTCTACTACGTGGGGTTTTCAACTAAATTTTCACGCTAGCGAAAGAAAATAAGGAGCTAAGTAGTAAGTAGGTAACACCAACATTAGGTTAGGTTATATTATTGTGACTTGCAATAAAGAATGATGGTTTATGGCTGCTTTGGAGTACCAAATTGGTGATTAAGTGCCACTTTTGTTGCTCGTGTTGTGCCGGTGGACCAATGGTTTGTTCATTGTCATTCAATTAATTCTCGCTACAACGTAACACATTTGACATACCAATGTTCCATGTATGTAGCTTTTAAAATTCAAAAGTGGCTCCTTTTGATCCTTACTTTGATAACCTCTATCGAGCATCAATCCCTGTTTTGGTCTAAGTTAGATCATTGCTTGAAGTGGTGTTAAGCCCAAAGTTTCACACGGTGGCCTCCGCTCCTTCCGGCGTTATTACAAAAATGCCATATATTGAGTTGGACAGTAAATATATAGAATATATAAAAAATAAAAATAAAAAAATATGTATATATAAAATAAAAATAAAAAGGCCAAAAAGAAGAGCAAAAACAGAGAAGATGTCTTCCTCATAGGCCATTGACTATCTATCCCCGGAGTCTTTCTCTCCGTCAAAGGGACTCTCTCTTTCTTGAACAAGCACGGCGCTATCAGGACAAAATCCGGGAGGCTTCGTGAAGTGCTTCTTTAGGAGTTAAACTTCCATTTGTCCATATTTCGAGAAATAATTCTATAGGGTTTAATAAAAAAAATTAAATGAATCTTTTGATAAAATTGCTGTTGCGACTCTCTAGAAACTAGCCTTTGCTAGTGAATGTTAGGGACTATTAATTTTTCATTTTCCTTTTGTTTTTTCCTTATAAAACTAAACCCAAACTCAACCTATACTTCTCAAATATACTACAATTCATCAAATATACTACAATTCATTTCGAGAGTTTCTTTCAGAGTGTTAAAAAAAGAATAGTTATTCATCATCATCAACTAGTGAAGATAGTACATCAAAAGCGTGAGGATCTCACCGTAGAGTTTATGGCTTATGTTAGTCATCCTCCACGTCCAATCATGTAAAGAAAAAGAATCGAACGGGACTGTCACGCTGCCAACGAGCGCTTAATAAACGATTATTTTGTGATAAACCTCTATATGGTTCTAAGGTTTTTAGACGTCGTTTCCGAATGAGTAAACGTTTATTTTTACGTACTTCTCAAGATTTAAAACGAGAGTATGAGTATTTTCAACGAAGACTTTACGCAAGAGTACTACTAGGATTCATAGGCATACAAAAGTGTACATCTGTAGTATGTGTAATGACATACAGTACTGCAACCGACATGTGGGACGAGTAATACAAAATGGCGGATAAAACATGGAGAGACGCTTTAGAACATTATTGTCAAAATATAATCTATTTATCTAACTTAAATAAATATTTGTACCTTGTATAATTTATTTATTTATTGTTTTACTTGTCATTTAAAGGTATAATGGAGTTATACGGTAAACGTTATTTAAGAAAGCTGACATGGAATGATCTACAACACATATATGATGTACATGAAGAGGTACACGGTTTACCCGGGATGATTGGTAGCATAGATTGCATGCATTGGTCGTGATTTAACTGTCCAAACTGCTTGGCAAGGTCAGTACACACGAGGAGACCATAAAGGAGCGTCAATTATTCTTCAAGCCGTTGCATCATACGATTGTTGGATATGACATGGGTTTTTGGTGTTGGCTGATCAAAAAACGACATTAATGTTTTTGAACAGTCGCCAATCTCGGAGGATCACATATCCGGTAACGCACTCGTAGCTTCATTTTGGCTAATGGAAATGAGTACCCACACGGTTATTTTTTGGTGAATGGTATTTATCCTAAGTATTCAATTACCGTAAAATTGTTTAGAAAGCCCATTGACGAAGACAATTATTTTTAAAAAAGAATAAGAATTCGCAAGAAAAGATATCGAAAGGGTTTTTGGTGTTCTTCAGGCATAATGACATATTGTGAAACATCCATGTTGATTATCGACTAAGGATGAAATAAGAGACGTTATGTATGTTAGTTTCATCATGCATAATATGATTTTGGAGGACGAGGAAAATGCCATTTGCCATAATTATAATTCATCGTAAAACAGTGACAAGTATGGAACAAAGATTAGAAAAAGTGGCGCTAATGCATAGTAGAGAAACACATAGTTGTCTAACCGCGGATTTGATCGAGCATGTTTGGATGAGACGTACATTTGAAGATTATTAATTTATATATTATATTATTGTTGATTAATATTATGTATCTTTTTCTAAGTATTAATATAACAAGGCATCAAGTTTTTATTATCTATTATTTAATTCTAAAAACTGGTAAAATATAAAAATGATTGAATGATGGTTGAATTGGCATTAAGGGGTATCAACTCTTACTTACCCTTACTTATGTTTCTAACTAAAAAAGTAATGATGATTTGACGTTGATGTGGTAGAAAATACCTTTTAACGGCATTAACCATTACTCATGATCTTATATTGTTAAATAAGTGTGTTTGGTTGGTTTCAAGCAAGCCTCATGATCATCTATGTAGTTTTAGTGGTGTATTACTAAGGTTTCTTTCCTTGCCTTTTTCTTTTCACATGCTCAAGTTCTCTAAAGGTTGAATTAACGCTGTAGTTTTTGACGGTAAAATGAAGAGGATTGTTAATGAGTGTGGTTATCATTTCAAACCTTATGAGATTTCTTACTAATCGAATATAACCTCGAGGATAAGCGGTGATATACATGCCATACCTCTACAATAAAAGATGCATCGTAACTAAAGCTAATGTTGGAATTGTTGCGTGAGAATCAGTGTCGTAAAAATCAGTTTTAGTCGGTGACTAATCGGTGATTAATCGGAAATCAGCCACCAACTTTAGCAATTTCACATAATCAGAGGGTTAATCGGTAATCGGTCCTAGTCGGATCTAATCGGTCAAAATCGGTCAAATTGGTCAAACTTATTTCAAAATCAGTCAAAATTGCCTAGTTTTTGATCAAAATTAGTCAAAATATGTTTATGTTTGAATATATAGAATTTAATTATATATATATGTATACAAATACACACACATACACATACATACATACATATATATATTCCATATAAAATTCCAATCTGTTTAGTCTCGATTAATCCTGACTAGTACTGATCAATCCCGACTATTACTAGGCAATACCACACCGTCCGACTAGCGGGTAGATTTTTAAAATCATGGTGAGGAATTGAGAATGGAAATATGAAGAAAAACAATGGACGCTCTTTTTGAAAGATTGAATTTTTATTTTATTTTTTAAAATTTTCTAACGCCTAGATTTTAATAATTATGGTGAGGAATTGAGGATGGAAATATGAAGAAAAACAATGGGCACTCTTTTTGAAAGATCGAATTTCTGTTTTATTTTTTTTTTAATTTTCTACCTTTTAAAATACCAATCAATAATTCATCTAGTAAATTAGATTTTCAACTTTATAGTAACAAATAAACAAAGTTGTCATTGTTTATGTCCTTTCAAGTAATAGACATTAATTTTTTTTCTTACTTTAAAATGATCAAACTATTATATTTCAAACTACCACCAACACCATTGTCTACCCTTCTTGTCTATCATTACCAACATTGCTCACCACTAGAGGAGTTAATTGTTTCATGTTGGTGGGTAATGGGTTGATGTTAAAATATTTAATATATACTAATTATCAACTTTATAATGCATTAATTGTTGTATCATTAGCTTTAATGATTGTACATATTTTCTGTTCTTTTTTCTTTTTTTTAATTTTTATTTTAAATCCAACACTTTTACATCTCTTACAATTTAACCCCTAAATTTTGTCACAACTTTTTTCCTATAATTTTTTCGTTTTATATTTCGGTCTGAATTTTAAGAGTTAACACGCCGTAACATGTGTGGTTCATCGTTGTTATGCCTTTTTTTATGTTTAACGACCCCGTAGTAACGTGCGAGTACTAGATCCATTTAATTATTGTGTTTAATATTTTGTGTTTTTACGTCTACTTTACATTCGGTTTTTCTTTATTTATTTATTTTCTAATACGAGCTTATCTGGTGTTGGTGGTCGTTAAAGGTGACGTGACATTGATGTTACTTTGCACGTTTTAATACTAGTTAAATCTAAACGCGACTTATATTTTTATTTGTGTTTTAAAACTTAATCTAACTTGAAGACATAAAATTATGTAACACAAACGTAATCTATTTAATATATTTTTCTAAACAGATCATAGTATTCAAATACTTACAAACTTAAGAAGCATAATGTCAATGGTAATTTAAGATCGTGTTTTCATTTTCTATGTGTATTTTTATGGTTCTAAAGTTTAAAATAATGCTTTTGGTAACATACGTTAGTCTTTGTGAATAACACAAAGTGAATTTATAATTTAAGTTACAGTCTTATTGTCAAATATGATAGTTGCTATGATGACAAGGTCAAGTACTTATACATATTCTATGAAAAATTCTAAGTCAAAACAATAGAAGTTTCATCCAAGCAAATATACATTCGACAAAAAAGTTTAGTATGAAACTATTTCACCAACAATAGTTCTGTAAGAACTAAAATCATCACATTTGAATTTTTTTTTGTTTTGAGTAAATACTTTCTTACGAACAAATTACTTTCGTGCTCCGAACAATTCAAATACACCAAATGAGCCAAAACGAAAAGTTCTTTTTAAGTATAAGGTAGCGTTTGGTATGCAGGAATGAAGGGCGGAATGGAATGAATTATTGAGGGTGAATGAACAAAACATGTTTGGTTGGTAAAGGTAATGGAATGAACCATTACATAGTTGATTCCATTCCCTTAAATTCATTCCATCCACTCCCCCTTCTTTTTTTTCATTCCATCTCTTTTTCCATCATTAATACCACACCAATCACTCACCCACCATAACAACCACCACCGCCGCCGGAAACCATGGCCACCGGAAACTACCGCTGGCCACCGCCGCCGCCGGAAACCACAACCGTCCACCGCCGCCGTAGGAAACCACCGCCGTCCACCACCGTATTCGGAAACCACCGCCGCAGGAAACCACCACCGCCGAAAACCGCCGCCGCCACCGAAAACCACCGCTGCCGCCGGAAACCACCACCGGCCACTGCCGCCTCCGGAAACCACCGCCGCAGCCGGAAACCACCGCCGCCTCAGGAAACCGCCGCCGGAAACCACCGTCGCCGGAAACAATCACCATCATAACCACTTTTGCATTTCATTGATTCGTTTTTTCATACTTAACAAAGAACACAAAGTGATGATTTATTTCTTAAAGGGTAACCAAACAAGACAATAGAATGTAATGATTCATTTCATTCTCCCATCCACTCCATTCCCTCGTTCATTCCATTCTTTCGTACATTTCATTACCCCATACCAAACAGACCCTAACTTTATGTTCTTTAGCATAAATTTCTTTCTCTTCCATAAATTTTAAAACACAGATTACAAGACGAATCATAGGGGCTTGCGATCAATTTTTTTTTGAACGGCCAACGATTAATTTTAAGCCCGGTCACCCGGGTAAACCCATTGACGAAAGGCCACCCACGCCTGCGAACACAAACAACACTGGTGACTCGGCTCGCCCACCATTCCAAGGGAAACCCACCACCCAAAGGCCCACTATGGTAAAACCCTTGGCCCACTTGGAGCATATTGCACCTAGTAAGACTCCAACCCATGACACCCACTTTGAAAGTCATAGGATGCCTCCTCCTAAACTAGTTGATCTAGGACTCATTGGCGCTTACGATCAAATCTACAACAAATTTGGATACAAAACTGGTACCATTTTGTCTCATTTAATGTAAGGCCTAGTTTTCTGGCAACCTAACAGTTGGATTCATACACATAGCCATTTAAACTGAGAATTATATAATATTAATACAACGAAAACTAAAACACTCAGTTAACAGCAAAGTCATGCTTAGCTAAACCATTGCATCAAGCAAGCTTTATCAAGTAATATTCATAATCATAGGAGAGTTATTGAACGGGATGCCAATCACTAATCCAGGAGTTTATTCATGCCTTAACATCATCTACTCAGCTACGCTTGGATTTACCTGATATGCATACTAAAGGTCAGCATTGCTGAATGAGCTCTAGCTTTAAATAACATATAAAACTATTAATACTATGAACCTTTGAAGAATTTTTGTTAAAAGGAACATATTATTGAAATGTTACTTGACTTAAAAAGGCATGACTCCTTTACCTAGTGAACCGTATCATGAATAGCATAAAATATCATGTTTTTCCTAATACAAGCACAGGGCAAACTGACATAATCATGCAAAACACGAAGCTAGGATAGATAATAAGCCATGCAATGCATTAAGCAGAGTAAGCTAATAATACATGCAATGCACTAAGTACGACAAGTTAAGAATCCATGCAATGCACTAAGACTACCCACAACGCACCCGCCCTTAGCCCCACCCATGTCGCCCCTCGGAAGGGCTGCGTTGTGCAGACCCATCCGTCCTTCATCACCCTTTGCCAAAGGCGCTCCGTGGATGCATTTTGTGGGGTCCACGTCATAAAAATGTGTGTTGCTTTGTTTTTTTATAGAATTTTTAATGGTTGTTTGTGGGAAGGATGGTGTTAAGGGTAAAAGTTGATTGTGGGAAGGATGGGTAAAAGTTAGTGGAAGCTGATGTGGCATGCTGACTAGGACTATTTGTGGGAAGGGCGCCTTTTAGCGTTGTGGACATTCTAAGTAAGGCAAGCTGAGAATCCATGCAGTGCACTAAGCAAAGCAAGCTGAGAATCCATGCAATACACTAAGCAAGACAAGTTGAGGATCTATGCAATGCACTAAACAAGACAAACTGATAATCCATGCAACGCACTAAGCAATGCAAGCTAAGAATCCCTGTAATGCGTTAAGCAAAACAAGCTGATAATTACCCAATGAGAGAGGGTAGTACGTAAAAACATTCCTTAAGTCTCTTTTAACATTGAGTAATTACAATGGTGTAACTAGGCATGAATTTCCCTTTATGGTTAACATGGGTGAAAAGATCTCTAAGTTAAACAAATATGGGTAACAGTTGAACAAATGCGGTTGTTGTATCGGGTTATGGACTAAAAGGACTTTTCTAGTGATCGACAGATGACAAATACAGGTAATAGTTGAACGAATGCAGTTGTAGGATCCGGTTATGGACTAAAAAGACTTTTCTAGTGATTGGCAGATGATAAATATGGTTTAAGTCAACTATCTTATTAACAAACACATATACTTTGAGTAAATGTAAAGACACAAGATGTTCTTTCAAAGTATTTACTTAATTAATCTTTTCTGATTACAATGAGTAAGTATCAGCACATAACAAGTGGGCTAACAATCTAACCTCACAAATGAGAGGTATTTATACTAAGAAAACTAAACACTTAAAATAAATAACTTTACATCTAATCCTAGTCTATAATAACATATGTACATCTTAGATAGGCAATCAGTACATCAGAAATCAGTAGCTTCAGTACTATGTTATCTTCAAAAGGCAGAACATTGCAACCGCCAATGTACTTCGGTGTAGACAGTTTTATATAGGGTAATAGTCGATCAACATCTCATCAAGTTGAGTGCAGATCAGCAATAGTCAATCTGCAGCTCATCTGGTTGAGTGTGATCGGTAGTAATTTATCACTTGGCAGATTTCGGCAGTTGGGATCAAGTGCTAAATCTTTGAGTTTTTGGTAGCTTCATTATCTACATGGATCAACAACGATTGCGTAAACAAATATGGGTAATAGTTGAATGCGACTGGGCAAACAAATGTGGGTAACAGTTGATCAAATGCGGTTGAGGCTTTCATACTCACTGCATTACTTGTACTTAGTTGAAGTAAAACTAATATGGGTTAGATAAACAAATACGAGTGAGTCTTTCATACTCATCCCTATTACTTGTAGTTAGTTGAACTACATCTAATGCGGGTTAGATGAACAAATACAGGTGAGGCTTTCATACTCATCCGTGTTACTTGTACTTAGTTGAAGTACAACTAATACGGGTTGGATAAACAAATATGGGTAAGGAAATGTGGCTAACAGTAACATTGAGTTTTCTACTTCAGTTTGGGATGGGAATCATGCATAGTTATACCATTCATTTTCTTTGGAACTCGTTAGTATATGGTCATGTACTTTAGGGTTCATACATAGACTTGAAATATGGACATAGATTTTCATAACATGAACCCTAGAAATAAAGTTGGTAACTTTATATTATAAAACATTAGATCTTCTTATAAAACATGTTTAAGCATGCATATCACCCCCAAAAACCATGAAAAACATAAAAGTAGGATCTAGAACTCGCCTTTAGTGTAGAACTCGAAAGGAACCTTAAACCCACGAGTGAGAACCGAGAACAACATAACCATACGTAAAAGTGTCAACTTTATCCAACCAAATGATGTAAAAACACCTAACAAACATAAATCTAGCTTAGATCTATCATTCTAAACATAAAATTTGGCACCTTGCTTGAGCTCTTGAACTTTCTCTCTCTAAACACCAACTTTCTCTCTCTAAGCAGCATCTTCTTCGCAAACAACTTGCATGGGGCGATCACATCACCATTTATAGGGGCTGAGGGTCCTAACTTTGCAATTTGTACACCTTAGCCTCTATACCAGTTTAAAACATGCACCAGTGTCTTTTTTCTTTATTTCCTTGAGTCGGTCCTGGGTTTTGGGATGTTACATATAATTGCCAATCAATTAAAAACAATCCCAAACTCTTCACGTACAGAACATTTCTATCAAACACTATAACTTTCCAAATTCACCACCAAATTGCAACCTGAAACAACAATTCAATTTAGAATTCTATTACTAATATCAAATCGACCAATCCTCTACAATATTAAGCCAAATCGAAGTTGTGATCCCTCTAAAAACTTGAAAAATTCTGTACATATTTTGAACAAGAGCACTAGTCTTAAATTCCATTAATCGGACTTTTTCACATCTAATGCTAATAAAGCTTTGGCCGATATTATAGCATAGCGCATTTCCTCATGATTAGGATGATGTGGTTGTTCCATCGGTTTTATTAATGGAGGGATCTATTATTCAAGATAATCTTGAAAGGCGGATTGACAAGTGCGACGAGGAGATGGAGATACCAGAATAGTCTACGAATAAGTAAGTGAAGGCTTGGCTTACGTGCTTAGCTCAAGCAAGAAGAAACTATAAAGTCAAGCCTATTTAATGGTGACAAAGGGAGTGGAGGTCTAAAAGTCAAAAGAGAACACCAGACTGTAATCCCTAAATCAATTGAAATCATGCATCTTGATAAATTACAATAAACCAACTGTGAAATTGTTCAATTGATTGAGGTTTAAACACTAAATCAAGCAACTCAAAACTTCAATAGAATTCACTTATAGTCGTTGATTACAATACAATTACATAGCGTATATGACAATATCAAAATGTAACTAACTCAAAAACTCTAATTACAACCGAAAAAAAAAACTATTTATACCATGTACGGACTTGCGAAACAAATACAGTAATACATCGTACAAAACTAATATTTTCTTACGAGTCAGTTAGTTTCATACAAACCTAAATTTCATCTTTAAAATCCTAAAGTATTTTGGTTTTTAGTTTTGTATATGCATTGTAAGGATTCCTATAAGTCTGATGCAGCCAAAACATCCAAAGTCTCTCTGCATGCATGCACTGAAGAACAAAAGTAGAAATGCTTCGGAAGTCTTACACCATGCATTAGAAATATTCTAAGTGTAAAATCTTCCGAAGCCAAGACCAACATCTTCCGAAGCCAAAAGTGAAGTCTTCCGAAGCTTCAAAGACAAAGTCTTCCGAAGCCAAAGAGTGAAGACAGATTTCTTCCGAAGACTTTTAGAGACATGCTTTTATCTATCGTACTTTGACATAAAGCTGGACCACCTTTTTGCTGCAACTCTGTAAAGTCACCAACTTACATGAGTTGGTGAAAGATCCATGCTTTTGGTAACTGTACATTGAGGTCTTAAGTCCATGCTTTCTACTTTATGTACTTTTATCCTTTTTGTAATATATTAGGATGTGAGCTATGGCATGTCATAGTCACTAGTCAAAAGGGAAATCTGCCTTTTGACTCTACATTTGATTTTGTAGTTGTCTAGTCAGTTGTATCCAGCTGGCCTTCAAAGTATGACCGACTGTAGGATGTAGTATATGTATCTCAAGTACTTGTAACTTTCCTATATCTTTGTAACATTTGTAATAGAACTTGAGAAGCAATATACAACATTCATGAAAACCAATTACTTGTGTTGTTTGCCATCTTGTTCTGTCTCATATTTACTTGTGTTCTTAACATCTTTCACAAAAGTTAACCAGTTCCCTATTTGATCTGTTAAATGTTCTAAGCAACCCTCCTCATTGTGTTGTTGTGTTGTAAGTGCATAACCCTTCACCAGTCCTGCATTTGGTATCAGAGCATTTCAGGCTCTTGATATAAGATCTCACCATCTTAAGATCCCTCATACACACAAAATACTTAACAACTCAAATGGCAGCTATTACCAAAGCTGATATGGAAACTGGAACTATGACAAAGTCTCCACTGATCACTTCTGAAGACTTTGATACTTGGTGTCAAAGAATGGAAGGCTTCATCAAGTCTCAAGACTCCAGGATGTGGGACTCTGTTGTTGAAGGACCTTACATACCAAGCACCACTTCTGCTACTGGTGGTGGTATGATTCCTAAGGCTGTGGCTGATTACTCTGAAACAGACAGGAAGAGAATAGAGATTGATCAGAAAGCCATGACAGCCCTTCAAACTGCTCTTCCAAACTCCATCTACAGAGGCTTCAAGAAGTGCAAAACTGCCAAGCAACTATAGGAAGCACTGAAGCTGATGTATGAGGGGTCTACTGAAGCAAAGGAGAACAAGAAGGATCTCCTAAAGCAGCAGTTTGAAAACTTCACCTTTAAGGTAGGTGAAACCATAACTCAACAATACTTCAGGTATGTTGAGATTGTGGATACTCTAATGGATGTTGGAGTAACTCTTGAAAACAGGGACATTGTAAGGAAGTTTATGTCCTCTCTTCCTAGACAATGGACACATTACTATGTTGTTATCAAGAGGACTGAGAACCTTAAGACTCTTACTCTCACGGAGTTATATGGTATTCTTAGTGGCTACCAGATGGAGATAAACATGCAAATCTCAACTGTTAACTCCAGCAATCAACTGAGTTCAGCCCTCCATGTGGTTGAAAGGGAAAGCATTGAGCCATAACATCATCTTATATGCTACCCTGACAACTCACAAAATGGACCTTTCATCACCTTCCCAGAGACTCCAAGTGAAAGCTACACTCAAGGAAGTCCCTTCCAAGAGACAAGTTCTTCTCATGCCTTTGTCTCTGCTGATGAAACCTCAGGCAACTTTCTCTTCAACCTTGAAGATTTAGACTGTATACATCCAGATGATCTAGAGTATATGGAGATAGTCCAGCAGATGGCTCTTCTTACTCACAGAGCCAAGAAGTTCTACAAGAGGACAAGGAGAAAGTTTCCAAGCAATGCAGCCAGTGGAAAGTTTGGGCTGGATAAAAGCAAAGTAAAGTGTTACAACTGTAACCAGATGGGACACTTTGCAAGAGAGTGTAAGGCACCAAGGATAAATGGTGGCCAAGCACAAACCAGACCAAACTACACTGAGAAAGCCCCCCAGAATGAGAAGCCAAAGCAGCAAGCTGCAGTTGCTGTTGAAGAAGGAGGCTTTGACTGGAGCTTTCAGTTAGAAGATGCATCTCCAAACCAAGCGCTCATGGCAGACCACAATGAAGCCAAGGTATTGGAACATCTTTGTACTCCTGAATGCATTGCTAAAGTCAATAGATACAGGTCCTATAACTTAGAAATGAGATCTGATCTTGAGTCCTTAAATATCTTAAAAGCTGATTTTAAAAGAGCTGAAAATGATTATAAACTAAAGATAGAGGACTTAGAGAAAACCATTTCAACTTTTAAACATGAGCATACAAACTACAGGACTCAGATCAAAGACCTCATTACTAAGTTAACTGAATGCCAGGCTGAGCTTGTGATCAACAAAGCCAAGGCAGAAAAATATGTTCTTGAAGAAGAGACATTCAAGAACATAATATCCTCATCCTTGCATGCAAAAGTTTGTTATCAAAATAAACAGGGACTAGGATCTTGTGAGATAGCTCTTCCATACACAATCTTGTCTGTAAGATCTCCTAGGTGTGGAACTTGTGAAGATGAGCTTCCCCTCATAGATCCTATGACTGAAGAGGATGAAGAGGAGATGGTGGAGAATGGCTCTGAGAAGAGTGAAGAAGAGCATTCTAAGAAGGGTCACCATCCCTCTAAGGAGAGCAAAGCTGTTGGGATGACCAAGTCAAGAAGAAAGAACTTGATTAGGAAGGCCGAAAGAAAGTCCATAAAGGCTCAAGAGATCAAGGCCACCTTTAGTTCTGCACAGAAACAAGTCTTCATCTCTGCAGGATTTGAAGTGGTGAAGGCCGAAGACACCAACTTGAACTCTATCAATAAGAGTTCTAGTTCAAGTCCAAATCATCCCACTATCAAGAAGAAGGCTGATCAGTTATGCACCACTGCTGTACAACCTGAACCATCCAGCTCCAAAGGTAGTTCTATCCCCACAAGAACTGCCACAACATCTGCAAAGATGAAGATGGAGAAGGAAAGTGATCAAGTTCAGCTTTGTTCACAAAGGAAAACTCCTAGAAGGAAGAAAATGGACTGTGTTATGTGTGTGAGTACTTCTCATCTTGCTAAGTATTGTGTTTACAATCCAAAGAGTACTCTTCACATGACCAGTAAAGAAACTTCTAAGAGTTTGGAAAAGAAGAAGCAAGCTTCGGAAGGAAAATCTATTTCCTTCGGAAGCTCCAAAATGAAGAAGAAGACAAGTGGAAACTTGCCTTCAGAAGAAAATTTGGTATCGGAAGAAATGAATACTTCTGAAGAGCACTAAAGCCTGTTGCAGTGAAAGCAAGATCTTCCGAAGGTCCAGTCATCAAAACTTCCAAAGTCATCAAAACTTCCGAAGTATTGAAGGTCAAGTCTAAGCTTCCAAAGATGGTGTGGAAGTCAAAGAAAGACCAAGTGGCTGAAAGTTCTTCATCAACATCAGCAAATGATCCTTCTAGCATGACTATAGGATCAATTACTGTTGCATTGTCTTCAACTTCTTTTGATGAGCCCAAGACCGATGAGGCTTGGGTTTCCAAATGTAACTAACCATCTCTTTTGTGCAAGAACAGCCAAGACAAACAAAAATGTATGGATCATTGATAGTGGTTGTTCCAGGCACATGACAGGCAATAGGTCACTACTCCAAAAGTTTGAAAGAATTGATGGAGGACCAGTTGCTTTTGGAGGAGATGCAGGAGGTTACATTACAGGAAGGGGCAAGTTCACAAATGGTAAGCTCAAGCATTGAGAAGGTAAACTTTGTCAAGGAGCTTGGGTACAATCTTTTGAGTGTATCCCAATTTTGTGATCAGAGTCATAACATGCTCTTCACTGAGCATGAGTGCATTGTTCTCAGGCCTGGGGTGGTCATTCCTCATGATCACATCCTGCTCAGAGCCCCCAGGAAAGGAAACATGTACAAGATGGACTTGCAAGAAACATCTCCCTCAAGAGAAATTTCATGCTTTCTGTCTAAAGCAAATAATGATGAATCTTTCCTCTGGCATAAAAGAATGTGCCATGTAAACTTTAAAAACATGAATAAAATAATTAAGAATGATTTGGTAACTGGAATACCAAAGAAAGAGTTTACAAGTGATGACCACTGTGTTGCATGCCTGAAGGGAAAGCAACACAAGGTATCTCACAAGCCAAAGGAAAGAAATTCCATCATTAATTCCCTACACTTATTACATATGGATCTCTTTGGCCCCACCAGTGTAATGAGTCTAGGAAGGACCTTTTGTTGTTTGGTGATCACAGATGATTTTACAAGATTCACTTGGGTCTTCTTTCTTAGAACTAAGGATGAGACCCCTGAGATTCTAAAAAATTTCATCTTAAAGATTGAGAATCAATGTGATCACAAGGTTAAAACCATAAGATGTGATCAAGAAACTGAATTCAAGAATCAAATCCTTGATACATTTTGTGATGAAAAAGGTATTACAAGATAATATAGTGCTCCCAGGACACCTCAGCAAAATGGTGTTGCTGAGAGGAGAAACAAGACACTAATTGAAGCTGCAAGAACTATGTTGTCTGACTGTGAACTGCCCATCACCTTCTGGGCAGAGGCAGTGAACACTGCTTGCTATGTGCAAAACAGAGTTTTAGTAATTAAGACACATGGTAAGACTCCTTATGAACTTTGGCACAAGAGAAAACCTTTCATTGGTTTTCTCAGGTCATTTGGATGTCCTTGCACCATCTTGAATACCAAAGATCAAATTGCCAAGTTTGCTGAGAAATCAGATGATGGACACTTTATTGGATACTCTTCTCAAGCTAAAGCTTATAGAGTATACAATCTCAGAACTAGAGTAGTTGAGGAGTCAGCCAATATGACTTTCAATGAGCACACTCCTAGTGTGAAAGGTTCTGGTCCGGATTGGCTATTTGATCTTGATTTAGTTACCAACTGTTTTAAAAAATCTTGTGAGAATGTTTCAGGATCTACAAATATATTACCTACAGGTGATCCTGACCCAAGATTTGAGCTCAGAAGACCTTCAAGTTACACATCTTCAGCTCTAGTGGTAACTAATCCTGCAAATGAAGCTTCTACTAGCACATCAATGACAAATCCTGCTGATACTTCTGAGGTGCCTTCAAATTCCAGCTTAGAGGCACAAAACTCAGGAGAATGAACTTCAAATGTTGGAGAAAATGATGGTGGTGAAAGTGATCAGGAATTTCTTGATGCTGATAACCACTCCATTGAAGATAACATCAATGATGTCACACACTCATTGGATCAAGTTAATCTTGATAAGTGTGCTGATATGGAGGATGAATCTTTCTTGCCAGATCAGAATTTCTCAAATTTAGATCTGTCTAAGCAACTTGTTGTGATCTCTCAGCTAAGGATCCACAAGTCTCATCCTACCACAAACATCATTGGTGATGTTGATTCAGGGGTGAGACAAGAGGACAAACCCATGAAGCAAATGTTTGTCTTCACTCTTGTTTCTTGTCCCAGATAGAGCCAAAGAAAATTGATAAGGCTCTAAAGGATGGAAGTTGGGTTGAAGCTATGCAAGAGAAGCTGCTTCAATTCAAAAGGCAAAAGGTTTGGAACCTATGTCCTCTTCCTCAAGGGAAGACTATCATAGGAACCAAATGGGTTTTCAGGAATAAGAAGGATGATAGAGGACTTTTCATCAAGAACAAGGCAAGATTAGTTGTTCAAGGGTATACTCAAGGAGAAGAAACTGACTACACAGATGTTTTTGCTCCTGTAGCAAGACTTGAAGCTGTTAGGATATTCCTAGCTTTTGCTGCATCCAAGAACTTCAAGGTCTACCAACTTGATGTCAAGTGTGCTTTTCTCTATGGGGTGATTGATGAAGAGGTGTATGTCAGACAACCACCTGGGTTTGTAGATCCTAATCATCCTGATTATGTCTGGAGGCTTGATAAAGCTCTTTATGAGCTGCACCAAGCACCAAGGAAGTGGTATGAGACTCTATCTCAGTATCTCTGTCAACATGGCTACAAAAGGGGTACTATAGATGGAACTCCCTTCATCAAAGGAACAAGAAATGAGATAATGCTAGTTCAAGTATATGTAGATGACATTATCTTTTGGTCAACTAATCCAAAGCTCTGCAAAGACTTTGAGAAGCTGATGAAGGACAGGTTTGAATGAGTGCCATGGGGGAACTCAATTTCTTTCTAGGAATTCAAGTGAAGCAAGTTGACAATGGCATCTTCATAAGTCAGTCAAAGTATGTACAAGTCATACTTAAAAGGTTTAACATGACTGATTGTAAGGTTGCTAAGACACCCATAGCCAGAAATCACTCCCTTGGACCTGATCTTGAGGGGGAGTGTGTTGATGAGCATCTCTATAGGGCAATGATTGGGTCTCTAATGTACCTCACAGCTAGCAGGCTAGATATCATGTTTGCTACATGCATTTGTGCAAGATATCAAGCCAACCCCAAGATGTCACACCTAGTCACTGTCAAAAGAATTTTAAAATATCTCAAAGGTGCTCCATCACTTGGCCTTTGGTATCCAAAGAATTCTGACATTAATCTGTATGCTTACACAGATAGTGACTATGGTGGTTGCAACATGACTGCAAAGTCTACATCAGGGGGATGTCAATTTCTTGGTGGAAGAGTAGTCTCTTGGCAATGTAAGAAACAATCCTGTGTGTCTGCATCAACTGCTGAGGCTGAATACATTGCTGCTGCAAGCTGCTGTGCTCAAGTGCTTTGGATTCAAAATCAGATGCTAGACTATGGATTCAACTTCAAGGAGACTCCCATCCACATAGATAACAACAGTGCTATCTCAATCACAGAAAATCATGTGCAACACTCAAGGACAAAGCATATCAATATCAGGTATCATTTGATTAGAGATAATTTTAAAAATGGATTAATCAAACTAGTCAAAGTTAACACAAATGAACAATATGCTGATCTGTTCACCAAAGCTTTTGATGAGCAGAGATTTAAATATCTTGTATTAGCTATTGGGATGATTAACTTTGAATAGCTTTTCTTAAAACTTAATCATATTTATTTTTAAAATCTGTGTGTCCTAAGTTGTCTATTTTATCACCTTCATAAGCCCTTGTTTTCTTTGGAAGAAAATCTTTTCAAAAGACTTTTCTTAGATTTTTGAAAAATTTGATCTCTTTTCTTTTCGGAAGACTTAAAATTACCTTCGGAAGAAATTTATGTCTTAGTAAACAAATAATTGATTCAGTAATTTTACCTTCGGAAGAAATTTCTCAAATATCTTCCGAAGCTTAAAATCAACTTAAGTACTCTGTATGTTTTCAAAGAACAATTCTCTTCCAAAAGCAATTTACCTTCAGAAGTTTTTATTCTCCTTAGAATAAAAAATCCCTGTGTAAATTCTCTTCCGAAGGAAAATTCTCAAAAACCTTTGAAATATCTTCCGAAGCCAATCTGCCTTCGGAAGCTTTTTCTTCAGAACTTCCGAAGCAAATAACCTTGGGAAGATTTCTCGACTTTCAAGAAAACTACTTTTGGGCAAAAGTAAACTACTTTTCAGAGCTGGGACCGACATCCAGATTTCAAAGTTTATCCTCTTTCATTATCTTTGTCTCAAATCCTTTTCATATAAATGCCCAACGGTTCCCCCCTCTTTCACTATCTTCTTCAATTACACTATTCCTTAAACCTAAATTCTCCCAAACCGCCTTTGTTCTTCATCTTTCTTCATCCTTAAGCTTCTCAAATGGCCAACCTAAACCGCAGAACCCAGATTTCTCCATGTAACTTCACAGGCAACACAACCAGGTTTCTCTGTTAAACTCTAAGAAAGATGAAAGTTTCTCAGAGATTTGCCGTTTCTTAGCTCTATCCAACTACTTCACCTCCCTAACCTTGATCCTACTCTCTATGAGGATCATCTGCTTGAATTCTGGAAGACCTGCCAAGAGGTCATTATGGATGGGGAGAAGGCACTGTCTGCCCAAGTGCAAGGAAGGACAATCTTCATCACTCCGGCCATCATCAACACTCACTTACAGCTAGATAATGAAGAAGTTGAGTTGTCCTTCCCTAAGGAAGCTGTAAATCATGCCTTTGAGCAGATGGGCTATGAGGGAGATTTCTCTGTATGGAGGGTGGGACCAGATTCCTGAGGATCTCTCCTTCATAGTACATGGAATGGTTCAAGGGGTCAAGTTCAGGTACTCTCAGTTCATTTATATAAATTTGCTTGCTAACTTGGACTCCTTAGAGTATTATATGTTTCCTAGATATGTTCAACACATTCTCAACTGTGAACTGGGCTCACAGTTGAGGGAAACAGATAATATTCTTAAATTGGGATAGATGAAGCCCGTCATCTTTAAAATTATGAAGAAGCCAACTGTAGGCTTCTCAGGGGTAGAAACAGCCCTTGTCCCAAAAATGTTAGAGCTCATTGCTCAATGTGACAACCTAGCAACACAAGCTAGTGTTGAACCCACACCTTCTACCTCCCAACCACCACAAAGGCCACAAATCACCCTCACCTACCAAAGAAAACCCAAACGAACCCCTGCTCAAGCTATTGAGTCTGTGCAGGCCCCCATATACTCACCCATACAGGAGGAAGTGGACACTAGAGCTCCCACTTCCCCTGAGGAGCAAACCACTCCCATCTCTTTAAGAATCAGTGGTAAGGTTCCTCATGCTCACCCTAATGAGCTCATAAGCCAACCTGCCTTAAGCCCTCACTCTGAGTCTCAACACTCAAGTAAACAACCTTTAGGGGACAGTTACCATCCCCAGCCTTTAGACTTAAATTAACCTATTCCCAACCTCTCATTCTATACTGATAAAGACTTAGGATTCAGTGGGTACCATGAGTCTCTCTACTCTTCCCCTACTCAAAGAGAGGTGAGTACTCCTGAGTCTCCTTTGTCTAGCCCACATCATTCACCCATCACTAAGGTGGATACTTCTAAACCTTTTCAGGATATCTATATGGAAGAGGCTCTCACTTCTGCAAGTGATTACATCATTAAAAACTCAACCATGGCAACTCAGCCCATTGACACTTCAACTGAGGCTATCAATGTGAAGAGGAAATCCAGCAGCCAAGAACCTGAAGCTGGTGGTGAGAGAGAGGACCTTAGTCCAATCATCTCATCCCCCAATGATTCTTCTGATGAAGATAAGGGGAATCTGAGACTAAAGGTGTAAAAACTGTCAAAAACATGCTCCTATTTAGTCTCTAAGGTTAGTCACCTTGAATCTCAGGTGACTACCCTGCAAAATAAGGTCAATGATCAGCAACTTGAGATATCTTATCTTAGGGAGAAACTAACTGGGAGACCTTTAAGAGGAGCTCAACCAGGAACACAAGAACATGTGAATGTGATTGACCTAACCTATGCAAGAGGGTGATGCTACTAAAAAGGGGGAGAAAGTCATTACAGTCACAGAACCTGGGAGTTCTTCAGGGAGTATGGACCTTGAGGACTCACCATCCTCACTTGCAATTGTGCATACTCAGCAACTTCCTCAAGTTCACATTAATGTGGACACTATAGACTCTATCATTAGGAGTCTCTTTGAGGAAGGCATTCCAAGGGCTATGTCATCCCCACCTCAAGGAACTTCAAACTACATTATTGGGTGGAGGTATGATGCTGATAGAAGAGCCCTCATTCTTCACAGAGTTCAAGGGTAGCAAGAAGTATTCAATTTTCAGACCTTGAACTACTATGAAGGCCTTGACCTGATCAACATGCCACTTGTCAACCCAAGTCAATCAAGACAAGCTGACAGGTTAGCACTCAGAATTCAAGACAGAATTACTAAAGAGTTCAGCCTCAGAAGGAGACAAAGGCAATCAGGAAATGTCATTGGTCAACTGGATGTTGAGGCAGACCCTGAGATTAGCTTCAAAGGGAAAACCTTGGCTGAAGGCCCAGTGATAGAGCCTGAGAGCCCTGTCACACCAATAACTGCTTCAGAAATTCATTCCCTCAGTGAAACACCTGCTGGTGAAGGTGTCTCACAACCTCTCTCTGGCCAGAGCTTAGATGCTACACCAAGCAATGAAGGCCAAAGCTCTCTCCACCCTGTGTCATAAAGGTCTGTGGATGACAAAGGGAAAAGGATTCTAACTCCTGAGGAGATTGAGGAGGAAGAGAGAGAGAGGAAGAGGAAGCTAAGGGGAGAAAGTTCCTCTGGGTCTTCAGGCTTCATGCAAGCTGCAATCAGGGCTGCCCCCAGACCAACACTCAAGATGATGAGTTGAGGGCAGTCAGGATTACTTACCTGTAGACCAGGAACTATGACATAAATAAGATTATATCTCTCCCTTTAGAGCAATTAAATGAACTGGTTGACATGGAAGTGTCAAGAGAGATGAATGAAGCAGAGGATGCAAGGCTACTTCTCCAATTCAAAGAGGAGAAGAGACAGTATAGGTTATACAAGCCTGTTCCAACTCTCTCCCCAGTTCAAGAAAGTCCTGTGCAAGAGGCTGTAGCAGCTACACAAGAACCTCAGGTAGACAAGGAAACAGATAGGCAAAACATGATCAACTACCTGAATGCCACAGGTCTCTACCAGGCATCTGCACTTCTTCCCTTGTCCTTTGAGTACATTGAGTTTGAGTATCTCAAACAGCTTGAACTTTAAGTGCTCAAAGAACAAAAGGCAACAAAGAAAAAGGTGAGGGAAGATGCTGCAAAGTCAAGAGCCATCATTCAAAAGAGTATGAAAAAGTCTGCTGACAGACAAAGGATGATGAGCTTCTTGAAGCTGTATGGATTCTCCGAAAGGAGACTTGGCCCTATGTCTCTATCCACAATGGATGAGCATATCAAGGTAATCAAGCAGAAGATCAAGAGTGGAGAGCTGATTGACTTACACTCCCCTCCAAGTCAAGTCCCACCTGAAGTGGAGGTTAAGGTTGAACAACCTAAGACAACACAACCTGAACCTCCTGCTGAGCCTCAGCAAGCTTCATCTTCTGATCCACAGCAGGGTCAAACTCCCTCTCCTTCTAAACCTGTGAGTGAGGAACACCCAACTGAGAAAGACAAGGTTGATCAACAAGGTGCTACAGACCAGTCTTCTCAGTTGAAGTCTTCTAAGAGAAAGAAGAGGATGGCTTCCAAACCAAAGTCAAAGAAGAAGAAGCCTGAATCATCCACCTCTACACCTCAGGCTGAGTCTGATCAACCTGAAGAAGTGTACGAAGAGGCATCCCAATCAACTCCAATTCAAGTGGCTCCTTTTGCAGCTGAGAGACCCATCTTATCCTGGACCTTCACAACTAATCCAAAAAGATGGCATGTGATCAGAGATCAAGGTGTTGAGAATGTCTACACATTGCAAGACTTAATCAACTTACCTCTGCATGATCTCTTTGAGATGAGAAGATATTATGAGAGTCTGAGTGATCCTGACCATCTGATGAAGAAGGGTATGGTCATCATCATCCTGAAGACCATCAACTTCTGAAGATCTTCTAAATGTTTTGGTAGCATCAGCCTAGGGGGAGTTTTTAAGGATTCCTATAAGTCTGATGCAGTCAAAATATCCAAAGTCTCTCTGCATGCATGCACTAAAGAACAGAAGTAGAAATGCTTCGGAATTTTTACACAATGCCTTAGAAATATTCTAAGTGTAAAATCTTCCGAAGCCAAGACCAACATCTTCCGAAGCCAAAATTGAAGTCTTCCGAAGCTTGAAAGACAAAGTCTTCCGAAGCCAAAGAGTGAAGAGAGATTTCTTCTGAAGACTTTTAGAGACATGGTTTTATCTGATGTACTTTACCATAAAGCTGGACCACCTTTCCGCTGCAACTCTGTAAAGTCACCAACTTACATGAGTTGGTGAAAGGTCCATGCTTTTGGTAACTGTACATTGAGGTCTTGAGTCCATGCTTTTTACTTTATGTATTTTTATCCTTTTTGTAATGTATTAGGATGTGAGCTATGGCATGTCATAGTCACTAGTCAAAAGACAAATCTGCCTTTTAACTCTACATTTGATTTTGTAGTTATCTAGTCAATTGTATCCAACTGGCCTTCAAAGTATGGCCGGCTGTAGGATGTAGTATATGTATCTCAAGTACTTGTAACTTTCCTATATGCTTTGTAACATTTGTAATAGAACTTGAGAAGCAATATACAACATTCTTGAAAACCAATTACTTGTGTTGTTTGGCATCTTGTTCTGTCCATATTTACTTGTGTTCTTAGCATCTTTCACAAAAGTTAACCAGTTCCCTATTTGATCTGTTAAGTGTTCTAAGCTAAGCAACTCTTCTCATTGTGTTGTTGTGTTGTAAGTGCATAACCCTTCACCGGTCCTGCATACATCAGCTTCAAATAAAACTTATATTATATAAATTAAAAATTATTTTTAATCGTTTAATAACTTTTTTAAAACGAAAAATCACATCACCCTGAACTATACCATATAAACACTAAATAAATTTAAACGAGAGTTTTTTCTAAATATGTTTTACTATCACCTATAACCCAAGTGGTAAGGGTAGTAGAGACACAACCTAAACTATTTAACTACCTAAACTAAATAAACCAATAATTTAATCATATAATTTTTTTTTTATCAAATTGATAAGAACACAACCCAAATTACTCAAATTAATTTTTTTTTAAATCAAGCTTCGTTTTCCCGAACCCCTTCCTGCTTCTACCCTTGAAATCACCTACCCAATGTCCCTATACAAACCTGCGACGGCAGTGTTGCCGAAGCACATAAGGCCCCTTGCCGAGAGTGCACCGAACACCATGGACATAATAGTTTAACTACTTGGAGAGAAGTTTTTAAGATGGTTAACTATATATTCGTGTGGCACTTGTTCTCTTTTTATTGTTAGTTGAGGAAAGTGACTGCTTCGGACAAAGTAGTTGACTATAGCCATAACATTTCTCCTTTCTACTTCTTCAATTCTTCAAAATCTCTCATCTCCTTCCAATGGCTACTACTTCTTCTTCTACCTCAATCGTTTCCACTGCAACAAATCGTATCAGATACGACGTTTTCATAAGCTTTCACGAAGACACACGCTTCTCCTTCACAGATCATCTCTTCGAGGCCTTAATCGGAGCAGGCATCAGGACCTTCAGAAACGACTCAATCACCACAGGTGAAGATCGGAGTCTTGAAATCGAGAGCGCAATCACGGTATCTAGGGCTTCAATTGTTGTATTATCGAAGAATTATGCCAATTCTGCATCGTGCCTTGATGAGCTTGTGTCGATCATGGAGAGAAGGGAGGGGTTTTATCATGTGGTTGTGCCTGTGTTTTATCACGTTGATCCGTCTGATTTTAGGAAAGAAGATAGCATCTATGAGTTGAATGTTTTTCAGAAGCCTCCGGAACGCGCAGAGTATAAGGTGGAACAGTGGAAGGTAGCTCTTATGGAAGTTGCTAATTTGAGTGACATGGCTGTTTCGGGGTAAGGATTGTCTGATTCGAATGGTAAATTGATTATTCTGAAAACACCTCTTGAATGAGTGCTAGAATGTTTGATGATTACTGGTGTTATAGTTGGTGAAAGACCATAAGTTAGTGCCAAAATTATATCTGAAATAAGTTTTTGATTTGATATCTTCATATAGGATCCTGTTGGGATAAAATCTTCTTTCACAATGAAAGTAAACCTAGATTTACCTTCAGAAGCTTTGATAGTAATACTCCAATTATTATCTGTTTATATTTATTTCGAGTTAGTGCTTGGTTGTTCAGTTGCGCAAGCTCACATGGCCACCCTTGTTGGTTGCAACCTTTTACTTACACAGATGGCTTTGCTAACCTTTGCTGGCTTTCATCGATATGTCGTTTTGACCACAAAATCTTTCATATTTGAGTGTGATCTGTTTCAGGAAGTTGAGCCAGTTATCTTATAGCTGTAGGAGTTTATCAGTTTGATTTAGAGTTTCGTGTAAGAAATGTACTAAGTAAAATATTGTTTCAAAACTGAAACAATGTGTTTACATTGGAAAATATAAAACAACTTCTATAGTTTGACCCAACAACTCTTCGGAAGGCTTGTCAAATGTTCCCTCCTCTCAAAAAACTTGTAAAGGCTGACTTGGCACATCACACATGGTTGAAAAAGTGTCAACTCACATTAAATACCTTAGATGCTCCTTAATACCACAAAATTTGGGAGCCTTGCAGTTCATCTCACCATAGTCTTGAAATTTGGTAGATTTGATTAGAAATGTATATAGAAAAGGAAATATTTGAATTTTTTGGGCAACCCAAACTAGGCAACAGTAAGTTTTTTTTGGGTTGGAGTGAGTGGATGGTTATTGGTTTTTCATAATGTCGGTGTCGCACATCGTTCTCAATCATTTCTTGCATCATAAATTTACATCACATGTCTTTTTGTTAGATGGCAAACTGCTGATGTTACATAATGTGCATGTGGGTAGGCATGTGGCAGTACCTCTAGGATACCTGCTTCAGCTTTTATATGAATTGCATGCCATTCGCTGCCCAAACTCCTAATTAACATTTTTTGGGCAAGGTGAATTCTATCTTATTCATCTAGTTAAGGATTTTTATATGTATTTTTCCTGTTAAGAAGGTTATTTTTGGAATGAAAAATACTCACCAACACTTTTAGTGTTGGCTGTTGAATTCACATGCTCTTCTATTGAAGTTGTTCCAATATTGGATCATGTTCTTGAAACATCTCAAGGATTCTTTTTCAGGTGAATTCAATCGATCTTAGAAAGGCCTATCACACAATATATGTTGCATTTTGCATTGGATGGTGAAACCAGTTATGTGTTGAGGTGTGAAGGCCTTTGGGCTTTTAGATAAAGTTATGGGCCTGGCCCATTGAAGCTTTCTTAAAACCCTAATTATCTTTATATATAGTTCATGTCATTGTATTGTAATCTTGTCTTTTGAGCTTAATAAAAAATACCTAGTTGCAGAGAGTGGACGTAGGTTGACGTAGGTCATCTTGACCGAACCACTATAAATTCTCGTGTTCTTATTGCTTTCGTGTGCATGCGTATAACAGTGTGTTTATTTCCGCTGCGTAAAGATACCTAGCAACTAGTATCAGAGCATGAGGCTCTTGAATACTGTTAAAGATTTTACGTCACCGTCACCATCTAGGGTTTCCGCCGCCGTCACCATCTAGGGTTTCTGTGGCTGCCATCTAGGGTTTCTGCCGCCGCCGCCACCTAGGGTTTCTCCCGCCGCCTAGGGTTTCCGCCGCTGCCGAAATCGTCTAGGGTTCTGCGCCCGTCTAGGGTTTTGGTTGGAAGTACCGGATCTGGTTTGTCTATCCTTTGTTGACTGGCTATCAACTGTTCAGTGTGCCTGTTTTGTTTGTTGTTTGTCTCTAGTTTGCTATTATGGCTAAAGACAGGAAGACTGTGATCGAAAAGTTTAATGGCACTGATTTTGGTTGGTGGAAAATGCAAATAGAAGCATTGCTGTGTCAAAAGGATTTGGATATGGTACTGGAAAAGAAACCGGAGAATATGGAGAAAGCTGAAAAAGCAGTTTGGAATTCCAAGGACAAGAAAGCTAGAGCGGTTATTATGTTATCTTTGACGAAGAGCGTTGCTTTTAACATCATGAAAGAAACCACTGCAAGTGGTATGATGTTGGCTCTGTCAAATATGTATGAAAAGCCGTCTGCAGCTAACAAGGTGTTCTTGATGAGGGAACTGTTCATGACGAGAATGAAAGAGGGAAGCTCAGTCACCTCCCACATTAATGATCTGATTTCTATTCTTACCAGATTAGAATCAGTGGGAATAAAATTTAATAATGAGACTCAAGCTTTGGTGTTACTATATTCACTGCCTGATAGTTGGTCCGGGACTGTAACTGTTGTTACAAATTCTATGGGTGCTAACAACATGACATTTGAAAAGGTCCGAGACATTGTGACAGGTGAAGAAGACACACGTCTGAAAAGTGCAAATGTTGGATCATCTTCTGAGATGTTACATGTTGGTAGGGGAAGGGAAAATAGCCTAGCTAATGGGAGTCGGGGAAAGAGTTCAACTCGGACTCGGAAAAATGTGAGGTGTTGGACCTGCAACGAGGATGGACATGTTAAGAGTCAATGTCCAAAGAAAAGTTTGAACACTGTTGCTGAGGATGTCAATGATGATGATGTGTTAATTCTTGAGGCTGAAAACAGTGTGTACTCTTGGATCATGGATTCTGGTTCTTTGTTTCACGCCGTACACAGCGGTGAAATGTTGGTGAATCTGAAAACTGGCGATTTTGGGAAAGTACGTCTCGCTGATGGCAGAATGCTTGATGTAGCGGGCATGGGTGATATTGATTTGGTGACTCCATTGGGAACTACATGGAACTTGAAGAATGTCAAGGTGATTCTAGGTTTGAAGAAGAAATTAATTTCTGCTAGTAAATTGGATGAACAAGGACTGGAAGTCAAGTTTGGTGGTGGTAAATGGAGGGTAATCAATGGGAACCGGGTGATTGCTCGTGGTGATAAGCATGGGTCATTGTACATGGTGGAGGTACCTGCTGAGGGACTGATCAACCCGGTTAAGCAAGTCAAAGTCGGGTTCGCTAAATCTGCTGCTAAGAGAGTTCATTTTGCAAACATGAAGTCTGGAGCAAAGATTGTAGCTGAATGGGTTCATAAGTCTAAACCGGTCAGAGGATTTTGTGACAGTGGGAGCATGGGGCATGTTTCGGGTACAGTCAAGAAGAATCGTTGGGTTTTGAAGACTACAACTGGAAAAATCTCTCCTGGTGATTGTTTGCTGAATTTGGAGAGTGTTAGTGGTTCTCGGTGTATCTCTGAATCTGGTGGATCGTGTAAGCCAGTTAAGATAGAGGATGGGTCGTTGGTGGAGTCTGCTACGACTGGGTTGGAGCTCGGGGGAGCTTCAACGGGCCCTTTCAAGTAATTGATTAAGAGGGGCCTCTGCAACTAGGGGATTTGGATTGAAATCTTAGCTTGTTCTTTGGAATTGAAGGCTTGGAGGATTTCTGTTACTTGAAGATTACTGATGACAGGGTTGCTTTGTACTTAGATGGCTAGCTGGAGTATTCGCAAGGCCTTCAAGTGGGAGATTGTTGAGGTGTGAAGGCCTTTGGGCTTTTGGATAAAGTTATAGGCCTGGCCCATTGAAGCTTTCTTAAAACCCTAATTATCTTTATATATAGTTCATGTCATTGTATTGTAATCTTGTCCCTTGAGCTTAATAAAAAATATCTAGTTGCAGAGAGTGGACGTAGGTCATCTTGACCGAACCACTATAAATTCTCGTGTTCTTATTGCTTTCGTGTGCGTGTGTATAACAGTGTGTTTATTTCCCCTGCGTAAAGATACCTAACAATATGGCTGTGCGTTTGTATATTTTAACCCCTTGCTATGTTTAGCATTCGATTGCGTATAATCATATAAAACATGCATATATTTTTGTGTTCTTCTTTATCTATAATTGGAGTGAATGTGAGGCCTAGAATTTTGATTTGGAAAGACATGCATTTATTTGTTTATGTAGTGAAGATATTAAGGACACATTAATTTTAGATATTAACCAATCTTCAATTGTGGGTTCTATTGACTTGATGTGAGTAGTGGAGACTTGCTGTTGGGTTTTGTCACATGTAAAACAAGCTAGTTTAACCATTTAAACTATAAAAACGCAGCGGAAAAAGGAGTTTAACATGTGATTAATAATCTGAAAAATTTACCATTTTAAACCACAAACAAAACCCAAGAATGAGGATCAATAATATATGTGAAATAGTATGCTATCAAACAAAACATAACAACCATAGGGTGTTCATAGAAACAACCTTTCTTGAACAAAATGTTGTAGATGAAAAGGATGATGTTCTTGAATGTGTAGTCTCCAAAATAGAAGACCTCAAGCTTGTATACCACAAGCCCTTCCAAACACCAAGCTTGTTAGGAGAGCAACACCAAAGAACTCTCTTCCTTTGTCCTTCATAAGTCCGAAAAATTTCAGCTTGTTTCTTCCTGAAATCCGAAATTTTCAGCACCTTTTGGAGAGAGTTTTGCTATGTGTGTGTAAGAGAAAGTGTGTCTTAAAGAGAGGAGAGTTGGAAGAGTGCAAGAGTGGATTAAGTCTTGAAAGAACCAAGACTAAAAGACCCCTCAAAGCCCCACATGGGGCGGCCGAAAATATGGTTCAAAATGGGTTTCCCCCATTTTGAAACTTTTATAAATTTGCACTCTTTCAACCCTTAATTTATAAAATTAAAACCTATTTTAATTTTATATCATTAACACACTTTTATTTGTTATTATTTAACCAACTTAAATAATGAAACAAATAATATCTCATTAACAAACTATCCATATAATGTTGTTCTATTACAAAGCAATGTTTTAGAAAACCCATTTTCTAAATTGGTGTCAATGTTTATTTGTATGATCTCATCAACAAATAAACATTTATTGGTGTTTGTATAGCTTGTTATTGGGTATGACCCGACTTGGATCATAACGTACTAACCACATCAATCTTGTATGTGTCTTGGGCATACAAGATCCAACAATCTCCCACTTGCACAAGATTCATAGAAGATTGATGCAAGCAGTAAATACCGCCTAACAACGGTTTACTACCCTTACTACGTATGACTAAGTGCCATTCAATAACATCATCCCCTTCAAGTACCATACTTGAAATGTTTTAGGTGAATCAATCATCTATCCTTTTGTCGCAGATGTCATGTTAAATCCTAGAGACACAGAGTGATCATTCTCCATTGATTTAACTTTATCAGGCCTTATACATCTTACTCTCAACGAATAAGAGGGACAAATCCCTTCTTGACTACATACGTCTCTCACAATTACCTTATATCATACCTGAACTCAGACTTATGTACTGCCATGTTTCAGAACAGCGAAGAGCTAAGTCAAAGTATAATATTCGGTAAATATCAAAACCCAATATGTGTCTCAGGTCAGAGGATACCAAATGATGTTCGCCTTTACTCAAAATTACTTATGATCAATCAGGAAGATTCCATGTAGTAATATTTAAGATGCAGGTCAATCCAATATTTGCATCCCACAAATATCTATGAACTTTGGTAGCAACCTTTTGCTCTATATTCATCCATATGAATATCTACCAATCCAAGTTCATAATAGCATTACCTTCATACTTGTTCCCATAAGCATGAACAACTACGGACGTTCTGAGTAAATAATTTACTCATGGATTTTAAACATGCAAAATAGGAATATTAATTAAATCATTATAACCAAATAATTCATTCAAGTAAGAAAGGGTTACAATATCTCAATACAAAAATTAAAGATCAAATCCAGTCACTAGAATATTGCAGTCCCATAGCATAAGCATGACTTTCATGCTTTGCCTTTTCAAGGAGCTTCGTTAGTGGATCCGCAATGTTTTGATCCGTGTGAACTTTGCGAATACATATCTTTCCTTTTTCAACTTCATCCCTTATGTAGTTGAATCTTCGTTCAATGTGCCTAGTCTTTTGATGTGCACGGGGTTCCTTGATTTGAGCAATCGCACCCTCGTTATCACAAAGAATTTCTAGGGGGTCCTGAATGGAAGGGACCACCCCTAGGTCGGCAATGAACTTCTTTAACCATGCAGCTTCCTGAGCTGCTAATGAAGCGGCGATGTATTCTGACTCTGTAGTTGATAATGCCAGATCCATGAATCATCCCGATCAGTTTGGAAACTCGCATCCGTGTAACCCTTTACTACGAGCTCCTCCTCACCAGATCCATAGATTAGGAACATATCTTTGGTCCTCCTTAGGTACTTAAGTATGTTCTTAACAGCCATCCAATGACTGCTTCCAGGATTTTGTTGGTATCGGCTTGTCATGCTCAAAGCGCATGACACGTCCGGTCTAGTGCATATCATTGCATACATGATGGATCCTATAGTAGACGCATACGGGATTCCCTTCATTTTGTCTTGCTCATCCTTTGAGCTTGGACATTGAGTCTTACTCAATATCGTTCCTCTTTGAATAGGTACGGTACCTTTCTTAGAGTTTTCCATCTTGAACCTTTTCAAGATCTTATCAATGTATGCACTTTGATTCAAACCTATCAACCGTCTTGATCTATCCCTATAGATCTTTATTCCTAATATATAGGCGGATTCACCAAGATCCTTAATAGAGAAACAGCTTCCAAGCCAGGTTTTTACACCTTCCATGGTTGGAATGTCATTTCCAAATAGTAGGATGTCATCGACATACAATACTAGGAAAATGGTGATGCTCCCACTAGCTTTCTTATATACACATGCTTTATCAGCATTTTTGATGAACCCAAATTTGATTATTTCTTCATCAAAATGGTGATTCCAACTTCTTGATGCTTGCTTCAATCCATAGATTGATTTCTTTAACTTGCATACTTTGTTAGGATGTTTTGAGTTGACAAAACCTTCAGGCTGAACCATATAGACATCTTCCTCAAGATATCCATTTAGAAAAGCGGTTTTGACATCCATTTGCCAAATCTCATAATCATAATGAGCAGCTATGGCAAATAATATCCTAATAGACTTTAGCATTGCAACCGGTGAGAAGGTCTCATCATAATCAACCCCTTGAGTTTGAGTGAAACCTTTTGCTACAAGTCTAGCTTTATAAGTATCCAAGTTTCCATGCATATTGGTTTTCTTCTTGAAAACCCACTTGCTTCCAACTATCTTGGAGTTAAGAGGTGGTTCAACCAAGTCCCACACTTGATTGTCATACATGGATTGCATCTCAACGTTCATTGCTTCTAGCCATTTGTCACAATCCAAATTGGACATTGCATCATGATAGGTGGTTGGTTCATCGGAATCTACCACATAGCATCCATCTACGAAAAATCCATATCTTTCAGGTGGATTACTAATTTTACCAGATTTGCGAACGTTCTGTGTACTTTGATCAACCACTTGATCATTCTCAACATCCTCGTGTTGAGTGCTAGTATTAACCAAACGTGTATCGTTTTGTGGTTCTTGATCCTCCTCAAGATCCACAGTTCTACCGCTAGTTCCTTCCGTAAGGAACTTAGCTTCTAAGAACTCAGCCTTCTGGGCAACAAACTCCTTTTGTTCCAATGGATCATAGAAATAATATCTCATAGAATCTCTGGGATATCCAATGAAGATACACTTAGTGGAACGGCTTTCTAGCTTGTTTGAGGTGGGAGTCTTAACATAAGCCTCACAACCCCATACCTTTAAATATGGCAATGATGGAACCCTTCCATGCCATATTTCAAAATGTGTCGTTTCCACTTTCTTGGTTGGGGCCATATTCAAGATACGGGCCGCAGAGAGTAAAGCGAAACCCCAAAATGATAGAGGCAGTGAGCTTCTAGCCATCATAGATCGAACCATATCTAATAGAGTTCGATTTCTCCTCTCGGACACACCATTATGTTGTGGCGTTCCAGGTGGAGATAGTTGTGAGACAATACCACAACTTCTAAGATGATCTCTAAAAGCATCACTTAGGTATTCACCTCCTTTATCGGTGCGGAGAATTTTTATTTTCTTGTTGAGTTGATTTTCTACTTCATTTTGGAAGATTTTGAATATTTCAAAAGCTTCATCTTTGTGTCTTAACAAGTACACATAACCATATCGACTATAGTCGTCGGTAAAGGTAATGAAGTATCTTTCATGGTACCTAGTCATTGGCTTAAAAGGACCACATACATCCGAATGTATGATGCCTAATAAATCTTTTGCCCGTTCGGACTTGCCACAAAAAGGTGCCTTAGTCATTTTACCTTGTAAACAAGATTCACATACATCGAATGAATCATATTCATTTGCTTTTAAAAGACCGTTCTTTTGAAGTGTTTGTATGCGCTTCTTGTTTATATGACCAAGACGGCAATGCCAAAGATAGGTATCACTCAAATCCAATTTGAGTTTCTTAGTGGTGGTTTGGTACAATGAGCTATCATATAATGTGTTTTCACGAACCAATTCATAAATACCATTAACAGGAATAGCTTTAAAATAAAACGTGCCATTTAAAGAAACATGAATTTCATTCTCAATAAATGACAAAACATAACCGTATTGTCTTAATTGGGCAAAAGAAATAATGTTCCTAGTCAAACTAGGAGCATACAAAATATTGTTCAAAATTGCTTCCAAACCATTTGGAAGCTTCAAGATGTAGTCCCCTCGTCCTTCAACTTGAACCTTTGCCCCATTCCCCATGTAGAGGCTTACATCCTCTTTTTTGAAGTCCTTACTTCTTTTGAACCCCTGCAATAAGTTGCAAATGTGAGTTTCACATCCAGTATCCAATACCCATGTGTTAGAGGATATTAAATTTAGATCAATATAAATCATGAAAATTGTACCTGAGGTTTGCCCGGCATCCTTCTTTGCTTGCAACTCTTTGAGATGGACGGGGCAGTTTCTTGTCTAATGTCCTATCTCCCCACACTTAAAGCATGGGTCATTGAAGCAACCTTTTGCTTCTTCTCCGCCGGTTTTGGTGGTGGCGCTCTTACCATTCCCTTTCCCTTTCCCTTAAAGTGCCCCTTGCCCTTGGCAACATTTGCCTTGGGTGCGGGGTGAGGCCTCTTCTTGTTCCCACCTTCATTGATGGTGAGAACGGGTAAAACCCTTTTACCCATGGCCGCCTCGGCAGTTTTAAGCATAGAGTGAAGCTCACTTATGTTCTTGTCCCATCCGTTCATGTTATAATTCATGACAAAGTTGTCAAACCTTTTTGACAAAGAGTTAAGGATCAAATCCGTAGCCAACTCTTTCGAGACGGGACAATTCAGCCTTTCGAGGCGGTCGATGTGGCTTTTCATCTTAAATAGATAAGATGAAACAGATTGGGTGTCGTCCATACGACACGCATGGAGTGCTCGAACCGTTTCGAAGCGCTTAACCCGTGCCTGTTGTTGGAACGTTTCCTTCAACTGGGTTATCATGTCGTATGCTCCATGATGTTCATACTCCTTTTGAAGATCTGGAGTCATACTTGCCAACATGAGGCAAGATACTTGAACCGAGTCCTCAATGTATTTTACCCAATTATTGTAGGCCTCCTCATCATCCTCACTAGGTTGATCGGGAATCGGATCGTCTAATATGTATGATTGTTCTCTTGTTTGAGAACAATTCTCAAGTTTCGAAACCAATCAATAAAGTTATTATGGTTTAGACGCTCCTTTTGGAGAATGGTCCTTAGTGATAGTGAGTGAGCGGACGAGATTTTATTGTTTTCATTATTGTTGGTGGCGATCTACAAAATATAACAAAGTTCAATTTTAGTAATTTTGATATTGTTCATATTTTAATAATTAAAACCCCTTTTAAGTGTCTTACACAATTTTAAATCTAGAATCCAACGTTACATTTAAATAGTGGTTAGGTGACCTTTATCCCATTATTTAAATTAACAAGGTAGTCAACATTTTGACAATTGCAACCCTTTGCAACTTCTAGGGTATGGGATCGACTTTAAAACATCATATGTATAGTCGGCCCCATCAACACCTTTGTAAACCATATTGTAGGTGATCCATTTAATATGGTTTGCAATCAAGTTTACCCTACTTGCACACACATGTGAGTTTTCCAACATAAGTGGTTAGGTGACCTTTATCCCACAAATATGGTATCCCCACCTCAAGTCACAAGTTCCCTCAAAATGGTTAGGTGAGTTTTATCCCATTAAGAGTTTCTAAATGACTCAAGTGTTGTGCAAAAGGACGGTGTTAAACTTGTTTTAAAAAAAAATTTAAGTTTTCATAATCTTAGTTTAGAAAACTCTATGTACCTTATATTTGCATGCTTTTAAATACAAGGTACCCTATGGTTCACTTTTAATAAAACCTCTTTTATTAAAACCATTAATCCTTTTAATAACCTTTTATTAACCACTTAATGATAAAGAACCATCAAATTTTCAGCTTGTAAAGTTTGTTAATGAGTTTGTTATACATAACCAAATGACAACCAATCAATCAAACAACAAACATCCAAACAAGCATAAACATACAAACATGAGTGCATAAACATAGCCACTAAGTTGATCACACTTGTTTGCCATCACAAGTGTTGTCATAAGGTCTTTTCTAAGGGTAGAGATGACACATCAAAATGTGTCCATGAACTCCCACTTGAAACCACATCCAAATATTTCAAGTGTCCATATCTTTTGTGTCCTTCTTTGAGTCTTCATCTTGTGCATCTTCTTTTACAAAAATCATATCCTAATACAATTTTTCTAATAAAAGAAATGCACCTAATCTATTTATTACATAACCAAATGAATAAATAAATTACAACCCAAAATACAAAACACAAAATTACAACCCTTTCGAGAATCAAAACCAACATGACAAATCACAATCAACCAAAACCAAACACATAAGGCCAAGGCTATGTTATGCACCATAATGAGAAACATATTCAACATCCAAGAACAACAATGAACCCCTTATTTCAGCCCTAAAGTTTCAGCCAACATGAACCAAAACTTTAAGGTTTGTCCAAACAACACAATCAACCATTTGATGTAAATCTTTCAAGGTTTATACAAAAGCATGCAAGATTAAACCTTGAAACATAAGGGATTCATATATCCACAACAAAACAGCCCCTAATGGGTGGAAAAGATCCATGAAAACTAACTTTTCAAGACCTTTTGAAGCACATATTCCACATAACCGGCTCTGATACCATTGTTGGGTTTTGTCACATGTAAAACAAGCTAGTTTAACCATTTAAACTATAAAAACGCAGCGGAAAAAGGAGTTTAACATGTGATTAATAATCTGAAAAATTTACCATTTTAAACCACAAACAAAACCCAAGAATGAGGATCAATAATATATGTGAAATAGTATGCTATCAAACAAAACATAACAACCATAGGGTGTTCATAGAAACAACCTTTCTTGAACAAAATGTTGTAGATGAAAAGGATGAAGGTGATGATGTTCTTGAATGTGTAGTCTCCAAAATAGAAGACCTCAAGCTTGTATACCCACAAGCCCTTCCAAACACCAAGCTTGTTAGGAGAGCAACACCAAAGAACTCTCTTTCTTTGTCCTTCACAAGTCCGAAAATTTCAGCTTGTTTCTTCCTGAAATCCGAAATTTCAGCACCTTTTGGAGAGAGTTTTGCTATGTGTGTGTAAAAGAAAGTGTGTCTTAAAGAGAGGAGAGTTGGAAGAGTGCAAGAGTGGATTAAGTCTTGAAAGAACCAAGACTAAAAGACCCCTCAAAGCCCCACATGGGGCGGCCAAAAATATGGTTCAAAATGGGTTCCCCCCATTTTGAAACTTTTATAAATTTGCACTCTTTCAACCCTTAATTTATAAAATTAAAATCTATTTTAATTTTATATCATTAACACACTTTTATTTGTTATTATTTAACCAACTTAAATAATGAAACAAATAATATCTCATGAACAAACTATCCATATAATGTTGTTCTATTACAAAGCAATGTTTTAGAAAACCTATTTTCTAAATTGATGTCAATGTTTATTTGTATGATCTCATCAACAAATAAACATTTATTGGTGTTTGTATAGCTTGTTATTGGGTATGACCCGACTTGGATCATAACGTACTAGCCACATCAATCTTGTATGTGTCTTGGGCATACAAGATCCAATACTTGCATCCAATATACCTTATCAGAATGAAGATGGGACCAATGTATGGATGAAATTGATCAAACAAGTAGGTGTAGTTTTTAAGAAGTTTAAATGCCATATCATGATTGTGTTCATTTTTCTCACTTCGATTGTTTCAGGCCTGAAACGAAGTTCATTGCAGATATTGTTAATTCTATTGGCAATAAGCTAGGTCTCAAATTAGTTTCTAGTCCACCACATCTAACCGGAATGGATGCTCGAGCTGAAGATATCAACTTATGGGTGAAAAATAAGCAGGATGATCAAGTTCTTGCAATTTGTGGACTTGCAGGAAATGGAAAGACGACACTGGCGAAGTATATTTATGATTCCAACTCGCAAAAGTTTGAAAGCAGCAGCTTCCTTGAAGACATTGGAAAGATCTGTGAACAACCATATGGCTTGTGTGCATTACAAGAACAACTTCTTTCAGACATTTTAGAGGACAAGAGAAAAGAACTTGATGTTACTTCATATAAAAGTCAGATCGAGAAAACCCTACAGAAGAAAAGAGTGCTTATTGTTCTTGATGACATTGATAACAAAGAACAGATTGAAGCTTTACTTGGAACGGAGAAGATTAATATAGAAAGCAAGATTATTGTAACAAGTAGGCTTTCAAATATACAAACATGGTTTAGGACTAGACATCATACATGTAAAGAGCATAAACTTGAATTACTAAATGAACAAGAATCATTGACGCTCTTAAGTTGGTATGCTTTTGGATCTAAAATTCCCATGGAAGGTTTCAAGGAGCTCGCGTTAAAAGCAGCGCAATATTGTGCAGGAAATCCACTGGCTCTTAAGTTGTTGGGTTCTTTATTTGTTAGTGCGAAAGACTAAAGAAAAAGAAACAACATAGAATATTGGACGAGTACATTGAATTTATTAGAACAAGACCCCCCTGATTATAGAATACAAGGTATACTCCGAATGAGCTTCGACTATCTGCCATATATCACTTACCGAGAGTTGTTCTTGCATATTGCTTGCTTCTTTATTGGAAAAGATGAAGATTACGTGGTGAAGATATTGGAGCCTGATTACTGTGCAACAGCTGGGATTGTAACGTTAATTAATAGATGCCTTCTTACTGTTTCACCAAGCAAAAAATTGATGATGCATGGATTATTTATAGAGATGGCAAGAAGGATGGTTCTTGAAGAATCACCCACAAATCCTGAAAAACGCAGTAGAGTCTGGTGTAATGAGGACTCTTACGATCTGTTGAAACAAGGAATAGTAAGATATGTCATTTATGTATATCTTCAAGATTTACTTTATGTGTGTGTTTCAACTAACTTTCTCTTATTTTTTGTTAGGGTTCAGAAACTATAGAAGGTCTAGCACTTAACATGCGAATGTTGAGGGAAGAGAAGAATAACACGGTAATTTTGAGGGAGAAGTGACAATAGGTGCCTTGTTCCAGATGAAAAATTAATTGGTTTCTTATGAAATGCATTTTAATAGTAGTTTAGTAGCAACACCCTGAAGATTTGTGATATTTGAGCATTCACTGGAATGTCACCAGATCCTACATACGTATCTCACATTTTCACGCATTCATTTCGCAACTGTCCAGTTTTAACACCTTTAGCACGACTCGATGGGTGCATGAGGGCCTCTATATTGCTTGAACCTTTGTAATGTATGTATTTAGGATACTGTTTGAAAAGAGTAGGTACTTCAGGGTTTCAGAATTTTGGGTAGTTATGGAACGGTTTCTTGTTTCTTGGATAGATCATCTTTAAAGATTGCCATGTTTATGTTTATATATGTTGGCCCTTGTTTCTTGGATAGATCATCTTCCTGCATAATACAAATATAAGTGAAATGTCTGTAAAAGTATACATGTTTAATTGTTTAGTTCCTGCGGATTTTAAGTTTTGTGTAAATCTTCTTTATATTCCTTTCTCTAACCTTTTCTGGTTGATGGTTTGACAGTAATAAGATAAGATCTTCACATTAAAAGAGGTGCTTACTGTCACTGTACAAATGAAAATATTATTTGGTCGTAGATTTAAACAGTTCATGAAGGTGGCTAGTGTAGAGCTTATAATGAAATCCAGATACTAGCATATGTTTACTATCATTGATGTGTTAAGAGTTGTAGTTGGGAAAGCAAACCTAATAGTTTCTCTTTGCAATATATTCTTGAGGTATGTTTGAAATAACTGACTCGAGATAAGTTGCTAACTAAACTAATTTTCAGTCAATGGCCTTTGATGCTGATTCACTTGCAAAGATGGATAATCTAAAGTTGCTCCAGCTCAACTACGTGGAGTTATTTGGATCCTATGACGATTTTCCAGAAGACTTGAGATGGCTTTGCTGGCATGGATTTCCTTTAAGAACCCTACCTTCTGAATTATTCATGGGGAACTTGGTGGCTATAGACATGAGTTATAGCAAACTGGAAGTATTTGAACCGCCCATGGTAGGTATTTTTCACCGTGTTACCCTTTTCTTTAATGTCTTGGCCTGTTCACTTTGTTAGTTCTGAAGGTCTAGGAGAACTAAATTTTCTTACCTCTGAAACAGGTAATTAAACCACTGAAGATTCTGAACTTTAAAGATTCACATAGTCTAGTAAAAATCCACAGTATTTCCCGCCTTCCGAATCTTGAGACTTTGATTCTTTGGAACTGTTACAGTTTGGTTCGTGTTTCTGAAAACATTGGAGACCTTAAGTGTCTTTCTCTATTGAACATGACAGGATGTGAACACATGTTTAATACATCAAATTTTGGTCGACAACAGCCGACGGATTCCTCCTTTCCACACTCATTACAAAGTCTTTTGCTAAAGAATTGCAATCTTGAGCTCAACAATCATTTTTTGAGTTTCCAAGACTATTCATTTTTGCAATACCTGAATTTAAGCAATAATCTGTTTGACCTCTTGCCTGATTACAATCATCTTAAGAATCTTCGGGTACTTGACTTGAGTTTTTGCTCAAGACTTAAGTGCATTGAGTGCCTCCCAAGCACACTAGAAGAGTTGTTTGTTACTTGTTGTAAGTCATTGGAGAAAATTGCTTTCCAATCACCACGATTTAAATTGCGAGAGATTGATTATGAAGGTTGTACTAATTTATTGGAAATTAAGGGACTTTTTAAGTTGGTACCGATATTAAAAGCTGATGAAAATATTTTGGGATGTATGAAGTGGCTCAAAGAATATCGAAATCATGAAGTGTGCCTGATTGGTGATTATCACATCACGGTAGGCAGAAGTCAACATATCCAGGTTCGTTCTTGCTCTCAAAACAGATGCACAAGCACACCGAGCTAGGCCTTTCAATAGGTCACATAGGAATTAAATCACTTAATGGTTGATAGACCTTTGATCCAACTAAATGGATTTTCATCTAAAGCCGTTAGCCAGGGGCTTGATCTAACCCATGATACAACTGATCTAAACGAAGAACCGTCCTGATATGGATTGTGAACTGAATAAAAACTTTGAGCTTTATATTTTGAAAAAAGGATAAATATGAAATGGGCTGTTTTAGATTTTGAAATATTCTCTTTTGAAAACTGGTTTGGTTTTTTATAAATGCTAGTACTGTAAACTGGTTTTTCAAAAGCACTAGAGTTGAGAATCAAACCAAATATAGCCAGTTTCAGTTTTGATGGATAAGAATTGAATTCATAAAAATTAGAATAAGAATAAAAGCTTATTTGGCTAATAAATAAGAATCTACCCAAGTATTGACCCACTGAAATGGGCTGGTCTGTAGCATCTACTTTGAGCAATCACTTCTAAACTGATCAGCATACTAATGACTGACTTTTATAACTTGGTGTAGTGCAGATGTTGTACGAATTTGGCATAATGAGCACATTTCTGCCAGACATGAAGGACCCAAACCTAACGTGTGAGTACATGTCAAAGTCTTCATTGTTATCCTTTTCCGTGCCTTCATGTACTAGCAATCACAGGCTCAAAGGATTAAATGTCATTTTTAAATACATACTATCCGGGGACGGGAAAGATGTATGGCCAATATTTGCTAAAATCAGTAACACGACCAAATGTCACAGTTGGATTTACAACCCTATGGTCTTTGGAAAACCTGGATTTGATGAAGTTGCTATATGGTTTAGTTATTGGTCAATGGAGAACTTATTAGATGTTGGAGACAAAGTCAACATTTCTATTATCGTGGAGAAGGGATTAGAAGTAGTTGAGTGTGGTGCAAGCCTCGTGTATGATGATGATGATAAAATGGAGGATGGCACCATACAAAATAACAATGAATGGATTGAAACCCTTGCAGGTGATTTGTCTGCATTTCAGTTGAACACAGAAACATATTATCTCTGTCGCCGTGATTTCCTTAAGTCGATGGAGGTTGATGGACTGACTCCTAGTTGGTTCAGGGATGCGGTTGGTTATAAATTCGACTATACGGGTACGTATGCTTCTCTGGTCATGGCTAATGTTCGGTTTCATGAATTTATTTTTGGTTCCAAATAAAGATGGCTGGTTCTTATTTTACTTTGTTATAGAGATACAAGGATGGAGTAAAACAGGTGGATCTCAGAAATTTTAACACTAATTTTCAGGATTCACTGGTCTAATACAATTGATGCCAGATATCACGAGAGCAATCTTGAAACCGCAAGGCATATCTTGTCGTGTCAATGCATATAATCGTATAATTTCATTTCATATTTTTATTCTTGTCTTGATCTTCTTGTGTTTATACAAGGCATGCCTTTTATATTTCTTATTTCTTATTTTTATCTTGATGTCTTACGTCTATTGATGGAAAAAAATTGGTTTGTAACCTGGAGCGGGGTTAAGATTGAAACCGGTTTGAATGGAATCGGATAGGGTAGGGTTGGAACTGCTGGTTAACACTCGGTTTGAGGTTATCCAGGCTGGAACCAATTTGGACCGTTGGATACAACGATCGTTGGTAAGATCTCAAGTAGTGAGTTCAAAAGGTATAGTTGAAACAAAATTTTTATCCATTATGATTTCACAAGGTTTTGAAAACTTTGATATTCTGATTTGATGGAAAGAAAATAATTCTTAGTTTTTGACTCTAGCCATTATAGCTCGTGATCTATTACCGTTCAAGTTTTTACAATAACTTTATAATGTATATGGCAAAGTTTTATCTATATGAAAGACAAGGTTCGTTTCGACAACTATGGAAACATGCATTTTTTTGAAGGAGCATTTGGACGTGATAAAATGAACATAACATGCTTATGAGATTAAGAACAATGATTCTAATTTATTCCAAAATGATTTCTAGAGTTACATGTGTTTAAAATGAACAAAACATGCTTATGAGTTACATGTATGGATATGCATGCTTTACAAACACGAGTATTCAAGAAAATCAAATATTAAGGTTGAGATATGAAGTTGGAAGAATTATAAGTTTGAAACAAAGGTTACAAAAGTTAAGCTTATGATGTTGGACCGCGCCGGAATTCTGCAACAGCCGCCTCCTTTGTGTCGCAGCCCTAGAAACGGATTCCGCTGCAACTTCCGACCACTATCGTCTATCCTTTTCTGTGGCTACACACCCATGTATTTCAAAAAACCCCAAACTGGTGGCTAATTAACACCATCTCCACCACCATGTATACACCTCCAACACAGATTTGGTAGCCGACGTCGATGCAACAAACAAATCAAAACGAAGCTGATCGAAAACAAATGTAGATCAAGAATCAAATTGACAAAAGATATTAAAGATAGTGGGGCAAGCAATAGAGCTGAGGCTCCGACATCAGCAGGTAAAGTTGTGGTGGAGGTGGAGAAGAAGGCTCAAGCAACTATTGCTCAAGTTTGAGTTTGAGAGAAAGATACATCGGTGTGGTTATCGTGGCAGACAAAAAAAGAATGTGGCAAGGTCATATGACTTAGAGCTTAACAACAGACACAACATTTTTCACCATGATTTAGTAATAAATGGTCTAGATCTTCAAAGTCACTATTCATTTCCCATAAAACTTTAATTATAGAGTAATCTTACGGTATACCAGCATTTAAACCACACTCTAAACAAAAAGACAGTTGCTGAGACTAATCGATACAAACAGAAGATCACTGATTTGTTCAGCTTGAAGGTCAGACTTGGCAACATCAGCTAAAGGCACAAACTCACGAGCTCAATACATCCTTGGTTGTTTTCAATATTTGTGTTCTCTTCGATTGATTTATTTTTATCTTCCAATCTAGTGTTCGAATGTTGGAACTTTTTCCACAATTTGTTGTATCATTTTAGTTCTTTTTTTTTAAACACATCAATCATCTTGGTTATGCAAGATGTTAGATGATACAAATGCGTCTTGTTAAATTTAAGTTGTAAGAAGAACTTTTATGATCAATTTAAGTTTGATATTGTACATGTTAACTAACATGTTTTTCTTATTCATATACTCTGCTCCACACACCTAATAATATTGCTCATTCAAGAAAACCAGGTTGTCGGAGCAGTTTAACCAATTGCTCTATAGTTTGGTTTTAAGAGGTTTAACAATTCAATAACAATGTGAAACGTGAAACCATACGTTTAACATTTATTTATTTTTTTTATCAATGAATCTTTATCACTTTAACAAATAAATTAATACAAACTAACAATTTTTATTTTAAAAAAAGTTAAAACCTCCAAACTCAAACCACTTGGTCTGATGAGCCGAATCCGCCGACCAAGCTCATTCAGCTGGTTTAGTCGATCTTCCTCCATAACCATGGTTGTAAAAATCATTTGTCGCTAGTTGGGCAGTAAAATACAGCCTAAAGGTTTGATCGGGATTAATGACGATTAAACAGATTGAAATTTTATATGTAATTTATATATATAATTTTGTGTATATATATACAAGCGAAGGAACGGTTGTTATTCCACCTTATTACGATAACACGTTGACACTATAGCAACGAACACTTGTACCATAATTATTCATTGTAATTAACTTTTACACTGTGTCATACCACTGATATAACAATTTTTCCCTTATTTTCAAAATTTCTCTTTCTTTTTTAATAACTTCACACCTTTTTAAAAACCTTCTTAATTTTTTATAATGTTATACAAATTACACCATTATAAAGATTGTTTTAATACTTTTAATTCAATTATAGTCTTTCTATATTTTTTTAATAAATATTTTAACATTTATTGTGGATCATTAATTTTACTACTGTAATCCCAACTTAACGTGACGACGTAACCTCTATGTACCACCAGTTGGGTTACTGGGTTATCGCAATATATAATTAAATTCAAAAAACTTAAACATTACAATATTTTGACTGATTTTGAAATAAATTTGACTTATTTTGACTGATTATGTCCAATTTTTTCCAACTAGGACCGATTACCTATCGACCCTCCGCTTTTGTGAAATTGCCAAGGTCGGTGGCCGATTTCCGATTAAAAACCGATTTATCGCCGAATAGAGCCGATTTTTACAACAATGTCCATAACACTAGACAACGGCATAACTTAATATTTTCATCAAAACTAACCGACGAAATGTACGAAAATTGCTTTGAGGTGTTGCATAAGTTTCCATAATAGGTTATACCCACTGTGACATAACTTTGGATAAAAATAGTTTTAGGCTTAAAGCAACTTAAGGTCATTGGCTTGCTGATCAAAATTTTGGTTACTCAGAAATGCAAGATATTTAGTAAAGCAGACGAGACTCGTTAAACAGTACTCGAACCTACACGATCAACTATACCTCACAATCCAGCCCAAATCACCCCATGATCTGTTTAACCCGTTTCTAAAGTAACACCTTTCAACCCGCCACCCAACCCACCAGTTTTGCTGTCTCTAGATCCAACTGTAATCAATCAAGATGACACAAATATGATGCACCCAAAACGAAATTGGATAACAAGAATGCACAACAAGCATGAATGAAACTCCTACAGCTAAGGAGTAGCAATTTCAATGGAAAAAGGCAAACCATGCTTAAACAAACAGGCCTTTGAATCATACCCATCCATCACTCATCAGCCTTGGGTGGTGCCGCTTCTTCAGCACTGTCATCCTGTGTCAGAAACCGACAATTAACATTCAACAGAAACCATATCAGTAGCATTGTTCGACAAAGTTATCATACAAACCTGCATATCAGAAGTCCACAATGTGAGATTATCACGGAGAAGCTGCATTATAAGAGTGCTGTCCTTGTATGAATCCTCTCCTAAGGTATCCAATTCAGCTATTGCTTCATCAAAAGCCTGAAGCAAAAAAAAAACATCCAAACTTGAAGTGCTTTTATGAACAAAATCAACTTGTAAGATAAATCATGAGTGTGAGTTGCCACATATCTCACCTGTTTCGCAAGATTACAAGCGCGATCAGGGGAATTCAAGATCTCATAGTAAAACACAGAGAAGTTGAGTGCCAGTCCTAGACGGATCGGATGAGTGGGAGCTAGTTCTGTGTTCGCAATATCCTGCAACATTGAATAAAGATCAAGACTTCACATCCACTTATGATTGTTTAGAAGCTTCAAAGCAACAAAATCCTAGCATCAACAACTCAAAATTTCACCAAAATGAACAAACACATCCAAATTACAAAAGAAATTCCAGCTTGTTAACAAATTGATCACTAAAACAACAGACCTAGAGAACACTTAACTTGTTTCATCTAACAATCACATAATTTCAAACTTGAAAGAAACAAGCGAACACGTTGTTCAGCGATCGTAATACTCACTAACTAATCAATAATCACTACTAACTTTGACTTCGATTATAGATCAAATTAGCCTCTTTAAGAAACCAAAAAAACTAGATAGATTTGCAGATAAACATATCAGAAAGACTAATTTCATGCTGAAAAGAGACAAATCTAATCGGAAAAAGGTGAAACGAAAGCCTAACCTGAGCAGCCTTATAAGCGGAAAGAGTATTCTCAGCAGCCTCCTTCCTCTCAGATCCAGTCTTAAACTCAGCCAAATACCTGAAATAATCTCCCTTCATCTTCAAATAAAACACCTTCGAATCACCGCTAGAAGCAGATCCAACGAGTTTCGAGTCTAGAAGCTTGAGGATCCCGTCGCAAATCTCCGACAACTCCGACTCAATCTTAGATCTGTAGTCACGAATAGCCGACACATGTCCGTCGTTGCCTCTGCTCTCCTCCTTCTGCTCGATGGAGGAGATGATGCGCCACGATGCCCTACGAGCTCCGATGACGTTCTTGTAGGCCACGGACAAGAGGTTGCGCTCTTCGATGGTTAGCTCTTCGCCGCCGTCTGCGGCGGCGACTACTTTTTCCATGAATTGAACCATTTCTTCGTAGCGTTCGGCTTGTTCGGCGAGTTTTGCCATGTATACGTTGTCTTCGCGTGGGGATGATGCTACCGCCATTGCTGTGTGTTTGTGTTTGTGTTTGTGTGTGTGAAGAAGATGTTGTTTGACTGTAATTTCAATCTGATTTGTTGTGCAGAGAGAGAGAGAGAGAGAGAGAGATGTGATATGATGACCTGTTGACAGACGTTTGATGAAGACGCCTTTGACCGAAAGTGCTTTGCACGGATAGAAGTGATACGGCTCACAATCCCTGTTTTTCCGGTTTTTCACGGGTGGCGCGTTAACGTTACATCAGTTTTTTACGGGTGGAATGTTCCCATGACCGAAAGTGCTTTGCACGGATAGAAGTGATACCGCTCACAATCCCTTTTGACTCTACATTTGATTTTGTAGTTGTCTAGTCAATTGTATCCAGCTGGCTTTTAAAGTATGACGGGCTGTAGGATGTAGTGTAAAGTATCTCAAGTACTTGTAACTTTCTATCGATGCTTTGTAACTTGTAATAGAACTTGAGAAGCAATATACAACATTCTTGAAAATCAAATACTTGTGTTGTTTGCAATCTTGTTCTGTCTCACATTTACTTGTGTTCTTAGCATCTTTCATTAACAAGTTAACCAGTTTCCTATTTGATCTGTTAAGTGTTTTAAGCAACTCTTCTCATTGTGTTGTTGTGTTGTAAGTGCATACTCTTCACCGGTCATGCATTTGGTATCAGAGCATTTCAGGCTCTTGATATAAGATCTCACCATCTTAAGATCCCCCACACACACAAAATACTTAACAACTCAAATGGCAGCTATAATCAAAGCTGATATGGAAACTGAAACTATGACAAAGTCCCCACTAATCACTCGTGAAGACTTTGATACCTGGTGTCAAAGAATGTAAGGCTTCATCAAGTCTCAAGACTCCAGGATGTGGGACTCTATTGTTGAAGGACCTTACATACCAAGCACCACTTCTGCTACTGGTGGTGGTATGATTCCTAAGGCTGTGGCTGATTACTCTGAAGCAAATAGAAGAGAATAGAGATTGATCAAAAAACCATGACAGCCCTTCAAACTGCTCTTCCAAACTCCATCTACAGAGGCTTCAAGAAGTGCAAAACTGCCAAGCAAATATGGGAAGCACTGAAGCTGATGTATGAGGGGTCTACTGAAGCAAAGGAGCACAAGAAGGATCTCCTGAAGCAGCAGTTTGAAAACTTCACCTTCAAGACAGGTGAAACCATGACTCAAAAATACTTCAGGTATGTTGAGATTGTGGATACTCTAATGGATGTTGGAGTAACCCTTGAGAACAGGGACATTGTAAGGAATTTTATGTCCTCTCTTCCTAGACAATGGACACATTATTGTGTTATTATCAAGAGGACTGAGAACCTTAAGACTCTTACTCTCACAGAGTTGTATGGTATTCTTAGTGGCTACCAGATGGAGATGAACATGCAAAACTCATCTGGTAACTCCAGCAATCAACTGAGTTCAGCCCTCCATGTGGTTAAAAGGGAAAGCATTGAACCACAACATCATCTTATATGCTTCCCTGACAACTCACAAAAGGGCCCTTTCATCACCTTCCCAGAGACTCCAAGGGAAAGCTACACTCAATGAGGTTCTTTCCAAGAGACAAGTTCTTCTCATGCCTTTGTCTCTGCTGATGAAACTTCAGGCAACTTTCTCTTCACTCTTGAAGATTTGGACTGTATCCATCAAGATGATCTGGAGTACATGAAGATAGTCCAGCAGATGGCTCTTCTAACTCACAGAGCCAAGAAGTTGTATAAGAGGATAGGGAGAAAGTTTCCAAGCAATGCAGCTAGTGGAAAGTTTGGGCTGGACAAAAGCAAAATAAAGTGTTACAACTGTAACCAGATGGGACACTTTGCAAGAGAGTGTAAGACACCAAGGACAAATGGTGGCCAAGCACAAACCAGACCAAACTACACTGAGAAAGCCCCCCAGAATGAGAAGCCAAAGCAGCAAGCTGCAGTTGCTGTTGAAGAAGGAGGGTTTGAGTGGAGCTTTCAAGTAGAAGATGCATCTCCAAACCAAGCACTCATGGAAGACCACGATGAAGCCAAGGTATTGGAACATCTTTGTACTCCTGAATGCATTGCTAAAGTCAATAGATACAGGTCCTATAATTTAGAAATGAGATCTGACCTTGAGTCCTTAAATATTTTAAAAGCTGATTTTAAAAGAGCTGAAAATGATTATAAACTAAAGATAGAGGACTTAAAGAAAACCATTTCAACTCTTAAACATGAGCATACAAACTACAGGACTCAGATCAAAGATCTCATTACTAAATTAACTGAATGCCAGGCTGAGCTTGTGATCAGCAAAGCCAAGGCAGAAAAATGTGTTCTTGAAGAAGAGACATTCAAGAACATAATATCCTCATCCTTGCATGCAAAAGTTTGTTATCAAAATAAGCAGGGACTAGGATCTTGTGAGATAGCTCATCCACACACAATCTTGTCTATAAGATCTCCAAGGTGTGGAACTTATAAAGATGAGCTTCCCCTCATAGATCCTGTGACTGAAGAGGATGAAGAGGAGATGGTGGAGAATGGCTCTGAGAAGAGTGAAGAAGAGCATTCTAAGAAGGGTCACCATCCCTCTGAGGAAAGCAAAGCTGTTGGGATGACCAAGTCAAGAAGAAAGAACTTGATCAGGAAGGCCAAAAGAAAATCCAAAAAGGCTCAAGAGATCAAGGCTACCTTCAATTCCGCACAGAAACAAGTCTTCATCTCTGCAGGATTTGAAGTGGTAAAGGCTGAAGACACAAACTTGAACTCCATCAACAAGAGTTCTAGTTCATGTCCAAATCATCCCATCATTAAGAAGAAGGCTGATCAGTTGTGCATTGGTGCTGTACAACCTGAACCATCTAGCTCCAAAGGTAGTTCTAACTCCACAAGAATTGCCACAACATCTGCAAAGATGAAGATGGAGAAGGAAAGTGATCAAATTCAGCCTTGTTCACAAAGAAGAAATCCTAGAAGGAAGAGAATGGACTGTGTTATGTGTGGGAGTACCTCTCATCTTACTAAGAATTATGTCTACAATCCAAGGAGTACTCTCCACATGACCAAGAAAGAAACTTCTAAGAGTTTGGAGAAGAAGAAGCAAGCTTTGGAAGGAAAATTTGTTTCCTTCGGAAGCTCCAAAATGAAGAAGAAGACAAGTGGAAACTTGCCTTCGGAAGAAAATTTGGTCTCAGAAGAAAGGAATACTTCCGAAGCACTGAAGCTTGCTGCACTGAAAGCAAGATTTTCTGAAGGGCCAGTTATCAAAACTTTCGCTCCGAAGTCATCAAAACTTCTGAAGTATTGAAGGTCAAGTCTAAGATTCCAAAGGTGGTATGGAAGTCAAAGAAAGACCAAGTGGCTGAAAGTTCTTCAACATCAGCAAATGATCCCTTTAGCATGACTATAGGATCAATTACTGTTGCATTGTCTTCAACTTCTTTTGATGAGCCCAAGACCAATGAGGCTTGGGTTTCCAAATGTAACTAATCATCTCTTTTGTGTAGGGACAGCTCAAGACAAACAAAAATGTATGGATCATTGATAATGGCTGTTCCAAGCACATGACAGGCAATAGGTCTGCAGGACCGTTTAAGGGCTTTAACACAATTACAACACAACAACACAATGAGGAGATTAACTAAACTTTAATCAAACAGTGAACTGGGAAACCAAAGTGATACAAAGAACACAAGTAAAGCAAGAGACAGAACAAGAGAGTATGGGTTTCAAGGAGGCAGTATATTGCTTTTCAAGTTCTTTTACAAGTGTTACAAAGCATAAAGAAAGATACAAGAACTTGAAATACTTATACTACAACCTACAGCCGGCTATACTTTGAAAGCCAGCTGGATACAATTGACTAGACACTAACAAAATCAATTGTAGGATCAAAAGGCATATCTGCCTTTTGACCTTGTGACTATGACATGCCATAGCTCACATCCTTATACATTACAAAAAGGATAAAGTACATAAAGTGGAAAGTTACAGACTCAAGACCTCAATGTACAGTTACCAAAAGCAAGGCCCTTTTCACCAACTCATGTAAGTTGGTGACTTTACAGAGATGCAGCGGAAAAGGTGCTTTATGGAACAGTACATCAGATAAAGCATGTGTACTAAAAGTCTTCGGAAGAAATCTGTTTTCATAGGTTGAAGCTTCGGAAGACTTTGTCTCTGAAGCTTCGGAAGACTTCATGTTTGGCTTCGGAAGATATTGGTCTTGGCTTCGGAAGATTTTACACTTAGAGTATTTTCTAATGCTTTGTGTAAAACTTCCGAAGCATTCTTCACTTCAGTACTTAGTGCATGTTGCTGAGACACTTAGGCTGTTTTGGGTTGCATCAGACTTTAGGAATCCTTACAAACTCCCCCTAGGCTGATGCTACCAAAACACTTAGAAGATCTTCAAATGTTGGTAGTCTTCAGTACAATCAGGACCATTCCTTTCTTCATGAGATGGTCAGGATCATCAAGACTCTCATAGTATCTTCTCATTTCAAAGAGATTATGCAGAGGTAAGTTGATTATGTCTTGCCATGAGTAGACATTCTCAACACCTTGATCTCTGATAACATTCCATCTTTCTGGATTGGTAGAGTAAGTCCAGGACAAGATGGGTGTCTCACTAGTTAGAGGAGCCACTTGAATAGGAGTTGTTTGGGCTGCCTCATCATGCACCTCCTCAGGTTGATCTGATTCAGCCTGAGGTACAAAGGTAGATGACTTTGGCTTCTTCTTCTTAGTCTTTGGTTTAGAAGCCATCCTCTTCTTCCTCTTGGATGTCTTTAACTGAGAAGACTGGTCTGCAGCACCATGTTGTCATCAGTGTCTTTCTCAGTTGGGTGTTCCTCCCTCACAGGTTCAGAAGGAGAGGGAGTTTGACCCTGCCTAGGATCAGAAGATGAAGCTTGCTGAAGCTCAGCTGGAGGTGCTGGTTGAGGTGTCTCTGGTTGTTCAAACTTGACCTCCACTTCAGGTGGGACTTGACTTGGAAGAGAGTGCAAGTCAATGAGTTCTCCACTTTTAATCTTCTGCTTGATCACCCTAATATGCTCATCCATAGTGGATAGAGACATGGGGCCAAGTCTCCTTCCGGAGAATCCATACAGCTTCAAGAAGCTCACCATTCTTTGTCTGTCAGCAGACTTCTTTGCATTCTGTTGAATGATGGCTCTTGACTTTGCAGCTTCTTCCCTTAGCTTCCTTTTAGTTGTCTTTCTTTCCTTGACTAACTCAAGCTCAAGTTGCTTTAGATACTCGAACTCAATGAAGTCATAGGACAAGGGAAGAAGTGCATCTGCCTGATAGAAGCCTGTGGCACTCAGGTAGTTGATCATCTTGATCCTATCTTCTTCTTTATCTACCTGAGGTTCTTGTGGAGCCACATCTTCCTGTGCAGGACTTTCTTGAACTGGTGAGAGAGTGGGAGCATGCTTGTAAAGTCTTTTCTGTCTCTTCTCCTCTTTGAGTTGGAGAAGTATCCTTGCATCTTCTTTCTCCTTCAACTCTCTTGACACTTCCATGTCAGCCAGTTCATTTAACTCTTCTAAGGGGAGGGAGATGATTTCATCAATGTCATAGTTCCTGGTCTGTAGATAGGTAATCCTAACTGCCCTTAACTCATCATCTTGAGTATTTGGTCTGGGAGCAGCCCTGATTGCAGCTTGCATGAAGCTAGATGACCCAGTAAAACTTTCTCCCCTTAGTCTCCTTTTCCTCTCTCTCTCTCTCTTCCTCCTCAATTTCCTCAGGAGTCATTATCCTTTTCCCTTTGTCACCAATAGACCTTTGTGACTCAGGGTGGATTGAGGCTTGGCCTTGCTTGGAGTAGCTTCCATGCTCTGGCCAGAGAGAGGCTGAGAAACACCTTCACCAGCAGGTGTCTCAGATGGAGTTTGGACCTCTGCAGCAATTGTTGATGATGAGACAGGGGTCTCAGGTTCTGCCACTGGGCCTTCAGTCAAGGTTTCCCCTATGAAACTAATCTTAGGGTCCACCTCAACATCCAGTTGACCGATGACATTCCTGATTCCCTAAGTCTCCTTCTTAGAGTAAACTCTGCAAGGATCCTGTCTTGGATTCTTTGAGCCGGCCTGTCAGCTTGTCTTGAATTGCTTGGATTGACAAGTGGCAAGTTGACTAAATCCAGTCTTTCATAGAAGCTCAGGCTTTGGAATTGAAAAACTTCTTGTTGGCCTTGAACTCTCTGAAGTATAAGGGCTCTCCTATCATCATCATACCTCCACCTTATGATGTAGTTGCCAGTTCCTTGTGGTGGAGATGAGACAGCCCTTGGTATACCTTCCTCAAAGAGACTCCTGATGAGACAGTCTATAGAGTCCACATTAATGTGAACTTGAGGAAGTTGCTGAGAATGCACAACAGCAAGTGAGGATGGTGAGTCCTCTATGTCCATTCTCTCTGAAGAACTCCCAGGTTCTGTGGTTGTAACAACTTTCTCCCCCTTTTTGGTAGCATCACCCACTTGCATAGGTGAGCTGGAGGATAAGTCAATCACTTCCACAGGTTCTTGTGTTCCTGGTTGAGCTCTCCTTAAAGGTCTCCCAGCTAGTTTTTCCTGTAGATATGAAATCTGGAGTTGCTGATCATTGACCCTGTTTTGCAGGGTAGTCACCTGAGATTCCAAGTGACTAACCTTAGAGACTAAATAGGTCATGTTTTTGACAATTTTTGCACCTTTAGTCTCAAATTCCCCTCATCTTCATCAGAAGATTCATTGGGGGATGAGATGATTGGACCAAAGTCCTCTCTCTCACCACCAGCTTGAGTTTCTTGGCTGCTGGTTTTTCTCTGCTCACTGACAGCCTCAGTTGAGATGCCAATGGGCTGAGTTGCAATGGTTGAGGTCTTAATGATGTAATCACTTTCAAAAGTGAGAGCCTCTTCCATATGGACATCCTGAACAGGTTCAGAAGTGTCCACCTCAGTAATAGGTGACTGATGGGGGATAGACTGAGGAGAGTCAGAGGTACTCATCTCTCTTTGAGTAGGGGAGGAGAAGAGAGACTCATGGTACTCACTGAATCCTAAGTCTTCATCAGTGTAAAAGGATAGGTTGGGAATTGGTTGGTTGAGATCCAAAGGCTGGGGATGGTAGCTGTCCCCTGAAGGTTGTTCACTTGAGTGTTGAGACTCAGAGTGAAGCTTAAGGTTGTTGGGCTAGTGAGCTCATCAGGTTGAGCTTGAGGAACCTCAGCCCTGATAGGTAAAGTAATGGGAGTGGTTTGCTCCTCAGGAGAAGTGGGAGCTCTAGTGTCCACTTCTTCCTGTAAGGTTGAGTATTTGGGGGCCTGCACAGACTCAATAGCCTGAGCAGGGGTTCGTTTGGATTTTCTTTGGTAGGTGAGGGTGATTGGTCTTTTTAAGGTAAGGACAAAAGAGGTGTGGGTTCAACACTAGCTTGTGTTGCTAGGTTGTCACCTTGAGCAATGAGCTCTAACATTTTTGGGACTAGGGCTGTTTCTACCCCTGAGAAGCCTACAGTTGGCTTCTTCATTATTTTAAAGATGCCGGGCTTCATCTGTCCCAATTTAAGAATATTACTTGTTTCCCTCAACTGTGAGCCCAGTTCACAGTTGAGAATGTGTTGAACATATCTAGGAAACATGTAATACTCTAAGGAGTCTAAGTTTGCAAGTAAATTAGTATAAACAAATTGTGAATACCTGAACTTGACCCCCTGAACCATTCCATGAACTATAAAGGAGAGATCCTCAGGAATCTGGTCCCATCCACCATGCTTGTTTGACAAGCTGTGGATAACCACATGGAGCAGGAATTTCCATTGGGATGAGACCTTCCCTTTCCTAAAGGTCTTTACAGAGAAATCTCCCTCATAGCCCATCTGCTCAAAAGAATGATTAACAGCTTCTTTTGAAGGACACCTCACCTTCTTCATCATCCAGCTGCAAATGTTGATTAATGATGGCCGGAGTGATGAATATTGTCCTCCCTTGCACTGTGGCAGACAGTGCCTTCTCCCCATCCATAATGACCTCTTGGCAGGTCTTCCAGAATTCAAGCAAGTGATCCTCATATAAAGTAGGATCAATGGTCAGGGAGGTGAAATAGTTTGACAGAGTCAAGAATTGGCAAATCTCTGAGAAACTTGCATCTTTCTCAGAGCTTAACAGAGCAACTTGATTATGTTGCCTGTGAAGTTGCATGGAGAAATCAGGGTTGTTTCTGCGGTTAAGGTTGGCCATTTCAGAAGCTTAAGGGTGAAGAAAGGTAGAAAGCAAAGGCGGTTTAGAGAATTAGGTTAGAGACACAGTAGAATTGAGGAAGATAGTGGGAAAGAGGGGGAACCGTTGGGTATTTATATGAAAAGGGATTTGAACCAAAGTTAATGAAAGAGGATAAACTTTGAAATCCGGAAGTCGGTCCCACCTCTGAAAAGGTAGTTTACTTTTGCTCAAAAAGTAGTTTTCTTGGAATTCGAAAAGCTTTCGAAGTTTATTTGTCTTCGGAAGTTTTGATTGAAAAAGCTTCCGAAGCTAAAATTTTGCTTCGGAAGATTTTCCTGAGAGTCTTGAAGATTTATGCTTCGGAAGAGAAATGAACCCTTGAATGCTTTGTATAGGAATAAACAAAGCTTCCGAAGGTTAATTTTGCTTCGGAAGGAAAAAGTCCTTAAAAATAAATAAGTGTCTGAGATAAGAATTTTAAGCTTCGGAAGATGAATTTGACTTCTTCCGAAGGTAAAATCTCTTAGACAGTTATGTATTTTGAAGACATGTTTTTCTTCCGAAGATAAAATTTTATCTTCCGAAGTATCAAAAATTTTCAAGAATCTAAGGAAAGTCTTCAAAAAGAATTTTACATCCAAAGAAAACATGAGCTTATGAAAGTGATGAACTAGACAACTTAGGACACACATATTTTAAGAAGAAATAATTAGAATTAGTTTTAAGAAAAGTCTACTCAAAGTTAATCATCCTAAAAGCTGATATCAGATACTTAAATCTCTGTTCATCAAAAGCTTTGTGAACAGATCAGCATATTGTTCATCTGTATGAACTTTGACTAGTTTAATTAATCCCTTTTCATAGTTATCTCTTATTAAATGATACCTGATGTTGATGTGTTTGGTCCTTGAGTGCTGCACAGGGTTCTCAGTGATAGAGATAGCACTATTGTTGTCTATGTGGATAAGAGTCTCTTTGAAGTTAAATCCATAGTCCAGCATCTGATTTTGAATCCAAAGCACTTGAGCACAGCAGCTTGCAGCAGCAATGTATTCAGCCTCAGCAGTTGATGCAGACACACAGGATTGTTTCTTGCATTGCCATGAGACCACTCTTCCACCAAGGAATTGACATCCCCCAGATGTAGACTTTGCAGTCATATTGCAACCACCATAATCACTATCTGTATAGGCATACAGATTGAAATTTGGATTCTTTGGATACCATAGACCAAGTGTTGAAGCACCTTTGAGGTATCTTAAAATCCTTTTCACAGTGATTAAGTGAGACATCTTAGGGTTGGCTTGATATCTTGCACAAATACATGTAGCAAACATGATATCAGGCCTGCTAGCTGTAAGATACATAAGAGACCCAATCATAGCCCTGTATAAGTGCTCATCTACACACTCCCCCTCAAGATCTGAACCAAGGGAGTGATTTTTGGCTATGGGTGTCTTAGCAATCTTACAATCAGTCATGTTGAACCTCTTGAGTATGTCTTGAACATACTTTGACTGACTTATGAAGATGCCATCTTCAACCTGCTTCACTTGAATTCCCAGAAAGAAGTTGAGTTCTCCCATTGAATTCATCTCAAATCTGTCTTTCATCAGCTTCTCAAAGTCTTTACAGAGCTTTGGATTAGTTGAACCAAAGATGATGTCATCTACATATACTTGAACCAGCAATAAGTCATTTCCCTGTCCTTTGATGAAGAGAGTTCCATCTATAGTACCTCTCCTGTATCCATGTTTACAAAGATACTCAGATAGTGTCTCATACCACTTTCTGGGTGCCTGATGCAGCCCATAAAGAGCTTTGTCAAGCTTGCAGACATAATCAGGATGATCAGGATCTACAAAACCAGGTGGCTGTTTGACATAAACCTCCTCATCAATCACAATATATAAGAACGCACACTTTACATCAAGTTGGTAGACCTTGAAGTTCTTGGATGCAGCAAATGCCAGGAATATCCTAACAGCTTCTAGTCTTGCTACAGGAGCAAAGACATCAGTGTAGTCAATCCCTTCTTCTTGTGTGTATCCTTGAACAACTAATCTTGCCTTGTTCTTGATGATGATTCCTCTATCATCCTTCTTATTTCTAAAAACCCATTTGGTTCCAATGGTAGTCTTCCCATGAGGAAGAGGACAAAGGTTCCAAACTTTCTGCCTTTTGAATTGAAGCAGCTCTTGTTGCATAGCTTCAACCCAACTTCCATCCTTTAGAGCTTCATCAACTTTCTTAGGCTCTATCTGAGATAAGAAACAAGAGTGAAGACAAACATTTGCTTCATGGGTTTGTCCTCTTGTTCTTACCCCTGTGACAACATCTCCAATGATGTTTGTGGTGGGGTGAGACTTGTGGATCCTTAGCTGAGGGATCACAGCAAGTTGTTGAGAAAGATCCAAATTTGAGAAATTTAGATCTGGTCTGGAAGATTCACCCTCCACATTATCACACTTATCAAGATTAACTTGATCCATTGAGTGTGAGACATCATTAATGCTGACATCTATGGTATGGTTATTAGCATCAAGAAATTCCTGATCACTATCACCATCACCATTGTTGTCTTCTACAAGTGAGGTGTCTTTATCTGGTTGAGAGGCCTCTGAGCTGGAATTTGAAGGCATGCCAGATGTATCAGCTGAATTTGTCATTGTTGTGCTGATAGAAACCTCATTTGCTGAAGTAGTTCCAACTGGAGCTGAAGATGTATGAGTTGAAGGTCTTCCTAGCTCAAATCTTGGATCAGGATCACCTGTATTTAGATTTTCTGCAGATCCTGAAACATGCTCACAAGATTTGTTAAAACAGTTGGTAACTAAATCAAGATCAAACAGCCAATCCAGACCAGAACCAGCCACACAAGGAGTGTGCTCATTGAAAGTCACATTGGCTGACTCCTCAACAATTCTAGTTCTGAGATTGTATACTCTATAAGCTTTAGCTTGGGAAGAGTATCCAATGAAATGTCCATCATCTGATTTCTCAGCAAACTTGGCAATTTGATCTTTGGTATTCAAGATGGTGCAGGGACATCCAAATGACCTGAGAAAACCAATGAAAGGTTTCCTCTTGTGCCAAAGTTCATAAGGAGTCTTACCATGTGTCTTAACTACTAAAACTCTGTTTTGCACATAGCACGCAGTATTAACTGCCTCTGCCCAGAAGGTGATAGGCAGTTTAGAGTCAGACAACATAGTTCTTGCAGCTTTAATAAGTGTCCTGTTTCTCCTCTCAGCAACTCCGTTTTGCTAAGGAGTCCTGGGAGCACTATATTGTCTTGTAATACCTTTTTCATCACAAAATGTATCAAGGATTTGGTTCTTGAATTCAGTTCCTTGATCACATCTTATGGTTTTGACCTTGTGATCACATTGATTCTCAACTTTTAAGATGAAATTCTTCAGAATCTCAGGGGTTTCATCCTTAGTTCTAAGGAAGAAGACCCAAGTGAATCTTTAAAATCATCTGTGATCACCAGACAGTAAGAGGTCCTTCCTAAACTCATTACACTGGTGGGGCCAAAGAGATCCATATGTAATAAGTGTAGAGAGTAGTGATGGAGTTCTTTTCCTTAGGCTTGTGAGATACCTTGTGTTGCTTCCCTTTCAGGCATGCAACACAATGATCATCACTTGTAAACTCTTTCTTTGGCATTCCAGTTACCAGATCATGTTTAATTAATTTATTTATGTTCTTAAAGTTTACATGACACATTCTTTTATGCCATAGGAAAGACTCATCACTATTTGCTTTAGATAGAAAGCATGAAACTTCTCTAGAGGGAGATGTTTCTTGCAAATCCATCTTGTACATGTTCCCTTTCCTGGGGGCTCTGAGCAGGATATGCTCATGAGGAATGACCACTCCAGGCTTGAGAACAATGCACTCATGCTCAGTAAAGAGCATGTTATGACTCTGATCACAAAATTGGGATACACTTAGAAGATTGTACCCAAGCTCCTTAACAAAGTTTACCTTCTCAATGCTGAGCTTACCATTTGTGACCTTGCCCCTTCCAGAAATGTAACCACCTTCATCTCCTCCAAAAGCAACTGGTCCTCCATCAATTCTCTCAAAATTATGGAGTAGAGACCTATTGCCTGTCATGTGCCTGGAACAGCCACTGTCAATTATCCAGACATTCCTGTTTGTCTTGAGCTGTTCCTGCCCAAAGAAAATGATTAGTTACATTTGGAAACCCAAGCCTTACTTGTCTTGGGCTCATTAAGTGTAATAGAAGGTAATGCAACAGTGATAGATCCTATGGTTGTACTATGGGGATCTTCAGCTGTTGTTGATGGAGAAACCTCAGTCATTTGGTCTTTCTTAGACTTCCACACCACCTTTGGAGTCTTGGACTTGACCTTCAAAACCTTAGAAGCTTTTGGAACTTCACAAGTTTTGATGACTGATCCTTCGGAAGAATCTACAGTCACTGCAGCAGACTTCAGTGCTTCGGAAGAACTCCTTGTGATCAGTTCCTTGTGATCACATTGATTCTCAACTTCAGTTCCTTGATCACATCTTATGGTTTTGACCTTGTGATCACATTGATTCTCAACTTTTAAGATGAAATTCTTCAGAATCTCAGGGGTTTCATCCTTAGTTCTAAGGAAGAAGACCCAAGTGAATCTTTAAAATCATCTGTGATCACCAGACAGTAAGAGGTCCTTCCTAAACTCATTACACTGGTGGGGCCAAAGAGATCCATATGTAATAAGTGTAGAGGAGTAGTGATGGAGTTCTTTTCCTTAGGCTTGTGAGATACCTTGTGTTGCTTCCCTTTCAGGCATGCAACACAATGATCATCACTTGTAAACTCTTTCTTTGGCATTCCAGTTACCAGATCATGTTTAATTAATTTATTTATGTTCTTAAAGTTTACATGACACATTCTTTTATGCCATAGGAAAGACTCATCACTATTTGCTTTAGATAGAAAGCATGAAACTTCTCTAGAGGGAGATGTTTCTTGCAAATCCATCTTGTACATGTTCCCTTTCCTGGGGGCTCTGAGCAGGATATGCTCATGAGGAATGACCACTCCAGGCTTGAGAACAATGCACTCATGCTCAGTAAAGAGCATGTTATGACTCTGATCACAAAATTGGGATACACTTAGAAGATTGTACCCAAGCTCCTTAACAAAGTTTACCTTCTCAATGCTGAGCTTACCATTTGTGACCTTGCCCCTTCCAGAAATGTAACCACCTTCATCTCCTCCAAAAGCAACTGGTCCTCCATCAATTCTCTCAAAATTATGGAGTAGAGACCTATTGCCTGTCATGTGCCTGGAACAGCCACTGTCAATTATCCAGACATTCCTGTTTGTCTTGAGCTGTTCCTGCCCAAAGAAAATGATTAGTTACATTTGGAAACCCAAGCCTTACTTGTCTTGGGCTCATTAAGTGTAATAGAAGGTAATGCAACAGTGATAGATCCTATGGTTGTACTATGGGGATCTTCAGCTGTTGTTGATGGAGAAACCTCAGTCATTTGGTCTTTCTTAGACTTCCATACCACCTTTGGAGTCTTGGACTTGACCTTCAAAACCTTAGAAGCTTTTGGAACTTCACAAGTTTTGATGACTGATCCTTCGGAAGAATCTACAGTCACTGCAGCAGACTTCAGTGCTTCGGAAGAACTCCTTTCTTCCGAGACCAACTTTGCTTCCGAAGGTAATTTTCCATTTACCTTCTTCCTTGATTTGGAGCTTCCGAAGGAAACAGATTTTCCTTCCGAAGCTTGAGACTTCTTGAGACTCTTTGAAGTCTTTGTTTTGGTCATGTGGACAGTACTTTTAGGATTGTATGGGCAATCCTTGGCAATGTGAGAAGTACTTTCACACATAACACACAACATTTTCTTCTTCAAAGAAGTCTCCTTTTGAGAGCAAGACTGGCTTTGGTCACATCCCTTCTCCACCTTCATCTTGGTAGATGCTGAGACAGTTCCTTTGGGCTGTGAACTGTTCTTGGAGTTTGATGGTCCAGGCTGTGCAGCAGTGGTACACAGCAGCTCAGTCTTCTTCTTTGTACTGAGATGATTTGAACAAGAACCATGAGTCTTAGCTGATGAGTCTTGGTTGATGTCTTCAGTCTTTACTACCTTGAAACCTGCAGAGATAAAAACTTGTTTCTGCTTAGCATCAAAAGTAGCCTTGATTTCTTGAGCCTTCTTTGCTTTCCTTTTGCTCTTCCTGATCAAGTTCTTTCTCTTGGACTTGGTCATCACAGTTGATTTCTTCTCCTCAGAAGGATAGTGGCCCTTGGAAGAATCCTCTTCTTCACTCTTCTCAGAGGAATTCTTCACTATCACTTCTTCATCATCCTCACTTATAGGATCTATGAGAGGAAGTTCATCTTCACAAGTTCCACACCTAGGAGATCTTAAAGACAAGATTGTGTGTGGAGGAGCTACTCATTTGATCCCAGTCCCTGTCTATTTTGATAACAAACCTTGTTGTGCAGGGATGAGGATATCATGTTCTTGAAGGTCTCTTTTTCAAGAACACTCTTCTCTGCCTTGGCTTTGCTGATCACAAGCTCAGCCTGGCACTCAGTTAACTTAGTGATGAGATCTTGGATCTGAGTTCTAAAATCTGTATGTTCATGTTTTAGTACTGAAATGGTTTTCTCCAAGTCCTCTATCTTTAACTTGTAATCATTTTCAGATTTTCTAAAATCAGATTTTAATATGTTTAATGACTCAAGATCAGATCTCATCTCTAGGTTGTAGGACCTGTATCTATTTACTTTAGCAATGCATTCAGGGGAGCAAAGATGTTCCAATACCTTGGCTTCATCATGGTCAGCCATCAGTGCTTGGTTTGGAGAACTTGTCTCTTGGAATGGGCTTCCTTGAGTAAAGTTCTCCCTTGGTGTCTCCGGGAAGGTGATGAAAGGACCCTTTTGTGAGTTGTCAGGGTAGCATATGAGATGATGTTGGGGTTCTATGCTGTCCCTTTCAACCACATGAAGGGCTGAACCCATTTGATTGTTGGAGTTGCCAGATGAACCTTGCATGTTCATTTCCATCTGGTATCCACTGAGAATCCCATACAACTCTGTAAGAGTAAGAGTCTTAAGGTTCTCAGTCCTCTTGATCACCACACAATAGTGTGTCCATTGCCTAGGAAGTGAGGACATGAACTTCCTTACAATGTCCCTGTTCTCAAGAGGAACTCCTCCATCCACTAGGGTATCCACAATCTCAACATACCTGAAGTATTGTTGAGTCATGGTTTCACCTGCTTTGAAGGTGAAATTCTCAAACTGCTGCTTCAGAAGATCTTTCTTGTTCTCCTTGGCTTCAGAGGAGCCTTCATACATCAGCTTCAGTGCATCCCACAGCTGTTTGGCTGTCTTGCACTTCTTAAAACCTCTGTATACAGAGTTTGGGAGAGCAGTCTGAAGAGCAGTCATGGCCTTCCTGTCAATCTCTACTCTTTTTCTATCTTCATCTGAGTAGTTGGCCACATCTTTAGGAATCATACCAGCACCAGTAGCAGAGGGGGTGCTGGGTATGAAAGGTCCATTCTCAAAAGATTCCCACATTCTTGAATCAAGAGACCTGATGAAGCCTTCCATCCTCATGCACCAGGTGTCAAAATCATCAAGAGTGATCAGTGGGGATTTGTTCATGGTTCCAGTCTCCATATCAGTCTTTGAGATGGAAGCCATTTGAAGAGTTTAGCTTTTGTGTGTGTGAGGGATCTTAAGATGGTTAGATCTTATATCAAGAGCCTGGAATGCTCTGATACCAATTGCAGGACCGTTTAAGGGTTTTAACACAATTACAACACAACAACACAATGAGGAGATTAACTAAACTTTAATCAAACGGTGAACTGGGAAACCAAAGTGATACAAAGAACACAAGTAAAGCAAGAGACAAAACAAGAGAGTATGGGTTTCAAGGAGGCAGTATATTGCTTTCTCAAGTTCTTTTACAAGTGTTACAAAGCATAAAGAAAGATACTAGAACTTGAAATACTTATACTACAACCTACAGCCGGCTATACTTTGAAAGCCAGCTGGATACAGTTGACTAGACACTAACAAAATCAACTGTAGGATCAAAAGGCATATCTGCCTTTTGACCTTGTGACTATGACATGCCATAGCTCACATCCTTATACATTACAAAAAGGATAAAGTACATAAAGTGGAAAGTTACAGACTCAAGATCTCAATGTACAGTTACCAAAAGCAAGGCCCTTTTCACCAACTCATGTAAGTTGGTGACTTTACAGAGATGCAGCGGAAAAGGTGCTTTATGGAACAGTACATCAGATAAAGCATGTGTACTAAAAGTCTTCGGAAGAAATCTGTCTTCATAGGTTGAAGCTTCGGAAGACTTTGTCTCTGAAGCTTCGGAAGACTTCATGTTTGGCTTCGGAAGATATTGGTCTTGGCTTCAGAAGATTTTACACTTAGAGTATTTTCTAATGCTTTGTGTAAAACTTCCGAAGCATTCTTCACTTCAGTACTTAGTGCATGTTGCTGAGACACTTAGGTTGTTTTGGGTTGCATCAGACTTTAGGAATCCTTACAAGGTCACTACTCCAAAAGTTTGAAAGAATTGATGGAGGACCAGTTGCTTTTGGAGGAGATGCAGGAGGTTACATTACTGGAAGGGGCAAGGTCACAAATGGTAAGCTCAGCATTGAGAAGGTAAACTTTGTCAAGGAGCTTGGGTACAATCTTCTGAGTGTATCCTAGTTTTGTGATCAGAGTCATAACATGCTCTTTACTGAGCATGAGTGCAATGAGTCTAGGAAGGACCTCTTATTGTTTGTTGATCACAGATGATTTTACAAGATTCACTTGGGTCTTCTTTCTTAGAACTAGGATGAGACTCCTGAGATTCTGAAGAATTTCATCTTAAAGATTGAGAATCAATGTGATCACAAGGTCAAAACCATAAGATGTGATCAAGGAACTGAATTCAAGAATCAAATACTTGATACATTTTGTGATGAAAAAGGTATTACAAGACAATATAGTGCTCCCAGGACTCCTCAGCAAAATGGTGTTGCTGAAAGGAGAAACAGGACACTAATTGAAGCTGCAAGAACTATGTTGTCTGACTCTAAATTGCCCATCACCTTCTGGGCAGAGGCATTGAACACTGCTTGCTATGTGCAAAACAGAGTTTTAGTGGTTAAGGCACATGGTAAGACTTCTTATGAACTTTGGCACAAGAGAAAACCCTTCATTGGTTTTCTAAGATCATTTGGATGTCCTTGTACCATCTTGAATACCAAGGATCAAATTGCCAAGTTTGCTGAGAAATCAGATGATGGACACTTTATTGGATATTCTTCTCAAGCTAAAGCTTATAGAGTATACAATCTCAGAACTAGAGTAGTTAAGGAGTCAATCAATGTGACTTTCAATGAGCACACTCCTAGTGTGAAAGGTTCTGGTCCGGATTGGCTATTTGATCTTGATTTAGTTACCAACTGTTTTGACAAATCTTGTGAGAATGTTTCAGGATATACAAATATATTACCAACAGGTGATCCTGACCTAAGATTTGAGCTCAGAAGACCTTCAAGTTACACATCTTCAGCTCCAGTGGTGACTATTCCTGCAAATGAAGCTTCTACCAGCACATCAATGACAAATCCTGCTGATGCTTCTAGGGTGCCTTCAAATTCCAGCTTAGAGGCACGAAACTCAGAAGAAGAAGCTTCAAATGTTGGAGAAAATGGTGGTGGTGAAAGTGATCAAGAATTTCTTGATGCTGATAACCACTGCATTGAAGACAACATCAATGATGTCACACACTCATTGGATCAAGTCAATCTTGATAAGTGTGGTGATGTGGAGGGTGAATCTTCTTGCCAGATCAAAAATTTTCAAATCTAGATCTGTCTGAGCAACTTGCTGTGATCCCTCAGCTAAGGATCCACAAGTCTCATCCTACCACAAACATCATTGGAGATGTTGATTCAGGGGTGAGAACAAGAGGACAAACCCATGAAGCAAATGTTTGTCTTCACTCTTGTTTCTTGTTCCAGATAGAGCCAAAGAAAATTGATGAGGCTCTAAAGGATGGAAGTTGGGTTGAAGCTATGCAAGAGGAGCTGCTTTAATTCAAAAGGCAAAAGGTTTGGAACCTATGTCCTCTCCCTCAAGGGAAGACTACCATAGGAACCAAATGGGTTTTTAGGAACAAGAAGGATGATAGAGGACTTGTCATAAAAAAAACGGCAAGACTAGTTGTTCAAGGATATACGCAAGAAGAAGGAATTGACTATACAGATGTTTTTTACTGTGGCAAGACTTGAAGCTGTTAGAATATTCCTAGCTTTTGCCGCTGATGTGCTCCAATTTATACATAAAAATCCTATCAAAAGCACATCAATTATTCCTTAATATCTTCCTTAAAATGATGAAAATGTACTTAAAAGTGTTAAATTGTGTTTTCAGGTGTTTAAAAGGGCAAGATGGACAAAAAAAGCATATTTAACAAGAAATTGAAGTGATCCGAGCTTTGGAGTCCAAGCATGGGGCCATGCCTTATTAAGCATGCCCCCATGCCTTGCCAGAAACACACCCCCGTGCTAAATTAACACACCCCCGTGCTTAGACATCTACTGTTTCCTAAAAGTAGACACGAGGCCGTGCCCCATAAGGCACGGGGCCGTGCCCCACCTCCAACACAGGGCCGTGCCCCATTTAGCACGGGGCCGTGCCCGACACAACCTGCATGTACGAGCCGACCAACTTTTGTAAGCATTGTACTAGCACGGGGTCGTGCTTAAATACTCCTGAAAGCCTATAAATAGAAGCCTAAGTTCACCATTTTTGGTAAGCTTTGGTGGGAGAGTTACTCTGCAGAATTCTCTCGGGAATCAAGACTTTAAGATCATTTGGAGGCTCGGGAGGTGCATACAACACTTGGAAGAAGCTTGGGATCGTCCAAACGTCATCCATTGTGGATTATCGGTTTGATTGTTCCATTTCACCGATGATTACATATCTATCTTCTTTGTTATCTGTTGTTATGTTCAAGCTCATTATGAGCTAAACTCTATTTATCATCCTAATCGGATGAAACTTATGTAATTTGTGATGAACTAATGATGTGATAAATATTATGTTAATGTTATGGTGGTCTTGGGAAAATTATTGATGGGTAGCATCTACATTTGAACGGGAAGTTATAAATTTATGGTTTGTGATTGTGATTGTCATATAAGGTTGAAAACCGTATGATTAACTTTCATTCGCGAAACCGGTCTTCATAATAAATCTATGGCTAATGAACTAGAAATGGTTATTAAAAATCATATCACTTTAACTTTCTGATCATTTGCGGGTTCCCTTTTATTAGTTTGAGAAATCTTCAGTAATTGTTACGGTTTTCTAAAATTAATGGTATGTTAGGAAGGAACCTGATCAACTCTTTTTTTAACATTAAGTTATGTTTTCAGAAATCGTATGTCAAATAGGTCACAAAAGATTTACCTACATTACTAGGGCTTTGATCTGAGCAGTAAACTCAGCCTGACAGGATCAAGTCACTACGGCAGCATGATAGACGAGAAATCGCGCCAGCTCATCTTTATAAACATTAACATAATTACATTAATCCATATCTTAAATCACACCAACAATTCATCACGGTTACATAAGTGGAGTCTAATTAGGATGATAACTTTTATTCCCTGGTTTTAAATCCAAACGCTTCAAATCTTAGTTTACTTTCTTTCTATTATTGTTTATTTTTAAACCCTAAAAATCTTTCCAATGAAAATTATCAATTTCTTTAACAAAACCAAATCTGATAGTCAAACATCAAGTTTGTTGAGTAGGCTAGGTGTGTCCACGGATTGATACTCGGTTCTTACCAACAATATATTACCACACGACAGGTACACTGCCTTTTGTGTGTGTGGTTTAGTATTAGTAATAACCAATTAAAACTGAATCTGTGCAATAAATCTTTAATAAAAAATATATACAATCCGCACCCATCAAGTTTTTGGCGCCGTTGCCGGGGACACACGGCAGTTTGAAAGACAAATTAAATTTTTGACTATCTTGTATATAACTTGTTAATATATTTTTGTTTAAACTTCATTTTTATTTTTAGGTAGTTTGCCTTAGTTAGTTTAGTTATTTTTGCCTGATTCATTTTAAGCCTTAGTTAGTTTATGCTTCTTTAAGTTAGTGTATGTCCGACTCGTCTAGTTCTGAACTTGTTCCGCCTCTTCCGGAACCCGAACGACTTCTCCGTCAAAGATTGCGCAAAAGATCACAACAAGCAACACCAGTCATTGAAGAAGATATTTTGGAAGGTACACCATCCGAAGAAGACATGGCTAACCCAGACGAGGAAATGAAGATGACACACTATGCCACACCGTCAATAGATGGTTACGAGTCTAGTGTTGTCCAACCAGCAATTGGGGCCAACAATTTCGAGATTAAGTCTAGTATTATCCAACTCGTAGAAAACTCTGTTAAGTTCCATGGGTTACAAGACGAAGATCCTAATACTCACATCTCACAATTCCTTCGTATCTGTGCAACCTTCAAAATCAATAACTGTTCAGACGACGCCATTCGACTAAGACTTTTTCCATTTTCACTTCGAGGCCGGGCCATCGACTGGCTTGATTCACTTCCGCCTGGTTCCATCACCACATGGGCGGAAATGGCTGAACAATTCCTTTTAAAATACTTTCCACCCGATCGCACTGCCAAACTAAGAAGCAGCATCACAAGTTTTCGCCAAGACGACGAGAATTATTACACGCAGCATGGGAGAGATATAAAAGTCTCCTTCGGAGATGCCCACATCACGGACTTGATCTGTGACTGTAGTGTCAAACCTTTTACGATGCAATCAGCGGAGCCCACAAGCAAGCGGTAGACCAAAGTGCGGGAGGAGATTTTGGAAGTGTCACACCAACAGAAGCATACCAAGCCTTAGAAAGAGTAGCTAAGAAGAGCTTTGCTTACAATCCCCTAAGAACCAAACCCAGTTCTAAAGGTATTCATCAAGTAGACTCTGAAACTCTAATTGCAGCCCAATTAGAAGCTCTAACCAAAAAATTCGAACAATTTCAAAGCGAGCTGAAGAAAACTCCAACACGATGCAACACATGTGGAAATTCACACAAGACCAACGAGTGCCCACAAGGCATTATGATGGTTGAAGATGTTGACTACGTAGGAGGCCGAAACAACTCATACAACAACAACTCAAATTGGAGAAGCAACTCGAATTACAGAGATGCTGGTAATAACCAACAATCATCTGGATTCAACTGAAGGCCACCTTACCAACAACAGAAACCACCATACCAAGGTCCAAGCAGTAGTAACCAAGACCGTGGAGCATCATCAATGGATGACTTATTGCAGCAATTGTTGTTAACCACACAAGCCACAGATGAGTACATCCGGAAATCTGATCGAAGAAATGAGGAGAGGTTCCAAAGAAACGAAGCTGACATCAAAAGCAACAAAGCATCATTACAGACCATAGAGCACCAAGTAGGTCAAATAGCACAACAACTATCTGAAAGATCTCAAGGAGCTTTGCCCTGCAACACTGTGACAAACCCTAATGCTCAAGTCAAAGCTATCACCACCAGGAGTGGCAAAACCACTCAAGGTGATGCACCCGCATTACAACCCATCCTTGAAGAAGTAGAAACTGAAACTCCAAGTAATACGAGTGATAAGCAAAAGCAACCTGTTGTTATTGAAGAACCAGCAAAGAAATATGTTCCACCACCACCTTATGTTCCACCACCTCCATATTCAGGTCGTTTGAGACAACAAAGAATGGAGGCACAATATGGCAAATTCCTTGGGTTGTTCAAGCAACTCCACATCAATCTGCCCTTGGTGGAGGCCTTAGCACAAATGCCAAACTACGCTAAGTTTCTAAAAGGTGTCTTGTCAAACAAAAAGAAGCTGGAAGAGTTATCACACGTAGTTTTGAATGAGGAATGCTCTGCAGTTCTTCAAAACAAACTACCTCAAAAGATTACTGATCTAGGAAGTTTCACCATACCTTGCCTAATAGGAAATCTTTCTGTCAGTAATGCGTTAGCTGATTTAGGTGCAAGCATTAACCTTATGCCTTATGCGGTTTTTGAAAAATTAAACCTAGGTGAACCTAGACCTACCCGTATGAGCATCCAGTTAGCTGACCGTTCTGTCAAATATCCGAGGGGCATCGTTGAAAATCTCTTAGTTAAAATTGACAAATTCGTAGTTCCCGTTGATTTTGTGATCCTTGACATGGATGAGGACAAAAATGTTCCTCTTATCCTAGGTCGACCTTTCTTAGCGACTGCTCGAACCCTCATTGATGTTTGTATAGGCAAACTCATGCTTAGAGTAGACGAGGAGGAAGCAACTTTTGATATAGGCCAATCCATGAAACACCCTCAACATCATGATGACTCACTCTATTACGTTGATGCTTGCGATTCGATCATAAGCCGTCATTTGAAGGAAACCCTTCAAAATGAAGCTTGCAACACTCAATTAATTGAAGTCCAAATCACCGAACCCATCTGTGAGAACCAAATCATTCCAGAACTTGAAGTTGATGAAACATCATTTCATCAAGAAGCATTTGAGATCATTGAGCAAGACTTAGAACCAAAAGCCAAACCTTCTATCGAAGATCCTCCAGTTTTAGAGCTCAAAGAACTTCCATCTCATCTCGAATACACTTTTCTTGAAAACACATCTCAACTTCCTATCATAATCTCATCTGCCTTATCAATTGATGAGAAGAACAAGTTGCTTAATGTGCTTAAGGCACACAAACAAGCAATTGCATGGAAAATCATGGACATCAAGGGAATCAATCCATCCTTTTGCACTCATAAAATATTGATGGAGGAGAACTTCAAATCCGTCATTCAACCTCAAAGACGTTTAAACCCAAACATGCAAGAGGTGGTGAAGACAGAAGTAATCAAACTGCTAGATGCCGGTTTGATTTACCCTATTTCTGATTCGCCTTGGGTCAGTCCCGTCCAAGTTGTTCAAAAGAAAGGAGGAATGACTGTTGTAACTAACAAGAAGAATGAGCTTATTCCCACTCGTACGGTTACAGGATGGAGAGTTTGCATAGACTATCGCAAACTCAATGACCCCACAAGGAAAGACCACTTCCCTCTTCCTTTCATCGACCAAATGCTTGAGAGATTATCTGGAAAAATGTTCTATTGTTTCCTGGACGGTTTCTCAGGTTATTTTCAAATTCCCATTGCTCCCGAAGATCAAGAGAAGATGTCATTCACCTGTCCATATGGCACATTTGCTTATCAGCGAATGCCCTTTGGATTGTGTAATGCTCCTGCTACATTTCAAAGATGCATGGTAGCAATTTTTCATGACATGATTGAACACTCAATGGAAGTTTTCATGGATGATTTCTCCATCTCTGGAAACTCATTCGAGCAATGTCTTGAAAACCTGGAAAAGATGTTGGTTAGATGTGAAGACTCCAACCTTGTTTTAAATTGGGAAAAGTGCCACTTCATGGTTACGGAAGGAATAGTGTTAGGACACAAAATCTCTCGAGCAGGGCTTGAAGTCGATCAAGCCAAAGTCGACACTATTTCTAAACTTCCGCATCCCACAACCGTGAAAGACATCAGAAGTTTCGTAGGACATGCAGGATTCTACCGTCGTTTCATCAAAGATTTCTCCAAAATCGCTCGACCAATGAATCAACTTCTGGAGAAAGACGCACAATTCGTATTTTCTGATGAATGCATTAGTGCATTCAAATTGCTTAAAGAGAAACTGGTAACCGCTCCAATCATGGTTTCCCCAGATTGGACGCTACCATTTGAACTCATGTGCGACGCAAGCGATTTCGCAGTAGGAGCTGTATTAGGACAGAGAAAAGACAAGCAATTTCACCCAATTCATTATGCGAGCAAAATCCTAAACGACGCACAAGAAAACTACACCACCACCGAAAAAGAACTTCTTGCGGTAGTTTTCGCATTTGACAAATTCCGCTCGTATCTAATCCTTTCAAAAACAATTGTTTACACCGATCATGCAGCCCTTCGTTATTTGTTCAACAAACAAGATGCAAAGCCAAGATTGATTCGTTGGATTCTTTTGCTTCAAGAATTTGACATCGAAATTCGTGACAAGAAAGGAGCGGAAAATTTAGCGGCTGATCATCTCTCGCGTCTTGAGGATTCAAGTCCTTCACAAACTGAGGAAGCCACAATAAACAACAATTTTCCTCACGAATTCCTTATGCACATTCAATCCTCAACCGATGAACATCCTTAGTTCGCCGATTTTGCAAATTACTTAGCAAGCGGAATCCTTCTCAAAGGAATCACTTATCAGCAAAAGAAGAAGTTCTTTACTGATATCAAACATTACTATTGGTAGGACCTGTATCTGTTTGAATCGATGCAGACCAACTCATTCGAAGATGCGTATACGGAAGTGAAGCAGAACAAATTCTAAGGCACTGTCATGAAGGACCCACAGGAGGACACCATGGAGCAACCTTAACAGCCAAGAAAGTATTTGACTCTGGATTTTACTTGCCCATGATCTTCAAAGATGCTCACAACATGGTAGGCACCTGTGATGCATGTCAAAGAGCAACCAATATCTCAACACGGGATGAGACGCCTCAGAAACCAGTTCAAGTATGCGAGGTATTTGATATATGGGGTATTGATTTCATGGGGCCATTCCTGGTGTCATTTGGCAATCGTTACATCTTGGTAGCAGTTGATTACGTTTCAAAATAGGCTGAAGCTCAAGCCCTGCCTACTAATGATGCCAGGAATGTTGTCAAATTCCTTAAGAAACTATTTTCTCGTTTCGGTGCCCCCAAAGCTCTAATTAGTGACCGAGGAACTCATTTCTGTAACAATCAACTTGAAAGAGCAATGGCACGTTATGGAGTTCACCATCGCTTTACAACTGCTTACCATCCACAAACGAATGGGCAAGCCGAAGTCACTAACCGAGGTATCAAACGAATCCTTGAGAAAACTATAGGTCAAAACCACAAGGACTGGTCTACCAAGTTAGATGATGCATTATGGGCTTTTCGAACAGCCTATAAGACTCCCATCGGCACAACACCGTTTAAACTAGTTTATGGGAAGTCGTGTCATCTACCTGTGGAACTAGAGCACAAGGGCTTTTGGGCACTTAAAGCAGCAAACCTGGACCAAGACCTTGCAGGAAAGAATCGATTCCTACAAATTCACGAATTGGAGGAATTGAGGGAACGAGCGTACGAAAACGCTAGGGTTTACAGAGAAAAGACAAAGATATTCCACGACGCTCGATTAAAGAACACAAAACGATTTCATGTGGGAGAACGTGTCTTACTGTATAACTCTCGTTTACGTTTATTTCCCAGAAAACTGAAATCACATTGGTCTGGACCTTATACGATCAAAACGTGTTTCTGAATGGTGCCATTGAAATTTATAACCACGCAGGTTTAAGTTTCAAAGTAAATGGTCATCGTTTGAAACCGTATAACAATGGACCAACCAAGATTCCTTCGGAGGAATTACACCTCCGCCCCGACGAAAACTAAGTGTGGGGAAGGGTCATGCCGAAGACCCGTAACTTAAACGCGACACCTATACATAAATGTTTCTTACTTTTTAACAATTTTTAGGACTTCACAAGCACAAGCACGGGGCCGTGCCTCATCAAGCACGCCCCCGTGTCTCTGACAAATTTTTTCCATGATCTCCGCTGACGACTCTGGAACGTTGCAGGTCGAATTTAAGACGAATTCTGACAAGCACGGGGCCGTGCCTAGCCAAGCACGCTCCCGTGTTCACTTTCCATTCCATTCTTTCATCACACCCATTCCTGCTTAAAAACATCTGAAAAATGAAAGAATCAAGTCACGAAAGTTCCAACTGGAATCCTGCGAAGAAACCGCCTTCTGAAACACGAGAACCAACGATTCAAGAATATTTCTTCAAGCTGCATGAACTAATCAAGCAACTGACTAAAATGAACCTCGTTGCATCCCAACGCTTAGCTGAACTTATCCAAAAAGTTCAACAGATGAGCGAGGAACTCATTTCCATTAACCGGTAGCTTGCGGAATTGAGCAACCGCACTTCTCACTATCCCATCCCGAACCTTCCACACGAAATGTGTGGAGGTTTCTTTTAGAAGCATTTCGTGATGTGCTAAGTGCGCTGTTGTGCGTTAAAGAGTCTGGTTTTGCTGTTTCAGATTCTCGGCTTTTAACGTATCGTGTAATCGTAGGACCCTAGGAAATGTAATTTTCAATTTGGCTTGTGTTATTTAACTCTAGGACTATTTTCGTATCTTTTCTGATGATTTGGAAGTGATAAAACTTAACAGGGAAAATTACATAACGCGCGAAACTGAAAAACGGAACAACAAAAGACTGAAACCAAACAACAACACATGAACACGGCCCCGTGCTTAAGGAGGCACGCCCCCGCGTTCGACAAAAAATGACACAAGCTGAAATATTTCAGCCTTTTGTCTTGTTCCTCTTCAATTTTGCATGATAAATACCGACCTCAATTGCCTGCAAAGTCGTATCCACTTTCATTTACACCTTGTTTTCCATTTTTCTTTCATCTTTTCAAGAGTGCTTTCAAGAGTATTTGATCAAGAGGTTAGTATGCTAATTCCTATGATTATGAAAGTCATTTACATTAGTTAGGTGATTAGGTCTCTAAACAACCGAAATCCTAGCAATTATGTGTAAAAACTTGTTCTTAAACGTATTATGGAATGATGAATGCTTTTAACCTACTTGTTCATGTTTATTCTTGTAGTAGATTAGTGTTAATTAATATGTTTAGTTAGTTAATTATTTTGTTTTCTTTTATTGTTAACAAGACTATCTTCATAATTCGTGGTGAAATCTTTGTTAATCATGTTCAAGTTACAAAATTCACAAGTGGTGTAAAACAATATATATATTTTGAGTATCTTGAATTATTAACAAATGATTAAAATGTTAAACGTATAATCTTTGATTTTTAAAGCAAGAAAATGTTAAACCCATGCTTAATCAATGATTTACAAACAAAACCACACTTGCTCGAGTCTAGATTTCATGCCTAAACATGTTAACCGCACCCCCACGTTTTACAAAGCGCACCCCATGTTCAAATTTTTTTTCTTGGATGATAAATTTTTAACTATTTTTGAACATGAATTGAATCATTATGATGTTATGTCTTGAAAAAACACATGGTTTTCACTAACATCATGAAACTGCTCAAGAAATTCATCTTGTCTAGATTAACTTATTTTTAAAATTTCAGGATCATGGATCATCCCTACTTACATTTTGAAGGGAGCCGCGAGAGATGGTGTCATGATAGACTTCAAAGACTGCTACAAAGGGTCGAAAGATCCCACTTACAAGCAGATGAAGAAACATTAGCGGCAGTCGGACAACTAGAAAGATATAATAATTTATTGAGCGTTCAGTGGAAGCATTTATTCTCACAAAACAGACCTTCCGTTTATGAACTAACTCTTGAATTTTTAGCATCTTTCAAATTTAGCATGAAAGACTCTGACCCTTGGGATGATAGTGCAGCTTCATTCAGACTAGTTGGGCATTGGCATAAAACATCCACTGCCTTGTTCGGTGTTTATCTCGAAATCTACATGGAACAAGAAATGGAGGAGGAGGCAATATCTGGAATGCCGGCGTACCATACCTTCCCGAACGAGGAAAGTAAAGACGCGGAAAGTGGTGCAATGAGGAAAGCATTTTGGGAGCGGATTGGAACCGGAGGGTTCAACTCGAGGAAAACAAAAGGCAGTCAGATACGAGACCCGTACTGCGATACATTCATCGGTTACTTAGTCATTCCATAACAGCTTGTGGTTAAAGCGAGGGAGTTGTTAATTTGAGGGACTTGTTTATTTATATTGTATGGTTAATCAGTTGCCATATAATATTGGGTATTTGTTTTGTAATCTTTTTGCCAGGAATGCGATTGCAGGTGCTCCAACACCCATGTTTGGAGGAAGCTGGATTTTGAACTTATACGAGAGCTATGGTTATAACACTAAGGGAACTGTAGGAGTGATGCCGGGACTGTTAGACTTGAGCAGTTGCACAAGTATGTACATGGTGACAAGCCTACCAAATGGGCAGCCGAGATTCATGGATAAGAAGGGACAAATCTGGGATCCTAAGAAATAATCATGGACCTCGACATGCCGATACAACCGGAAGGAGCCGGAGCTGGATCTTCAAGTTCACGTACAAGAGAATTCCCAACCATGTTAGACCTTTATGAGTCAATCCAAACCACCAGCGACCATGCAAGGCGATCATTTGAATATGCCCAACGAGTCTTCAACCGAGTCGAAAATCTACATTCCCGAGTCGATGACCTGAGCAATGATGTCACGTACATCAGGAACCGAATGTACCATGAGTGGGGGGATATCCCACCACAAAGCCCTTGAAAACCGTATCATTTTCGGGGCCCCGACATAGTTGTTTCGTGCCCATCTATCTTTTAATTTATGTCGTTTTTTTATATTTTGTGTATTTAGGATTTTAATGCTTTCAATAAATTGGTGACGTTTAAGGTGATACCGAGGATTCTAACAACACGAGGGCAACCAAACACAAGTGAAAAATTCATCATTTTTAGGGGAGTTATTTCATTACCCTTTCTCGATCTTGAATATGTTAATCACATTGAGGACAATGTGAATTTTAAGTGTGGGGATGGGAGTAATGCATTTGACTTTGCTAAAAAGGTTCAAATTTAAAACTTTTAAGAAAAAATCACTTACCAAGTAATTTTTGTGACAAGAAACCAAAAATTTAATATAATTTTTGATAAACCAAATTATAAAATACGTTTTCGGGAAATAAAGAAGTAAATTCATGACGTCCAAATAAAATTAAAAATGTTTTTTGTGATATCCTTAAAAGCAATAATCTAGTAAAATATTTAATCATGTAAAATGAACACACTTTTACCCAATTCCATCCGTATGTGAGTTTATTTTTGAGCCTTAAACAAGCTTTTGCAAATTGCAATTCTACTTTCATTCTGGATTTAATTGAGGGTGCCATATGATACATGTGATTAGAACTTGCTTTGGGTATACATTTCAAGACCTTAATTAGTATTTGTTGCATAAAAATGAGTTAGGTACTAGGATACCTTAACCATTCAAGCCCCAACCATTGTCTTTAATTTTCCTTACCCGAACGTCAATCCTAGTTAGCCCCGTTGAGCTTAAATGTTTTTATCTTTCAAATACCCGAGTCACCAAGTCACTTAACCAAAAAGCCTTCAACAAAACCCGTTTTCGTTAAAGACACGTTTTTGGCTTAAAAAAAATTTGGTCTTTTACCGGCAGACCTTAAAGAACTAGAATGCATTCTTTTGATTTCAATTTGCTTTGTTGCCTTCATCACGCAAAACCGGGACTTCCCCCGGAAATTCGCAAATAAATTTTCAATCTCACGTTTGACGCAAGAAAGAAATGGCGAAAAAAGGAACAAGTTCCGCCATTTTGTGGGATTTCAAAAAGTGCTATAAAGAGACGAACAAAAAGATATGAAAGATGCCCGAATTGTGGAAATTGGTCCCATAATGGAAAATGCAAAAAGAATCAAACTGGATATCAATACGAATACACATAACTAATCCGATTGGGTGCTATTAGGCTTCAAGCCGAACGATCCTTGAGAAAGGAAAATTTTGTGTATCTTCGGGTAAAAGATGAAGTACGGTTCTTGAAAGCAAAATACGGTCTTGACAATCTGACCTTAAACGAGTCCTCAAACTAGCATATCCCTTCTAGCTTGAAGTATTGTATAGGGAACCTTTATTGCTTTCCTTGTAGTTTATGTTGGAAAAATAAGCCAAGATCGTCGTCTTTAGCAATTAGCCACTTTTTCCAAATATTTCATACCGGAGCCCGAGCCAAGTTACAACCCATCAAAGACCTAATGATTTATGCAAATAAATATCTAAGTAGGTGGAGATTTGATCCCTTAACAAGCATATGATTTCACACGTATTCATACTAGGCAATTGAGTGTATTAGTCATACCTAATCCTGATTATGACTCCATATATTTAGCCGAGTGTGAGTGCATCTTGTGAGAAGTATGGAATTTTACATGATAATAATCTTTACTAACCAACCTATTGCTTGCTAGGATATCATTTTACATGTGCTTAGAATATTTATATTTGGATGAAAATAATGTTTACTTGCGTATTTCTCGAAAGACATGTTTATAATTTGATTTATTTAGTTTTTGGTGAAATTGTCATTTTAAGTGATTTTTGCTTGAGGACAAGCAAAGTTCAAGTGTGGGGATGTTTGACGTGCTCCAAATTATACATAAAAATCCTATCAAAAGCACATCAATTATTCCTTAATATCTTCCTAAAAATGATGAAAATGTACTTAAAAGTGTTAAATTGTGTTTTCAGGTGTTTAAAAGGGCAAGATGGACAAAAGAAGCATATTTAACAAGAAATTGAAGTGATCCGAGCTTTGGAGTCCAAGCATGGGGCCGTGCCTCATTAAGCACGCCCCCATGCCTTGCCAAAAACACACCCCTGTGCTAAATTAACACACCCCCGTGCTTGGACATCTGACAAGACAAAAAGTATTGTTTCCTAAAAGTAGACACGGGGCCGTGCCCCATAAAGCACGGGGCCGTGCCCCACCTCCAACACGGGGCCGTGCCCAACACAACCTGCATGTACGAGCCGACCAACTTTCGTAAGCATTGTACTAGCACGGGGCCGTGCTTAAACACTCCGAAAAGCCTATAAATAGAAGCCTAAGTTCACCATTTTTGGTAAGCTTTGGTGGGAGAGTTACTCTGCAGAATTCTCTCGGGAATCAAGACTTCAAGATCATTTGGAGGCTCGGGAGGTGCATACAACACTTGGAAGAAGCTTGGGATCGTCTGAACGTCATCCATTGTGGATTATCGGTTTGATTGTTCCATTTCACCAATGATTACATATCTATCTTCTTTGTTATCTGTTGTTACGTTCAAGCTCATTATGAGCTAAACTCTATTTATCATCCTAATCGGATGAAACTTATGTAATTTGTGATGAACTAATGATGTGATAAATATTATGTTAATGTTATGATGGTCTTTGGAAAACTATTGATGGGTAGCATCTACATTTGAACGGACAGTTATAAATTTGTGGTTTGTGATTGTGATTGTCATACAAGGTTGAAAACCGTATGATTAACTTTCATTCGCGAAACCGGTCTTCATAATAAATACATAGCTAATGAACTAGATATGGTTATTAGAAATCATATCACTTTAACTTTCTGATCATTTGCGGGTTCCCTTTTATTAGTTTGACAAATCTTCAGTAATTTTTACGGTTTTCTAAAATTAATGGTATGTTAGGAAGGAGCCTGATCAACTCTCTTTTTAACATTAAGTTATGTTTTCAGAAATCGTATGTCAAATAGGTCACAAAAGATTTACCTACATTACTAGGGCTTTGATCTGAGCAGTAAACTCAGCCTGACAGGATCAAGTCACTACGGCAGCAGGATAGACGAGAAATCGTGCCAGCTCATATTTATAAACATTAACATAATTACATTAATCCATATCTTAAATCACACCACCAATTCATCACGGTTACATAAGTGGAGTCTAATTAGGATGATAACTTTTATTCCCTGGTTTTAAATCCAAACACTTCAAATCTTAGTTTACTTTCATTCTATTATTGTTTATTTTTAAACCCTAAAAATCTTTCCAATGCAAATTATCACTTTCTTTAACAAAAACCAAATCTGATAGTCAAACATCAAGTTTGCTGAGTAGGCTAGGTGTGTCCACGGATTGATACTCGGTTCTTACCAACACTATATTACCACACAACAGGTACACTGCCTTTTGTGTGTGTGGTTTAGTATTAGTAATAACCAATTAAAACTGAATCTGTGTAATAAATCTTTAATAAAAAATATATACTATCCGCACCCATCAGCTGCATCCAAGAATTTCAAGGTCTACCAACTTGATGTCAAGTGTGCTTTTCTTTATGGGGTGATTGATGAAGAGGTGTATGTCAGACAACCACCTGGGTTTGCAGATCCTGATCATCCTGATTATGTCTGCAGGCTTGATAAAGCTCTATATGGGCTGCACCAAGCACCAAGAAAGTGGTATGAGACTTTATCTCAGTATCTCTATCAACATGGCTACAAAAGAGGTACTATAGATGGAACTCTCTTCATCAAAGGAACATGAAATGACATAATGCTAGTTCAAGTATATGTGGATGACATTATCTTTGGGTCAACTAATCCAAAGCTCTGCAAAGACTTTGAGAAGCTGATGAAGGACATGTTTGAAATGAGTGCCATGGGGGAATTCAATTTCTTTCTAGGAATTCAAGTGAAGCAAGTTGACAATGACATCTTCATAAGTCAGTCAAAGTATGTACAGGACATACTTAAAAGGTTTAACATGACTGATTGTAAGGTTGCTAAGACACCCAAAGCCAGAAATCACTCCCTTGGACCTGATCTTGAGGGGAGTTTGTTGATGAACATCTCTATAGGGAAATGATTGGGTCTCTTATGTACCTCACAACTAGCAGGCCAGATATCATGTTTGCTACATGCATTTGTGCAAGATATCAAGCCAACCTCAAGATGTCACACCTGGTCACTGTCAGAAGAATTTTAAGATATCTCAAAGGTGCTCCATCACTTGGCCTTTGGTATCCAAAGAATTCTGACTTTAATCTGTATGCCTATACAGATAGTGACTATGATGGTTGCAATATGACTGCAAAGTCTACATCAGGGGGATGTCAATTTCTTGGTGGAAGAGTAGTCTCTTGGCAATACAAGAAACAATCCTGTGTGTCTGCATCAACTGCTGAGGCTGAATACATTGCTGCTGCAAGTTGCTGTGCTCAAGTGCTTTGGATTCAAAATCAGATGCTGGATTATAGATTTAACTTTAAAGAGACTCCCATCCACATAGACAACAATAGTGCTATCTCCATCATAGAGAATCCTATGCAGCACTCAAGGGCAAAGCATATTAATATCAGGTATCACTTGATTAGAAATAACTTTGAAAAGGGATTAATCAAATTAGTCAAAGTTAACACAAATGAACAATATGCTATTTTGTTCACCAAATCTTTTAATGAGCAGAGATTTAAATATCTTGTATCAGCTATTGGGATGATTAACTTTGAATAGCTTTTCTTAAAACTTAATCATATTTATTACTAAAAAAACTCGTGTGTCCTAAGTTGTCTATTATATCACCTTCATAAGCCCTTGTTTTCTTTGGAAGAAAATCTTTTCAAAAGACTTTTCTTGAATTTTTGAAAATCTTGATCTCTTTGGAAGATTCAAAATTACCTTCGGAAGAAGTTTATGTCTTAGTAAACAAATAATTGCTTCAGTGATTTTACCTTCGGAAGAAATTTCTGAAATATCTTCCGAAGCTTAAAATCAACTTAAGTACTTTGTATGTTTTCAAAGAACAAGTTTCTTCCGAAAGCAACTTACCTTCGGAAGTACTTATTCTTCTTGGAATAAAAATCTCTGAGTGTAAAATTCACTTCCGAAGCAAAATTCTCAAAACCTTTGAAATCTCTTCCGAAGCCAATTTGCCTTCGGAAGTTTTTTCTTCAGAACTTCCGAAGCAAATAACCTTCGGAAGATGTCTCGACTTCCAATAAAACTACTTTTTGGGCAAAAGTAAACTACTTTTCAGAGGTGGGACCGACATCCGGATTTCAAAGTTTATCCTCTTTCATTAACTTTGTCTCAAATTATTTTCTCATAAATGCCCAACGGTTCCACTCCTCTTTCATTACTTCCTAAATTACACTATTCCTTAAACCTAAATTCTCCCAAACCGCCTTTTGTTCTTCATCTTTCTTCATTCTTAAGCTTCTAAAATGGCCAACCTAAACCTCAGAAACAACCCAGATTTCTCCATGCAACTTCACAGGCAACATAACCAAGTTGCTCTGTTGAGCTCTGAGAAAGATGAAAGTTTCTCAGAGATTTGCCGTTTCTTAGCTCTATCAAACTACTCCACCTCCATAACCATTGATCCTACTCTCTATGAGGATCATCTTCTTGAATTTTGGAAGACCTGCCAAGAGGTCATTATGGATGGGGAGAAGGCACTGTCTGCCACAGTGCAAGGGAGGACAATCTTCATCACTCCGGCCATCATAAACACTCATTTGCAGCTGGATGATGAAGAAGGTGAGTTGTCATTCCCAAAGGAAGCTGTAAATCATTCCTTTGAGCAGATGGGCTATGAGGGAGATTTCTCTGTAAAGACCTTCAGGAAAGGGAAGGTCTCATCCGAGTGGAAATACTTGCTTCATGTGGTTATCCACAGCTTGTCAAACAAGCATGGAGGGTGGGACCAGATTCCTGAGGATATCTCCTTCATAGTACATAGAATGGTTCAAGGGGTCAAGTTTAGGTACTCTCAATTTGTTTATACAAATTTGCTTGCTAACTTGGACTCCTTAGAGTATTATATGTTTCCTAGATATGTTCAACACATTCTCAACTGTGAACTAGGCTCACAGTTGAGGGAAACAGATAATATTCTTAAATTGGGACAGATGAAGCCGACATCTTTAAAATTATGAAGAAGCCAACTGTAGGCTTCTCAGGGGTAGAAACAAGCCTAGTCCCAAAAATGTTAGAGCTCATTGCTCAAGGTGACAACCTAGCAACACAAGCTAGTGTTAAACCCACACCTTCTACCTCTCAACCACCAAAAAGGCCCCAAGTCACCCTCACCTACCAAAGAAAATCCAAACGAACCCCTGCTCAAGCTATTGAGTCTGTGCAGGCCCTCATATACTCACCCATACAGGAGGAAGTGGACACTAGAGCTCCCACTTCCCCTAAGGAGCAAACCACTCCCATCTCTTCAAAAATCAGGGCAGAGATTCCTCATCACCCTGATGAGCTCACAAGCCCAACTGCCTTAAGCCTTCACTCTGAGTCTCAACACTCAAGTGAACAACCTTCAGGGGACAGTTACCATCCCCAGCCATTAGACTTAAATCAACCCATTTCCAACCTCTCATTCTATACTGATGAAGACTTAGGTTTCAATGGGTACCATGAGTCTATCTATTCTTCCCCTACTCAAAAAGAGATGAGTACTCTTGAGTCTCCTTTGTCTAGCCCACATCAGTCACCCATAACTGAGGTGGATACTTCTAAACCTGTTCAGGATATCCATATGGAAGAGGCTCTTACTTCTGCAAGTGATTACATCATTAAGACCTCAACCATGGCAACTCAGCCCATTGACACCTCAACTGAGGATGTCAATGTGCAGAGGAAATCCAATAGCCAAGAACCTGAGGCTGGTGATGAGAGAGAGGACTTTGGTCCAATCATCTCATCCCCCAATGATTCTTCTGATGAAGAAGAGGGGAATCTGAGACTAAAGGTGCAAAAACTGTCAAAAACATGAGCCTATTTAGTCTCTAAGGTTAGTCACCTTGAATCTCAGGTGACTACCCTACATAATAGGGTCAATGATCAGAAACTTGAGATATCTTATCTCAGGGAAAAACTAGCTGGGAGACCTTTAAGAAGAGCTCAACTAGGAACACAAGAACCTGTGAATGTGATTGACCTAACCTCTAGCTCACCTATGCAAGAGGGTGATGCTACCAAAAAGGGGAAGAAAGTCATTACAGTCACAGAACCTGGGAGTTCTTCAGGGAGTATGGACATTGAGGATTCACCATCCTCACTTGCAACTGTGCATACTCAACAATTTCCTCAAGTTCATATTAATATGGACATAATAGACTCTGTCATTAGGAGTCTATTTAAGGAAGACATTCCAAGGGCTGTCTCATCTCCACCTCAAGGAACTTCAAACTACATTATTGGGTGGAGGTATGATGCTGATAGAAGAGCCCTCATTCTTCACAAAGTTCAAGGGCAGCAAGAAGTGTTCAATTTTCAGACTTTGGACTACTATAAAGGTCTTGACCTGATCAACATGCCACTTGTCAACCCAAGCAAATCAAGACAAGCTGACAGGTTAGCACTCAGGATTCAAGACAGAATTACTGAAGAGTTCAGCCATAGAAGGAGACAAAGGCAATCAGGTAATGTCATTGGTCAACTGGATGCTAAGGCAGACCCTGAGATTAGCTTCAAAGGGAAAACCTTGGCTGAAGGCCTAGTGATAGAGCCTAAAATCCCTGTCACACCAACAACTACTTCAGAAATTCATTTCCTTAGTGAAACACCTGCTGGTGAAGGTGTCTCACAACCTCTCTCTGGCCAGAGCTTGGATGCTACACCAAGCAATGAAGACCAAACCTCTATCCACCATGAGTCACAAAGGTCTGTAGGTGACAAAGGGAAAAGGATATTGACTCCTGAGGAGATTGAGGAGGAGGAGGAGAGAGAGAGGAAGAGGAAGCTAAGGGGAGAAAGTTCCTCTGGGTCTTCAGGCTTTATGCAAGCTGCAATCAGGGCTGCCACCAGACCAAACACTCAAGAAGATGAGTTGAGGGCAGTCATGATTACTTACCTGCAGACCAGAAACTATGATATAGATGAGATTATATCTCTCCCCTTAGAGCAATTAAATGAACTGGCTGACATGGAAGTGTCAAGAGAGTTGAAGGAAGCAGAGGATGCAAGATTACTTCTCCAATTCAAAGAAGAGAAGAGACAGAAAAGATTATACAAGCATGCTCCAACTCTCTCCCCAGTTCAGGAAAGTCCTATGCAAGAGGATGTGGCTGCTACACAAGAACCTCACGTAGACAAGGAAACAGATAGGCAAAACATGATCAACTACCTGAGTGCCATAGGTCTCTACAAGGCATCTACACTTCTTCCCTTGTCCTTTGAGTACATTGATTTTGAGTATCTCAAACAGCTTGAACTTCAAGTGCTCAAAGAACAAAAGGCAACAAAAAGAAAGATGAGGTAAGATGCTGCAAAGTCAAGAGCTATCATCCAAAAGAGTATGAAGAAGTCTGCTGACAGACAAAGGATGATGAGCTTCTTGAAGCTTTATGGATTCTCCGGAAGGAGACTTGGCCCTATGTCTCTATCCACAATGGATGAGCATATCAGGGTAATCAAGCAGAAGATCAAGAGTATAGAGCTGATTGACTTATACTCTCCTCCAAGTCAAATCCTACTTGAAGTGGAGGTTAAGGTTGAACAACCTGAGACAACACAACCTGGACCTCCTGCTGAGCCTCAGCAAGCTTCATCTTCTGATCCACAGCAGGGTCAAACTCCCCCTCCTTCTGAACCTGTGAGGGAGGAACACCCAACTGAGAAAGACAAGGATGATCAACAAGGTGCTGCAGACCAGTCTTCTCAGTTAAAGTCTTCTAAGAGGAAGAAGAGGATGGCTTCTAAACCAAAGTCTAAGAAGAAGAAGAAGCCTGGATCATCCACCTCTACACCTCAGGCTGAGTCAGATCAACCTGATGAAGTGCATGAAGAGGCAGCCGAATCAACTCCAATTCAAGTGGCTCCTCTTGCAGCTGAGACACCCATATTATCCTAGACCTTCACTACTAATCCAGAGAGATGGCATGTGATCAGAGATCAAGGTGTTGAGAATGTCTATACATGGCAAGACATAATCAACTTACCTTTGCATGATCTCTTTGAGATGAGAAGATATTATGAGAGTCTGAATGTTCCTGACCATCTGATGAAGAAGGTTATGGTCATCATTGTGCTGAAGACTACAAACATCTGAAGATCTTTTAAATGTTTTGGTAGCATCATCCTAGGGAGAGTTTGTAAGGATTGCTATAAGTCTGATGCAGCAAAACATCCAAAGTATCTCTGCAAGCATGCACTAAAGAACAGAAGTAGAAATGCTTCGGAAGTTTTACACCATGCACTAGAAATATTCTAAGTGTAAAATCTTCCGAAGCCAAGACCAATATCTTCCGAAGCCAAAAGTGAAGTCTTCCGTAGCTTCAAAGACAAAGTCTTCCGAAGCCAAAGAGTGAAGACAGATTTCCTCCGAAGACTTTTAGAGATATGCCTTTATCTGATGTACTTTACCATAAAGCTGGACCACCTTTCCGCTGCAACTCTGTAAAGTCACCAACTTACATGAGTTGGTAAAAGGTCCATGCTTTTGGTAACTGTACATTGAGGTCTTGAGTCCATGTTTTCTACTTTATGTACTTTTATCCTTATTGTAATATATTAGGATGTGAGCTATGGCATGTCATAGTCACAAGTCAAAAGGCAGATATGCCTTTTGACTCTACATTTGATTTTGTAGTTGTCTAGTCAATTGTATCCAGCTGGCCTTCAAAGTATGGCCGGCTGTAGGATGTAGTATAAATTATCTCAAGTACTTGTAACTTTCTATCGATGCTTTGTAACTTGTAATAGACCTTGAGAAGCTATATACAACATTCTTGAAAACCAAATACTTGTGTTGTTTGCAATCTTGTTCTGTCTCACATTTACTTGTGTTCTTAGCATCTTTCATTAACAAGTTAACCAGTTCCCTATTTGATCTGTTAAGTGTTCTAAGCAACTCTCCTCATTGTGTTGTTGTGTTGTAAGTGCATACCCTTCACCGATCCTGCAGTAAGACTTACATGGTTGAACTTCTAAAGGATCTCCAAAGGAATCATTCTCACATCTTCTTACTTAGTGTTATAACTTAAGAAAGGCAAAGCCCGATACGGTCACCCATATTATGGTAGATGAAATGGGACATTTTGAAACAGCGAGGTGAGTTTAGTTGGATGGTATTTAATATAAATTTTTTGCTTTTTTAATTTAATAGTATAAAGACACTTTTTTAATTAGTACTTTTATTATTATTAATATTTGGCGTGACATAAGATTCTTTTAACATACTATATAAATTGGTCTGTTAGATCATTGGTTTCATACTTTCTTTTGTTTTCTTTTAAAAGGTTATATCAATTAAAATAAGATGTCATATAAAAGAAGAAATAGAATAAGCTGAAGAAATGAAAGACAAATGAAGGAGTCGTGTTGTAATCCACCTATTATCGTTTTCTTAACCATTTACGCGCCTATAGAGAATCATGGTTTTGATTTTTAGAACTAGTCTTGAAATGTTGTCAAGTTCTTGTCCAACAAAGAAGCACCATTTTGTAGGGTATCTTTTAAGGGTTTTACGACGCTTGACATAGAATTTGAGGGTGCCTTCTTAGGGTTCTGTGGAATCGGTTTTATAGGGTCTATTGTAAGTTTTAAAGATATATACACGTGTTATTGTATTTCTGTGATATATAATTTTTTATTTTATAGCATGTCTTTGCTTGGACAAATAAACATATAGCTTGGTGGATATATGAGATTAGAAGAACTGGTAGATGTCAGGATAGGATTGTTGGACGATTCCTTCTTCTGAGTTTTTGAACATAATATACTGATACAAGTATTTAATCAAGTGTAGTAAAGAAAGGGAGCCGAAAGGTTGTTAAAAGTTACTCATCAAGAAAAGTCAATGCAGGATCGGTGAAGGGTATGCACTTACAATGTCACACCCCAACCTTACCGGCGGAATCGTCGAGATGTGAGGGTTAAGATTGTTCACAGCCACATAACGCTATATTAAATTGTAAATATTATTATCATAAGTCTTAAAATGAAATACAACCATAAGTCTCAAACAAGAAATAAGTTCAACATAACTCAAACATAACATAACATTTTGTTTATTTAACTAGGTCCAAGTCCTAGTTTTATTGCAAGCTTCAAAAGTTCACTTTAAACTTGAGGTTGACCTGAAACATGATAAAAATAAGAGTCAACTAAAAATAGTTGGTGAGTTTCCAAGGTTTTCATACATAATATGATAAAGTTTACAAGTAGCAATTCATGTCATAGGTCATAAGCAAGTAAGGTTATAGAACACATATCGTTACAACCAAACCTCGACTTGATTACAAGTATAAAAGATTGGCTAAGTGTATTTGGTTCCCATGATGAACAAGCATACGTTATCAGGAGTCGGCAATACCTCGACTTTAGCACCAAATAGGCTTGTCAGGCCCAAAGATCTAAGACGTCGCCAGGCTAGCAATAGTTAATGATTGTAAACAAACTATGTATTTCATATAATCACTTACAATACACAAATAACCATGACAAAATAATAAGTTGAATTGCAAGTGATTTACAAGTCTCAAATGTGTATAAGTGTATCATGTATAAGCTATCATGTTTCACCCCAAATTAGTGTGAAAATATGAAAAAGGGGCAAGGAAACTCACTTGATCAATAAGTATGCAATGAAGATTAATAATAAGAATGATATAGATCGTTCCAAGACGAATCGTCACTAGGCACCTAAATATATATAATTACAATATTTAAGTTTACTAACGAGTTTAAAGATTCAACGAGAGCTAGGGTTTGAATTGATATTTGGGGGTTTCAACAATTAAATTCATTAAAATGATATAGTTGATTTTATTTTTATTCCATGAAAATAAAATATAATAGTCGAGCATTTTTATTATGAAGCAATGAAAATACTTACGGGAAATAAGGTTTGAATATAAGTTTAAACAATCTTTTATTTTTTTTAATACTAATGTTTTAAACAATAGCATACAAACAATGTTTGAGTCAAAATAATGTAAAGTTTTAAATCTCTCTTTTTTTTGAATCTATTTTATATACATAAACTAAATACTATCATTGTTTTATAAAATGTTTAAATTATTTAGAAAATAAATTTATAAAAATTAATAAAGTGATTTTAAAAATACACAAAGTTTATAAATTTATTTTAATAATTTACAAAAATTTTTATATATTTAAATTGGTGAAAGAAAAACAAAAGGAGTGGATTGAGGGTCCCCGGGTTCGAACCCGGGACCTCAAGTCCACACTCCACGCCTACAACCAGTAAACCAAAGGCCTTAGTCGCGGTTTATCTCCATTTTATTATCTTATAAACATAACCCAAGTAAAACCCCCAAATTGGATGAACCCTAGTTTAGATTCGAATCAAATTGATCATTTAAACGATGATGATAACCAAATTAACCATGGGGCTTTTGTTCCCCAGGTTAAAACGAACATGTTAGTATATTTAATTACCCGATAGTTGTTTGATTTCAAGATTCGACTCGAATAACAATCCGCGACCAACGAAGCTCGATTGCCGGTCAAATGACGATTATAATCCAATGCGTTGTACAGATAGCTTCTATTGAACTCAAGGATGGAAAGCCCTCTACTAATTTCGTGTTTGGAAGCTTTGAAGACGATACTCGAGTTGTGCCAGGTCGCGATGGGAGGGAACACTCGAAATCTATGTTTGTGTTTGTTTTAGGTGTAATTGCGTGCTGTATTCGATTATGGGTTGTCATATGATCGAACAAGTTGGTTTAATTAGGTTATTATTAGGTTTAATTGCCAAAACGGTTGATGATTAAAGACCGACGGTTACTCGAGCTCGAAAGCTCTCGTAACCGGTATTAGAACTTCAATGAAACCCACCAATCGGTTCGAGACGGTCCCACGAAGCGATTGACATGAAATAAGCGTTGAATTTCAAGGGTTTTAGTCGATTAGGGGGGTCGCCGGAGCTGCGCCGAGGCTTGCCGGCCGACGACCGGAGAAACGGGGGTGAGGGTTGGTTTTTAAAGAAATTACACATTGGTCCCTGCAGTTTAGGTTTTATTATTTTATGCCCAAAACCCCTATATTAAGTTTCTTAAATGACTAACAAACCCCCCTAACTCAATTAATATAAGTTTTAACATTTTTTAGTAACTTAATAAAGTATTATTAATGTTATTATTATTATTATTATTATTATTATTATTATTATTATTATTATTACCATTATTATTATTATGACTATTATTATTATTATTACTATATTTTTTATTATTATTGTTAGTATTATTATCATTATTATAACTTGTATTATTATTACTATTATTAATATTAACATAATTAATATTATTTGATATTTTTATTTTTAACTTTCGTACATTAAAAGTTAATGATAACTAAAAAGAATAAGCATAAATAACACATGAGTTCCATAATTGCCAATAATGACCCTTATAGAAATAAACGAAGTTAACTTTTAGTTAACAAAAATACGAAATGTTACAATCTCCTCAACTTAAAAGAATTTCGTCCCGAAATTAAGAGAAATGAAACTATACAAATAAGAACGGGTATTTCTTCTTCATGTGCTCCTCACGTTCCCAAGTAAATTCGGCGCCACGTTTATTCTCCCAACGAACCTTGACGATTGGGGTGGTTGTGGTTCTAGTCTTCTTCATTATGCGATCCATGATCTCAACAGGTTTCTCGACAAAATGCAATGACTCGTCAATCTGGATGTCTTCCAACGGAACATGCAGACTTTCGTCAGCCAAGCACTTCCTCAAGTTTGAGACGTGAAATACAGGGTGAATTCCACTAAGGTCGGAAGGTAACTCCAGTTTATAAGCCACTTTCCCAATCCTTTTCAGGATTTTGAAAGGTCCTACAAATCTTGGAGCCAGTTGCCCTTCATTCCAAAGCGAACCACACCTTTCCACGGTGAAACCTTAAGAAGAACCATCTCCCCAACTTGGAATTCCAATGGCTTACGTCGCTTGTCAGCATAGCTCTTTTTACGACTTCTCGCCACTTCAAGGTTCTTGCGAATGATAGAAACTTTATCGGTCGTCTCTTGTATAAGTTCAGGACCAGTGATGAAGTTTTCACCAATGTCGGTCCAACAGATCGGTGAACGACATTTTCGACCATAAAGTGCTTCAAACGGTGCCATCTTGATACTCGAGTGGTAACTATTGTTATATGAAAATTCCGCGAGCGGTAGATGCGTATCCCAATCTCCACCAAAGTCAAGAACACACAGGCGTAGCAAATCTTCCAAGGTTTGGATCGTTCGCTCGGTTTGACCATCAGTTTGAGGATGATAAGCCGTGCTTAGGTCCAGTTGAGTACCCAAGAGTTCTTGCATAGACGACCAAAAGTGTGAAGTGAAACGAGCATCTCGGTCGGATATGATGTGCAGAGGTACCCCATGACGACTTACAATCTCATCAACGTATATACGAGCTAACTTTGATGTCTTGTAAGTGTCACGTATGGGTATAAAATGCGCCGATTTGGTCAATCGGTCAACGATCATCCATATGCTATCATGTCCTCGGGAGGTTCGGGGTAGCTTAGTTATGAAGTCCATGGATATGTGTTCCCACTTCCACATAGGGATCTCGGGTTGCTCAAGTAATCCACTTGGACGTTGATGTTCGGCTTTAACCTTCGTACACGTGAGACACTTAGCTACATAAGTCGCTATGTCTTTCTTCATTCCAGGCCACCAATATTGACCACGTAGGTCCATATACATCTTATCGGAGCCAGGATGAATAGAATAACGAGTTTGATGTGCTTCGTTCATGATGGTACGGAGGTTATCGCGATTTGGAACCCAAATTCGATTTGCGAAGTACATCAATCCATTAGGTTTCGGTTCCAATCGGGTTAGAAGATTATGCTCCAATTCATCCTTCATTCTTCCTTCTCGTTGTACCATTTGTTGAGCCTCCAGGATACTAGACTCGATGTCACTATCTAACCTCAGGTTTTGTAGCAGTACGGTGGTCTCGTTGACATCAAGTCGGATCTCAGTATCGAACTCACTCAAAGTGTCAAACCATTGACGTCGATCACGAATTTCTTGGAATGAGATCATCTTATTATGAATCTTTCGGCTTAGTGCATCGGCTACAACATTTGCTTTACCAAGATGGTAGCGGATGTCACAATCGTAATCACTAATCAACTCCACCCAACGACGTTGTCTCATGTTGAGATCTTTTTGATTGAAAACGTGTTGAAGGCTTTTGTGATCGGTGTAGACTATACATTGCGTACCATACAGGTAGTGTCTCCAATTCTTCAAAGCAAAGACAACAGCACCAAGCTCGAGATCGTGTGTTGTATAATTCACCTCGTGAACCTTCAATTGTCTCGATGCATAAGCTATGACCTTCCCTCGTTGCATGAGAACACAACCAAGGCCTTGTTTAGATGCATCACAATACACGGTGAAATCGTCGTTTCCATCGGGTAGGGTCAAGATAGGAGCATTGCACAACTTATGCTTTAACGCTTCAAAAGCTTCTTCTTGCTCGGAACCCCACTCGAATGGTTTATTCTTTTGTGTCAAAGTAGTGAGCGGTTTCGCGATCCTCGAGAAGTTGGCAATGAATCGCCGATAATAACCAGCAAGACCAAGAAAAGAACGAACTTCGGTAGGAGTTGTAGGAACACACCAATTTTTCACAGCTTCCACCTTTGCAGGATCAACGTGAATTCCTTGGCTATTCACCACATGTCCTAGAAATTGAACTTCCTCGAGCCAGAAATCACACTTCGAGAACTTCGCGTACAATTGCTCTTTCTTTAACAATTCAAGAACCAATCTCAAATGTAGTTCGTGATCGGTGTTGGACTTGGAATAGATAAGTATCTCATCAATGAAGACGATCACAAACTTGTCTAGATAAGGCTTTCATACTCGGTTCATGAGATCCATGAAGACAGCCGGAGCATTGGTTAAACCAAAAGGCATCACCATAAACTCATAGTGCCCATAACGAGTACGGAACGCGGTCTTTGGGATATTATCATCATGGACTCGCAATTGATGATAGCCAGAACGTAAGTCGATCTTCGAGAAAATAGCAGCTCCTTGAAGTTGGTCAAACAAATCATCGATACGGGGAAGAGGATAACGGTTCTTGATGGTAAGCTTATTAAGCTCACGATAATCGATGCACATACGAAACGTTCCATCTTTCTTCTTCACAAATAGAACAGGTGCACCCCAAGGCGAAGAACTAGGACGGATGAAGCCTTTCTCGGATAGCTCTTGAAGTTGACTAGAGAGTTCTTGCATTTCCGATGGTGCAAGTCGATATGGTGACTTAGCCACGGGGTTTGCTCCCGGTATCAAGTCAATTTTGAACTCGACTTCACGCACGGGAGGTAAACCACTAAGGTCATCGGGAAATACTTCAGGAAAGTCTCGTACAATAGGGACATCCTTAAGTTCTTTCCCTTTGACTTTCGTGTTGACCACGTAAGCCAAGAAGGCCATATACTTCTTGCTTAAGCACTTTTGGGCTTGAGTGCAAGACATGAGTTTAAGTCCTTTGCAGGATTTTTCACCAAACACTTTCAACGTATCTCCAGAGGGTAACGGTATACGAATGCACTTCTCGAAACAAATGATCTCGGCATGGTGTTTGGCTAACCAATCCATACCAATGATGACGTCGAAGCTTCTAAGTTTCATAGGGATAAGATCGATAAGAAAATCATGCGTTTCAAGACTTAAGATGCAATCACGAATTATGACGTCAACGGTGATCGGTTCTTCATCGGCAACTTCAACGGTAAGAGGTCTTTCTAGTTTCGTATGTGGCTTAGCAAGTATGGGTTCAAACTCTAACGAAACAAAACTCTTATCGGCTCCAGAATCAAATTGGACATAGGCATAAGTTTTATTAATAAGGAACATACCTGTTCAATTTTAAAGGTATTAACAACACAGGTAACACATGAAAAGAATTAGGTCACAAAAGTTACAGGTAAGTTAACATACCATTCACCACATCGTTGTTTGCTTGTGCTTGATTCGCGTTGATGTTGAAAGCACGTCCTCGGGCTTGTGGAACATTACCCACAAGACGAGGGCATTGTGGGCGGAAATGACCAGGTTCCCCACAGTTGTAGCAAACACGGTTTGTGACCACGACGGCGTTGTTAGGTGCACGGTGACAAGTCGCCACCAAGTGACCATATTTACCGCATAAAGTACAGATACGACATGGTTGATTTCCCAGGTGATGATACCTACAAATGTTGCACATAGGCTGAGGACCAGCATAAGCCCTAGCCCCAGGCACTTGTGCCACAGGTGCAGCCGCAGGTACAAGTTGTCTTTGAGGTTGTTTGGGTGCAGCTACGGCATAGTTGCGTGCCGGTGTGAACTTGCGCTTGTTGTTGTTGTTGTTGTTGTAAGACGCTTCAGCTTTAGTCTCCTTAACAGCCTTGGTAGCCGTCTTCTCTACCTTCTTTGCACCCTTCACAGACATGGTGCCCGCTCGTATATGGTTCTCGGTGAGTTGAGCGGTGATAGTAATGGCTTCTTCTAAAGTTGTGGGTCGGCTACCCACCACAGCATCTTGAATTTGGGGTGGTACACCCTTAATGAACTTCTTGATCTTGCGGGGGACAGTGTCGACCATGTGAGGCAGCAGTATACTCAACTCATGATGCCTAGTTGAGTAGGCCAAATGGTCACCATCGTTTTGCTTCAAGTTCCAAAACTCTTCTTCCAACTTTTGCAATTCACTTCTTGGGCAGAACTTCGCGATGGCGATGTTCTTGAACTCTTCCCAGGTAAGTGCTTGCACAGCTTCAGGGCCACGGTTTCTCTTCTCGCTATTCCACCAGGTAAGTGCCCTTTGTTGGAGCACACTAGTAGCATAACGAACCTTGAGCGTCTCGGGACACTCACAATTGATAAAAGTATTCTCCATGCTTTCGAACCACTCAAGAAGACTAGTGGCTCCTTCCTTGCCACTAAAACTAGTGGGCTTGCAAGAGCTAAACTGTTTGAAGGTGCAAGTTTGATTGTTCCCGTGTTGATTGTTCCCGTTTTGGTTGTTGCTATTCTCTCCATGACCATTTCCATTGTTGCTAGCGTTGGTCATTAAGGTGCTGTTAAGTTCAGCAACCATGGTCGGGATGACAGCAGCCATTTGACGAGCAATCATGGCGGCTAGCTTACGATCGGAACTTCCACGCTTTCCATGATGACGAGACATGCAGGAATATATAAAATGAGTTAGATACGAGAATTGGAATAACAAGGATCATAGTTCAACAAGGATAAGGCAAAAGTTGTAAGGCACATGGAATGGTTCCATTTGGTAACACATTACCATTTGGAAACGTTGACACGTCAAGGTAAGTTGACCCACTCGCCTTAGAAATTTGTGTATGTTGACCATAGTTTATCACTCATCCCAGAAATCCCCAGGTAAGCATAACTAGTCCCGTAGGATTTATGCGATATGCTTGCCTTAGCCCGAGGGCCTTTTGCCAGGAAATCCAGAATACAGGTGTCTATGTGTCACACAAATTTCTTAGGTTCATGAAATCAAAACCTTGATGAGATTTTACATAGATTAGACATAAGTCTAAGGATCCAAGTCATAAGCATAAGTATACAATTCCACGTGTCGTCGAGAATAAGATTAAGAAGTTTCATTTGTCGGGGAGAGTCAAAGTGTCAAAGGTAAGTTTAGGGAGACGAGTAACAAAGTTTAAACAATTACAAGGCAAACCTATGCTAAGGCATCAAGTTGCACATAAGTAAGGCATAGCATTACGTAGCATGTAACAATATATATATTTCCAAGAATATAAATATTTTTCTAAGAGGTTCATGCATAAGCTATAGTCTAGGTCACCATTTCTAATAACCTAAATCCCTATAGTTATGGGCTCTGATACCAATCTGTCACACCCCAACCTTGACGGCGGAATCATCGAGATGTGAGGGTTAAGATTGTTCACAGCCACATAACGCTATATTAAATTGTAAATATTATTATCATAAGTCTTAAAATGAAATACAACCATAATTCTCAAACAAGAAATAAGTTCAATATAACTCAAACATAACATAACATTTTGTTTATTTAACTAGGTCCAAGTCCTAGTTTTATTGCAAGCTTCAAAAGTTCACTTTAAACTTGAGGTTGACCTGAAACATGATAAAAATAAGAGTCAACTAAAAATAGTTGGTGAGTTTCCAAGGTTTTCATACATAATATGATAAAGTTTACAAGTAGCAATTCATGTCATAGGTCATAAGCAAGTAAGGTTATAGAACACATATCGTTACAACCAAACCTCGACTTGATTACAAGTATAAAAGATTGGCTAAGTGTATTTGGTTCCCATGATGAACAAGCATACGTCATCAGGAGTCGGCAATACCTCGACTTTAGCACCAAATAGGCTTGTCAGGCCCAAAGATCTAAGACGTCGCCAGGCTAGCAATAGTTAATGATTGTAAACAAACTATGTATTTCATATAATCACTTACAATACACAAATAACCATGACAAAATAATAAGTTGAATTGCAAGTGATTTACAAGTCTCAAATGTGTATAAGTGTATCATGTATAAGCTATCATGTTTCACCCCAAATTAGTGTGAAAATATGAAAAAGGGGCAAGGAAACTCACTTGATCAATAAGTATGCAATGAAGATTAATAATAAGAATGATATAGATCGTTCCAAGACGAATCGTCACTAGGCACCTAAATATATATAATTACAATATTTAAGTTTACTAACGAGTATAAAGATTCAACGAGAGCTAGGGTTTGAATTGATATTTGGGGGTTTTAACAATTAAATTCATTAAAATGATATAGTTGATTTTATTTTTATTCCATGAAAATAAAATATAATAGTCGAGCATTTTTATTATGAAGCAATGAAAATACTTACGGGAAATAAGGTTTGAATATAAGTTTAAACAATCTTTTATTTTTTTTAATACTAATGTTTTAAACAATAGCATACAAACAATGTTTGAGTCAAAATAATGTAAAGTTTTAAATCTCTCTTTTTTTTGAATCTATTTTATATACATAAACTAAATACTATCATTGTTTTATAAAATGTTTAAATTATTCAGAAAATAATTTTATAAAAATTAATAAAGTGATTTTAAAAATACACAAAGTTTAAAAGTTTATTTTAATAGTTTACAAAATTTTTTATATATTTAAATTGGTGAAAGAAAAACAAAAGGAGTGGATTGAGGGTCCCCGGGTTCGAACCCGGGACCTCAAGTCCACACTCCACGCCTACAACCAGTAAACCAAAGGCCTTAGCCGCGATTTATCTCCATTTTATTATCTTATAAACATAACCCAAGCAAAACCCCCAAATTGGATGAACCCTAGTTTAGATTCAAATCAAATTGATCATTTAAACGATGATGATAACCAAATTAACCATGGGGCTTTTGTTCCCCAGGTTAAAACGAACATGTTAGTATATTTAATTACCCGATAGTTGTTTGATTTCAAGATTCGACTCGAATAACAATCAGCGACCAACGAAGCTCGATTGCCGGTCAAATGACGATTATAATCCAATGCGTTGTACAGATAGCTTCTATTGAACTCAAGGATGGAAAGCCCTCTACTAATTTCGTGTTTGGAAGCTTTGAAGACGATACTCGAGTTGTGCCAGGTCATGATGGGAGGGAACACTCGAAATCTATGTTTGTGTTTGTTTTAGGTGTAATTGCGTGCTGTATTCGATTATGGGTTGTCATATGATCAAACAAGTTGGTTTAATTAGGTTATTATTAGGTTTAATTGCCAAAACGGTTGATGATTAAAGACCGACGGTTACTCGAGCTCGAAAGCTCTCGTAACCGGTATTAGAACTTCAATGAAACCCACCAATCGGTTCGAGACGGTCCCACGAAGCGATTGACATGAAATAAGCGTTGAATTTCAAGGGTTTTAGTCGATTAGGGGGGTCGCCGGAGCTGCGCTGAGGCTTGCCGGCCGACGACCAGAGAAACGGGGGTGAGGGTTGGTTTTTAAATAAATTACACATTGGTCCCTGCAGTTTAGGTTTTATTATTTTATGCCCAAAACCCCTATATTAAGTTTCTTAAATGACTAACAAACCCTCCTAACTCAATTAATATAAGTTTTAACATTTTTTAGTAACTTAATAAAGTATTATTAATGTTATTATTATTATTATTATTATTATTATTATTATTATTATTATTATTATTATTATTATTATTATTATTATTATTATTATTATTACCATTATTATTATGACTATTATTATTATTATTACTATATTTTTTATTATTATTGTTAGTATTATTATCATTATTATAACTTGTATTATTATTACTATTATTAATATTAACATAATTAATATTATTTGATATTTTTATTTTTAACTTTCGTACATTAAAAGTTAATGATAACTAAAAAGAATAAGCATAAATAACACATGAGTTCCATAATTGCCAATAATGACCCTTATAGAAATAAACGAAGTTAACTTTTAGTTAACAAAAATACGAAATGTTACATACAACACAATGAGGAGAGTTGCTTAGAACACTTTAATGAAAGATGCTAAGAACACAAGTAAATGTGAGACAGAACAAGATTGCAAACAACACAAGTATTGGTTTTCAAGAATGCTGTATATTGCTTCTCAAGTTCTATTACAAGTTACAAAGCATCGATAGAAAGTTACAAGTACTTGAGATACTTTATACTACATCCTACGATCGGCCATACTTTGAAGGCCAGGTGGATACAATTGACTAGACAACTACAAAATCAAATGTAGAGTCAAAAGGCAGATTTGCCTTTTGACTAGTGACTATGACATGCCATAGCTCACATCCTAATATATTACAAAAAGGATAAAAGTACATAAAGTAGAAAGCATGGACTCAAGACCTCAATGTACAGTTACCAAAAGCATGGACCTTTTCACCAACTCATGTAAGTTGGTGACTTTACAGAGTTGCAGTAGAAATATGGTCCAGCTTTATGGTAAAGTACATCAGATAAAGGCATATCTCTAAAAGGCTTCGGAAGAAATCTGTCTTCACTCTTTGGCTTTGGAAGACTTTGTCTTTAAATCTTCGGAAGACTTCACTTTTGGCTTCAGAAGATGTTGGTCTTGGCTTCGGAAGATTTTACACTTATAATATTCTAGTGCATGGTGTAAAACTTCCGAAGCATTTCTACTTCTGTTCTTCAGTGCATGCATGCAGAGAGACTTTGGATGCTTTGGCTGCATCAGACTTATAGGAATCCTTACAGCTTTTCCTATTTTTTTATCATTTTTCTCCATTTTACATGATGATGTCCCACTAACACCGTTAAACCTCTCTGTTAGTATAAGGTTTTTTTAGTTTTTTTTTTCAACACCATAATTCCTTTAAATCACTAAATTCTTGGATTAAAGTTTTTTTAACAATTAACGTAACAGCGTTTCCTTGCCTAATCGAAATATAAGATTAATCAAACATCAAACACAACAACATAGAAATCAAAAACAATTGGAATGCGAATGACAATGACAAATGCTTAATTGAACAACAAAGCAATAGAACCTTGAAAAAACCATGGAGTTGATGACAACAAAAACCTCAATCGATAAGGTAATGATGTTGAAGTGTTGAAATCAAATAAAGGTACTCAAGCACAAACAACAACCTAAATCATAATGATTCAAAGTGCTGAACTTGAACACAACAATAGCCTTAATCAAAAAGCTAAAGATGTTTGAACCTTGTTGAAACCGATTTCGTCTCCCTAGTCACGGGTAGAAATCAAAGCTTTTAAAGATGGATTAGGGTTAATCGCGTTGTCTCGCTAGTCTTAGGTAGAAATCAAAAGCTTTCATATTATCAAAATATGTTTATTAGTTTTAAATGAATATCATTGGTTAATTAGGGTGTTAAAAAGACTAAAGTACCTTTAGTTTTAACAAAGGTTTAAATGATATTAGTGGAATGGATAGAAACGACAACATTTGGTAAACTATAATGTTAAAATTACAAAAAAATGTTTTTGAATTGAAATAATAATTTTAGTGAAATGTCAACGAAAATGGTAATTTACTCCTTTTTTTGGTAAATCTTCAATGGTCACCCCAAGGGTAAAAAAGATACATGCTTCAATCGGCATATCCCGGTGAATATTCATTGGGCTAGTGAGGAAATGAACTGGGGACGCGATGTTCCTGATCGGCCCTGGTTTTCCCTAAACAATCCTCAGCTATTTCTTGAACCCACTCTATGTGGCCTAAAAAGATAGAGTGGGTGTCTCTAGCCAAAATCATGGTGTTCATCTTGTTCTTATTAATAAGGGAAGCTGGTCTAGCTTCTTGGGTGCAAGTTAAACAACAAATGCCATTCGGAGAAGGTTCTTGGTGGATTGGGGTTATAGATGGACAAGACTTTTCTATTTGATTAGAATTTAACAAATGAGGAATCTAAGTTAAACACTTAATAGCAAACACAAATACTTTAAGTAATAATAAGTACACAACTTGTTCTTTCAAAGAATTCACTTGATTAATCAAAACTGTGTACAAAGAGTAATATTCAACAGATACATAAGTGGCTTAACAAAACCTTGCCTATACTTTACAAGTGTGACGACTTTATACTATGAAATATAAACAATAAGAATAAATTATTCTATGTTCAGAATGTAGAGAAAGACAGACAATCGAAATATCAGAGTTAGGCAGCTTCAGTACTATGTTGTTTCTATAAGACAGAACACAATAGCCATTGGTACAGACAATTTTATCTTGTGTAACAGTTGATCAGCAACTTATGGATTTCAGTACTGATCAGCAATAGTTGACAAAACTCATCAGTTAAGTGATAATCAGTAGTTGTTCAGCATATGCTGATCGACAGTCATTTAACATATCGGCTATTGATTCAGCACTTCACAGAAATCGACAGTTGGCGGCCTGTGCTGAATTCTTGAGTTTTTAGCAGCTTCATCCTCTTCATAGATTAACAAATCCCCCTAGGATGATGCTACCAAAACTCTATCTTCATCGTTCCAGCATCCTGATTAGTAGTAGTTCGTACATGTATCCTCTTCTATCTCTTGAGGGGTTTCCAAGAGATAGATTCACCAAATCTTTCATGTTATGTGGTGATAGTCTAAAGAGATCATATTCTTTGACTTTAACTTTTCTGGGACTAGCATAAGTCAGACAAAAAGTGTTGGTTGAGGAATTGTAGCTCAATTGTGTAATTGGGTCATGAATGCTCAAAGGAGTCACATGCATAACATCTTCTTCTTTGTCTTCTCCTTCTTCAGCCTTATCTTCAAACTTTATCCTCAGAATGGCAACCATGGATTTGTACTTATTTGTCATGCTTTCATATTCTAATATAAAAGTGAACATCTTCTTTAAGTCTTCAAGGCTATGATTTAGAACTTCCAACTCAAACAAAAAGAAAGATTTTGACTTGTTCTTTCTTTTAGTGAAGTATCTCTCAGCTTTCAAGTCATACCCTTTTGATAATGGTTGTATCATCACCTTTTGAGTCTTTCCCTTCCTCATATTCTGAGTTCTTTTTTTTTGATCCAGATATCTAAGCCATATCTTACTCTTACAACAGCAATGGTGATGATCACTTTATCTGTTGAATTAGCAGATCGACTTTGGGATGACTATTTTAGAAGCTTGTTGGACTGTTGGAGAACCATGCTTAGTAGTTTGAGCTGGTTAAGTATTAGTAGGAGGTGACTGTGGTTGAGTGATGGGGACAGGTTTGGCAAATGGGGTGATCTCAGCCGCTTCGGACTCTTGCTTCTTTTTTCTTTGTTTTGAAGCCTGCCTTGATCTTTTATAGATGAGATTTGTAAATCCTCATCAGCACCTTTTCCACTTCCCATGCCTCAGGATCATTGCTTGGATTCCTTAGTCTTAGTTTGGTTAAGTCAACTATCTCAAACCTGTTAAAGCATACTAGTTGGTTTCTTAAGTAAGCCATTCTTTCAGCTACTGATATGGTTATGAAGTAGGTATTTTTCCTTTGATCATATTCACACTACACTATTGGATTATAAGCTGATAGTGGAGTTTCTAGGATCTCTTCACTAGCATTAGTTTTGATTAAAGGCAGTACTTTTTGCAGTAGCACTTTGGACTTCTTATTCTTACATCCAAAGATGCTGAAGTACTTAGCAATTTGCTCTAGAATGTCAATGGGCAGATCAAGTACTTTATTTTCATGATCATAGTACATGATCTCTCCATTTGCCATCTGGACAGTAAATTTCTTCATCTGAGAGATGTACCTAGCAGCCAAGACCTTTGTTCCTTTGATTATCTTCTCCTTCACTTCTGGGTGAACAACCCTTTCCTTTACAACTCTTTTAGGTGCTATCTTCTTCTTTTCAAGGATTAAGGAGATTGGCTGATTGTCATTAGAGGTTGTTGATTTAGAGTCACGGGATGTTGGAGGCTTAGTTGGTAGATGAGAAGACCTTTGAGCAGTTTTCTTTGTTCAGGCCTGTTTTCTTTCCCATTGCTCCTTAATTTCTTTAAACTTTAGGAGCTCTCTAGCAGCAACCTTTTGTTTGATTCTTTTGATATTTAGATCAAAAGTTTACATACTCATTGGTGCTACTTGTTTACTAGAGAAACCATAGTACTTGAGGAACATCTTCATTTTTTGCTTATCCCTGAACTCTTGTTTAACCTTTTCTACGTGATTCCTTTTTGATTCAGCCTTTTTTCTTCTAGCCAACTCAGCTGATTTCTCTATCTCAACATGAGTTGTAGTTATCAGTTTGGGTTTCATCTTAATAATTTTCCATTCCATGACCTCATTAAAATTGAATTCTTTCAACTCAAGTTGAGCTGCTAGGAGACATTTTTCTTGATCTTTCTTCTATCTCTTCTGAGTAGAGGCTATAGGTTTGGATTCGACAGATGTGGTTATTGGAGCTTGTTGAGTGGTTGTCCTTTGAGTTCTTTCGGCAGTTGGCCTAGATAACTTAGATGGATCCCTTTTGACAACTTTGGACTTTAGTTTAGGTGGAGTTTTTGGTGTTGTTATACTGGGTTCACCATAAAGGTTGAATCCTCTCATTGCCATTCTTGCCGTTGTTGATTCCTTTGCACTTAAGATCAAGGTAATGATGTTCTTCTTAATAGAAGATTCTTGAGCTCTACCCACCATCAGTTTCATAATTTCTTCTTTAACCTTGAGTGGGAATAGCTTCACCTTTTTAGTCATTAGAATTCTGGCCTATCTTTTCTATGAATCTGCTTAAACTTTATCTTCAGCAGTCATAGGTCTCTTACTCTTATTAGAGGTTGAGATTTCAGTGGGTCTGATTGCTGAAGATCTTGTAGTTACACCTAATACCTCACCAGCTGACTTGGGATCATCAGTTGTTGTCTGAGCTCTCTTAGCATCCTTAGTGACTTTTGGGCCACCTGTTTCGACATTCTCCTTAAAGTTAACTGAGGTTTCAGCTTCAACATCTGGTTGACCAAATATCAGTTCAGCTGATTTTCTGAGTTCAAACTTAGGTGTGTCCTTTTGTTGCTTGTAAAGTGGGGCTGGTTCAACTTTAAGAGTCACCCCATGACTTTCCATGTCATCTTCCATGGTCTGGGTGACCTTTATATAAACCATTATTTTGTGTGAGGATATATCTGCTGAAGAAGCCTCTCATTTGGTACTTTTGGCAGTTGCATCAGCAGCTGATTTGTTGAGCACTTTAGTAGGTTCTGATAGGACTCTTAGTAATGGTGCTCTTTCTTTAACAAATGCCTTAGGAGAGGCTTCAAGTCCTAGCACAAGCTCTCTGTTTGGTGATTATTCATTAGATCTCTTTCTCTTGAGAGAGCAAGGAAGAAACGTTGGATCTTTTTATTGCTGCCATTCTTCTCTTCCGAAGTTGAACCTTTTGGTTCATCCTCCTCATCACCCTTTTAGCTTCCATGAGCTATCATAGCCATACCTATATAGAAGCTATGCAATTTGACTTCAGTTTTAGATAAAGGCTCATAGTCTTATTCTATTTAGAAGAGAAAGAGATTGGCTGTGCAGCTTGTACAACTTGGTCAGCAAATCCCTGGAGAATATCTTCAGCTTCTTTGGGATCATCTTTCCACTTTTTGGTATCATCATTTGTAATTCCAAATGACACCAAGCGGGTAGAGGAAGGCACATCCAAAGAATCTTATGGTGCTAAGAGTTAAAGACTTAGGATGATAGATTGTTGAACGTCAATGGTTTCTTGAGTGATTAAACTTTGTGTCAAGATCCATTTCCCTTGCTGTAGATTGCTGAGGAGTTGTAAGTTGTTGCTCTAAGGAAGTAAGTTTTGCAACTTGTTTTTGGAGAGTCCTGAGTTCAGCTTCCACCTCAGTGACTCTAACTGCCGAAGACTTCAGTAGACAATTCTCAAATTCAAGAATTATGGCTCGTTCAGCATGACCTTGAAGCCTTGCATTTTTATCTAGTAAGGCATTAAGTTTTTGAGCAAGCTCAAGGTTATGGGCCATCAATTCATGGATTTGTTCCAGACTTCTCTCATCCACAGGTGTGGAATCCGTGCGAGAAGAGGTCTTACGCCGCATCAGCAACCTCACTACCAGATGTGGTTCCTCTCCTCAAGGAATGACTCCAAAGAAAAATTCTCAAGGTGAGTTGATGTGGTTAAGGTCTTAAGTATGTTGTCTATGTCCTGTTGATTAATTGATGGATTAGCAGTAGATATATCTTCTTCCACATTAATCCTTTCCTCCATAGGATCAATCTGTTGGGATCGAGGATGTGGGTTAGATGCGTCTGCAAACACATCAATCTCCATCGCCTGTAGTGTATGAGAATAAGGAGACAGTAGGTCATAATGAAGTGTAGTAGGAACATTTTCATCCTGGTTAATAGACGTGTATGGTAGATTGAGGAACTTAGTCTAATGGCCGGGGATGTGAACCAGTTTCTAATGAGACTTCTTCCTCAGAAGTTGTCTCAGCAATATGGGTATCCATTTTTGGTTGCTCAATATAGTGTTGGGAATCTAATTGAGTGCTAGCAGATTAGGTTTGAGTCTGCTTAGAAGAAGGAAGAGAAACCTTCTTCTTTGAGCTTTGTTTAGGAGTGGTTGACACCTTTGACTTGACTGGGACCCTTGTTTCTAGTCTTGCGTTTTTGAGGGGGAGGGGGGGGGTGATTTAGGGGCTTGTATCTTCTTAGTAGAAGATGCATGGAATCATTTTGAAGTAGAGGGTGTGGCCATGAAGGGTGTTGTCATGCTGCCACCTGAGGCGCAGTGACCTCAAGCATGTGTGCAAACAGGGGAGTTAGCTTCCCAGAAAAACATTTTGGAGTGCCTTGAACTTTGAGAAAATAGCTTTTTTTAAAGTTCCTAAGACATGAACAACTCCTTTAATTGTAAGTTTGTTACCTAATTCTTCTTGTAAAATCAGTTGAATAAATCTAGGGTACATTAAAAACTTAAATTTTGCAAAAGATCTTACATTTTTACAAAGCTTTTGAAAAACGAAGTTTGAAAAATCATAACTTTGTTGTATGACAAGCCCATGGATAGCCCCTGCTAAAGATCCAATGGTACTTGATCCCATCCTCCCGACTTGTTTAACAAGCAGTGTAAAATTATATGAAAGATGATTCTCTAATTGTGATATACCGGTGATTTAGAGAAAGTGGATATGGGGAAGGGTCCTTCATACCCCATCTTTTTGAAAGTGGACGCGGGACCGTTGCAGGTATGGTCACTAACACTTAGTCTCACAATGAGGAGAGTTTAGAACACTTAACAGATCAAATAGGGAATCGAGACTTTGTTTATGATGCTAAGAACACAAGTAAGCAAGAGAAAGAAACTTAAGAACAACAAGGACATTTGGTTTTCAAGATTGCAGTATAATGCTTCTCAAGTCCTATTACAAGTGTTACAAAGCATAAGTAAAAAATTACAAGGACTTGAGATACTTTATACTACATCCTACAGCCGGCCATACTTTGAAGGCCAGCTGGAAACATTGATCTAGACAACTAAATCAATGTAGAGTCAAAAGGCAGATCTGCCTTTTGACTAGTGACTATGACATGCCATAACTCACATTCTGATATATTACAAAAAGGATAAAAGTACATTAAGTAGAAAGTTACAGACTCAAGACCTTAATGTATAGTTACAAAAAGCATGGACCATTCACCAACTTGTATAAGTTGGTGAGTCATCAGAGTTGCAGCGGAATGTTGGCCAACTTTATGAAAAGTACATCAGAGAAAGCATGTTCTTCAAAGACTTCGGAAGAAATCTAGCTTCACTCGATTGGCTTCGGAAGACTTTGTCTTTGAAGCTTCGGAAGACTTCACCTTTGGCTTATGAAGATATTGGTTTTGGCTTCGGAAGATTTTACACTTGGAATATTTATGATGCAGGGTGTAAAACTTCCGAAGCAATTTCTACTTTGCTTGAGTGCATGCATGCAGGAAAGACTTGGTCTGTTTTGGGTGCATCAGTCTTTCATTGATCCTTACAAACTCCCCCTAGGCTGATGCTACCAAAATAAAGAAGTGTCTTCAGATATTGACAGTCCTCATCATGATCATGACCATTCTTTTCCTCATTAAGTGGTCAGGATCACTTAGACTTTCAAAATACCTTCTCATGTCAAAGAAATCATGCAGAGGTAGATTAAGCATGTCTTGCCAAAAGTAGACATCTTGACCACCTATATCTATTGTGACATACCATCTCTGTGGATTAGCAGCATAAGTCCAGGACAAGATGGGTCTTCCTGATGCAAGAGGCTCTACTTGAGTTGGAGTGGATTGAGCAGCCTCCTCTTGCACGTCCTCAGAATGCTCTGACTCATCCTGAGGTTTGGAAGTGGATGCCTTTGATTTTTTCCTTGACACAGACTTTGTGGCCATCCCTTTCTTCCTTTTCAACTGAGAGACTGACTTTCAGCACCAGGTTGTTCTATTTTGTCCTTCTCAGTTGGGTTCTCCTCCCTCACAGGTTCAGAAGGAGAGGGAGTTGAACCATGCTATGGATCAAAAGATGAAGCTTGCTGAGGTTCAGTAGGAGGTCCAAATTGTGTTATCTCAAAGTGTTCAACCTTAACCTCCACTTCGAGGGGCTTGACTTGGTGGGGAGTTTAAGTCAACAAGCTCTCCTCTCTTGATCTTCTGCTTGATCACCCTAATGTGCTCATCCATGGTGGATAGAGACATTGGACCAAGTCTCTTTCAGGAGAATCCATATAGCTTCAAGAAGTTCATCATCCTCTGCCTATCAGCAGACTTCTTTTGACTCTTTTGGATGATGGCTTTTGACTTTGCTGCTTCTTCCTCATCTTCCTCTTAGCAGCTTTTTGTTCCTTTTGAACTTGTAGCTCAAGCTGCTTCAGGTATTCAAAGTCAATGTACTCATATGGCAGGGGAAGAAGTACAACTGCCTGATAAAGACCTGTGGCACTCAGGTAGTTGATCATGTTTTGTCTGTCAGCTTCCTTATCTACCAGAGGTTGTTTAGTTGCCATAGCCTCTTCTTCAGGACTTTCTTGAACTAGAGAGAGGGGAGGAGCATGTTTGTACAGCCTTTTCTGCCTTCTTTCCTCCATGGTCTTGAGGAGAAGATCTGCATCCTCTGCCTCCTTCCTCTCCTTAGACACTTTCATGTCTACCGGTTCATTCAATTCATCTAAGGGGAGAGAGATGATCTCATCTGCATCATAGTTCCTGGTCTGTAGGTAGTTAATCATGACTTCTCTTAACTCATCATCCTGAGTGTTTGGTCTGGGAGCAGCACTGATTGCAGCTTCCATGAAGCCTGAAGACCCAGTGGAACTTTCTCCCCTTAGCTTCCTCTTCCTCTCTCTCTCCTCCTCAATCTCCTTAAGAGTCATTATCCTTTTCACTTTTTCACCCAAAGACCTTTGTGACTCAGGGTGGAGAGAGATTTGGCCTTCATTGCTTGGAGTAGCATCTAGGTTGTGGCCAGAGAGAGGTTGTGATAAACCTTCACCAGCAGGTATTTCACTGAGGGATTGGGATGCTGAAGTTGCTGGTTCTGTGACAGTGCTCACAGGTTCTGTCACTGCGCCTTCAGTCAAGGTTTTCCCTTTGAAGCTACTCTCAGGGTCCACCTCAACATCCAGTTGACCAATGACATTGCCTGCTCGCATTTGTCTTCTTGCTTTGAACACTTCAACAATCCAGTCTTGAATTTATTGAGCGATTCTGTCAGCTTGCTTGAATTGACTTGGGTTGGCAAGTGGCATGTTGACTAGATCAAGACCTTCATAGTAGTTCAAAGTCTGAAAGTTGAAGATATCTTGCTACTCTTGAACTCTTTGAAGTATGAGGGCTCTTCTATTAGCATCATACCTCCACCCAATTATGTAATTTGAAGCTCCTTAGGGTGGGGATGATATTGCCCTTGGAATTCCCTCCTTAAATAGACTCTAAAGAAGTGAGTCCACATCAATATGAAGTTGAGGAGGTTGTTGAGTATGGACAACTACAAGTGAGGATGGTGAGTCCTCAATGTCCATACTCTGTGAAGAACTCCCAGGTTCTGTGATTTGCTGAGACTTTCTCCCCCTTTTTGGTAGCATAACCCGCTTGCATAGGTGAGCTAGGAGTTAGGTCTATCAAATCCACATGTTCTTGTTTTCCTGGATGAGCTCTCCTTAAAGGTCTCCAAGCTAGTTTCCCCTTGAGATAAGAGATCTCAAGTTGCTGATCATTGACCCTGTTTTGTAAGGTAGTCACTTGAGATTCCAAGTGACTGACCTTAGAGACTAAATAGGAACATGTTTTTGACAATTTCTGCACCTTTAGTCTCATGTTCCCCTCATCTTCATCAGAAGAATCATGGGGGATGAGAGAATTGGACCAAAGTCTTCTCTCTCATCACAAGCATAATGTTCTTAGCTGTTGGATTTCCCCTGCTCACTAACAACTTCAAGTGAAATGTCAATGGGCTGAGTTGCTATGGTTGAGGTCCTCATGATGTAATCACTTGTAGAAGTGAGAGCCTCTTGTTGGACCAAAAGAACCAATGAGCCGGATCAGAAAACCTTTAAGTCCCACAGACGTCACAACAACTACTGAAGTCCACATCAGCTGAAGACAACATCTGAAGACAAAGTCTGAAGACACAAGTGCTGAAGACAAAGTCTGAAGACACAAGTGCTGAAGACAAAGTCTGAAGACACAAGTGCTGAAGACAAAGTCTGAAGACACAAGTGCTGAAGACAAAGTCTGAAGATGTTGTCACAACAGCTGAAGAGGACTTCTTCAGTAGTTGTGACGGTTTGCTTTCAGTAGTTTTTATTTTTTATTTTCAGTAGTTTTGTAAAACGACTGAAGAGTTTGTTCTTCAGTCGTTGTAGCATCAGTAGTTTTCTTTTTCAGTAGTTTCATGTTTTATACTTAACACTCTGACATGTTCTCAGTAGTTGTGAACATTTCAGTGGTTTGTTAAGAAGCAGTTATTTTTGTACTAAATCTGCTAGTAATCACCACCCCGTGATTACAGCAGTAATTGCACTCTATATAAGGAGTGCCAACCTTATTGTAATTATGAATGATTGAGCAATAATATTGAGCATTATTGAAACATTCCAAATCACAGAAAATATTCTCTCGCATTTGTTACAAATAACACTTTCTTGCTATAACTTGACTAATTCATCTCTTCATTCCGCTGCATTACACTATTTTACCTCAAACTTGTGATCTCTGATCCTGTCAAATGGTATCAGAGCTGGTTAATCATTGATCGATCTAATAATTGATCATTGAAACTGCTCTTCAAGATCCAAGTTTGAGTGAATTAGTATCCTTTTTGCAAGAAACTGATAAAGAGAGTGAATTTTCTGTGTTTTAATCATTCATCCTGAGACTTATTCTCGGTTTTCATTGAGTTTGTTGTGGTGTGTCAAAACTTTTGCTTGAATAAAATTGTTCTGGTTTCAAAATGACTACTCCTTCCAATGATCCTCACAATACTGGTTCCTCAACCAAGCCTCCAATGCTGGTTAGGAATGAGTATAACATATGGCAACGTCGTATGCTCCATCACCTGTCTGTTAACAGTTCAGGTTGTTGGACATCGGTGGTACATGGTCCACATAAGCCTATGGTGAATAACCCGGAAACCAATCAAATGGTTCCGAAGAGGAAGGATCAATACTCAGATGAAGATAAGAAATTATTTGAGATAGATGCAAAAGCTCATGGAATTCTAGCCATGGCGCTACCAAATGAAATTTATTCTGGGTTAATGCACTATGAATCTGCCCATGACCTCTGGAATGCCTTGAAAGAACAATTTGGAGGAACAGATGAGGTCTTGGCAAATAATAGAGAGATCCTTGCCCAACAATATGAGACATTCTCTCATAGGAAGGGTGAGACACTGACTCAACAGTTTGAGCGGTTCTCTTGTTTGATCTCTGAATTGAAAATGGTCAAACATGAGTACACTAATGTTCAGATGAATAACAGATTTCTCAGATCACTGCCTGAGAGATGGGACACATATACCATTGTCCTACGCTCCAGTGCAAATTTGGACAAACTATCTCTCACCCAACTTCATGGGAAACTACTCACATTTGAGAGAGAGATAGAACAAAAGAGAAAACTGTCTTCATCTGGTAAGCTCACTGAGGACTTTGTACCAGGCAATACTGCTCTGGTTAGTCATGAGTCAGAATATGCTTCATCTGAATGCCAGTATGATGAGCATATTGATTTCTCTTCAAATATTTCTGATTCAGCATTTGTGAGTGTTGATAGTCAATTTTCTGGGTGTAATAATGACAATCTATGTTTCATCATGGATGATCTTAAGGGGATTGCTGATGATGACTTAGAAGAGATGGATATTTTGAGCCAAATGGCCTTGATAAATATCAGATCTCAGAAGTTCTATAAAAGAACTGGAAGAAAGTTCCCAGGACTCTCTGGCAAAACCAAAGTTGGTTTTGACAAGAGTAAGTTGAGGTGTCACAGATGCCAAAGGCTTGGACACTTTGCTAGAGAATGTAGATCATCTGGATCTAATTCCTCTGCATCTTTTGTGACTTTTCCTAGTAATAGTCAACAAAACAAAGGGCAACATCCTGTCAATTCTAGTCATCAGTCTCAACTACAATCTCCTGCATATTTTGTTCCTCAGGGTCAAATGCCTTATCCTTACCCGTGTTATTACATGCCACAAGCCGGTCAAGTTCAAGCTCCTATGGTACCACAACCTCATGCACTTCCAGAACCTCAACCATCTCATCAACCCCCTCAGCCTCAACAACATAGCTTTTTCACCCCAGAAGTTGTTGATTGGAGTAGCTTGCCAGATGACATGTCTGGTCATGAACAATTGTTCACAAGTACTGATCAACATGGTGGTGATAGTCCTTTTGGAAATCTGGCACTTATGGCTCTGGAATCAACTGAGGGTTCCTGCTCAACTGCATCATCTTCACAGGTAACTCAGGTATCTTCAGAGGCCAAAGCCAAGTTATGTTCTGAATCTTGCATTGCTGCTTTTGTCTCTATTAGAGAGGCAAATGTAGCATTAATAAATGAAAAACTTGAGTTTGAGAAAACTATTTCCAAAAGACAAGCTGAGTATGAGTCTGTTCTTAATAATAAAAATGATGAGATTTATAAGCTTAAATGCCAATTAAATGATGAAAAGGCTAAGCTAGAGGTTATTCTGGAGGACCAGACAAGTCTTAAAGAAACCCTTGCAGTCACCCAAGTGGAGTGTGATCGATGGGTGAAATCATGCAAAGGTTTTGAAATGCTTCTTAGTAAGCAATCAGCTTCCAATGTGAAGTTTGGCATTGGTTATAATCATACTGCTCCTCCTACAGATTTTGCTCCAAGAGTAGAGGTGAAATCTGATGGAGAAAGCAATAACCAATCCACCTCATCATGTGATTCACTTTTTGATAAAGCATCATCAAAAGTTGAAGTCAGCAATAAGTCCTCTCAGAACTTATCAGCTAATATTGATAGTTCAATTGCTGACACTCACATGATCAAAGAGTTGGTCAACTCAGGAGTTATGTCAGAAAGTCCTGAAAGGACTGGAGAGCAAGATTTAACTCCTGAAGTTCAAGCTCCAACTACTGACAGCACTGAAAAGAAGAAAACTGTCAGTAGAAAGAGTTTGAAAACTACTAAAGAGGAAGCCAAGAAAGCAAATAGTGCTTCCAAAGTACTGAAGAGCAAGTCTTCAGTAGTTTCATCCTCTTTAGTTGATGATCAACAAAAGATGAAAAATAAACCATGTGAAGTATGTGGTTTGTTTAATCATCTCACTGATGATTGTTGGTACAAAAGAGGATCCAAACTCAAAAATAAAGATGAAATTAAAGAGAAAATGGTAAAAATGAAAAATGAGTTTAAAGCCACATTTGTACCAGCAACATCAAATCCTGTAATCCCCAAGTCCAAAAAGAAATCCAAAAAGGAAGGGGTTAAACAGGTAACAGCTGAGGTTGCTCAAAAGAAGAAGGTGCAACATAAGAACTTATCAAACTCCAGTCCTAATGTGTCTGAAGAGCTGAAAGCTCTATCACAAAATCAGACACAGCTGGTTATGATGGTTCAACATCTATTGGGAAGAGTCAACCAATTAGATGCTCCTATGTTGAATCCACAGAAAAGGAGGTCCAAGCCAAAGGATTCCTCTTTTCCACCATCTTCTTCCTCTCAAGCTGTTATTTCTAGCAAACTTGTTAGTCCACCATCTGTTGATGTGAATAGGCCCAAAACCAAAAAGGTTTGGGTCTCAAAATCTAACTAATTTGCTTTGTTCTGCAGGGTTCTTCAACATGCCACAGAGGCATCTGGTATGTAGACAGTGGAGGATCCATGCATATGACAGGAAACAGATCACTTCTTAATGACTACTCTCAAGGAAAGAAGGGATTTGTATCTTTTGGCAATGATGCAAAGGGTTACATCATCGGCAAAGGCTTTGTTTCCAATGGGGAAATAAAGTTTGATGATGTTAACCATGTGGAAAATCTCAAGTACAACCTCTTGAGTGTCAGTCAAATGTGTGACAAAGGCCATGTTGCTCTTTTCACAAGTCAGAACTGCCGGATTCTGTCATCCAAAGTTCTGAGTTTGATTGACAAGGTGTTGGATAAACACACTCTCCTTTAGGCCAACAGGACTGGTAGAGTGTATGCCTTAGATCTTTCTAAGAAAATAGATCTAAAAGGCCATCCTTGCCTATTTTCCAAGGCTTCCCCTCAAGAATCTACACTATGGCATAGAAGGCTGGGTCATGTTAATCTCAAAAACATAATCAGCTGATTACCCATGGTTTAGTAAGGGGATTGCCCATGAAGGAGTTCAAATGTGAAGATGACTGCACTGCTTGTCTAAAAGGAAAACAGCACAAAGTTTCATTTCCTTCCATAGAAGAACCTAAGTCCACAGCCTGCTTACAACTTCTTCATATGGATCTCTTTGGTCCTGTGAGAGTGATGAGTATGGCTAAGAAGAAATACTGTCTAGTAATTGTGGATGATTACTCTAGATTTGTATGGACTTTCTTCTTGCATTCAAAGGATGAAGCACCTCAGAAGATTATCAACTTTGTGTTGTATGTTGAGAAGCAGTATTCCCTCTCAGTCAAGTGTGTTAGAAGTGATAATGGAACTGAGTTTAGAAACAACACACTTGATGAGTTCTTCCTCTCAAAGGGAATCAAGAGGCATTTTAGCATTCCAAGAACTCCTGAACAAAATGGAGTAGTGGAGAGAAAGAACAGGACCCTTATTGAAGCTGCAAGGTCTATGTTGGCTGACTCTGGATTGCCAATGACTTTTTGGGCTGAAGCTATCAATACCGCTTGTTATGTCCAAAATAGAGCTCTAGTGAATAAGAGGTTGATGAAAACTCCATATGAAGTTCTTCATCATTTGGCCCCTCTAATTTCATTCTTTAGAGCTTTTGGATGTCCTTGTTTCATTCTCAACACAAGGGATCAACTCCAGAAATTTGATTCTAAGGTGGATGCAGGATATTTTGTTGGTTATTCATCAACTTGCAAAGCATACAGAGTCTTCAACTGTAGAACAAAGATAGTTGAAGAGACTCTACATGTTAAGTTTAATGAATCTCCAAAGGACAAGATTCCACAAAATCCTGTGGAGATATTTGATTTGGACATACTGCAATATGCTCCTCATCAAACTCCAGCTGTTGCTCATGTCAACAGTTCTCCACCTGGTGGTACTGCTAGTGCTGATGATGATGATAGCAGTACTCACCTCTTCAGATTTACTGATCAACTGCCTGATTCAGCTAGACCTGATGTTCCTGTAGCTCCAGCAGCACAATCCACAACAAATGCTGATGAGATTTCTACAACTTCAACTTCCTTTGAACTACCATCAACTGATTGGTTTCAAGGAAATTCTTCACCATCACCATCTGTTGTTGCTGAGCCTGCTACAAACACTTGCACTGATCTCATTGTGTATCAAGATCTGAAGAATCACCCTATGTCTCAAATCATTGGTGATATCACTGCTGGTGTATCAACAAGAAGTCAATTGTCAAATTTCTGCTTCTATGCTCTCTTCATCAGTCAGCAAGAGCCAAAGAATTATCACATTGCATTAAAAGACAATGGATGGGTTGATGCCATGCAGCTTGAGCTTCTTCAGTTCAAGAAACAGCAAGTGTGGGAACTTGTTCCTCTACCTCCAGGTAAGTGTGCAATAGGCACTAAATGGGTGTTTAGGAATAAGACTGATGAAAATGGGCTTATTGTTAAGAACAAGGCCAGACTGGTGGTTCAGGGGTTTGCACAAGAAGAAGGTATTGATTATGATGAAACCTTTGCTCCTGTAGCCAGACTGGAAGCAATTCGATTGTTTTTAGCTTATGCTGCTTATCAAAATCTTAAAGTTTTTCAAATGGATGTCAAAAGTGCATTCTTATATGGGAAAATTAAAGAAGAGGTTTATGTATGTCAACCACCAGGTTTTGAGGACAACAAACATCCTAATTGGGTGTATAAGCTTGATAAGGCTCTTTATGGGTTGAAACAAGCTCCTAGGGCCTGGTATGAGACATTATCAAACTTTCTTCTTAAAAATAATTTTACTAGAGGCACTATAGATAAAACTTTATTCATTAAGAAAGCAGGGCAGCATAATCTACTTGTTCAAATTTATGTAGATGATATTATTTTTGCATCCTCTGATCCACAGTTGTGTGATGACTTTACAAAGCTGATGCAACAAAAGTTTGAAATGAGTGCAATGGGGGAATTACAATTTTTTCTGGGTTTGCAAATCAAACAAAAGGCTGATGGAATTTTCATTCATCAGTCCAAATATACAAAAAATCTTTTGGAAAAATTTGATTTTCAAAATTGTAAACCCTGTTCTACTCCCATGTGCAACACCACACAACTGGATACAGATCAGAAAGGTAAAGTAGTTGATGAAACACTTTACAGATGTATGATTGGGTCCTTGATGTACCTAACAGCTTCTAGACCAGATATTATGTTTGCTACATGTGTTTGTGCTAGATTTCAGGCTGCACCTAAGGAGTCTCATTTGATTGCAGTCAAGAGGATCTTTAGATATTTGCAAGGCACTCCATCTCTAGGTTTATGGTATTCTACTAGACATTCTGGTAAATTAGTTGCTTTTTCTGACAGTGACTATGCAGGGTGTAAATTGACCAGGAAATCAACTTCTGGTGGATGCCAATTCCTAGGCAACTGTTTGATTTCTTGGCAGAGTAAGAAACAAACTTCAGTTGCTACATCAACTGCTGAAGCCGAGTACATAGCTGCTGCAAGTTGTACATCTCAGGTATTATGGCTTCAAAACCAATTATTGGATTATGGCATAACTGAGACTAAGACTCCATTGTTAATGGACAGTTCTTCAGCTCTTTGTATTGTCAAGAATCCTGTCCAGCACTCTAGGACTAAACATATTGAAATCAGACATCACTTTATTAGAGATTGTTTTGAAAAAGGTCTGATTGATCCAAAATTTGTTCCTAGTGCTGATGAGCTTGCAGACATTTTTACTAAGCCTTTGGATAGTTCAACCTTCCATAACCTGGTGTTAAGGCTTGGTATGCTGCAGCTAGAATAAATGACAACTACTGATAATCTCAGTAATAAATACTGATGATCATTGGTAACCATGTCATATATAAGTACTTCATTTGTTAAAACAGCTGATGTAGTTATAACAGCTGATGAAATCACAACAGCTGATGTAACTACAACTGCTGATGTCAGAAATGCAGATAAGTACTGATGACCAATGAAACATTTTAATGTAGAGGTCAGACTGAAACAGCTGAAAAGCTAAGAATTGACGACAACAGCTGATGAGCAATTCCTCTTCAGTTGTTTTTCCAACTGCTGTTTCTAAACAACTGAAGCCACAGCTATGTCTTCAGTAGTTTACAACTACTGAAGACTACCGCTACGTCTTCAGCTGTTTACATCAACTGATGACAAAACCACTGTCTTCAGTAGTTACACAACTACTGATGACAAACACCATGTCCTCAGTTGTTTCACCACCTGAAGTCGAAATTGTCCTCAGTAGTTTTATAACTACTGAAGACAAAATCAAAGACTTCAGCTGTTTCAATGTCTGACAGTTAAAACCAAGTCTTCAGTTGTTTTATAACAACTGATGATCACACCAATACGGTCAGTCATTTCAACCTCAAAAAGTTGATGCCACGTCATCAGTTTCAGCAAATGATGACTCACCAAAAACCTTCAGTCGGTTCATAACCCTACCCTATAAATCCCTTATCTCACCAGAGTTTTTCTTACCTTCACTCTCAAACCTAACGTTCAAAAACTCTGTACCCTCTCTTCATCCATGGCGACCATGCAACTAAAACCTCGACACAACTGTGTCGCTCACCTCACTAAATCACCATTCTGGACCAAGTTTCATAACGCCATTGACTTAATGGTCCAGTCACCTTACCAAACAGCCTTCCTCATAAACCCCACCATATATGTCGAATCCCTTAGCCAATTCTGGACGAACGTCACTCTTGTATCTGAGGAGCATGATACAGAGTCACTTCATTCGTTCGTCCATAGCCAAAAGGTGGTTATCAATCCAGAGATTCTTCGCCAAACCCTCAACCTGGATGATGCCACTTTCCCAACCAGCTATCCAAAGGGCACCACTGATCTATCCTTTGCCCACCATGGATATGAAGGCAATCTGAGTGCCTCTACCATATTGAAGAAACATTTCCAGGATGCTGAACGGCTTATCTTTCATATGGTAAATGTTTGCTTGGCTCCAAAGACTTCATCATGGGATCAAATGTCCACAAGGTGGCAACAGGTATTGTACTCTATCCTTGAGCAACAACCTTTAAATTTTTCTGAAATATTATTCTTAGAGCTCAAGGATATGGCCCAAAAACAACTTTCTAACCGTTGGATACTATATCCTCGGTTTATAATGGCCATAATTGAAAACCAGCTTCAAGCTGAGGGACTTGTTGGCCTGGGAGTCCCTGCTATGGCTGTATTGCCTGAAGTATACTCCCGGCACAACTCTGACCAATCACTTAAAATGGCTGCCAAGCTGCGCAAACCCACGCAGCTGGAACCCACAGCCACCACCACAAAATCCAAAGTCCCCACCAAACCAAAAACAAAACGACCCAAAACAGCTATTCAGGAAAATGAGTCACCTGAAGATGCTCCTGTACCACAAAGACAGGCTATACTCACTGGTGTTAACCCCCCAGTAGTATCAGAGACTCACCCAGCCACAGCCGCTCAGGATTCCTCTCAAAAGGAACCTGAAGCAACCAATAAAGGGGTACCCACAAATCTGGAATCTTCCTCATTTGAGGAGATTGCCATTGAAACTCACCATTCTCCCCAGGTGCATAATACCCCATCTCCCAATGAAAATGCCCCCCAAAGTCCAACACTTATAATTGCAAATGTGCTGACTCAGCTGCATGCCTCTCCTCCTCCCAGACAACCACTTAAAGGGAAAACCACAGATATGGAGGAAGAGGATCAACATGATTCTGATAACCCACAGCACAGGGGTTTAAATGTTCAGTCTCCTAGTGTAGACACGGAGACAAGAATATCTGGTGAGGCTGCCACCTCTTCTGCATCAGCACATGATCAGACTGAGGCTGGTAACATGGCTAAGACCTCATTAGAGGCAACAGCTGATGAAGGACATCGTCCTGAGGCTGGAAGTCCCCAGTTCCAAGAAAAAGGGGCACATGCTACATCTGGTCTACACCTAGAGCATGTATATCTTGCTCCTAGCAAGAGGTCAGGTGATTCAGCATCTGCTGATGATGACCTGGGCTTCTTTTATGATGTTCTAGCCCAGAACACAATTCTTGAGGAAGAAGTCAGTAGACTACAAAGCCTACTTGACCAATTCTCTCAAGAAGCAAGTCCATCTGATACCACCATACACCCACAGATGGCACCTTCACCTGAAGGTCTCCTAAACACTCAGCCACTACAAACATTCAATCCACCAGCCTCTCCTTCTGGCACTGTTTCTCAGGGACAGAACCCCTCTGAGCAAACAGCTGCTATATTTCAAAAATCCCTACCTCTCATCACCCCAATGATCACTGACATTGTGATCAAAACCTTGGATGACAAACTTCCCTCAATTCTACAGCCACTAGTGGAGGAGATTATGAGCACAAGTCTTTCTACTACTCAAACCCTTGCAACCAATGCAACCAAAAAGGGGGAGAGTCCGTCAGTAAAAGACAAAGGGAAGCGCATACTGATAGAGAGAGACCAGGAGGAAGAAGAGGTTGTTGAGAAAGAGACTGAGATGGAGAAAGAGTATGTGAAGGGAGCTGACACTGATCAAGTGAGTGAAAGTCACAAAGACTTTCACATCACATACAAGAAGAGGAAGACAGAAAGGAAAGAAAAAGAACTCCAGCTTGATGAGATGGTCAAAATGGCGGATGCCACACATAGCAAATCTATGGACTCCATTATTGACCAACTATACAGACAAGGATTTGACACTGCACAGCTTGACTCAGAGATTAGAAGACTTGAAGTTGAAGAAATTAACTCAAGATGGGCAAGCTATGATGTGCTAGAAAGAGAAAGACTGGAGATCATGATCAGATTTATTGCTAAGTATCTTGGAAGATCATTGATAGAGATTAAGTCATGGACCAGGGACAGTATCTTGGCTATAACCACCAAGATCTGTACATCTGAAGCATATACAAAGGGATTAGTGATTGAAGCCTTAAATGAAGCAGGGGCTGGAAAAAGAAATGAACTAGCAAAATACTCCAAAGCCTCACTCATTACAAAAATGCTAGAACAACCTGCAAAACCCACAACTTCAAAATCACCACTACCACAACCCATTAAACCAACTCCTTTACCCTCAAAACCAACAGCCGATGATGCATCCAAGAAGAAGAAGAGAAGGATGTTGAGGCTAGAAGAAGAAGAAGAAGAGGATGATGAGGAGGAAGATAGGCTGCCTCTTTCTGCAGTCCTAACTTTACCCAAAGCCAAACCTATGCCCATCACTCCCACCTCACAGATGGAAACTGTGAGGGTAAAGATTGAAGAAGAGCAAATGCAAAGGCTTCATGATGAGGAGATGCTAAAAAGTATAGATAAAACTTATGCAGCCTCCTCATCAATAATAAGTATGAAGAAAGAAGCTCTGAGACTGTACACCCTCGCCAACACATTTCAATATCAGAAAGAAAAGGTGAGGATGTGGCCTGATCCTAGGGTGGCTCACAGAATTGTGAAGAAGGATATTCCTGCACGCTACAAGGGCCAGATAAAGAGGATCGTAGATGAAGAGATCACAGTGGTCCTTGTAGTATCACCCTGGGAGATTGTAGAAGACTTCAAGAAAGCTTATGAGACTAAACAGCCTCCCCAAAAGATGTTAGAGAACAGAGTGATCAAGAAGGGGTTAGTCTACAAGAAGCTTGAGAACTTCAAACAGAATGAGCTCAGTCTGTTACTCGAAGGTAATCATCCTGATGAGTTTGCCTACAGACAGATCACAACGGTTGAGCTCAAAAATGGCAAACAGGCCAAATACATCTCAGAGCTGTATGGGCGTGAAGGATTATTCGATGGTGAACCAGAGAATCTCACTATGGAAGAACAAATCATGTTTCTCAGAGCATACACCAGAGAATCCTACAGGCTCATACATGGGAAGTAAGTTTCATGGATGGGGGAACAGCTCAGTGTCCAATTCCCCAATACAGAGCTCCCATCCACACTTTGCCAACCAAATTATCAGGGACTTACTTCCAGGCCGGTGCTTATATGGGTCATCTTCTCAACTGATCAAGAAGGAAAAAGACCATCTATTTTGCCAACAATAAGTGGGACCTCAATAAAGTTAAAGGTTTTGGCTGCATTGGTTCAGGGGGAGTTTGTTGGACCAAATGAACCAATGAGCCGGATCAGAAAACCTTTAAGTCCCACAGACGTCACAACAACTACTGAAGTCCACATCAGCTGAAGACAACATCTGAAGACAAAGTCTGAAGACACAAGTGCTGAAGACAAAGTCTGAAGACACAAGTGCTGAAGACAAAGTCTGAAGACACAAGTGCTGAAGACAAAGTCTGAAGACACAAGTGCTGAAGACAAAGTCTGAAGATGTTGTCACAACAGCTGAAGAGGACTTCTTCAGTAGTTGTGACGGTTTGCTTTCAGTAGTTTTTATTTTCTATTTTCAGTAGTTTTGTAAAACGACTGAAGAGTTTGTTCTTCAGTCGTTGTAGCATCAGTAGTTTTCTTTTTCAGTAGTTTCATGTTTTATACTTAACACTCTGACATGTTCTCAGTAGTTGTGAACATTTCAGTGGTTTGTTAAGAAGCAGTTATTTTTGTACTAAATCTGCTAGTAATCACCACCCCGTGATTACAGCAGTAATTGCACTCTATATAAGGAGTGCCAACCTTATTGTAATTATGAATGATTGAGCAATAATATTGAGCATTATTGAAACATTCCAAATCACAGAAAATATTCTCTCGCATTTGTTACAAATAACACTTTCTTGCTATAACTTGACTAATTCATCTCTTCATTCCGCTGCATTACACTATTTTACCTCAAACTTGTGATCTCTGATCCTGTCACCTCTTCCATATGGATCTCCTGAACAGGTTCAGATAGATCCATCTTAGTAATGTGTTAATGATGTGGGCTAGACAAGGGAGAGGCAAGAGTACTCATCTCTCTTTGAGTAGGGGAGGAATAGAGAGACTCATGGTACTCACTGAATCCTATGTCTTCATCATCATAGAATTCTATGTTGGGAATTGGTTGATTTAGATTAAGAGGATGGGGATGGTAATTGTCCCCTGAAGGTTGTTCACTAGAGTTTTGAGACGCTGAGTGAAGGCATAAGGCTGTTTGGGTAATGAGCTCATTAGGCTGAGCATGAGGAACCTCAACACTGATTTTTGTTTAGATGGGAGTGGTTTGCTCCTCAGGAGAAGTAGGAGCTCAAGTTTCCATTTCCTCCTTTATGGTTTGTGATATGGGGGCATGCACAAGCTCAATAGCTTGAGCAAGGGTTCGTTTGGATTTTCTGTGGTAGGTGAGGAGTATTTGTGGTTGTTTAGGTGGTTGAGAAGTAGAAGGTGTGGGTTCAACACTAGCTTGTGCTGCTAGGTTGTCACCTTGAGCAATGAGCTCTAACATTTTTAGGACAAGTGTTGTTTCTACCCCAGAGAAGCCAACAGTTGGCTTCTTTATGGTCTTAAAGATGCCGGGCTTCATCAGTCTCAATTTAAGAATATTACCTGTTCCTCTCAACTTGAGCCCAGTTCACAGTTGAGGATGTGTTGAACATATCTAGGGAACATTTAATACTCTAAGGAGTCTAAGTTAGCAAGCAAATTGGTATACACAGACTGTGAGTACCTGAACTTGACCCCTTGGACCATTCCATGTACTATGAAGGAGAGATCCTCAGGAATCTGGTCCCATCCCCCATGCTTGTTGGACAATGGATGACCACATGAAGCAGGTACTTCCACTAGGATGAGACCTTCCCTTTCCTGAAGGTCTTTATAGAGAAATCTCCCTCATAGCTCATCTGTTCGAAGGAATGATTGACAACTTCCTTTGTAAAGGACAAATCACCTTCTACATCATCCCTCCAGCTGAAATTATGTGTTGATGATGACTGCAGAGATGAAGATTGTTCTCGCCTGCACTGTGGTAGACAGTGCCTTCTCCCCATCCATGATGACCTCTTGGCAGGTCTTCTACTGATCCTCATAAAGAGGAGGATCAATGGTAATGGAGGTGAAGTAGTTAGAAAGAGCCAGAAAACGGCAGACCTGAGAAACTTGAATCTTTCTCAAAGTCCAACAGAGCAACCTGATTGTGTTGCCTATGGAGTTGCATGGAGAAATCAGGTTTGTTTCTATGGTTGAGGTTCGCCATTTGAGAAAGCTTAATGGTGAAGAAAGATAAGAACAAAGGCGGTTTTAGGTGAATTTAGGTTAAGAGGAATTTGCAGGAGTAGAGGAAAGTGAAAGAGGGGGGGAACCATTAGGTATATTCATATGAAATGAATTTGAGACAAAGTTAATGAAAAGGGATAAACTTTGAAATCCAAATGTCGGTCCCACCTCTGAGAAAGTTCCCAAAAAGGTAATTTTCTTGAAAGTCGAAAATCTTCCGAAGGTATTTAGTCTTCAGAAGTTTTGATAAAAAGCTTCCGAAGCTAAAATGGCTTTGGAAGAAATTTCAAAGACTATAACGAATTTTGCTTGGAAGATATTTAGAGTTGGAGATTTTATTCTAAGAGGAATAAAAGCTTCCGAGACTTAATTTGGGTTCAGATAAAACTTGTTCTTTAAGAAAACATATAAGTACTTATATTCGTTTATTCTTCGGAATATATTAAAAAAATTTTTCCGAAGGTAATTTGGCTTAAGTAGTTATTTGTTGTGGAAGACATAATTTCTTCCGAAGGTAAAAGATATCTTCCAAAGACAATGATCAAAATTCTGAATAATTTAAGAGATAAAATTTTAATAGATTTTTCTTCCAAAGTAAACAAGGGCTTATGAAGGTGATGAAATAGACAACTTAGGACACACAGATTTTAGAAATAATATGAATTAAGTTTAAAGAAAATCTACTCAAAGTTAGTCATCCCAATAGCTGATATAAGATATTTAAATCTCTGTTCATGAAAAGCTTTCGTGACCAGATCAGCATATTGTTAATTTGTGTTAACTTTGACCAGTTTGATTAACCCATATTCAAAGTTATCTCTAATAAGATGATACCTGATGTTTATGTGTTTTGTCCTTGAGTGCTGCACAGGATTCTCTGTAATAGAGATATCATTGTTGTTGTCTATGTGGATGGAAGTCTCTTTGAAGTTGAATCTACAGTCCAACATCAGATTCTGAATCTAGAGCACTTGAGCAAAGCAGCTAGTAACAGCATGTATTCAGCTTCAGCAATTGATGCAGACACACATGATTGTTTCTTGCATTGCCAAGAGACTATCCTTCCACCAAGGAATTGACATCCCCCAGATGTAGACTTTGTAGTCGTATTGCATCCACCATAGTCACTATCTGTATATGCATACTGATTGAAGTCAGAATTATTTTGATACCAGAGTCCTAATGTAGTAGCACCTTTAAGGTATATTAGAATCCTCTTGACAGTGAGTAGGTGTGACATCCTAGGGTTGGCTTGATATCTTTTACAAATAAATGTGGCAAACATGATATCAGGCATGCTAGCTATGAGGTACATAAGAGACCCAATCATAGCTTGGTGAAGATGTTCATCTACACACTCCCCCTCAAGATCAGGTCCAAGGGAGTGGTTTCTGGCTATGGGTGTCTTAGCAACCTTACAATCAGTCATGTTGAATCTTGTAAGTATGTCATGTACATACTTTGACTGACTGATGAAGATGACACTGTCAACTTGCTTCACTTGAATTCCTTGAAAGAAATTGAGTTCTCCCATTGCACTTATTTCAAATCTATTCTTCATCAGCTTCTCAAAGTCTTTGCAGAGCTTTGGATTGGTTTACCTTGAGATAATGTCATCTACATATACTTGAACTAGGATTAAGTCATTTCCTGCTCCTTTGATGAAGAGAGTTCCATTTATGGTACATCTTTTGTAACCATGTTGACAGAGATACTGAGATAGAGTTTCATACCACTTCCTTAGAGCTTGGTGTAGCCCATAAAGAGCTTTATCAAGCTTGCATACATAATCCGGATGATCAGGATATGCAAATCCAGGTGGTTGTTTGACATACACCTCTTCATCAATCACCCCATATAGAAAAGCACACTTGACATCAAGCTGGTAGACTTTGAAATACTTGGATGCAGCAAAAGCTAGGAATATTCTGACAACCTCAAGTCTTGCTATATGAGCAAAGACATCTATGTAGTCAATTCCTTATTCTTGTGTGTACCCTTGGACAACTAATCTTACCTTGTTTTTGATGACAAGTTCTCTATCATTCTTCTTATTCTTGAACACCCATTTGGTTCCTATTGTAGTCTTCCCTTAAGGAAGATGACATAGGTTCCAAAACTTTTGCCTTTTGAATTAAAGTAGCTCCTCCAGCATAGCTTCAACCCAACTTTCATCCTTTAAAGCCTCATCAACTCTCTTTGGCTCTATCTGGGACAAGAAACAAGAGTGAAGACAAACATTTGCATCATGGGTTTGTCCTCATGTTCTTACCCTAGTGTCAACATCTCCAATAATGTTTGTAGTGGGGTGAGACTTGTGGATCCTAAGTTGAGGGATCACATCAAGTTGCTTAGAGAGATCTAAATTAGAGAAATTTAAATCAGGCATTGAAGTTTCTCCCACCACATCAACACACTTATAAAGTGAAACTTGATCCAATGAGTGTGTGACATTATGTATGTTTTCTTCAATTGAGTGGTTATCAATATCAAGAAACCCTTGATCACTGTTACCACCACAACTTCCTTCCACATTTGAAGCTTCATTTGAGTGTTGTGCCTCTGAGCCGGAATTTGGTGGCACGTCAAATGTATCAGCTGAATTTGACATGGTTGTGCTGATAGGAATTCCATTTGCAGGATTAGTTACAACTAGAGCTGAAGTAGTATAATTTGATAGTCTTCTTAGCTCAAATCTTGGATCAGGATCACCTGCTTATAAGATATCTGTGAACCCTGAAACATTCTCACAAGATTTGTTAAAACAGTTGGTAACTAAATCAAGATCAAATAGCCAATCAAGACCAAAACCTTTCATACTGGGAGTGTGCTTATTGAAAGTCACATTGGCTGACTCCTCAACTACTCTAGTTCTAAGATTGTATACTCTATAAGCCTTAGCTTGAGAAGAGTATCTAAAATGTCCATCATCTGATTTCTTAGCAAATTTGGCTACTTGGTCTTTGGTATACAAGATGGTGCAAGAATATCCAAATGACCTGAGAAAAATAATGGAAGGTTTTCTCGTATGCCAAAGTTCATAAGGAGTCTTACCATGAGTCTTGACTACTAAAACTCTGTTTTGCACATAGCAAGCAATGTTTACTGCTTCTGCTCAGAAGTTGATAGGCAGTTTAGAGTCAGATAACATAGTTCTTGCAGCTTCAATTAGTGTCCTGTTTCTCCTCTCAGCAACACTATTTTGCTGAGGTGTCCTGGGAACACTATATTGTCTTGTAATACCTTTTTCATCACAAAATGTATCAAGGATTTGGCTTTTGAATTCAGTTCCTTCATCACATCTTATGGTCTTGACCATGTGATCACATTGATTCTCAATCTTTAAGATAAAACTTTTCAAGATCTCAGGAGTCTCATCCTTAGTTCTAAGGAAGAAGACCCAAGTAAACCTTTTAAAGTTATCTGTGATCACTAAACAATATGAGGTCCTTCCTAGACTCATTACACTGGTGAGGCCAAAGAGATCCATATGTAACAAGTGTAGGGAAGTAGTGATAGAGTTTCTTTCCTTTGGCTTGTGAGACACCTTGTGTTGCTTCCCTTTGAGGCATGCAACACAATGATCATCACTTGTAAACTCTTTCTTTGGCATTCTAGTTACCAAATCATTCTTAATAAGTTTATTCATGTTCTTGAAGTTTACATGGCATATTCTTTTATGCCATAGGAAAGACTCATAACTATTTGCTTTAGATAGAAAGCATGAAACTTCTCCTAAGCAAGATATTTCTTGCAAGTCCATCTTGTACATGTTCCCTCTCCTAGGGGCTCAGAGCAGGATATGCTCTTGAGGAATAACCATACCGGGCTTGAGAACAATGCACTCATGCTCAGTGAAGAGCATGTTATGTCTCTAATCACAAAAATGAGATACACTTAGAAGATTTTATCCACTCCTTAAGAAAATTTACCTTCTCAATGTTGAGCTTACCATTTGTGACCCTGCCCCTTCCAGTAATGTAACCTCCAGCATCTCCTCCAAAAGCAACCAGCCCTCCATCGATTTTCTTAAAATTTTAGAGTAGTGACCCATTGCCAGTCATGTGCCTGGAACAACCACTATCAATGATCCATACATTCTTGTTTTTCCAGAGCTGTTCCTACACAAAAGAGATGTTTAGTTACATTTGGAAACCCAAGCCTTGTTGGCCTTGGGCTCATCAAAAAAAGTTGAAGACAATGCAACAGTAATTGATTCTATAGTCAGATTTGGAGGATCATTTGCTGATGTTGATGAAGAACTTTAAGTCACATGATCTTTCTTTTTCTTCCATACCACCTTTGGAAGCTTAGACTTGACCTTCAATTCTTCGAAAGTTTTGACAACTTTAGAAGTTTTGGAGACTGGACCTTCAGAAGATCTTGGTATCACTGCAGCATGATTCAGTACTTCGGAAGTATTCCTTTCTACGGAGACCAGTTTTCCTTCCGAAGGCAAGTTTTCACTTGTCTTCTTATTCATTTTGGAGCTTCTAAAAGGAAAACAATTTCCTTCCAAAGCTTGTTTCTTCTTCTACTTCTTAGAAGTTTCTTTCTTAATCATGTGGTTAGTACTTTTAGGATTGTAGAAGCAATCCTTTGCAAAATGAGAAGTACTACCACACATGACACAGTCCATTTTCTTCCTTCTGAGAATCTTCCTTTGAGAACAAGGCGGAACTTGATCACTTTCCATTTCCATTTTCATCTTTGCAGATGATGTGGCAATTCTTTTAGGGTGAGAACTACCTTTGGAGTTGGATGGTTCAGGTTGTGTAGCAGTGGTACACAACTGATCAGCCTTCTTCCTGATGCTGGAATGATTTGGACATAAACTAGAACTTGTTACTAGAGTTCAAGTTTGAGTCTTCAGTCTTAACCACTTCAAAACCTGCAGAGATAAAAACTTGTTTCTGCATAGTGTTAAAAGTGGCCTTGATCTCTTGAACTCTAGTACCAGGAGTTCTATTAAGCTCATCAGCACAAACTATTGAGCTATTTGACAGAGATATTCTAAGTGGACACTGGAGCTTCCACTTCTCCTGAGGAGCAAACCACTCCCATCTTACAAAATCAGTGCTGAGGTTCCTCATGCTCAGCGTGATGAGCTCATTACCCAAACAGCCTTAAGCCTTCACTCAGAATATCAAAACTCTAGTGAACAACCTTCAGGGGATAGTTACCATCCCCATCCTTTTGATCTCAATCAACCAATACCCAACCTAGAATTCTATGATGATGAAAACATGAGATTCAGTGAGTATCACGAGTCTCTCTACTCCTCCCTTACTCAAAGAGAGATCTCCTGCCTCTCCTTGGTCTAGCGCACATCATTCACCTATCACTGAGGTGGATCTCCATGAACCTGTTCACGAGGTTCATATGGAAGAGGCTCTAACTTTTGAAAGTGATTACATCATTAAGACCTCAACCATGGCAACTTAGCCCATTTACACTTAACCTGAAGTTGTCAGTGAGCAGGGGAAATCCAGCAGCCAAGAACACTATGCTGGTGGTGAGAGAGAAGACTTTGGTCCAATTCTCTAATACCCCATGATTCTTCTGATGAAGATGAGGGGAACATGAGGCTAAAGGTGTAGAAACTATCAAAAACATGCACCTACTTAGACTCTAAGGTTAGTCACTTGGAATCTCAGGTGATTACCTTACAAAACATGGTCAATGATTAGCAACTTGAGATTTCTTATCTTAAGGAACACAAGAACTTGTGGATGTGATATTCCTAACTCCTAGCTCACTTATGCAAGTAGATGATGCTACCAAAATGGGGGAGAAAGTCTCAACAATCACAGAACCTGGGAGTTCTTCACAGAGTATGGACATTGAGGACTCACCATCCTCACTTGTAGTTGTCCATACTCAGCAACCTCCTCAAGTTTACATTGATATAGAATCACTCATTCGGAGTTTATTTGAGGAGGGGATTCAAGGGCAATGTCATCCCCACCCCAAGGAGCTTCAAAGTACATACTAAGGTGGAGGTATGATGCTGAGAGAAGAGTCCTCTCATAGATTTCAAGGTGTTGGCCCATTTGATCGAATTTTAGTACATTTGAGAGGTTAAATCGTTCAATATTACAATAACAACAAACAACAAACAACAAAAACAATGATGAAGAAGATGAACCCAAAAGTATTCAACATATGACAATCATGATCCAATACAATAAAAGAAACAAAGCTCAATATATTTCTATGAAAAATCAGCTTACATTGGACACTTGCAACAAGAATAAATGATTAGGGTTTTGTAAGGATGCCCAACAATGACAAAGATCAAAACTATATATAGTAATGATAGTTTCGCTGTCAGCGAAACTATCCTGCAAAAGTCATAGTTTTGCCCGGCTGAGACATACAATTTCGCCGGGTGAAACTAACAGCTTGCTGTGAGCGAAACTAAAGTTTCGCTCATAGTTTTGCTGGGCAGCAAAACTTAACTAATTAACCAACATACAAAAGTAAACTAACATTAATCCTATTACAATTAAACATAATCAAAATCTAATCTAAGGTGAGTCCAACCTATACATGATCTTCACAAGGGAAACAAAATATCTTAAACTTTCAACCTTGAACTACTATGAAGGTCTTGATCTTCTCAACATGCCATTTGCCAATCCAATTCATCATAGGCAAGTTGAAAGAATGGCTGCAAGGATATAAGACAGAATTGCTGAAGTTTTCAAAGAAAGGAGACAAATGCGAGCAGACAATGTCATTGGTCAACTGGATATTGAGGTGGACCCTAAGATTAGCTTAAAAAAAAAACCTTGACTGAAGGCCTATTGATAGAACTTGTAAGCACTATCACAGAATCAACAACTTTATCATCCCATTCCCTCAGTGAAATACCTGCTGGTGAAGGTGTCTCACAGCCTCTCTCTGGCCATAGTTTGACTGCTACATCAAACAATAAAGGCCAAAGCTCTCTCCACCCTGAGTCACAAAGGTCTGTGGGTGACAAAGGGAAAAAGAAAATGACTCCCGATAAGATTGAGGAGGAGGAGAGAGAGATGAAGAGGAAGTTAAGGGGACAAAGTTCTAGTGGGTCCTCAGGATTTATGGAAGCTGCTATAAGGACTGTTCACAGACTAAACACTCAAGATGATGAGTTGAGAGCAGCCATGATACAATATTTAGAGACAAGGAACTATGATATTGATGAGATCGTTTCTCTCCCCTTAAAGGAACTAAATTAACTGGCAGATAAAGTGTTGTCTAAGGAGAGGAAGGAGGCAAAGGATGCAGAGTTTCTCCTTAAGACCAAGGAAGAAAGAAGGCAGAAAAGGTTGTACAAACATGCTCCTACCCTCTCCCCATTTCAAGAAAGTTCTAAAGAAGAGGCTGTGGCAACTGAACAACCTAATGTAGATAAAGAGGTTGACAGACAAAATATGATCAACTCCCTGAGTGCCATAACTGTCTATCAAGCAGTTGTACTTCTTCCCTTGACATATGAGTATATTGAGTTTGAATACCTCAAGCAGCTTGAGCTATAAGTTCTCAAAGAACAAAAGGATGCTAAGAGGAAGATGAGGGAAGAAGCAACAAAGTCAAGGGCCATCATCCAAAAAAGTTAAAAGAAATCTGCTGACATGCAAAGGATGATGAGCTTCTTGAAGCTGTATGGATTCTCCGGAAGGAGACTTGGTCCAATGTCTCTATCTACCATGGATGATCACATTAGGGTGATTAAGCAGAAGATCAAGAGAAGAGAGCTTGTTAACTTGCACTTCCCACCAAGTCAAGCCCCTCCGAAAATGGAGGTTAAGGTTGAACACTTTGAGATAACACAACTTGGAATCTGATCCACAGTATGGCCCAACTCCCTCTCCTTTTGAACCTGTGAGGGAGGAGGACCCAACTGAGAAGGACAAAACAGAACAATCTAGTGCTGAAGGCTAGTCTACTCAGTTGAAGAGGAAGAAAAAGATGGCCACCAAGTCTGTATCAAAGATGAAATCAAAGGCAGCAACTTCCAGACCTCAGGATGAGTCAGAACATCCTAAGGATGTGCAAGAAAAGGCTGCTCAACCCACTCCAACTCCAGTAGAGCCTCTTGCATCAGGAAGAACCATCTTGTCTTGGACCTTTGCTACTAATCCAGACAGATGGTATGTCATAAGAGATCAAGGTAGTCAAGATGTCTACTTCTGGCAAGACATGCTTAACTTACCAATTGATGAAAAAAAGTCTGGTCATGATCATGATGAGGACTGTCAATATCTAAAGACACTTCTTTGTTTTGGTAGCATCAACCTAGGGGGAGTTTGTAATGTTTATTGGAAGGCTGATGCACTCAAAACAGATTAAGTCTTTCCTGCATGCATGCACTTAGTGCAAAGTAGAAGTTGCTTCGGAAGTTTTACACCCTGCATCAGAAATATTCTAAGTGTAAAATCTTCCGAAGCCAAGACCAATATCTTCCAAAGCCAACAGTGTAGTCTTCCGAAGCTTCAAAGACAAAGTTGTTGGATCTAGAAAGGCTGGTGCAACCAAAACCAAGTCACTTAGAAGATTTTGGTACAACAAATAAGGACTTCCGAAGCTAAGTGTGGAACTTCCAAAGGAAGAAGGAGCTCTTCCGAAGACAGTGTAAAACTTAGTTCCGAAGGAAAACTCCAACTTCCGAAGACAAAGAACCTACTTTCGAAGATCAAGACTCAGAAAGAAAGATCTAAAGTCAACTTTCGAAGTACAGAAGTCCTCAAGCCTCGGAAGTATAGAAGCCTCTTCCGAAGTATAAGTGGCTTCGGAAGAACTTGTTCTTCCGAAGCCAACTTACCTTCGGAAGACACTCCTATTATCCAGTGGACATAAGTATGGTCTCTCTGACACTCCGCTGCAAATCTCTAAGATACTGCATGGCGTTTTCTCAAAAGCCATGTAGTTGACCATACTTTAATCCACTGTTTACCTTTTTATGTTAGTATAGTTGCCATCTTTAGTTGGTGACAAAAGGTAAGTCATGGACATATCATGACTACCATATCTTAGATAATACTTTATCTAAGTACCTTAACTTTAGCATTGTAGTATATGCTTTAGTCTTAGGTTTCCAGCTCATATCAAAGTATATCTGGCTGTAGGATCTAGTATATATAGTTTCTCATTGTAACTCATGTAAAATGCTTGTAAGAGTCTTGTAATATCTTGAGTTGAGAAGTAATATATACAAGTGCCTTGAAAATTTATTTCTGCGTGTTCCTTTGCTACTTATTATATTATTATCAACTCTTGTAAAAGACATTATTTCATCTGATTTGAGTGTTTCCATAAGTGAGTTTGAGAGAAATCCAAGTGTTTAAGTGACAAACCCGATCCTGCAATTGGTATTAGAGCTTTTTAGGCTCTTGATTGTGAGATCTTACCATCCTAATCAACCTGTTTTTCACTCCTCCTTAAACCTCACTCAAAATGGCCCTCAACAAATCTGAAGTAGAGATGGGGATGATGACCAAAGCACCCATCATCACCCCTGAAAACTTCAGGTCTTGGAGCAGAAGAATGGAAGGCTTCATCAGGTATCAAGACAGCAAGATGTGGCTATCCATTGTCAATGGCCCGTATAAGCCAAAAGTAGCTGGTGGAAACGGTGCCATGATTGAGAAAGCTGTTGAAGATTATTCTGATGAAGACAGGAAGAAGCTTGACATCGACAGCAATGCTATGACTGTTCTTATGACTGCAATTCCAAACTCTATCATGGTGGGGTTTGAGCATTGCAAGTCTGCCAAAGAAGTTTTTGATGCGCTTGCTCAAATGTACTCAAGCTCAAATGACTCCAAGAAGGACTCACTGAAGCAGCAGTTCGAGAACTTCACCTATGTTGCTGGAGAGACTCTTAGCCAGCAATATTTTAGGTACATGGATCTCATTTCTTCCCTTCAATCTGTGGAAATTGCTCATGAACTCAGAGACCTTACAAGAAAGTTCATGAGTGCATTACCCAATGAGTGGACATTCTATTGTGTCTCTATCAAGAGAACAGAGAATCTGAATACACTCACCATGACCAAACTCTATGGGATCCTTGATGGATACCATTTGGAAATGGAAAGTAAGAGGGGTCATCAGACAAGCAGACCCTTGAGTCTTCCTGCTAGCAACGCTTTAATGGTTGTTGAAGGCTCAGGAATCTCCCAGCCTCAACAATACCTGACTTACACCTAGCAGCCATCTTGTTCTTCTGGGCCATACATCAAATTTCCTGAGACTCCAAGGTCTCAACAAGCTCAGCAAAGCTCCTTTCAGGACAGCTGTGCTTTTGTCTCAGGAAGTGGACACTCAAATGATTATCAATACTGCTTTGATGATCTAGAATGTTTTAGCCCGGATGACGTGGAATACGTGGACATAGTCCAACAAATGGCTCTTCTAACCTACAGAGCAAAGAAGTTCTTTAAGAGAACTGGAAGGCAATTTCCTAGAACCCAATCAACAGCAAATTCGGGTTTGACAAAACCAAGGCCAAATGTTACAACTGTAACCAACTTGGTTATTTTGCAAGGGAATGCAAGGCTCCCAAGTCCAACCCGGGAACCCCACAGGCCTCCACACATCCCTCTACACCAAAGCCCACCGGAAAGTCAACAGAAACAGCTGCAATGGCTCAAGAAGTTGACTGGAGCTTTATGGCACAGGATGTGACTCCTGCTCAAGCACTCATGGCCGGAACAAATGAAAATAAGGTATATGAACATCTCTGTACTCCTGCCTGTATTGCTAAGGTTAAATTGTATCAGGACTACAATATGGAGATTAAATCTGATATTGAGTCTTTAAATGTTTTGAAATCTAACTTTAAAAGGGCTGAATCTGACTACCAAAGAAAAATTAAGGAGTTAGAGAAAACTGTGTCCCTATTAAAACATGAACACACAAACTATAAGACTCAGATAAAGGATTTAATATCCAAATTGAGTAAGGCTCAAGCCCAGCTTGTCACAGCTGAGGCTCAAGCCAGGAAGTATGTTATTTCCGAGCAAAACTTCCAAGCCATTCTTGCATCATCCTCTCACTCAAAACTTTGTTACCAAAACAAAGGTGGGTTGGGAACCAATGAAATTGCTCCACCACACTCTTATGAGTCTATAAGACAACCAAGGTGTGATACTGAAGAGCAAGAGGTTCCATCTGCTGACCCACCTTCTCATGAGTCAAAGAATGATGCAACTATGGAGACCATCACAAGGAAGAACCAGGTAATTATGCCCTCCCCTGCCAATGATGATCAAACCCTGAACACCAAAGCCAGAAGAAGCAGAGCTAAGGCAGCCAGAAAAACTGCCAAGAAAGTGGCTGAGTCCAAGCTAAAGATAGACCCAAAGCAAAAGGGTGTATTCATCTCAGTTGGATTCCAAGTGGTTGGAAACTTTGATTCAGGAAAGGGGTGTACTACCAGTACTCCTGTCCTACCAAAGGATCAGAAGTTAAAGGGAAAGGTTGCTGATGAAGACAAAAAGAACAAGAAACAGCAATCCTCAAATTCCCAAAAGATTAACATTGCATGCATAATGTGTGGTCTGCAAAACCACATGGCCAAAGATTGTTACTACAATCCTGCTAGCACACATTATGCAAATAATATTAAAAAGGAAGGAGTCAGGGAAGGTTTCTCATTTGGACCATATCAAATGGTTCAAGTGATGAAAAGGGAAAGCTTGTTTCCAAGCAAGGCTGCTTTCGGAAGAAGATTCTTCTTCCGAAAGGAAAAAAGGCTTCGGAAGCTAAAGCTGTAAAGACTCAGAAAAGCAAAAGAGTCCACTTGAAACCATCCCAGAAGAATACTGCTTTGGAAGAAAAGGTGGTGAAGGCTTTTTCCGAAAAGAAAGAAGCTTCGGAAGAATGCCAAGCTACAAAAGCTTCAACAAGCTCATCCTCCATGATCAACCAAGGGATGGAATGGAAGATCAAGAAAGATGTTGTAGCCCAAACCTCTTCTTCAAAGACATCCATTGAACCCCCATGCATATATTTTGGTTCAATTATGTCATTATCATTGGAAGAACCCAAGACTAATAAGGCTTGGGTTTCCAATCAAAACTAATCATCTCATCTTATGTGCAGGGACATCCATATGACAAGAATAACAACATTTGGATTGTAGATAGTGGATGCTCCAGGCACATGACAGGGAACAGATCTCTCCTTCAACAATTTCAACATTATGATGGAGGTCCTGTCCAGTTTGGAGGTGAGGCCGGAGGATATATTTCTGGCAGAGGAAGTATATCCAATGGAAAGTTAAAGGTTGACAAAGTTAATTTTGTCAAACAGCTTGAACACAACTTGTTAAGTGTTTCTCAATTCTGTGATCAAAAGCATCAAATGCTCTTCATAGAACATGAGTGCATTATCCTTAAACCCGGGATGACATTTCCTCAGGAATTGGTGCTTCTTAGATCTCCCAGGAAAGGGGATATGTACAAGCTGGATATGAACAATGCTTCCCCAATAGGAGAAGTATCATGCTTTCTTTCCAAAGCTGATGGTGATGAGTCAACACTATGGCATAAACGAATGTGTCATGTAAATTTTAAGACAATGAATAAATTGGCTAAAAATAACTTGGTACATGGTTTGCCTAAAAAGGAATTTTTCTGCAAAGATAACTATGTTGCTTGCCTGAAAGGGAAACAACACAGGACATCTCATAAATCCAAAGCTGTTAACTCCATCACCACTCCATTACACTTATTGCACATGGATCTATTTGGTCCCACAAGTATAATGAGCATTGGAAGGAAATCATATTGCCTTGTGATTGTTGATGATTTTACTAGATTTACATGGGTATTCTTTTTAAGAACCAAAGATGAAACTGTTGAAACTTTGAAATCTTTTATTCTTAAAATAGAAAATCAAGTTGATCACAAGGTTAAAATAATTAGAAGTGATCAAGGGACCGAGTTTAAGAACCTAGTTCTTGACTCATTTTGTAACTCAAAAGGGATTGCCAGACAATATAGTGCTCCCAGAACTCCTCAACAAAATGGTGTTGCTGAGAGGAGGAATAGGACACTTATTGAGGCTGCTCGGACTATGTTAGCTGATTCAAAGCTGCCTCTAACATTCTGGGCAGAGGCAGTCAGTACTGCATGCTATGTGCAGAACAGAGTTCTTGTAGTAAAGCCACATGGAAAAACCCCTTATGAGTTATGGAACAAGAGGCCACCGTTCATTGGCTTTCTAAGGTCCTTTGGCAGCAGGTGTACCATACTTAACACAAAAGACAATTTGGCAAAATTTGCTGAAAAGTCGGATGATGCTATCTTTGTTGGATATTCCTCTTACTCTAAAGCTTATAGGGTTTACAATATTAAAAATCAACAATTTGAGGAATCTTCCAACATTGTAGTCAATGAGCACACTCCTTGTGTTAGGGGGAATGGCCCTGATCATATCTTTGATTTAGAATTGTTTCCAAACTATTCTAAACCATCTTGTGAGAATGTTTCAGCTGGAACAGGTGCTCAAAGTGACTCTGATGAAGATCAACTGTTTGAGCTTCCCAGACCTATTCCAAGTTCTCCAAGAGTGGCAACAAATCAAGTTCCCACTATTGAAAGATCTGACAGTATAACCATCTCAAGAGATAGAGGTACTTCAACAAGGGATTCACCTACTGACTTTCAAATCTCTTCAGGTGACCCTGCACAACACCAGGCTGATGAAAGCACCATCTTGAAGGAACATGCAACTGTTAATGATGCTTTACAGCAAACAAATGATGATGTTTCTCTCTCATTCAATCAATCCTCATTGAATGAGTTTGAAAAAACAGCTGGACCAAGTATTCAAGCTCCTGAGCAAAATATGTCCAATTTGGATTTATCTTTGCAACTGGAGGTGATTCCTAGACTCAGGATTCATAACACTCATCCAGCTGAAAACATCATAGGGGAAGTCTCTGAAGGCGTGAGAACAAGAGGACAAACTCACAATGGGAATGTTTGTTTGTACTCATGCTTTTTATCCCAAATGGAACCCAAGAAGGTGGAAGATGCCTTGAAAGATAGTAGCTGGGTTGAATCAATGCAAGAGGAGCTGCTTCAATTCAAAAGACAAAAGGTTTCGAACCTATGTCCGCTACCATCTGGTCAAGTACCTATAGGCACTAAATGGGTTTTCTGAAACAAGAGAGATGATAGAGGCTAAGAACAAGGCAAGACTGGTGGTTCAAGGATACACTCAAGAGGAGGGAATCGATTATACTGATGTCTTTGCACCTGTTGCAAGACTTGAGGCAGTTAGGATCTTCCTTGCTTATGCTGCATCCAAGAATTTCACTGTCTACCAGCTTGATGTCAAGTGTGCCTTTCTATATGGGGATATAGATAGGGAAGTCTATGTATACCAACCTCCAGGATTTGAAGATCCACAGCATCCCAACTATGTGTGCAAATTGGATAAAGCTCTACATGGGCTGCACCAAGCACCTAGGCTGTGGTATGAGACATTGTCTCAGTTTCTCCTGAAGAATGGTTACACTAGAGGTATCATTGATAAGACTCTTTTCATAAGAAAGTCTGGGAAAGACGTCTTGCTCGTTCAAGTCTATGTTGATGATATCATAATTGGTTCCTCAAATGACCAAATGTGTAAAGACTTTGAGAGCATTATGAAGAAGAAGTTCAAGATGAGTTCCATGGGAAAAATGGACTTTTTCCTTGGAATTCAGGTAAAGCAAATGAAGGAAGGGTTCTTTATCAATCAATCTAAGTATGTCAATGATATCTTAGAAAGATTCGATATGAAAGATTGTAAAGCAGCAAAAATACCTATACCCAGAACCACAATCTCTGCCCTAATTCTGAGGGGGAGGATACTGATCAACATCAGTATAGAGCGATTATAGGTTCTCTGATGTATCTCACTGCAAGTAGACCTGATATCATGTTTGCAACTTGCATTTGTGCAAGATATCAGGCTGCTCCAAAGGTGTCTCACCTAATAGCTGTCAAGAGAATTCTTAGATACCTCAAAGGAGCACCTAAACTAGGTCTCTGGTATCCAAGAAATAGTGATTTCAATCTCTATGGTTACTCTGACAGTGATTATGGTGGCTGCAACATCAACAAGAAATCAACATCTGGTGGATGTCAATATACTGGTGGAAAGATCATCTCATGGCAATGCAAGAAGCAATTGTGTGTCTCTACATCAACTGCTGAAGCTGAATACATTGCTGCTGCTAGTTGCTGTGCTCAGCTGCTGTGGATTCAAAACCAGATGATAGACTACGGATTCAACTTCATGAGCACTCCTATCCACATTGACAACAACAGTGCTATATCCATTACTGAAAATCCAGTGAAGCACTCCAAGACTAAGCACATTGATATCAGGTATCATTTCATTAGAGATATTCATGAGAAAAATCTTATCAAGCTAATCAAAGTTGACTCAAATGAACAATATGCTGACTTGTTCACCAAAGCCTTTGATGAACAAAGATTTAAATATCTCATTACAGCTATTGGGATGATAAACCTTGATTAGTTGATCTCATTTGAAAACCTTTTAATGTGTAAAGTCTCATGTCAAAACAATCTAAGCCCTGTTACAAAAGATCTTTTTCTAAATTTTATCTAAGTATGAATTCTTCCGAAGAGAAATTAACCCTCGGAAGATATTTCACATATCTTCCGAAGCAAATTTCTCCCAGGATAATTTTCTTCTCGGAAGAGTGTTAAGTCTCGGAAGAAGCGATTGATTTCATATCAGATCTACTTCCGAAGCTTATATAACACTCCATTTGAAAAGCAACATATACTCTCGGAAGTAATCAATTTACCTTCGGAAGTAAATTTGCCTTCGGAAGAATATTACCTTCGGAAATGCTTTATACTCGGAAGAAAGATTTTACTGTGTAACGGAAATCTTTTGGGCCCCACTCTGTAAAAAGTAAAGATTTTGTTAATGATGTCGGATTATTTAAATGGACTAACCTTACCGCCCATGTCACATCATCCACTGAAACCTCACATCGTCTTATCCAAACCCCCTTTAAACCGCCATTCCACCCATTTAAATACCTCCGGTTAATCACTTACATCCTTTTTACCCAAATTACTGCCCTAAAAGCTTTCTTCATCTTCAATTTACCCTATTCCGAACTATCTTTCTGTAATTTTATTCAATGGCACTAAACCCTCAGCACAACCAAGTCGCACTCCTTGATTCTTCAAGGGATGTTGACTTCTTAGACATCATCTCCTTTCTGACCCAATCTTCTTACTACACCGCTCTGACTGTAAACCCCACGATTTACTCAAACCATATGTCTGAATTTTGGGCAAATGGTCAGATTGAAACCCTAAATGGGGTTCGTGTCATTCGATCAAGCATCTGTGGCCAGGAGTTGGTCATTTCTGAACAGATCATCAGGGAGCATCTAGAGCTTCATGATGAGGGCGCTGCAACGGAATTCCCCAAAGCAGATTTGGATAATTCTTATCTCCAAATGGGATATGGTGGAGATGTTAGCAGGTCAACTGTCTACAAATTTAACTTCTCTTACAAATAGAAGTTCCTGCTGCATGTGGTTCTTCACTCCTTATCTAATAAATCTGGGGGATGGGATCAAATCCCATATGAACTTGGGTGCCTAGTTCATGGGTTGGTGAAAAGCCTCCGCTTCAACTATTCAAGATTTGTGCTGACTAACCTCATGGGAAATCTTCAAAGGGACACATTCTTCATGTATCCCAGGTTTCTCCAGCACATAATCAACTGTGAGCTGGACCAGAGCAAGCTTGTCTGTGCAGCTGCTCTGACTGCTCCTCAAATAAGGCCGACCATCTTCAAGACTGTAAAGAGAGTGTCCACCAACTTCACCGGAAGAGATACTGCACTTCTTCCAGGTATGATTTAGCCAACGGCTCCTGGTGACATCCCTGTTAACCCCACAGGTGATGAACCCACACCAACAACTACCCTCACTTTGTGAAATCTACCTTCTCCACCCATTACCTTTACTTATCAGAGACGTCCCAAACGAACCCTTGTTCAATCTTCTCTTATTGAACAAGCTCCTCATATTCTACCCAAAAAGGCTAGAGTGGAACAAAGGGCTCCCACTCAGCCTGAGGTCCAACCATCCTTCACAATTGACCTCAATATGGGTCTTGAGTCTCCTCAGTCTCAGACCCATGAGCCCGAAACCCAAGCTGATAGCCCTCAGGGAGAGTCTCTATACTCCCCTGAGCAGCCAAAAGGGACAGCCCTATCACAGGCTCAATGCCTTTAGACATTGATCAAAGTCCCGGGTCATTAGGTTTCACTTCCATATCCTTTACTGACCTTTTAATTGGAGCTGATGAAGAGATTATGTCTTTAAGGGCAATGAAGTTGATCCACAACACCCTCTCAAGGATCAACAGAGCCTAAGAGATCTCTTATCTCTAGCCATCATCAAGCCTTTCTGAGGTGAGTCCCACTGCACTAATGTGGAGGGGACTCATGTAGATTTAGCTGCCACTACTTAAGGAGCCTCAATGGATCCTCAGGACAGTGGTAACATCACTGAGACTGAATCTACGGCAACCATGCCCTTTGATGACTCTGAAAGAGACATCATTGTGCAAGGGAAACCAGGGCGCCAAGAAACCACATCTGGTGGTGAGGATGAACATACAAGGTATGTTACCTCATCTCCTCGTGATTCTTCAAAAGAAGATGAGGGAAGAATGCAACTCACCATTCAAGACCTACTTTCTAAAGTCTCAAATCTTGAATACAAGGTTAGGACTTTAGAGGATAGGTTTGCCACTCAGCAACTTGAGATTGAAACTCTCAAGGCCAAACTAGCTGAGAAAAAGATTGAGAGGTCTGTTAGGCATGTACCAACTCAGGTCTCCTTGACCTCTTCCTCTAGCTCATCAAGCTCTCAAGATGATGCTTCCAAAAAGAGGGAGAGTGTTCAGAGACAAAGTCAAAGACAGGAGGAAACCCAAAGTCAAGCTCTCACTTCCTTGAGCTCAAAGTATCCTGTGCAACAAGCTGCAATTTTCCCTGAGCCTCCTCCAGTTGTTTTTCAAGTGGATCAAAGGATGCTCCAAGATCTCAATAGGTTCTTTAACAAGTTCCTATTGGAATCTCTTATAGAACAACCAAGTCATGATATGTCTGTGATCTACTTCGGAGCTCAAGAGCTTCAGAGGTTAAATGCACCTTCTACCACTATTGAGGAAGTTGGTCAACCTAAGGTCCAAGTGGAACCTGAGATTAACTTCGAAGGGAAACAAGGACTGATGGCCCAGCAACTGAAACAGTTGGGACGGATAGTGCATTTTCAAAGACTTCCGAAGCACAATTCAAAGCCTCGGAAGAACAATTTCAAACTTCCAAAGCTGAGATTGCTGTTGCGGAAGGACTATTCTCATTATCCGATGATCTAATAGTCACAGATGCAATCCTGGAACTTGCATCTGAGGTTAATAGGGAGGATTTTCTCACCCAACCTTTAGCTCTAACATCAGCATCAACTCCAGCTTCCATCTCTACTACTCAACCTGAATCTTCCATCCAAGAACCCCCAAAGTCTAGCACTTCCGAAGACATCAAAGGAAAGAGGAAGATGACTTCGGAAGAGCTTCAGGAGGAAGAAAGGTTGGAGAAACTCAAAAGAAAAGGTAGGCTTCCAACTGGAAAACTGCTAGCTGCAAGTACCAAAGCAGCTGCAGCCAACCAGGAGGCAGTCAACAACAGAAAAAGAGTGGAGATTATTGATAGACTTGTTAGTCTAGGAGCTGCAAATGAAGATATACTCCTGCTACCATTAGAGGAGTTAGTAGAGCTAGAAAAGGCAACCTTGCTGCTAAAACAGCAAAAAAAAGAGGTAGCAAGGTTGGCCTTAGAACAAGAAAGGGAGAGGAAAGAAAGAGAAGCTGATCTGCAGCTCAGGGGGGAAATGATAACTTTCCTAACCTCCAGAGGTTTCTCTCAATAAGAATTATCTCCACATAACAATAAAACGATCTTATGGCTCTTCAACAAAGAGCAATATCAAATGGAGAAAGAGAGAAAGAGAGCTGCAAGGGAAAAGCTATTGCAGAAGAAGAAGAAGGAAGAGGAAGCAGAACCGACTGCTGCCAAGAAGATAGGTGAGAAGGCCTGGATGAAGAGCTATCTCAAGGCTCATGGCTTCTCTGGCAGGCAGGTGGGTCCTATGTCAGAAAAGACTCTCCAGCGACATGTCAGTGACATTAAGGCTGACCTTCGCGCGGGGAAGAGGAAGGAGATGTATAGAAGGGGACAGGGGATGACCTTCAAAGCAACCACTCAACCCAAACTCCAAACCCAACCACAACCTGAACCTATACCCTTTTCATTCCCAATCAAAACCGAACCAACCACTGAACCATACACCCCTGAACCTACACCATCACCCCTACCAACCTCTTCACCTCAACCACCTAAACTACCCATCCTCCAACCCAAAACTCTAGCAAGAACCCAAACACCTCAACCTACCCATCAACCCATCAAACCATCCCCTCAGCCTTCTAAACATCTCTCCTTGAAAGAATTCAAGGCAGTCAAGACTAAGCTCATAAACTGCACAACTCTGAGCGATATCTCCTGTGAGGAGGATTCAGTCAATTTTACCTATGTTGACGGATCCTCAAGTTCCCTCACTAGAGATCAATTTCTTGATCTGCCCAGAGGAACTTTGGACCAAGCTGCAAATCTCCTTGGCCTCAATTCAGACACTTTGAGTGAGGAAGAAAAGAAGTTAAGGAGAAGGCTGGTGACTCTACTAGATACCAAGAAAGGCGACCGGGTGCCAAGATAACCTCATGCACCTAGAAAGAAGATCATCCAGTGGAGGTTCAAAGAATCTTCTCACAAATTTGTTGTTGAAAGAGAGAATGGAGAGCTCAACAGGCTAAATGCCTCATCTCTGCTACACTTGAGTAGGTTTGACATTGCTGAGTTAGCAGAGAAGCCATTCTCCAACCCTTCAAACTCTGATGTAGCTGCCCATATCAGAAATCATCTAGGCAGCCTTCATATGGCCGATCTAACTGCTAGAAGCAAGGTTGAAGAAGAGTTGAAACTGAGAGAGGAGGAGGAAAGAAAGGGATCAGCAACCAAAGGCAAAGCCTTTTTACAAATGGTTGAAGGTCCTGAACTTGAATCCATAGTTAGATGGGAGTATGACTATAACTCCCGTCAACTAACTCTTTTCAGGGGGACACAAAAAAGGGTACATATCATTCAGAGTGATAGATTGGATCTCCTATCCACCAATGACTTGTACAAGCTTCTCAGCACCACTTCAGGGAAGACAAAGAGACAGACAAATACCTTTTGTCCCTGGTGCTGAAAGCGTTGAGAAGCAGAAATAAGTGAGGTTTTGGTAGCATCAGCCTAGGGGGAGTTTGTTGGATCTAGAAAGGCTGGTGCAACCAAAACCAAGTCACTTAGAAGATTTTGGTACAACAAATAAGGACTTCCGAAGCTAATTGTGGAACTTCCGAAGGAAGAAGGAGCTCTTCCGAAGACAAAGTGTAAAACTTAGTTTTGAAGGAAAACTCCAACTTCCGAAGACAAAGAACCTACTTCCGAAGATCAAGACTCAGAAAGAAAGATCTAAAGTCAACTTCCGAAGTACAGAAGTCCTCAAGCCTCGGAAGTATAGAAGCCTCATCCGAAGTATAAGTGGCTTCGGAAGAACTTGTTCTTTCGAAGCCAACTTACCTTCGGAAGACACTCCTATAATCCAGTGGACATAAGTATGGTCTCTCTGACACTCCGCTGTAAATCTCTGAGATACTGCATGGCGTTTTCTCAAAAGCCATGTAGTTGACCATACTTAGTCCACTGTTTACCTTTTTATGTTAGTACAGTTGCCATCTTTAGTTGGTGACAAAAGGTAAGTCATGGACATGTCATGACTACCATATCTTAGAAAATACTTTATCTAAGATACCTTAACTTTAGCATTGTAGTATATGCTTTAGTCTTAGGTTTCCAGCTGGTATCAAAGTATATCCGGCTGTAGGATCTAGTATATATAGTTTCTCATTGTAACTCATGTAAAATGCTTGTAAGAGTCTTGTAATATCTTGAGTTGAGAAGTAATATATACAAGTGCCTTGAAAATTTATTTCTGTGTGTTCCTTTGCTACTTATTATATTATTATCAACTCTTGTAAAAGACATTACTTCATCTGATTTGAGTGTTTCCATAAGTGAGTTTTAAAGAAATCCAAGTGTTTAAGTGACAAACCCGATCCTGCAAAAGTCTTCCAAAGCCAATGAAGTGAAGATTGATTTCTTGTGCAAAGTAGAAGTAGAATGTGTGGATTCAACACTAGCTTGTGCTGCTAGGTTGTCACCTTGAGTAATGAGCTCTAACATTTTTGAGACAAGGGCTGTTTCTACCTTAGAGAAGCCAATAGTTGGCTTCTTTATTGTCTTAAAGATGTCGGGCTTATCAGTCCTAATCTTAGAATATTACATGTTCTCCTCAACTGTGAGCCTAGTTCACAGTTGAGAATGTGTTGAACATACCTAGGGAACATGTAATACTCTAAGGAGTCTAAATTAGCAAGTAAATTGGTATACACAAATTGTGAATACATGAATTTGACCCCCTGGACCATTCCATGATACCAATTGCTCTGATACCAATTGTAGGACCATTTAAGGGATGGTCAATACACTTAGTCTCACAATGAGGAGAGTGTTTAGAACACTTAACATATCAAATAGGGAACCGGGACTTTGTAGGACCGTTTAAGGGATGTTCAATACACTTAGTCACACAATGAGGAGAGTGTTCAGAACACTTAACAGATCAAATAGGGAACCAGGACTTTGGTTATGATACTATGAACACAAGTAAACAAGAGACAGAAACTTAAGAACAACAAAGATATTTGGTTTTCAAGTTTGCAGTATATTGCCTCTCAAATTCTATTACAAGTGATATAGAGCATGAAAATAAGTTAAAAGGACTTGAGACACTTTATACTACATCCTACAGGGAGCCATACTTAGAAGGCCAGCTGGATACATTTGATCTAGACAACAAAATCAATATAGAGTCAAAAGGCAGATCTGCCTTTTGACTACTGATTATGGCATGCCATAGCTCACATCCTAATATATTATAAAAGGGATAAAAGTACATAAAGTAGAAAGTTACAGACTCAAGACCTCAATGTACAGTTACAAAAAGAATGGACCATTCACCAACTTGTATAAGTTGGTGAGTCTTCATAGTTGCAGCAGAAAATTGGTCAGCTTTATGAAAAGTACATCAGAGAAAGCATGTTCTTCAAAGTCTTTGGAAGAAATCTGTCTTCACTTCATTGGCTTTGGAAGACTTTGTCTTTGAAGCTTCGGAAGACTTCACTTTTGGCTTCGGAAGATATTGGTCTTGGCTTCGAAAGATATTGGTCTTTGCATCGCAAGATTTTACACTTAGAATATTTTTGATGCTGGGAGTAAAACTTCCGAAGCAACTTCTACTTTGCACTAAGTGCATGCATGCAGGAAAGACTTGATCTGTTTTGAGTGCATCAACCTTTCAATAAGCCTTACAATCTTATATATAATATTTAAATTTATATCTATCGATATCTATATCTATATTTATAATAAATATTAGGAGGACAAGATAGTAATTTTAATTAAAATATAAGACGCATAATACATCATTTTAAGCATAGTGTATAAGTGATCCATTATATAGTTTTACTTTTGCTCCCATTTAATAAACTTCGTCTAATTAATATATTATTTAATACATATTATTAATACATTATTTAATAATATAATAATATTTAATTCACTTTATTAAATTTTATTTTATTTATAATACTTAATTGATATTTATATTGATATTTACTAATTATATTTTTATAACTAAATATAACTTAAATTAAGTATTATATTATATTCATACTTAAGTATTATAATGATAACTATGGTAATATTTTCTAGGGGCATATGAGTATTTAATTATTTTAATATTTATGAAAAAATATGTTAGTTAATATGATATTTAATATGTTTTAAAAGGTAATTACAATATTAATAAATATAATCATATTAATACTACTACTACTACTAATTATTATTAGATTAATAATGATAATAACAACAACTATAGTATATGTGTTATTATATTAGTTACAATATAATATTGTGTATTTGTCATAAATGTTTGATAATTGTATCATAAAAATATAATAATGAATTGCTAAAACATGTGTAGCGAGAATCCAAGTGTTTATATAGTTAAACTCATCGAAATCATGATAATCCTAAAAACTACAATTGTGACGTTATCATGTACACTCAAAGTCGAACTGCGGCTAAGCGCGGATCTAACGCTAGTTCTGTATATTATATCTTAGAAGGACAAAGTGATCATTTTACATAAAATTTAAGACGGCTAATATAATTTTTAAGCATAGAGTACAAATGCTCTATGCTATATTTTTACTTTTCACCTAATTTAATAATTTTATTTTAATTAATACATTATTTAATACATATTATTAATATACTGTTTAATAGTGTCATATTATTTAATTCACTATATTAAATATTATCTTATTTATAATATTTAAATTGACATTTAATTTTATATTATTATTTATATTTTTATAAATAAATATTTTTTATTTAAATAAATACTTAAGTATATAACTCATATTATAATAACCAATAATATTTTCTAGGGGTATTTTAGTATTTAATAATTTTAGTATTTATAACTAAATTTGTTAATTAATGATATGTTATTTAATATGTTTTCAAAATAAAAACATTAATAATAAATATAAACATATTAATAATTATGCTACTACTAATAGTTATTTTTATTATAAGGTTAATAACAACAAGAACAATATTGTGTTATTATATTAGTTCCAAAATTTTATATTTTATAAAAGTTTTTACTCAAACACTTCTAACATTGCGACGTCCTCCTATACGTTGAACCACGGCAAAGCGCGGGTATCCACTAGTCTAAATAAATGTATCTTTTATTGAGAAATTTTTGATAATTAAATTAGATATGTTGTATACATATTAACATTTTGCAAATAATTTTCATGTTTAAGTAGACTAGGAACACAAGTAACACATTTGAAATATATACTAATATAATTATGTCACATTGTTTTGCCTTAAATACAAAAGTTGGTTATTTGTTTTTCTAACTAAACTAAATATCGATGATGTCAAAAATAACGACCTACTAGCAACTAATACATGATGTATATAAACATATGGACAATATGATCATAGGGAGAAAAATATGTGGAGGGTAAAAGGACTCTTTCATATTGATATCAAATGTCAAATACAAAAAAACCACTATTTATAGTACTATAATATTAATACAAATATGATGACTATGGAAGTTACAAGGTAGTATTGATAACCACATTAATAAAATATTTATAACACTCCCCATTGGTTATCAATATGCTTAGAGATGTTGCATCGTTAGAAACTTTGTTAGGAAAACCCAGTGGGACAAAACCATAACTAAGTAAAAAGAGTGCAGCGCGTATTAATCCCCCTGATTTATTTAACCTTAAGTGATGAGTTTTGAACATGAACTAAATTTTCTGTAAGACTTTTGTGGTTAAGATTCGTCATGTGATATTTCAATGGCAATTTTCTATGAAGAGCAATGCTGAACATATCTTCATGCAAGACTTGAATTGACTCATCTCGTAATTAATACCATAAGATCCATGATCTTGTTGTTTTATGTTTCCTGCATAAAAAGACTAACCAAACTTGTTTTGATGGGTTAATAAATATAATCTCATATATTTCGTACCTTAATGGTATTCAAATACTAGTTTTACTCGATTTTCATAGCCGTTTTCTAGAAACAAACTAACCCATAACATAATATATTAATTGTTAACATGATATATAATTTGTACCTTTTATAAGAGGTGAGCAGAGATATTTGCTAAATCAATTAGACATATTTACCATGACTACTTATTTTAGTTGAGTATATTGATAACCAAATTATATTAAATGTTTCAACATCTCTTTTATATAAATTGAGTTATGCATAAAAATACTCCATATTCTGACTATACAAAGCTGCCACGTACCCCGAAAGGATATGATGCCATATGGGTGATAGTTGATCGTCTGAAGAAGAGTGCTCACTTTCTACTGATCCGCGAGACATATTCATCTGAGAGGTTGGCTGATCTGTTCATCAAGTAAATTGTAACTCGTCATTGTGTGCCGGTGTCTATTGTGTCTGATCGCGACACCCGGTTTACATCCAAATTCTGGAAGAAGTTCCACGACGCTATGGGAACGAGGTTACATATTAGCACGGCTTATCATCCCCAGACTGATGGTCAGTCAGAAAGGACCATTCAGACATTGGAGGACATGCTTCGGGCATGTGTTATCGATTTTGGAGGAAGCTGGGATGACCACCTACCGTTAGCTGAATTCTCGTACAACCACAATTATCATGCCAGCATTGGTATGCCCCCATATGAGATGCTATACGGTAGGAGATGCAGAACACCCCTTTGTTGGGGTGATATTGGTCAGAAGGAGTTAGGGAGCGTCGAGGTGATCGAGGCTACGACTGAGAAGCTTGAAAAGATCAAAGCCTTCATGAAGGCAGCCAAAGATAGACAGAAGTCGTATGCTGATAAACGACGCAGACCAATTGAGTCCCAGTGGGTGATCGGGTTATGTTGAAGGTATCACCTTGGAAGGGCATCATTCGCTTCCGAAAGCGGGGCAAGTTGAGCCCAAGGTATATAGTCCCTTTCCGAATCATCGCTCGAGTAGGAGAGGTGGCCTATAGATTGGAGTTACCAGATGAGTTAAGTGGAATTCACCTGACATTCCACGTATCTCATCTGAGGAAATGCTTGGCAGATGAAGATATGATTGTTCCATTGGAAGATATCGAAGTAGACGAACGGCTCAATTATATGGAGCAACCAGTGGCAATCATTGATCGAAAGGAAAAGAGGCTGAGAAATAAAGTGGTTCCTCTTGTGCGCGTACAGTGGAAGCACAGGAAGGGATCCGAGTCAACGTGGGAGACTGAGGAAGAAATGAGACAACATTACCCACGTTTGTTCGAAGAATAACAGGTTTCGGGGACGAAACCTATTTAATGGGGGTGGACTTGTAACACCCGGTTATTTATTTATTTTGAAGCGAACGAATGAAGAAAAAGAAATAAAGTTCAAAGTCGAGGGACCAAACTCGCCAACGAAGGAAAGTTAGAAATATGGTGATATTTGTAGGGAGAGGGCAGCCATACTCTCCCCACACACTCACATTTCAGCCAAGAAAAAGAGAGGAGAAGAGAGAAAGGAAGAATAGAGGAAGAAGTGTTGGTTCGGGTTGGTTCGAGTGGCCAAAATCTTTGAGAAGCGAGTCAAACTGAAGCTCTACTTCTCCTGATCGTTTGTGTGAGTTCTAGGACCCCACTTTTACTTGTTTTCAATGACTTTGGGGCTGGAAAGCATAGAAAACCCGTTTTTGTATGTGTGTGTTTGACCCATTTGGGTGTGGTTGTGTGTGATGCGTTTGGTGTTTGATTCCGGGCTTGTGTGTATGCTTTTATGGTGTTGTGGTACGCATTCCTAAGGTTTAGGATGGTTGATTTAGGCATAAAAGGGGTTTGGATGAGCTTGGAGGCCGAAAATGGCAGATTGGGTTCGGGATGAACTCCTTTCTGCATCAGCTAGGGCTAGGCGACCGACTGGAGACCGAATGGAGGCCATACGGCCGAATAGGGTGCGATTTGGGTCCATTTGCACGATTGAGGTCCATTCGCACGATTGAGGATCCATTCGCACGATTGAAAGGCCAGTCGCATGGAGGTCATGCGATTGAAGGTCTAGTCGCATAAGTGCCCATCCACATTAGTCCCATTCGCATGAGGTCCATCCGCGTTAGTCCATTCGCACGGTTGGGTGTTCATTCGCATGAGTGTTCATCCGCATTGGTTCATTCGCATGATGTTCAGTCGCATGGAGGCCATGCGACTGAAGGGTGTCCATACGCTCGAATAGGGCTGTTGCACTCGAAGGAAAGTGTAGTTCGACTTCTGACTTTCGGGAGAAAGTGCAGATGTAAGTTTGACGTATAGGTTCCCGTAAGAGCATGTAAGATGACTGTTATGACCTTAGAGAGCAGGTTGGGCATGATAATGATGATGTTGCATGTTTATGCATGTTATGTATGTATGATGTTGCCATGTATGATGATGATGACTGTGTATGATATGTTCCTTATTATGATGTATGTTTATCTTTCTTGTGGCTTTACGTGTCGTGTTAATGAATGAATGAAGTATTATGTAACGTAAAGTGAAAGATAATGAAAGAGGAACATGAAGTAAGAATGCATGCATTATTGAATGATGAATGAACGAAGGAAAGGCTTGCAAGAACATATATGAGGTGAGCAACCCTGTTGTTGCAAGAGACTCGGATAGCATGCAATCGTTGAGATTGCCCATGAGGTGAGCAACCCTGTTGTTGCAAGAGACTCGGATAACGTACTATCGTTGAGTTTGCCATGAGGTGAGCAACCCTGTTGTTGCAAGAGACTCGGATAGCGTGCTATCATTGAGATTGGCAATGAGGTGAGCAACCCTATGGTTGCAAAAGACTCGGATAGCGTGCAATCGTTGGGATTTCTAATAAGGTGAGCGACCCTGTTGCCGCAACAGACTCGGGAGAACGAACGTATAAAATGAACGAAAGTTAACGGATGTAATGGAAGATAATAATTATATTTCGATGTATATGTATGTTGTATGGTCACGAATGAATGTAAAGCGCAGTATGATTTGATAGAAAGTAAAGGACGGTTTTAACAATAGAAAAGTATATTTTATTATAAAACTAGAACTCACTCAACAACGCTTATTTTTATGTGTTTCCAGTTGGCAGGTAATGATTGCTGAGGATGGCACGGGCGGCTACTCGGCTCTTTTGGGATGGCATCCTTTTGATTAATGTTTTTGCATTGTAATGCGAACAAACTGCGTTTTGTAATGAATGTTGTATTAACTTGCAAAAGCATTTACAGGGAAATGAAAGATTATTTTAAATGTTCCGCTGCGATGTTTATGAAATACGAATGTAAATTTATGTTTTATGGGCGATGAATGACCAACTGTAGGCGTCCCGGGAACGGGGCCTTACGGTATAGCATTCATCAGAACAGTCATAGCATTGCTATCAATGTCCAGCTTCTTGCAGTCTTCATCAGAGTAGTCTTCTACAGCCTTCTCTATCATAGCACCGTTTCCACCTAGTGTTGCAACCTTTGGTCTGTAAGGACCATTGATTATATATAACCACAATTTGCAATCTTGGTATCTGATGGAGCCTTCAATGCGCCTGCTCCATGATCTAAAGTTTTCAAGGGTGATGATAGGTGCTTTGGTCATCGTCCCCATCTCAACTTTAGATTTTTGGTTGAGGGCCATTTTAAGTGTGATGAAAGAATGAGTGAAGAAAAGGTTGATTTGGATGGTAAGGTCTCACAATCAAGAGCCTGGAAGCTCTGATACCAATTGCAGGATCGGGTTTTGTCACTCAACACATGTATAGTCTCTCAAACTCACTTGAATCACACTCGGTTTAAATGATGATGTAGAATCCCGTCTAAGAGTTGATAATAATATACTAAGTAATTAAGAACACAGGATGATAATTTTCAAGGTACTTGTATATATTTCTTCTCAACTCAAAGTATTACAAGACTCTTACATGCATGTTACATGAGTTACAATGATAAACTATTTATACTACTACCTAAAGTCGAATATACTTTGATACCAACTGGGAACATATGACTAAAGCAAATACTACATTGCTAAAGACAATGTATCTTAGGTAAAATATTATCTAAGATATGGTAGTCATGACATATCCATGACTTACCTTTTGTCACCAACTAAAGTTGGCAACTGTACTAACTGATAATGAATGAAAAGTGGAATAAAATATGGTCAACTACATGGGCGTGGGAAAGTGCCATGCAGTATATCAGAGATTTGCAGCGTAGTGTCAGAAGGACCATACTTATGTCCACTGGTTCATAGTAGGTTCTTCCGAAGGTTAACTGGCTTCGGAAAAACAAGTTCGTCTTATACTTCGGAAGTGGCTACTTCTTTTCGAGGCTTGAGACATTTTTAGGTCTTCATGCTTCGGAAGTCATTGTCTTGAATTCTTCTAAGTGCTGAATTCGGAAGAAAGACTTTGTCTTCGGAAGTTGGAGTTTCTCTTCGGAAGCTCCTTCAGACTTAACCTTCGGAAGCTCAGCTTTTGCCTTTGGAAGTTTCTTCATCAGTTGCACCAAAATAGTCTAAGTGTTAGTTTTGGTTGCAACAGCCTTACTTGATCCAACATTAATAAAAACACATTTATAATAATCTTTCAAATAACCACTAGGCATCATTTTCAATACGTTGTGTATTAAAAAAAGTTATTGATATTCAATAATCATAGAATATGTTTACATAAAATTTATAACACACTATTATAAAAATGTGTAATTTGTTTAAATCACATGAACTTGAAACCAATCAAGTGACATACTTTGTTTTTAGTTATATAATATTTTAATCAACAATAATAAATATAATCACATGTATCAGCTTTTACTTTATCTTGACATTTCAAAGAATTTGTCACATTTATTTATATGAAGAAATAATATAAATCTCAGATTAAAATAACAACATAAGAATTTATTATGACATAAGATTCATGAACTCATAACATGATAATTAATTTATAGTTTGCATTTATTCTGTATTATATTACTTTCAAAATCTTCACTATTAGCCAACGAGTTCAACATACTAAGACAAAAAAATTCAATCTCCCTATATGAATTTAAATCACAATTATCTTTTTATATTATAATTTTAATGCAATATTATGTTAAATAACAAGCCTAAGATGATAGTTTATTCAATTACATATTGATAAATCAAGTTATTATAATTTTCATAAATTTAGCACATTACCCAATATAGTAATAATATTATAATGTATGTAATCTTGATAATCTTCTTTTATGTTAATGTTATAAATAGAAGTTAAGAATAATTATTTTCTTTTAAGTAAATCAATTACAAATTAAATGATACATGTATAACATATATAACCACCATTTTCGATTTAATTAATATAATATATCATATTTGAAACTACCATGCATTATATGGTATTGATTATTATGAATATGAAACATCATAATTATTAGTTTATAATTAATTGTTATTATAATTATAATATTTTTATTTTCCATTTTAGTCACTTTTCATAACAAAGAATTTAGTAAGTAAATTGTTGATAAATAATAATTCATAATCATTGTTTGAGGTAATAATAAAAAAACATATATATCTTTTCTTTCTTCGAGCTTAAAATCTTTATTAGTAATTTCCTTTTTTATAGAAAAAGATAATGATTTTAACAAATATATATCGTTCTTTGTTTAAGAACGTATTATTAATAATTTTCTAATATATAAAATATAATTCTCAACGTAACCCAAAATAGTATGAATTATAATATGGATCTTATATGAGAGAATCAAGGAGTAAAAAATGATAATAAATCTAAACATAATCTAGAATTGTATTAATTACAATATGAATTTTTTGTTTAAATGAATCGACACAAGAACAAAGAAATTTTTTACCATATGATAATGATAATATGGTCATCAAACTTGGAAAAGCAATTCGTGTTCATAACAGTTTTTGAAACAACGACCTACTAGCAACTAATATATGGTATAGATAAACATACGGAGAAAAGATGTGTAGAGTAGAAAAAAACTTTTATATTGATATCAAACATCAAATATAAAAGCCACTATTTATAGGGCTATAATATTAATACAAACATAATGACTTTGAAAGTGATGTAAGGCCCCGTTTCCGGAAAACCTCATAGTTGACTAATCATAGCACAAAATCAATATTTATAACTAAAACATTGCAGCGGAATTTAATAGACATTCATTTGAAACTTGTAAATCATATTGTACTCATACATTTGTCTTTAAATCGAATAAAAACATAGTGCATTGTCTTAACTTACAATAAAGATTTCATAAATAGGAATGTTATCCATAGCTCTCCAAGTAGCTCCCTGGTACCATCCCCAGTATCAGCATTTACCTGCCAATTATTATGCATAAAAGTCAGTTTTGCTGAGTGAGTTCTAGTTTTAGATAAATAAGAAAACATAAACTTTATCCTTCATATAATGACCACACATACATCATAATACATATCATTTCTTGCATCATAATAAGCATGTTCATTATCTTTCATTATCTTTCATTTTCATCATAAACGAGATTGCACAAAGCAAGAGCTCAATGTTGATCGATAACGAATGTCAATCCCTGTTGGTACACATCATCATGGTAGCTAACCCCCAATAGTTGATCCACACTGCAAGGCACATAGCCCGCTCATGAATACGGATCAATCATCATACATCAGACTCACGTAAGTGAAGTCGATCATAGTGCTTGCAAGACTTTTCATCATCAAATGGGTCGGCGGGTAACGTTCATTACGTTTCACTTTTCATTAATATCATCTTCCATTATAATATATAATACTTTACAGAAAAACAACACAACATATCAAGTACATGTAATCATAAAAACATCACCGACCTACCGCGGGACAACAGGGGTTCGGGGGCGGCAGCCCCTGACAGTAGGGTCTTAGGGGCAGCAGCCCCTAGTCCAAGGGGCAACGCCCCTGGCTGGGGCCGGGCTGCCAGGTCAGCATGAAATTTTTTTATTTTTAAGTATTTATAGAACACATTTTCTTATAGAAAAAAGAATCAATCTTCATGTTAAAACCTCATAAAATCTCGGTCATTTAACATGGAAATACTTACAAATAAGGGGATCCAGAACTCACCTGGATACTGTGAGTAACTTCTAAACTAAGCTTTCTAGGCTAGGATCACACTACACAGCTTGCAGATAAGTTAACACTTAAAGGGTTAATTTCTGCCTAAATTCACTGCTAAATTCGCTGCCAGAAAAGCAGTTTCGATGAAAGTTTCGCTGACAGTTTCGCTGCAAGTTTCGCTGACAGTTTCACTGCCAGTTTCGCATGACAGTTTCGCCCAACTTTCGTTGGAATTCCGTGGCTGCGAAAATACCTGCGAAACTATAATTTCGCAGAAAACCCACAGTTTTGCAGTTTGAATATGCAATTTCGCTGGATGCACAGACAGTTTCGCAGATCGCATAAAAATTACAAACCAGCCCGTTTTTAACCCAAAATCACAACTTTTTACGTCCAATCTCTTAGTTTATCAACCATGAGGCTATATCTAAGCTTTTACATGTTTTCATATGTAAAAATGTGACCTTTATGCAATTCTTTGCAACTTTTCAAAACCCAAAACCCTAGAATCTGGGTTTGATGTACAGAAGGGTTTAGAGGCTGATTGTTACCTGGATTTGTTGCTTCTTTCTTATGGTTTGATCCTCAGTCGTTCAGATCTTCAATCCCTTAACCTTTAAAGCTCTAAATCTTGAGTTTTCTTCATTTTCTCTCTCTACTTTCTCTCTCTATGAATTTGGGTGGCTAGGGTTCAAATGAGGACGATGGTGGCTGATTACGTGGGTTAAAGGGCTGATTGTGGGCCCTAAATCACTTAGGCTCTTGCCCATAAGCCTAATTTAGCCCATAACCTATTTTCTTCCTTTATTAAATACCCGATAATCAAGCCCATTATCCTTGATGACTCGTTTTGACTTTTCGGGGTGTTACAAGTGACAAGGTGATATTGATAACCACTATTTATAGGGCTATAATATTGATACAAAAATAATATTAATACAAAAATATTTATAACAATGTGATGTTTTTTTATTGTTTTTATGTTATCTTATATTTTGTTTACCTTTTTATTTTCTTATTTTTCAAATTCTAATAATAAAAATATCTTTTTACGTTAATTTAGTTTATATCTTATTAAGTTCGATAATGTTTGGAAACAAGTATATATCGATCATTTATGTTACTTTGCATATTTTTGTAACACCCTGTATTTTTTTCAGGTTAACACCGTTCTCGTGACCGAACATCTCTCCAATAATTGATCAAATTTTTATTAGTAATAAATGATAATGGTTGTTGTAATAATTATTATAAATAATTAACTTTAAATTAGTTAAACTTAATTAACTCAAATGCAAAATAGGTAAATTGGATGGACTAAAAGTGGCAACTTGCAGAATTTAATTTCTTTTAAGCACCCCACCCTCTGACAACCGACCTTCATCATGTAAATCCTTCACAACCGTAATCCGCACCCCCCTCATGGCAGCCCCGCTCCTCTCACCCGGCCCACTCGACAGCCTCCAACCTTTATGGTTTTCCATCAACGACGACCTCCTCATCGTGGCAGCCTCTCCCCCGGGCAGTCTCTTCCAGAAATTATCACATGATTACTAGTGTTGTACCAACTTAAGTTCTCACTTTGGAACCATTAATGTACGTTCTTTAGCGAGGTAATGTTGAGTTGAAATATTGGGTTTGATAAACCCCACCTGGCTAGTCGCGCTAGCATAAGTGCATGTCAAATGGGTGTTTAATTGACATATTTTCTGTTTCTGTGGTCTGGTAACCACTCCTAGGCATACCTATTATGTCAGCTTCGGTTGAGAACTTCATACACTAAGTAACTTATTATGTAGACTAGCTATCTACTGATATTACTTTCTTTACTGAATCTGCTTTCAATTATTTTACTTATTATCAAAATCTATGAACTCAGCGACCCTGTGTTGACACTTTAGCATGTTTCTTTAGGTTCACAAGGTGTGCACGTTTAGGAGCATTATATCACTTCTATCATATTCTGATTGCTTTCCAAAACAGTTTAAACGCTAGTGTTCTCAAGTTTACATTAATTTGGGTTGCGTTTGTTTTGCGCTAGTTGAATTATAAATGATTAATTGTTAAAGCTTCTACAGGCAAGTGTTGAACTTAGGAATCGAGCATTAGCTATCAACTGCCGAGTCAAGCCTAATGCTGATCCACTACCGATGTATATGCTAAATGACAGATCAACATATACCAAAACAACTACTGATCCACATATGCTGAATGTTTGCTGATCAACATATGCAGATCAACTGCCAATTAGAAGTGAACTCCATGAGCTGCTGATCGACTACTGCAGGACCGGTGAAGGGTATGCACTTACAACACAACAACACAATGAGGAGAGTTGCTTAGAAAGCTTAACAGATCAAATAGGGAACTGGTTAATTTGTTAATGAAAGATGCTAAGAACACAAGTAAATATGAGACATAACTAGATTGCAAACAACACAAGTATTTGGTTTTCAAGAATGCCTATATTGCTTCTCAAGTTCTATTACAAGTTACAAAGCATCGATAGAAAGTTACAAGTACTTGAGATACTTTATATTACATCCTACAGCCGGCCATACTTTAAAGGCCAGCTGGATACAATTGACTAGACAACTATAAAATCAAATGTTGAGTCAAAAGGCAGATCTGCCTTTTGACTTGTGACTATGACATGTCATAGCTCACATCCTAATATATTACAAAAAAGATAAAAGTACATAACGTAGAAAGCATGGACTCAAGACCTCAATGTATAGTTTACCAAAAACATAGACCTTTCACCAACTCATGTAAGTTGGTGACTTTGCAGAGTAGCAGCGGAAAGGTGGTCCAGCTTTATGGTAAAGTACATCAGATAAAGGCATATCTCTAAAAGTCTTCGGAAGAAATCTGTCTTCACTCTTTGGCTTCGAAAGACTTTGTCTTTGAAGCTTCGGAAGACTTCACTTTTGGCTTCAAAAGATGTTGGTCTTGGCTTTAGAAGATTTTACACTTAGAATATTTCTAGTGCATGGAGTAAAACTTCCGAAGCATTTCTACTTCTGTTCTTTAGTGCATGCTTGTAGAGAGACTTTGGATGTTTTGGCTGCATCAGACTTATAGGAATCCTTACAAACTCCCCCTAGGCTGATGCTACCAAAACATTTAGAAGATCTTCAAATGTTTGAAGTCTTCAGTACAATGATGACCATACCCTTCTTCATCAGATGGTCAGGATCATTCAGACTCTCATAATATCTTCTCATCTCAAAGAGATCATGTAGAGGTAAGTTGATTATGTCTTTCCATGTATAGACATTCTCAACACCTTGATCTCTGATCACATGCCATCTCTCTGGATTAGTAGTGAAGGTCCAGGATAAGATGGGTGTCTCAGCTGCAAGAGGAGCCACTTGAATTGGAGTTGATTGGGCTGCCTCTTCATGCACTTCCTTAGGTTGATCTGACTCAGCTTAAGGTGTAGAGGTGGATGATTCAGGCTTATTCTTTTTTGACTTTGGTTTGGAAGCCATCCTCTTCTTTCTCTTAGAAGACTTTAACTGAGAAGACTGGTCTGCAACACCTTGTTGATCATCCTTGTCTTTTTTAGTTGGGTGTTCCTCCCTCACAAGTTCAAAATGAGAGGGAGTTTGACCCTGCTGTGGATCAGAAGATGAAGCTTGCTGAGGCTTAGCAAGAGGTCCATGTTGTGTTGTCTCAGGTTGTTCAACCTTAACCTCCACTTCAGGTGGGATTTGACTTGGAGGAGAGTATAAGTCAATCAGCTCTCCACTCTTGATCTTGTGCTTGATTACCCTGATATGCTCATCCATTATGGATAGAGACATAGGACCAAGTCTCCTTTCGGAGAATCCATATAGCTTCAAGAAGCTCATCATCCTTTGTCTGTCAGCAGAGTTCTTCATACTCTTTTGGATGATGGCTCTTGACTTTGCAGCATCTTCCCTCATCTTTCTCTTTGTTGCCTTTTGTTCTTTGAGCACTTGAAGTTCAAGCTGTTTGAGACACTCAAACTCAATGTACTCAAAGGACAAGGGAAGAAGTGCAGATGCCTGGTAGAGACCTGTGGAACTCAGGTAGTTGATCATGTTTTGCCTATCTGTTTCCTTGTCTACCCGAGGTTCTTGTGTAGCAGCCACATCCTCTTGCACAGGGCTTTCCCGAACTGGGGAGAGAGTTGGAGCATGCTTGTATAACCTTTTTGGTCTCTTCTCCTCTTTGAATTAGAGAAGTAGCCTTGCATCCTCTGCTTCCTTCATCTCTCTTGACACTTCCATGTCAGACAGTTCATTTAATTGCTCTAAGGGAGAGATATAATCTTATCTATGTCATAGTTCCTGGTCTGCAGGTAATTAATACTGACTGCCCTCAACTCATCTTCTTGAGTGTTTGGTCTGGGGGCAGCCCTGATTGCAGCTTGCATAAAGCCTGAAGACCCAGAGGAACTTTCTCCCCTTAGCTTCTTCTTCCTCTCTCTCTCCTTCTCCTCAATCTCCTCATGAGTCAGAATCGTTTTCCCTTTGTCACCCACAGACCTTTGTGACTCAGGGTGGAGAGAACTTTGGCCTTCATTGCTTGGTGTAGCATCCAAGCTCTGTCCAGAGAGATGTTGTGAAACACCTTCACCAGTAGGTGTTTCACTAAGGGAATGAATTTCTGAAGCAGTTGTTGGTGTGACAGGGCTCTCAGGCTCTATCACTGGGCCTTCAGCCAAGGTTTTATCTTTGAAGCTAATCTCAGGGTCTGCCTCAACATCCAGTTGACCAATGACATTACCTGATTGCCTTTGTCTCATTCTAAGGCTGAACTCTTCAGTAATTCTGTCTTGAATCCTGAGACCTGTCAGCTTGTCTTGATTGGCTTGGGGTGACAAGTGGCATGTTTATCAGGTCGAGACCTTCATAGTAGTCCAAGGTCTGAAAATTGAACACTTCTTGCTACCCTTGAACTCTTTGAAGAATGAGGCTCTTCTATCAGCATCATACCTCCACCCAATAATGTAGTTTGAAGTTCCTTGAGGTGGAGATGACACAGCCCTTGGAATGCCTTCCTCAAAGAGACTCCTAATGACAGAGCCAATAATGTCCATATTAATGTGAACTTGAGGAAGTTGCTGAGTATACACAGTTGCAAGAGAGGATGGTGAATCCTCAATGTAAATACTCCCTGAAGAACTCCCAGGTTCTGTGACTGTAATGACTTTCTCCTCCTTTTTGGTACCCTCTTGCATAGGTGAGCTAGAGGTTAGGTCAATCACATTCACAGGTTCTTGTATTCCTGGTTGAGCTCCTCTTAAAGGTCTCCCAGCTAGTTTTTCCCTGAGATAAGATATCTCAAGTTGCTGATCATTCACCCTATTGTGCAGGGTAGTCACCTGACATTCAAGGTGACTAGCCTTAGAGACTAAATAAGAGCAAGTTTTTGACAGTTTTTGCACCTTTAGTCTCTGATTCCCCTCATCCTCATCAGAAGTATCATTGGGGGATGAGATGATTGGACCAAAGTACTCTCTCTCACCACCAGCCTCAGGTTCTTGGCTGCTGGATTTCTCTGCACATTGACATTCTCAGTTGAGGTGTCAATGGGCTGAGTTGCCATGGTTGAGGTCTTAATGATGTAATCACTTGCAGGGGTGAGAGCCTCTTCCATATGGATATCTTGAATAGGTTCAGAAGTATCCACCTCAGTGATGGGTGACTGATGTGGGCTAGACAAAGGAGACTCAGGAGTACTCGTCTCTCTTTGAGTAGGGGAAGAGTAGAGAGACTCATGGTACCCACTGAAACTTAAGTCTTCATCAATATAGAATGAGAGGTTGGGAATGGGTTGATTTAAGTCTAAAGGCTGGGGATGGTAACTGTCCCCTGAAGGTTGTTCACTTGAGTGTTGAGACTCAGAGTGAAGGCTTAAGGCTGTTGGGCTTGTGAGCTCATCAGGGTGAGCATGAGGAACCTCATCCCTGATTGTTGAAGAGATGGGAGTGGTTTGCTCCTTAGGGGAAGTGGGAGCTCTAGTGTCCACTTCCTCCTGTATGGGTGAGTATATGGGGGCCTGCACAGACTCAATAGCTTGAGCAGGGGTTCGTTTGGATTTTCTTTGGTAGGTGAGGGTGACTTGGGGCCTTTTTGGTGGTTGAGAGGTAAAAGGTGTGGGTTCAACACTAGGTTGTGTTGCTAGGTTGTCACCTTGAGCAATGAGCTCTAACATTTTTGGGACAAAGGCTGTTTCTACCCCTGAGAAGCCTACAGTTGGCTTCTTCATAATTTTAAAGATGTCGGGCTTTGTCTGTCCCAATTTAAGAATATTATCTGTTTCTCTCAACTGTGAGCCCAGTTCACAGTTGAGAATGTGTTGAACATATCTAGGAAACATATAATACTCTAAAGAGTCCAAGTTAGCAATAAAATTTGTATAAACAAACTGAGAGTACCTGAACTTGACCCCTTGAACCATTCCATGTACTATGAAGGAGAGAACCTCAGGAAACTGGTCCCACCCTCCATGCTTGTTTGACAAGCAGTGGATAACCACATGAAGCAGATATTTCCACTGGGATGAGACCTTCTCTTTACTGAAGGTCTTTACAGAGAAATCTCCCTCATAGCCCATCTATTCAAAGGAATGATTTACAGCTTCCTTTGGGAAGGCCAACTCACCTTCTTCATCATCCAGCTACAAGTGAGTGTTGATGATGGCCAGAGTGTTGAAGATTGTCCTCCTTTGCACTGTGGCAGACAGTGCCTTCTCCCCATCCATAATGACCTCTTGGCAGGTCTTCCAAAATTCAAGCAGATGATCCTCATAGAGTGTAGGATCAATGGTTAGGGAGGTGAAGTAGTTTGATAGAGCTAAGAAATGGCAAATCTCTGAGAAACTTTCATCTTTCTCAGAGTTTAACAGAGCAACTTGGTTATGTTGCCTGTGAAGTTACATGGAGAAATCTGGGTTGTTTTTGAGGTTTAGGTTGGCCATTTTAGAAGCTTAAGGATGAAGAAAGATGAAGAACAAAAGGCGGTTTGGGAGAATTTAGGTTTAAGGAATAGTGTAATTAAGGAAGATAGTGAAAGAGGGGGGAACCGTTGGGCATTTAAGTGAAATGGATTTTAGACAAAGTTAATGAAAGAGGATAAACTTTGAAATCCGGATGTCGGTCCCACTCTAAAAAGTAGTTTTCTTTTGCCCAAAAAGTAGTTTTCTTGGAAGTTGAGAAATCTTCCGAAGGTTATTTGCTTCGGAAGTTCTGAAGAAAAAGCTTCCGAAGGCAAATTGGCTTCGGAAGAGATTTCAAAGGTTTTTGAGAATTTTTCTTCGGAAGAGAATTTACACTCAGAGATTTTTATTCTAAGAAGAATAAATACTTCCAAAGGTAAATTGCTTTCGGAAGAAACTTGTTCTTTGAAAACATACAAAGTAATTAAGTTGATTTTAAGCTTCGGAAGATATTTCAGAAATTTCTTCCGAAGGTAAAATCACTGAAGTAATTATTTGTTTACTAAGACATAACTTCTTCCGAAGGTAATTTTGAATCTTCCGAAGAGATCAAGATTTTCAAAAATATAAGAAAAGTCTTTTGAAAAGATTTTCTTCCAAAGAAAACAAGGGCTTATGAAGGTGATAAAATAGACAACTTAGGACACATAGGTTTTAGAAATAAATATGATTAAGTTTTAAGAAAAGCTATTCAAAGTTAATCATCCCAATAGCTGATACAAGATATTTAAATCTCTGCTCATCAAAAGCTTTGGTGAACAGATCAGCATATTGTTCATTTGTGTTAACTTTGACTAGTCTGATTAATCTATTTTCAAAGTTATCTCTAATCAAATGATACCTGATATTAATATGCTTTGTCATTGAGTGCTGCACAAGATTCTCTATGATGGAGATAACACTATTGTTGTCTATGTGGATGGGAGTCTCTTTAAAGTTAAATCCATAGTCCAACATCTGATTTTGAATCCAAAGCACTTGAGCACAACAACTTGCAGCAGCAATGTATTTAGCCTCAGCAGTTGATGCAGACACACAGGATTGTTTCTTGCATTGCCAAGAGACTACTCTTCCACCAAGAAATTGACATCCCCCTGATGTAGACTTTGTAGTCATGTTGCAACCACCATAGTCACTATCTGTATAAGCATACAGATTAAAGTCAGAATTCTTTGGATACCAAAGGCCAAGTGATGGAGCACCTTTGAGATATCTTAAAATTCTTTTGACAGTGACCAGGTGTGACATCTTAGGGTTGGCTTGATATCTTGCACAAATGCATGTAGCAGATGTGATATCTGGCCTGCTAGCTGTGAGGTACATAAGAGACCCAATCATTGCCCTATAGAGATGTTCATCAACACACTCCCCCTCAAGATCAGGTCCAAGGGAGTGATTTCTGGCTATGGGTGTCTTAGCAACCTTACAATCAGTCATGTTAAACCTTTTAAGTATGTCATGTACATACTTTGACTGACTTATGAATATGCCATTGTCAACTTGCTTTACTTGAATTCCTAGAAAGAAATTAAGTTCCCCCATGGCACTCATTTCGAACCTATCCTTCATCAGCTTCTCAAAGTCTTTGCAGAGCTTTGGATTAGTTGACCCAAAGATAATGTCATCTATACTTGAACTAGCATTATGTCATTTCCTGTTCCTTTGATGAAGAGAGTTCCATCTATAGTACCCTTTTTATAGCCATGTTGACAGAGATACTGAGATAGAGTCTCATACCACTTCCTTGGTGCTTGGTGCAGCCCATAAAGAGCTTTATCAAGCCTGCAGACATAATCAGGATGATCAGGATCTGCAAACCCAGGTGGTTGTCTGACATACACCTCTTCATCAATCACCCCATAAAGAAAAGCACACTTGACATCAAGTTGGTAGACCTTGAAATTCTTGGATGCAGCAAAAGCTAGGAATATTCTAACAGCTTCAAGTCTTGCCACAGGAGCAAAAACATCTGTGTAGTCAATTCTTTCTTCTTGAGTATACCCTTGAACAACTAGTCTTGCCTTGTTCTTGATGACAAGTCCTCTACCATCCTTCTTGTTCCTAAAAACCCATTTGGTTCCTATGGTAGTCTTCCCTTGAGGAAGAGGACATGGGTTCTAAACCTTTTGCCTTTTGAATTGAAGCAGCTCCTCTTGCATAGCTTCAACCCAACTTCCATCCTTTAGAGCCTCATCAATTTTCTTTGGCTCTATTTGAGACAAGAAACAAGAGTGAAGACAAACATTTGCTTCATGGGTTTGTCCTCTTGTTCTCACCCCTGAATCAACATCTCCAATGATGTTTGTGGTAGGATGAGACTTGTGGATCCTTAGCTGAGGGATCACAGCAAGTTGCTTAGACAGATCTAGATTTGAAAAATTTTGATCTGGCAAAGAAGATTCACCCTCCACATCAGCACACTTATCAAGATTGACTTGATCCAATGAGTGTGTGACATCATTGATGTTGTCTTCAATGCAGTGGTTATCAGCATCAAGAAATTCCTGATCACTTTCACCACCACCATTTTCTCCAACATTTGAAGCTCCTTCTTCTGAGTTTTGTGCCTCTAAGCTGGAATTTGAAGGCACCCCAGAAGCATCAGCAGGATTTGTCATTGATGTGCTGGTAGAAGTTTCATTTGCAGGAATAGTTACCACTGGAGCTGAAGATGTGTAACTTGGAGGTCTTCTAAGCTCAAATATTGGGTCATGATCACCTGTTGGTAATATGACTGTAGATCCTGAAACATTCTCACAAGATTTTTTAAAACAGTTGCTAACTAAATCAAGATCAAATAGCCAATCCGAACCAGAACCTTTCACACAGGGAGTGTGCTCATTGAAAGTCACATTGGCTGACTCCTCAACTACTCTAGTTCTGAGATTGTATACTCTATAAGCTTTTGCTTGAGAAGAGTATCCAATAAAGTGTCCATCATCTGATTTCTTAGCAAACTTGGCAATTTGATCTTTGGTATTCAAGATGGTGCAAGGACATCCAAATGACCTGAGAAAACCAATGAAAGGTTTTCTCTTGTGCCAAAGTTCATAAGGAGTCTTACCATGTGTCTTAACCACTAAAACTCTGTTTTGCACATAGCAAGCAGTGTTCACTGCCTCTGCTCAGAAGGTGATGGGCAGTTTAGAGTTAGACGACATAGTTCTTGTAGCTTCAATTAGTGTCCTGTTTCTTCTCTCAGCAACACCATTTTGCTGAGGAGTCCTGGGAGCACTATATTGTCTTGTAATACCTTTTTCATCACAAAATATATCAAGGATTTGATTCTTGAATTCAGTTCCTTGATCACATCTTATGGTTTTGACCTTGTGATCACATTTATTCTCAATCTTTAAGATGAAATTCTTCAGAATCTTAGGGGTCTCATCCTTAGTTCTAAGAAAGAAGACCCAAGTGAATCTTGTAAAATCATCTGTGTTCACCAAACAATAAGAGGTCCTTCCTAGACTCATTACACTGGTGGGGCCAAAGAGATCCATATGTAATAAGTGTAGGGGATTAATGATGGAATTTCTTTCCTTTGGCTTATGAGATACCTTGTGTTGCTTCCCTTTTAGGCATGCAACACAATGGTCATCACTTGTAAACTCTTTCTTTGGTATTCCAGTTACCAAATCATTCTTAATTAATTTATTCATATTTTTAAATTTACATGGCACATTCTTTTATGCCAGAGGAAGGATTCATCATTATTTTCTTTAGATAGAAAGCATGAAACTTCTCCTGAGGGAGATGTTTCTTGCAAGTCCATCTTGTACATGTTCCTTTTCCTGGGGGCTCTGAGCAAGATGTACTCATGAGGAATGACCACCTCGGGCCTGAGAACAATGCACTCATGCTCAGTAAAGAGCATGTTATGACTCTGATCACAAAATTGGAATACACTCAGAAGATTGTACCCAAGCTCCTTGACAAAGTTTACCTTCTCAATGCTGAGCTTACCATTTGTGACTTTGCCCCTTCCAGTAATGTAACCTCCTGCATCTCCTCCAAAAAGCAACTGGTCCTCCATCAATTCTTTCAAACTTTTAGAGTAGTGACCTATTGCCTGTCATGTGCCTGGAACAGCCACTATCAATGATCCATACATTTATGTTTGTCTTGAGTTGTCCCTGCACAAAAGAGATGATTAGTTACATTTGGAAACCCAAGCCTCATTGGTCTTGGGCTCATCAAAAGAAGTTGAAGACAATGCAACAGTTATTGATCCTATAGTAATGCTAGAAGGATCATTTGCTGATGTTGATGAAGAACTTTCAGCCACTTGATGTTTCTTTGACTTCCATACCACCTTTGGAAGCTTAGACTTGACCTTCAATACTTCGGAAGTTTTAATGACTTCAGAAGTTTTGATGACTGGACCTTCGGAAGATCTTGCTTTCACTGCAGCAGGCTTCAGTGCTTCGTAAGTATTCCTTTCTTCCGAGACCAAATTTTCTTCCGAAGGCAAGTTTCCACTTGTCTTTTTCTTCATTTTGGAGCTTCCGAAGGAAACAGATTTTCCTTCTGAAGCTTGCTTCTTCTTCTCCAAACTTTTAGAGGTTTCTTTCTTGGTCATGTGGAGAGTACTCCTTGGATTGTAAACACAATACTTAGCAAGATGAGAGGTACTCCCACACATAACAGAGTCCATTTTCTTCCTTCTAGGATTTCTTCTTTGTGAACAAGGCTGAACTTGATCACTTTCCTTCTCCATCTTCATCTTTGCAGATGCTGTGGCAATTCTTGTGGGGTTAGAACTACCTTTGGAGCTAGATGGTTCAGGTTGTACAACACTAATGCACAACTGATCAGCCTTCTTCTTAGTGATGGGATGATTTGGACATGAACTAGAACTCTTGTTGATGGAGTTAAAGTTTGTGTCTTCAGCCTTTACCACTTCAAATCTTGCAGATATGAAGACTTGTTTCTGTGCAGCATTGAAGGTGCCTTTGATCTCTTGAGCCTTTTTGGACTTTCTTTTGGCCTTCCTAATCAAGTTCTTTTTTCTTAACTTGGTCATCCAGATAGTTTTGCTCTCCTCAGAGGGATGGTGACCCTTCCTAGAATGCTCTTCTTCACTCTTCTCAAAGCCATTCTCCACCATCTCCTCTTCATCCTCTTCAGTCACAGGATCTATGAGGGGAAGCTCATCTTCACAAGTTCCACACCTAGGAGATCTTACAGACAAGATTGTGTGTGGAGGAGCTATCTCACAAGATCCTAGTCCCTGCTTATTTTGATAACAAACTTTTGCATGCAAGGATGAGGATATTATGTTCTTGAAGGTCTCTTCTTCAAGAACACATTTTTCTGCCTTGGCTTTGCTGATCACAAGCTCAGCCTGGCATTCAGTTAATTTAGTGATGAGATCTTTGATCTGAGTCCTGTAGTTTGTATGCTCATGTTTAAGAGTTGAAATGGTTTTCTCTAAGTCCTCTATCTTTAGTTTATAATCATTTTCAGCTCTTTGAAAATCAACTTTTAAGATATTTATGTAACACCCCGAAAAGTCGAAACGAGTCATTAAGGATAATGGGCTTAAATAATGGGTATTTAATAAAAGAAGGAAATGGGTTATGGGCCAAATTGAGTTTATAGGCAAGAGCCTAAGTGATTAAAGGCCCATAATCAGCCCTTAAGCACCCAAAACCAGCTTCATCTTCCTCATTACAACCCTAGCCACCAAATTCGTAGAGAGAGAAAGTAGAGAGAAAGTGGAGAAAACTCAAGATTTGAAGCTTCTAAGGTGAAGAGATTGAAGATCTGGGTGTTGGAGCATCAAGATCTAAGAAAGAAGCAACAAATCCAGGTAAGAATCGACCTCTAAACCCTTCTGTAGATCAAACCCGGATTCTAGGGTTTTGGGTTTTGAAAAGTTGCAAAGAATCGCATAAAGGTCACATTTTTACGTATGAAAACATGTATAAAGCTTAGATTTAGCCTCATGGATGATAAACTAAGGGATTGGACGTAAAAAGTTATGATTTTGGGTTAAAAACGGTCTGGTCCGTAATTTTTATGCGATCTGCGAAACTGCGTGTTCATCCAGCGAATTTGCATATTCAATCAGCGAAACTGTGGATCTTCCTGCGAAACTATAGTTTCGCAGGTAGTTTCGCAGACATGGTTTTCCAACGAAAGTTGGGCGAAACTGGCAGTGAAACTGGCAGCGAAGATGCCAGCGAAACTGCCAGCGAAGGTGCTAGCGAAACTAGCAGCGAAACTGCTGGTGAAACTAGCAGCGAAACTGTTGGCGAACCTAGCTGCGAAATTTCTGATCATGCAGCGAAATTAGCAGCGAATTTAGGCAGAAATTAACCCCTTTAAGTGTTAGCTATTTTGTAGGCTGTGTAGAGTGATCCTAGCCTTGTAAGCTTAGCCTAGAAGTTATTCGTGATATCCAGGTGAGTCCTAGATCCCCTACTTTATAAGTTTTTCCATGTTTTGGGGCTATTATGCAGGGGCGTGATAGCCAGGGGCGTTGCCCCTTGGACCCCACTAGGGGCTGCTGCCCCTAGGACCCCGCTATCAGGGGCTGCCGCCCCCGAACCCCCGCTGTCCCGCGGCGGTTCGGTTATGTTTTATGATGATTTTACTTGGCATGATGTGTACTTAATAAGTTGAGTATTATATATACTAAAGTGGAAGATGATATTAATGAAAAGCGAAACTTAATGAATGCTACCCCCGGGCCCGTATGATGATGAAAAGTCTTGCAAGCACTATGATAGACTTCACTTATGTGAGTCTGATGTATGATGATGGATCTGTATTCATGAGTGGGCTATGTGCCTTGCAGTGTGGATCAACTGTCGGGGGTTAGCTACCGTTTTCATGTGTACCGACAGGGATTGGCATTTGTTGTCAATCAACATGGAGCTCTTGCTTTGTGCGATCTCGTTTATGATGAAAGAATGAAAGATAATGAGCATGCTTATTATGATGCAAGTAATGTTATATTCTATGTTGTACGCATGGTCATTATATGAAGGATAAAGATTATATTTTCTTATAATATTTAAAACTAGAACTCGCTCAGCGAAGCTGACTTTTATGCATAATAGTTGGCAGGTAAGTGCTGATGCTGAGGATGGCACACGGAGCTACTTGGGGAGCTATGGATGGCATTCCTACTTATGAAATCTTTATTGTAATTTAAGAACAATTAGCATGTTTTGTTTGAAATTAAAGGACAAGTGTATGAGTACAATATGATTTCTATGTTTTAAATGAATGTCTAATTATTTCCGCTGCAATGTTTCATTATTAAACTGATTTTATGCTATGATTAACCAACTGTGAGGCTTCCCGGGAACGGGGCCTTACAATTTAAGGACTCAAGATCAGATCTCATTTTTAAATTATAGGAGCTGTATCTATTAACTTTAGCAATGCATTCAGAAGTACAAAGATGTTCCAATACCTTGGCTTCATCGTGGTCTGCCATGAGTGCTAGGTTTGGAGATGAATCTTCTACCTGAAAGCTCCAGTCAAAACCTCCTTCTTCAACAGCAACTGCAGCTTGCTGCTTTGGCTTCTCATTCTGGGGGGCTTTCTCAGTGTAGTTTGTGCTTGGCCACCATTTGTCCTTGGTGCCTTACACTCTCTTGCAAAGTTTCCCATCTGGTTACAGTTGTAACACTTTACTTTGCTTTTGTCCAGCCCTAACTTTCCACTGGCTGCATTGCTAGGAAACTTTCTCCATGTTCTCTTGTAGAACTTCTTGGCTTTGTGAGTGAGAACAGCCATCTGCTGGACTATCTCCATGTACTCCAGATCATCTAGATGGATACAGTCCAATTCTTCAAGAGTGAAGAGAAAGTTTCCTGAGGTTTCATCAGCAGAGACAAAAGCATGACAAGAACTTGTCTCTTGGAAAGGACTTCCTTAGGTGTAGCTTTCCCTTGGAGTCTCTGGGAAGGTGAAGAAAGGGCCCTTTTGTGAGTTGTCAGGGAAGCATATAAGATGATGCTGTGGTTCAATGCTTTCCCATTCAACCATATGGAGGCTGAACTCAGTTGATTGCTGGAGTTACCAGATGAGTTTTGCATGTTCATCTCCATCTGGTAGCCACTAAGAATACCATACAACTCTGTGAGAGTAAGAGTCATAAGGTTCTCAGTCCTCTTGATAACAACACAATAATGTGTCTATTGTCTAGGAAGAGAGGACATAAACTTCCTTACAATGTCCCCGTTCTCAAGAGTTACTCCAACATCCATTAGAGTATCCATAATCTCAACATACCTGAAGTATTGTTGAGTCATGGTTTCACATGCCTTGAAGGTGAAGTTTTCAAACTGCTGTTTCAGGAGATCTTTCTTGTTCTCCTTTGCTTTAGTAGACCCCTCATACATCAGCTTCAGTGCTTCCCATAGTTGCTTGGCAGTTTTGCACTTCTTGAAGCCTTTGTAGATGGAGTTTGGAAAGGCAGTTTGAAGGGCTGCCATGGCTTTTTGATCAATCTCTATTCTCTTTCTATCTGCTTCAGAGTAATCAGCCATAGCCTTGGGAATCATACCACCACCAGTAGCAGATGTGGTGCTTGGTATGTAAGGTCCTTCAACAACAGAGTCCCACATCCTGGAGTCTTGAGACTTGATAAAGCCTTCCATTCTTTGACACCAAGTATCAAAGTCTTCAGGAGTGATCAGTGGAGACTTTGTCATAGTTCCAGTTTCCATATCAGCTTTGGTTATAGCTGCCATTTGAGTTGTTAAGTATTTTGTGTGTGTGAGAGATCTTAAGATGGTGAGATCTTATATCAAGAGCCTGAAATGCTCTGATACAAATGAAGGACCGGTGAAGGGTATGCACTTACAACACAACAACACAATGAGGAGAGTTGCTTAAAACACTTAACAGATCAAATAGGGAACTGGTTAATTTGTTAATGATAGATGCTAAGAACAATATGAGACAGAATTAGATTGTAAAAACACAAGTATTTGGTTTTCAAGAATGCTGTATATTGCTTCTCAAGTTCTATTCCAAGTTACAAAGCATCGATAGAAAGTTACAAGTACTTGAGATACTTTATACTACATCCTACAGCCGGCCATACTTTGAAGGCCAGCTGGATACAATTGACTAGACAACTACAAAATCAAATGTAGAGTCAAAAGGCAGATCTGCCTTTTGACTTGTGACTATGACATGCCATAGCTCACATCCTAATATATTACAAAAAGGATAAAAGTACATAAAGTAGAAAGCATAGACTCAAGACCTCAATGTACAGTTTACCAAAAGCATGGACCTTTCACCAACTCATGTAAGTTGGTGACTTTGCAGAGTAGCAGCGGAAAGGTGGTCCAGCTTTATGGTAAAGTGCATCAGATAAAGGCATATCTCTAAAAGTCTTCGGAAAAAATCTGTCTTCACTCTTTAGCTTCGGAAGACTTTGTCTTTGAAGCTTCGGAAGACTTCACTTTTGGCTTCGGAAGATGTTGGTCTTGGCTTCGGAGGATTTTACACTTAGAATATTTCTAGTGCATGGTGTAAACTTCCGAAGCATTTCTACTTCTGTTCTTTAGTGCATGCTTGTAGAGAGACTTTGGATGTTTTGGCTGCATCAGACTTATAGGAATCCTTATAACTACTACATAGAACAAGTCTGCAGAATTGGTTTTTGGTCACTCACACAAGGTTTAACTTTCAAACTCACTTAAACACACTCGGATGATGAAGCAGAATCCTTGAATGAGTTGATAATAATATACTAAGTTAATGAGCACAAGAAATGGTTTTCAAGATACTTATATATATTACTTCTCAACTCAAAGTTTACAAGACTCTTAAAAGCATGCTAAATGAGTTAGAATGAGAAACTATATATACTACTATCTACAGCCGGTTATACTTAGATTACCAGCTAGGATTTACTATTAGACAAATACTACATTGTTAGAAGTAAAGTGTATAAGATAAAATACTATCCTAGACTAGGTAGTCATGAAAGGTTCATGACTTACCTTTTGTCACCAACTAAATGTGGTAACTGTACTAACTGATAAAGGTGAACAATGTAATAAAGTATAGTCAACTACATGGGCATGGGAAAGCGCCATGCAGTATATCAGTGGTGGCAACTGTTGTCAGACAAACCATACTTATGACTACTGGTTCATAGTTAGTTCTTACGAAGGTTAACTGCCTTCAAAAGAATAAGTTCTTCTGAAGCCATTTATACTTCGGAAGAATCAACTTCTTCCGAAACTTCTGCTGATCTTCAAAACTTTATAGTCTGGAAGTCTCTATCTTGAATCTTCTAAGGGTTTAACTTCGAAAGAGGAGTTACTTAGTCTCGAAAGACTGAGTTCCTCTTCGGAAGCTCTTCTTGCTTAATCTTCGGAAGTTCTTCAACATAGCTTCGGAAGTGCAGATTTGTCTTCGGAAGCCTTTCTTCGATTGCACCAAATTCTTCTAAATGTTGTTTTGGTTGCACCAGCCTTATCTGACCCAACAAACTCCCCCTAGGCTGATGTTATCGAAACTTCAATGTCTTCCGTGTAGGACCGTTTAAGGTGCTGGTCACTTACAACACAACAACACAATTAGGAGAGATCTTTAGAACACTTAACAGATCAAATAGGGAGCTGGTAACTTATAAGTTAGATACTAAGAACACAAGTAAAGTATGAGATAGAACAAGATTGCAAACAACACAAGTGTATGGTTTTCAAGAATGTTGTATATTTCTCTTAAGTTCTTTTACAAGTATTACAAAGCATAGAAAGAAAGTTACAAGGACTTGAGATACTTTATACTACATCCTACAGCCGGCCATAGTTTGAAGGCCAGCTGGATACATAAGACTAGACAACTACAAAATCAAATGTAGAGTCAAAAGTGTAAGGATTCCTTAAGTCTGATGCAACCCAAAACATCCAATGTATCTCTGCAACATGCACTAAGTACTGAAGTAAAAAATGCTTCGGAAGTTTTACACAATGCACTAGAAAATACTCTAAGTGTAAAATCTTCCGAAGCCAAGACCAATATCTTCCGAAGCCAAACATAAAGTCTTTCGAAGCCCCGAAGCTTCAACCTATGAAGACAGATTTCTTCCGAAGACTTTTAGTAAACATGCTTTATCTGATGTACTGTTCCATAAAGCACTTTTCCGCTGCATCTCTGTAAAGTCACCAACTTACATGAGTTGGTGAAAAGGTCCATGCTTTTGGTAACTGTACATTGAGGTCTTGAGTCTGTAACTTTCTACTTTATGTACTTTATCCTTTTTGTAATAGATAAGGATGTGAGCTATGGCATGTCATAGTCACAAGGTCAAAAGGCAAATATGCCTTTTGATCCTACAATTGATTTTGTTAGTGTCTAGTCAATTGTATCCAGTTGGCTTTCAAAGTATAGCCGGCTGTAGGTTGTAGTATAAGTATTCCAAGTTCTTGTATCTTTCTTTATGCTTTTTAACACTTGTAAAAGAATTTGAGAAAGCAATATACTGCCTCCTTGAAACCCAACTCTCTTGTTCTGTCTCTTTACTTTACTTGTGTTCTTTGTATCAACTTGGTTAATCCAGTTCACTGTTTGATCAAAAGTTTAGTTGCTCTCCTCATTGTGTTGTTGTGTTGTAATTTGTTTAAGCCCTTAAACGGTCCTGCAATTGGTATCAGAGCTTTCGAGGCTCTTGATATAAGATCTCACCATCTTAAGATCCCTCACACACACAAAAACTAAACTCTCCAAATGGCATCCATCTCAAAGACTGATATGGAGACTGGAACCATGAACAAATCCCCACTGATCACTCTTGATGATTTTGACACTTGGTGTATGAGAATGGAAGGTTTCATCAGGTCTCTTGATTCAAGAATGTGGGAATCTGTTGAAAATGGACCTTTCATACCCAGCACTCCTTCTGCTACTGGTGCTGGTATGATTCCAAAAGATGTGGCAAACTACTCTGATGAAGATAGAAAAAGAGTAGAGATCGATAGGAAGGCCATGACTGCTCTTCAGACTGCTCTCCCAAACTCTGTATGCAGAGGGTTTAAGAAGTGCAAAACAGCTAAACAGCTGTGGGATGCACTGAAGCTGATGTATGAAGGCTCCTCTGAAGCCAAGGAGAACAAGAAGGGTCTCCTGAAGTAGCAGTTTGAAAATTTCACCTTTAAAGCAGGTGAAACCATGACTCAACAATACTTCAGGTATGTTGAGATAGTGGATACCCTAGTGGATGGAGAAGTTCCTCTTGAGAACAGGGACATTGTAAGGAAGTTTATGTCCTCACTTCCTAGGCAATGGACACACTACTGTGTGGTGATCAAGAGGACTGAGAACCTCAAAACTCTCACTCTGACAGAGTTATATGGGATTCTCAGTGGATACCAGATGGAGATGAACATGCAAGGTTCATCTGGCAACTCCAACAATCAAACGGGTTCAGCCCTTCATGTGGTTGAAAGGTATAGCATAGAACCCTAACATCATCTCATATGCTACCCTGACAACTTACAAAAGGGTCCTTTCATCAACTTTCCGGAGACACCCAGGGAGAACTTTACTCAAGGAAGCCCATTCCAAGAGACAAGTTCTTCTCAAGCCTTTGTGTCTACTGATGAAAGCTGTGGGAACTCTCCCTTCACTCTTGAAGACCTGGACTGTATCCATCCAGATGACCTTGAATACATGGAGATAGTTCAGCAGATGGCTCTCCTCACTCACAGAGCCAAGAAGTTCTACAAGAGAACAGAAAGAAGGTTTCCAAGCAATGCAACTTGTGGAAAGTTTGGGCTGGATAAAAGCAAAGTTAAGTGTTACAACTGTAACCTGATGGGCCACTTTGCTAGGGAGTGTAAGGCACCTAAAACAAATGGGGGCCAAACACAAGTCAGACCAAACTACACTGACAAAGCCCCTCAGAATGAGAAGCCAAAGTAACATGCTGCTGTTGCTGTTGAAGAGGGTGGCTTTGACTGGAGCTTTCAGGTGGAAGATGCTTCTCCAAACCAAGCACTGATGGCAGACCATGATGAAGCCAAGGTATTGGAACATCTCTGTACTCCTGAATGCATTGCTAAAGTAAATAGATACAGGTCCTACAACTTAGAGATGAGATCTGATCTTGAGTCATTAAACATATTAAAATCTGATTTTAGAAAGTCTGAAAATGATTACAAGTTAAAGATAGAGGACTTGGAGAAAACCATTTCAGTACTAAAACATGAACATACAGATTTTAGAACTCAGATCCAGGATCTCATAACTAAGTTGACTGAGTGCCAGGCTGAGCTTGTGATCAGCAAAGCCAAGGCAGAGAAGAGTGTTCTTGAAGAAGAGACCTTCAAGAACATGATATCCTCATCCCTGCACAACAAAGTGTGCTATCAAAATAGACAGGGACTGGGATCAAATGAGATAGCTCCTCCACACACAATCTTGTCTGTAAGATCTCCTAGGTGTGGAACTTGTGAAGATGAGCTTCCTCTCATAGATCCTGTAAGTGAAGAGGATGAAGAAGAGATAGTGAAGAATTCCTCTGAGAAGAGTGAAGAAGAGGATTCTTCCAAGGGCCACTATCCTTCTGAGGAGAAGAAATCTACTGTGATGACCAAGTCCAAGAGAAAGAACTTGATCAGGAAGAGCAAGAGGAAAGCAAAGAAGGCTCAAGAGATCAAGGCTACTTTTGATGCTAAGCAGAAACAAGTTTTTATCTCTGCAGGTTTCAAAGTAGTTAGGACTGAAGACATCAACCAAGACTCCTCAGCTAAGAGTCCTGGTTCTTTTCAAATCATCTCAGTGCAAGGAAAAAGACTGAGCTGCTGTGCACCACTGCTGCACAGCCTGGACCATCAAACTCCAAGAACAGTTCACAGCCCAAAAGAACTGTCTCAGCATCTACCAAGATGAAGGTGGAGAAGGGATGTGACCAAAGCCAGTCTTGCTCTCAAAAGGAGACTCCTTTGAAGAAGAAAATGTTATGTGTCATGTGTGAAAGTACCTCTCACATTGCTAAGGATTGCCCATACAATCCTAAAAGTACTATCCACTTGACCAATACAAAGACTTCAAAGAGTCTCAAGAAGATTCAAGCTTCGGAAGGAAAGTCTGTTTCCTTCGGAAGCTCCAAATCAAAGAAGAAGGTAAATGGAAAATTACCTTCGGAAGAAAAATTGGTCTCGGAAGAAAGGAGTTCTTCCGAAGCACTGAAGTCTGCTGCAGTGACTGTAGAATCTTCCGAAGGATCAATCATCAAAACTTGTGAAGTCCCAAAAGCTTCTAAGGTTTTGAAGGTCAAGTCAAAGACTCCAAAGGTGGTGTGGAAGTCTAAGAAAGACCAAATGACTGAAGTTTCTCCATCAACAACAGCTGAAGATCCCCCTAGTACAACCATAGGATCTATTACTGTTGCATTACCCTCTATTATACTTAGTAAGCCCAAGACAAGTAAGGCTTGGGTTTCCAAATGTAACTAATCATTTTCTTTGTGCAGGAACAGCTCAAGACAAACAGGAATGTCTGGATAATTGATAGTGGCTGTTCCAGGCACATGACAGGCAATAGGTCTCTACTCCATAATTTTGAGAGAATTGATGGAGGACCAGTTGCTTTTGGAGGAGATGAAGGTGGTTACATTTCAGGAAGGGGCAAGGTCACAAATGGTAAGCTCAGCATTGAGAAGGTAAACTTTGTTAAGGAGCTTGGGTACAATCTTCTGAGTGTATCCCGATTTTGTGATCAGAGTCATAACATGCTCTTTACTGAGCATGAGTGCATTGTTCTCAAGCCTGGAGTGGTCATTCCTCATGAGCATATCCTGCTCAGAGCCCCCAGGAAAGGGAACATGTACAAGATGGATTTGCAAGAAACATCTCCCTCTGGAGAAGTTTCATGCTTTCTATCTAAAGCAAATAGTGATGAGTCTTTCCTATGGCATAAAAGAATGTGCCATGTAAACTTTAAGAACATGAATAAGCTAATTAAACATGATTTGGTAACTGGAATGCCAAAGAAAGAGTTTACAAGTGATGATCATTGTGTTGCATGCCTGAAAGGGAAGCAACATAAGGTATCTCACAAGCCTAAGGAAAAGAACTCCATCACTACTCCCCTACACTTGTTACATATGGATCTCTTTGGCCCCACCAGTGTAATGAGTCTAGGAAGGACCTCTTATTGTTTAGTGATCACAGATGATTTTACAAGATTCACTTGGGTTTTCTTTCTTAGAACTAAGGATGAAACCCCTGAGATTCTGAAGAATTTCATCTTAAAAGTTGAGAATCAAAGTGATCACAAGGTCAAAACCATAAGATGTGATCAAGGAACTGAATTCAAGAACCAAATCCTTGATACATTTTGTGATGAAAAAGGTATTACAAGACAATATAGTGCTCCCAGGACTCCTCAGCAAAACGGAGTTGCTGAGAGGAGAAACAGGACACTAATTGAAGCTGCAAGAACTATGTTGTCTGACTCTAAACTGCCCATCACCTTCTGGGCAGAGGCAGTTAATACTGCTTGCTATGTGCAAAACAGAGTTTTAGTAGTTAAGACACATGGTAAGACTCCTTATGAACTTTGGCACAAGAGGAAACCTTTCATTGGTTTTCTCAGGTCATTTGGATGTCCCTGCACCATCTTGAATACCAAGGATCAAATTGCCAAGTTTGCTGAAAATCAGATGATGGACATTTCATTGGATACTCTTCCCAAGCTAAGGCTTATAGAGTATACAATCTCAGAACTAGAATTGTTGAGGAGTCAGCCAATGTGACTTTCAATGAACACACACCCTGTGTGGCTGGTTCTGGTCCTGATTGGCTATTTGATCTTGATTTAGTTACCAACTGTTTTAACAAATCTTGTGAGAATGTTTCAGGATCTGCAGAAAATCTTAATACAGGTGATCCTGATCCAAGATTTGAGCTAGGAAGACCCTCAACTCATACATCTTCAGCTCCAGTTGGAACTACTTCAGCAAATGAGGTCTCTATCAGCACTACAATGACAAATTCAGCTGATACATCTGGTATGCCTTCAAATTCCAGCTCAGAGGCTCCTCAACCAGATAAAGATACCTCAATTGTAGAAGACAACAATGGTGATGGTGATAGTGATCAGGAATTTCTTGATGCTAATAACCACACCATAGATGACAACATCAATGATGTCACACACTCATTGGATCAAGTTAATCTTGATAAGTGTGGTAATGTGGAGGGTGAATCATCTATGCCAGATCTAAATTTCTCAAATTTGGATCTTTCTCAGCAACTTGCTGTGATCCCTCAGCTAAGGATCCACAAGTCTCACCCCACCACAAACATCATTGGAGATGTTGTCACAGGGGTAAGAACAAGAGGACAAACCCATGAAGCAAATGTTTGTCTTCACTCTTGTTTCTTATCTCAGATAGAGCCAAAGAAAGTTGATGAAGCTCTAAAGGATGGAAGTTGGGTTGAAGCTATGCAACAAGAGCTGCTTCAATTCAAAAGGCAGAAAGTTTGGAACCTTTGTCCTCTTCCTCATGGGAAGACTACCATTGGAACCAAATGGGTTTTTAGGAATAAGAAGGATGATAGAGGAATTATCATCAAGAACAAGGCAAGACTAGTTGTTCAAGGATACACACAAGAAGAAGGGATTGACTACACTGATGTCTTTGCTCCTGTAGCAAGATTAGAAGCTGTTAGGATATTCCTGGCATTTGCTGCATCCAAGAACTTCAAGGTCTTTCAACTTGATGTAAAGTGTGCTTTCTTATATGGAGTGATTGATGAAGAGGTTTATGTCAAACAGCCACCTGGTTTTGTAGACCCTGATCATCCTGATTATGTCTGCAAGCTTGACAAAGCTCTTTATGGGCTGCATCAGGCACCCAGGAAGTGGTATGAGACATTGTCTGAGTATCTTTGTAAACATGGATACAGGAGAGGTACTATAGATGGAACTCTCTTCATCAAAGGACAGGGAAATGACTTATTGCTAGTTCAAGTATATGTGATGACATCATCTTTGGTTCAACTAATCCAAAGCTCTGCAAAGACTTTGAGAAGCTGATGAAAGACAGATTTGAAATGAGTTCAATGGGAGAACTCAATTTCTTTCTGGGAATTCAAGTGAAGCATGTTGAAGATGGCATCTTCATAAGTCAGTCAAAGTATGTTCAGGACATACTCAAGAGGTTCAACATGACTGATTGTAAGATTGCTAAGACACCCATAGCCAGAAACCACTCCCTTGGACCTGATCTTGAGGGGGAGTGTGTAGATGAACATCTATACAGGGCTATGATTGGGTCTCTTATGTATCTTACAGCTAGCAGGCCTGATATCATGTTTGCTACATGTATTTGTGCAAGATATCAAGCAACCCTAAGATGTCTCACTTAATCACTGTCAAAAGGATTCTAAGATACCTCAAAGGTGCTTCAACACTTGGTTTATGGTATCCAAAGAATCCTAACTTCAATCTGTATGCTTATACAGATAGTGATTATGGTGGTTGCAACATGACTGCAAAGTCTACATCTGGGGGATGTCAATTCCTTGGTGGAAGGGTTGTCTCATGGCAATGCAAGAAACAATCCTGTGTGTCTGCATCAACTGCTGAGGCTGAATACATTGCTGCTGCAAGCTGCTGTGCTCAAGTGCTTTGGATTCAAAATCAGATGCTGGACTATGGATTTAACTTCAAGGAGACTCCTATCCACATAGACAACAATAGTGCTATCTCTATCACTGAGAACCCTGTGCAGCACTCAAGGACCAAACACATCAACATCAGGTATCATTTAATAAGAGATAACTATGAAAAGGGATTAATTAAACTAGTCAAAGTTCATACAGATGAACAATATGCTGATCTGTTTACAAAAGCTTTTGATGAACAGAGATTTAAATATCTGATATCAGCTATTGGGATGATTAACTTTGAGTAGACTTTTTCTTAAAACTAATTCTAATTATTTCTTCTTAAAATATGTGTGTCCTAAGTTGTCTAGTTTATCACTTTCATAAGCTCATGTTTTCTTTGGATGAAAAACTCTTTTTGAAGACTTTCCTTAGATTCTTGAAAATTTTCTGATACTTCGGAAGATAAAATTTTATCTTCGGAAGAAAATCATGTCTTCAAAATAAATAACTGTCTAAGAGATTTTACCTTCGGAAGAAGTCTAAATCCATCTTCCGAAGCTTAAAATCTTATCTCAGACACTTATTTGTTTTGAAGGACTTTTTTCTTCCGAAGCAAAATTAACTCTCGGAAGCTTTGTTGATTCTTATACAAAGCATCCAAGTGTTTATTTCTCTTCCGAAGCATAAATTTTCAAGACTCTCAGGAAAATCTTCCGAAGCCATTTTAGCTTCGGAAGCTTTTTCATTAAAACTTCCGAAGACAATTTACCTTCGGAAGCTTTTCGAATTCCAAGAAAACTACTTTTTGAGCAAAAGTAAACTACTTTTTCAGAGGTGGGACCGACTTCCGGATTTCAAAGTTTATCCTCTTTCATTAACTTTGGTTCAAATCCCTTTTCACATAAATACCCAACGGTTCCCCCTCTTTCTCACTATCTTCCTCAATTCCACTATTCCTTAAACCTAATTCTCTAAACCGCCTTTGCTTTTACCTTTCTTCACCCTTAAGCTTCTGAAATGGCCAACCTTAACCGCAGAAACAACCCAGATTTCTCCATGCAACTTCACAGGCAACACAATCAAGTTGCTCTGTTAAGCTCTGAGAAAGATGCAAGTTTCTCAGAGATTTGCCAATTCTTAACTCTATCCAACTATTTCACCTCCCTGACCATTGATCCTACTCTGTATGAGGATCACTTGCTTGAATTCTGGAAGACCTGCCAAGAGGTCATTATGGATGGGGAGAAGGCACTGTCTGCCACAGTGCAAGGGAGGACAATCTTCATCACTCCGGCCATCATTAACCATCATCTGTAGCTGGATGATGAAGAAGGTGAGTTGTCCTCCCAAAGGAAGCTGTTAATCATTCCTTTGAGCAGATGGGCTATGAGGGAGATTTCTCTGTAAAGACCTTCAGGAAAGGGAAGGTCTCATCCCAGTGGAAATACCTGCTCCATGTGGTTATCCACAGCTTATCAAACAAGCATGGTGGGTAGGACCAGATTCCTGAGGATCTCTCCTTTATAGTTCATGGAATGGTTCAGGGGGTCAAGTTCAGGTACTCTCAATTTGTTTATACTAACTTACTTGCAAACTTGGACTCCTTAGAGTATTACATGTTTCCTAGATATGTTCAACACATTCTTAACTGTGAACTGGGCTCACAGTTGAGGGAAACAAGTAATATTCTTAAATTGGGACAGATGAAGCCCGACATCTTTAAAATATGAAGAAGCCAACTGTAGGCTTCTCAGGGGTAGAAACAGCCCTAGTCCCCAAAATGTTAGAGCTCATTGCTCAAGGTGACAACCTAGCAACACAAGCTAGTGTTGAACCCACACCTACTTTCTCTTTACCACTAAAAAGACCATAAATAACCCTCACCTACCAAAGAAAATCCAAACGAACCCCTGCTCAGGCTATTGAGTCTGTGCAGGTCCCCATATACTCAACCTTACAGGAGGAAGTGGACACTAGAGCTCCCACTTCCCCTGAGGAGCAAACCACTCCCATTTCTTCACCTATCAGGGCTGAGGTTCCTCATGCTCATCCTGATGAGCTCACAAGCCCAAAAGCCTTAAGCCTTCACTCTGAGTCTCAACACTCAAGTGAACAACCTTCAGGGGACAGTTACCATCCCCAGCCTTTAGATCTCAACCAACCAATTCCCAACCTATCCTTCTATACTGATGAAGACTTAGGATTCAGTGAGTACCATGAGTCTCTCTTCTCCTCCCCTACTCAAAGAGAGATGAGTACCTCTGACTCTCCTCAGTCTATCCCACATCAGTCACCTGTTACTGAGGTGGACACTTCTGAACATGTTCAGGATGTCCATATGGAAGAGGCTCTCACTTTTGAAAGTGATTACATCATTAAGACCTCAACCATGGCAACTCAGCCCACTGGCATCTCAACTGAGGTTGCTAGTGAGCAGAGGAAAACCAGCAGCCAAGAACCTCAAGCTGGTGGTGAGAGAGAGGACTTTGGTCCAATCATCTCATCCCCCAATGATTCTTCTGATGAAGAAGAGGGGAATTTGAGACTAAAGGTGCAGAAATTTCAAAAACATGCTCCTATTTAGTCTCTAAGGTTAGTCACCTGGAATCTCAGGTGACTACCTTACAAAACAGGGTCAATGATCAGCAACTTCAGATTTCATATCTAAAGGAAAAACTAGCTGGGAGACCTTTAAGGAGAGCTCAACCAGGAACACAAGAACCTGTGGAAGTGATTGACTTATCCTCCAGCTCACCTATGCAAGTGGGTGATGCTACCAAAAAGGGGGAGAAAGTTATTGCAACCACAGAACCTGGGAGTTCTTCACAGAGAATGGACATAGAGGACTCACCATCCTCACTTGCTGTTGTGCATTCTCAGCAACTTCCTCAAGTTCACATTAATGTGGACTCTATAGACTCTATCATCAGGAGTCTCTTTGAGGAAGGTATACCAAGGGCTGTCTCATCTCCACCACAAGGAACTTCAAACTACATCATAAGGTGGAGGTATGATGCTGACAGAAGAGCCCTTATCCTTCACAGAGTTCAAGGGCAACAAGAAGTTTTTGATTTTCAAAGCCTGAACTTCTATGAAAGATTGGATCTAGTCAACATGCCACTTGTCAATCCAAGCAACTCAAGACAAGCTGACAAATTGGCTCAAAGAATCCAAGATAGGATCCTTGCAGAGTTCACTCTAAGAAGGAGACTTAGGCAATCAGGCAATGTCATCGGTCAACTGGATGTTGAGGTGGACCCTAAGATTAGTTTCATAGGGGAAACCTTGACTGAAGGCCCAGTGGCAGAACCTGAGACCCCTGTCTCATCATCAACAACTGCTGCAGAGGTTCAAACTCCTTCTGAGACACCTGCTGGTGAAGGTGTTTCTCAGCCTCTCTCTGGCCAGAGCATGGAAGCTACACCAAGCAATGAAGGCCAAGCCTCTATCCACCCTGAGTCACAAAGGTCTGTGGGTGACAAAGGGAAAAGGATCATGACTCCTGAGGAAATTGAGGAGGAAGAGAGAGAGAGGAAAATGAAGCTAAGGGGAGAAAGTTCCTCTGGGTCATCAAGCTTTATGCAAGCTGCAATCAGGGCTGCCCCAGACCAAATACTCAAGATGATAAGTTAAGGGCAGTCAGGATTACCTATTTACAGTCCAGGAACTATGATATTGATGAAATCATCTCCCTCCCCTTAGAAGAACTGAATGAACTGGCTGACATGGAAGTGTCAAGAGAGATGAAAGAAAAAGAGGATGCAAGGCTACTTCTCCAATTCAAAGAGGAGAGGAGACAGAAAAGACTCTACAAGCATGCTCCCACTCTCTCTCCAGTTCAAGAAAGTCCTGCACAGGAAAATGTGGCTCCACAAGAACCTCAGGTAGATAAAGAAGAAGATAGGATCAAGATGATCAACTACCTGAGTGCCACAGGCTTCTATCAGGCAGATGCACTTCTTCCCCTATCCTATGAATTCATTGAGTTTGAATATCTAAAGCAACTTGAACTTGAGCTAGTCAAAGAAAGAAAGACAACTAAAAGGAAACTAAGGGAAGAAGCTGCAAAGTCAAGAGCCATCATCCAAAAGAGTGTAAAGAAGTCTGCTGACAGACAAAGGATGATGAGCTTCTTGAAGCTATATGGATTCTCCGGAAAGAGACTTGGCCCTATGTCTCTATCCATAATGGATGAGCACATAAGGGTGATCAAGCAGAAGATTAAGAGTGGTGAACTGATTGACTTACACTCTCTTCCAAGTCAAGTCCCACCTGAAGTGGAGGTTAAGTTTGAACAACCTGAGACACCTCAACCCGGACCTCCAGCTGAGTCTCAGCAAGCTTCATCTTCTAATCCAAGGCAGGGTCAAACTCCCCCTCCTTCTGAACCTGTGAGGGAGGAACACCCAACTGAGAAACACAAGGATGATCAACATGGTGCTGCAGACCAGTCTTCTCAGTTAAAGTCATCTAAGAGGAAGAAGAGAATGGCTTCTAAACCAAAGTCAAAGAAGAAGAAGCCTAAGTCATCTACCTCTACACCTCAGGCTGAGTCAGATCAACCTGAGGAAGTGCATGATGAGGCAGCCCAATCAACTCCCATGCAAGTGGCTCCTCTAACAACTGAGACACCCATCTTGTACTGGACTTACTCTACCAATCCAGAAAGATGGCATGTAATCAGAGATCAAGGTATTGAGAATGTCTACTCTTGGCAAGACATAATCAACTTACCTCTGCATGATCTCTTTGAGATGAGAAGATACTATGAAGGTCTTGATGATCCTGACCATCTAATGAAGAAAGGAATGGTCATGATTGTACTGAAGACCACCAACATCTGAAGATCTTCTAAGTGTTTTGGTAGCATCAGCCTAGGGGGAGTTTGTAAGGATTCCTTAAGTCTGATGCAACCCAAAACATCCAATGTGTCTCTGCAACATGCACTAAGTACTGAAGTAAAGAATGCTTCGGAAGTTTTACACAATGCACTAGAAAATACTCTAAGTGTAAAATCTTCCGAAGCCAAGACCAATATCTTCCGAAGCCAAACATGAAGTCTTCCGAAGCCTCAGAGACAAAGTCTTCCGAAGCTTCAACCTATGAAGACAGATTTCTTCCGAAGACTTTTAGTAAACATGCTTTATCTGATGTACTGTTCCATAAAGCACTTTTCCGCTGCATCTCTGTAAAGTCACCAACTTACATGAGTTGGTGAAAAGGTACATGCTTTTGGTACCTGTACATTGAGGTCTTGAGTCTATAACTTTCTACTTTATGTACTTTATCCTTTTTGTAATAGATAAGGATGTGAGCTATGGCATGTCATAGTCACAAGGTCAAAAGGCTGTTGGACCAAAAGAACCAATGAGCCGGATCAGAAAAACCTTTAAGTCCCACAGACGTCACAACAACTACTGAAGTCCACAACAGCTGAAGACAACACCTGATGACAAAGTCTGAAGACAAGTGCTGAAGACAGTCTGAAGACAAGTGCTGCAGACAAAGTCTGAACACAAGTGCTGAAGACAAAGTCTGAACACAAGTGCTGAAGACAAAGTCTGAACACAAGTGCTGAAGACAAAGTCTGAAGACAAGTGCTGAAGACCAAGTATCAGACGTTGTCATAACAGCTGAAGAGGACTTCTTCAGTAGTTGTGACGGTTTACTTTCAGTAGTTTTATGTTTTATCTTTTTAGTAGTTTTGTAAAACGACTGAAGAGTTTGTTCTTCAGTCGTTGTAGTTTCAGTAGTTTCTTATCAGTAGTTTTATGTTTTATACTTAGCACTCTGATATGTTCTCAGTAGTTGTGAACATTTCAGTAGTTTGTTAAGTGTTAGTTATTTTTGTAATAGATCTGCCAGTTGTCACAATCCTGTGATAACAGCAGTGATTGCACTCTATATAAGGAGTGTCAACCTTATTGTAATGTGTGAATGATTGAATAGAAAATTTTGGCATAATTGAATCATTCCTTATCACAGAAATATATTCTCTCGTATTTGTTTACAAATATCAAACTCTTGCTATAATTTGTCTAATTCTTGATCTTATTCCGCTGCATTACTCACTAATCCATCGAACTTGTGATCACTGATCCTGACAAATGTTATCAGAGCTGGTTAATCATTGATCGATCTAATAATTGATCATTGAAACTGCTATTCAAGATCCAAGTTTGATTGAATTAGCATTTTTGCAAGAAACGGTTATAGAGATTGAATTTTCTGTGTTTTTGGTCATTCATCCTGAGATTTATTCTTGGTTTTCATTGAGTTTGTTGTGGTCTGTCTAAAATTTTTTAAAAGCTTGAATAAAATTGTTTTTGGACCAAAAATGACTACTCCTTCCAATGATCCTCACAATACTGGTTCCTCAACCAAGCCTCCAATGCTGGTTAGGAATGAGTATAACATATGGCAACGACGTATGCTCATCACCTGTCTGTTAACAGCTCAGGTTGTTGGACATCAGTGGTACATGGTCCACACAAGCCTATGGTGAATAACCCGGAAACCAATCAAATGGTTCCGAAGAGGAAGGATCAATACTCAGATGAGGATAAGAAATTGTTTGAGATTGATGCAAAAGCCCATGGAATTCTGGCCATGGCACTACCCAATGAAATCTATTCTGGGCTAATGCATTATGAATCTGCCCATGACCTCTGGAATGCCTTGAAAGAACAATTTGGAGGAACAGATGAGGTCTTGGCAAATAATAGAGAGATCTTTGCCCAACAATATGAGACATTCTCTCATAGGAAGGGTGAGACACTGACTCAACAGTTTGAGCGGTTCTCTTGTTTGATCTCTGAATTAAAAATGGTCAAACATGAGTACACCAATATCCAGATGAATAACAGATTTCTCAGATCACTGCCTGCGAGATGGGACACATATACTATTGTCCTACGCTCCAGTGCAAATTTGGACAAACTATCTCTCACCCAACTCCATGGGAAATTGCTCACATTTGAGAGAGAGATAGAACAAAAACGAAAACTGTCTTCATCTGGTAAGCTCACTGAAGACTTTGTACCATGCAACACTGCCTTGGTTAGTCATGAGTCAGAATATGCTTCATTGAATGCCAGTATGATGAGCATATTGATTTCTCCTCAAATATTTCTGATTCTGCATTTGTGAGTGTTGATAGTCAGTTTACTGGGTGTAATAATGACAATCTATGCTTCATCATGGATGATCTCAAGGGGATTGCTGATGATGACTTAGAAGAGATGGATATTTTGAGCCAAATGGCCTTGATAAATATCAGATCTCAGAAGTTCTACAAAAGAACTGGAAGAAAGTTCCCAGGACTCTCTGGCAAAACCAAAGTTGGTTTTGACAAGAGTAAGTTGAGGTGTCACAAATACAAAGGCTTGGACACTTTGCTAGAGAATGTAGATCATCTGGATCTAATTCCTCTGCACCTTTTGTGACTTTCCCTTGCAATAGTCAACAAAACAAAGGGCAACATCCTGTCAATTCTAGTCATCATTCTCAACCACAATCTCCTGCATATTTTGTTCCTCAGGGTCAAATGCCATACCCTTACCCTTGTTATTACATGCCACAAACCAGTCAAGTTCAAGCTCCTATGGTACCACAACCTCATGCTCTACCAGAACCTCAACCATCTCATCAACCTCCTCAACCTCAACAACATAGCTTCTTCACCCCTGAAGTTGTTGACTGGAGCAGTTTGCCAGATGACATGTCTGGTCATGAACAACTGTTCACAGGTGCTGATCAACATGGTGGTGATAGTCCTTTTGGGAATCTGGCACTTATGGCTCTGGAGTCTACTGAGGGTTCTGCTCAAATGCATCATCTTCACAGGTAACTCAGGTATCTTCAGAGGCTAAAGCCAAGTTATGTTCTGAATCATGCATAGCTGCCTTTGTCTCTATTAGAGAGGCAAATGTAGCATTAATAAATCAAAAACTTGAGTTTGAGAAAACCATTTCCAAAAGACAAGCTGAGTATGAGTCTGGTCTTAATAGTAAAAGTGATGAAATTTATAAGCTTAAATGCCAATTAAATGATGAAAAGGCTAAGCTAGAGTTATTCTGGAAGACCAGAGAAGTCTCAAAGAAACCCTTGCAGTCACCCAAGTAGAGTGTGATCGATGGGTACAATCATGCAAAGGTTTTGAAATGCTTCTTAGCAAGCAATCAGCTTCCAATGTGAAGTTTGGCATTGGTTATAATCACACTGCTCCTCCTACAGATTTTGCTTCAAGAGCAGAAGTGAAATCTGATGGAGAAAGCAATAACCAATCCACCTCATCATGTGGTTTACTTTTTGATAGAGCATCATCAAAAGTAGAAGTCAGCAATAAGCCTTCTCAGAACTAATCAGCTGATGTTGATGGTTCCATTGCTGACACTCACATGATCAAAGAGTTGATCAACTCAGGAGTTATTCCTGAAAGTCCTGAAAGGACTGGAGAGCAAGATTTAACACCTGAAGTTCAAACTCCAACTACTGTCAGCACTGAAAAGAAGAAAACTGTCAGTAGAAAGAGTTTGAAGACTACTAAAAAGGAAGTCAAGAAAGCAAATAATGTTTCCAAAGTACTGAAGAGCAAGTCTTCAGTAGTTTCATCCTCTTTAGTTGATGATCAACATAAGATGAAAAAGAAACCATGTGAAGTATGTGGTTTGTTTAATCATCTTACAATGATTGTTGGTACAAAAGAGGATCCAAACTCAAACATAAAGAGGAAATTAAAGAGAAAATGGTTAAAATGAAAAATGAGTTTGAAGCCACATTTGTACCAGCAACATCAAATCCTGTAACCCTTAAGTCCAAAAAGAAATCCAAAAAGGAAGGGGTTAAACAGGTAACAGCTGAGATTGCTCAAAAGAAGAAGGTGCAACATAAGAACTTATCAAACTCCAATGCTAATGTGTCTGAAGAGCTGAAAGCTTTATCACAAAATCAGACACAGCTGGTTATGATGGTTCAACATCTATTGGGAAGAGTTAACCAATTAGATGTTCCTATGTTGAAACCACAGAAAAGGAGGTCCAAGCCAAAGGATTCCTCTTCTTCACCATCTTCTTCCTCTCAGGCTGTTATTTCCAACAAACTTGTTAGTCTACCATCTGTTGATGTGAACAGGCCAAAACCAAAAAGGTTTGGGTCTCAAAATCTAACTAATTTGTTTTGTTCTGCAGGGTTCTTCAACATGCCACAGAGGCATCTGGTATGTAGACAGTGGAGGATCCATGCATATGACAGGAAACAGATCACTTCTTAATGACTACTCTCAAGGAAGGAAGGGGTTTGTGTCTTTTGGCAATGATGCAAAGGGTTACATCATCGGCAAAGGCTTTGTTTCCAATGGGGAAATAAAGTTTGATGATGTTAACCATGTGGAAAATCTCAAGTACAACCTCTTGAGTGTCAGTCAAATGTGTGACAAAGGCCATGTTGCTCTTTTCACCAGTCAGAACTGCCGGATTCTGTCATCCAAAGTTCTAAGTTTGATTGATAAGGTGTTGGATAAATACACTCTCCTTAAGGCCAACAGGACAGGAAGAGTGTATGCCTTAGATCTTTCCAAGAAAATAGATCTCAAAGGCCATCCTTGCCTATTTTCCAAGGCTTCCCCTCAAGAATCTACTCTATGGCATAGAAGGCTGGGTCATGTTAATCTCAAAAACATAAATCAGCTGATAAACCATGGTTTAGTAAGGGGATTGCCTATGAAGGAGTTCAAATGTGAAGATAACTGCACTGCTTGTTTAAAAGGAAAACAGCACAAAGCTTCATTTCCCTCCATAGAAGAACCTAAGTCCACAGCCTGCTTACAGCTTCTTCACATGGATCTCTTTGGTCCTGTGAGAGTGATGAGTATGGCTAAGAAGAAATACTGTCTGGTAATTGTGGATGATTACTCCAGATTTGTATGGACTTTCTTCTTGCATTCAAAGGATGAAGCAGCTCAGAAGATTATCAACTTTGTGTTGTATGTTGAGAAGCAGTATTCCCTCTCAGTCAAGTGTATTAGAAGTGATAATGGAACAGAATTTAGAAACAATACACTTGATGAGTTCTACCTCTCAAAGGGAATCAAGAGGCATTTTAGCATTCCAAGAACTCCTGAACAAAATGGAGTAGTGGAGAGAAAGAACAGGACCCTTATTGAAGCTGCAAGGTCCATGTTGGCTGACTCTGGACTGCCAATGACTTTTTGGGCTGAAGCTATCAATACAGCTTGCTATGTACAAAATAGAGCTCTAGTAAATAAGAGGTTGATGAAAACTCCATATGAAGTTCTTCATCATTTGGCCCCTCTAATTTCATTCTTCAGAGCTTTTGGATGTCCTTGTTTCATTCTCAACACACGGGATCAACTCCAAAAATTTGATTCTAAGGTGGATGCAGGGTACTTTGTTGGTTATTCATCAACTTGCAAAGCATACAGAGTCTTCAACTGTAGAACAAAGATGGTTGAAGAAACTCTACATGTTAAGTTTAATGAATCTCCAAAGGACAAGATTCCACAAAGCCCTGTGGAGATATTTGATTTGGACATACTGCAATATGTTCCTTATCAAACTCCTGCTGTTGCTCCTGTCAACAGTTCACCACCTGGTGGTACTGCTGGTGCTGATGATGATGATAGTAGTACTCACCTCTTCAAGTTTAGTGATCAACTGCCTGATTCAGCTAGACCTGATGTTCCTGTAGCTCCAGCAGCACAATCCACAACAAATGCTGATGAGATTTCTACAACTTCAACTTCCTTTGAATTACCATCTACTGATTGGTTTCAAGGAAATGCTTCACCATCACCATCTGTTGCTGCTGAGCCTGCTACAAACACTTGCACTGATCTCATTGTGTACCAAGATCTGAAGAATCACCCTATGTCTCAAATCATTGGTGATATCACTGCTGGAGTATCAACAAGAAGTCAATTGTCAAATTTCTGCTTCTATGCTCTCTTCATCAGTCAGCAAGAGCCAAAGAATTATCACATTGCTTTAAAGGACAATGGATGGGTTGATGCCATGCAGCTTGAGCTTCTTCAGTTCAAGAAACAGCAAGTGTGGGAACTGGTTCCTCTACCTCCAGGTAAGTGTGCAATAGGCACTAAATGGGTGTTTAGGAACAAAACTGATGAAAATGGGCTTATTGTTAAAACAAGGCCAGACTGGTTGTTCAGGGGTTTGCACAAGAAGAAGGTATTGATTATGATGAAACTTTTGCCCCTGTAGCCAGACTGGAAGCAATTCGATTGTTTTTAGCTTATGCTGCTTATCAAAATCTTAAAGTTTTTCAAATGGATGTCAAAAGTGCATTTTTGTATGGGAAAATTAAAGAAGAGGTTTATGTATGTCAACCACCAGGTTTTGAGGACAATAAGCATCCTAATTGGGTGTATAAGCTTGATAAGGCTCTTTATGGGTTGAAACAAGCTCCTAGAGCCTGGTATGAGACATTATCAAACTTTCTTCTGGAAAATAATTTCACTAGAGGTTCCATAGATAAAACTTTATTCATTAAGAAAGCTGGGCAGCATAATCTACTTGTTCAAATTTATGTAGATGATATTATTTTTGCATCCTCTGATCCACAGTTGTGTGATGCCTTTACAAAGTTGATGCAACAAAAGTTTGAAATGAGTGCTATGGGAGAATTACAATTCTTTCTGGGTTTGCAAATCAAACAAAAGGCTGATGGAATTTTCATTCATCAGTCCAAATATACAAAAAATCTTTTGGAAAAATTTGATTTACAAAACTGTAAGCCCTGTTCTACTCCCATGTGCAACACCACACAACTGGATACAGATCAGAAAGGTAAAGTGGTTGATGAAACACTTTACAGATGTATGATTGGGTCCTTGATGTACTTAACAGCTTCTAGACCAGATATTATGTTTGCTACATGTGTTTGTGCTAGATTTCAGGCTGCACCTAAGGAGTCTCATTTGATTGCAGTCAAGAGGATCTTTAGATATCTGCAAGGCACTCCATCTCTAGGTTTATGGTATTCTACTAGACATTCTGGTAAATTAGTTGCTTTTTCTGACAGTGACTATGCAGGGTGTAAGTTGACCAGGAAATCAACTTCTGGTGGATGTCAATTCCTAGGCAACTGCTTGATTTCTTGGCAGAGTAAGAAACAAACCTCAGTTGCTACATCAACTGCTGAAGCCGAGTACATTGCTGCTGCAAGTTGTACATCTCAGGTATTATGGCTTCAAAACCAATTATTGGATTATGGCATAACTGAGACTAAGACTCCATTGTTAATGGACAGCTCTTCAGCTCTTTGTATTGTCAAGAATCCTGTCCAAGCACTCTAGGACTAAACATATTGAAATCAGACACCATTTTATTAGAGATTGTTTTGAAAAAGGTCTGATTGATCCAAAATTTGTTCCTAGTGCTGATGAGCTTGCAGACATTTTTACTAAGCCTTTGGATAGTTCAACTTTCCACAACCTGGTGTTAAGGCTTGGTATGCTGCAGCTAGAATAAGTGACAACTACTGATGATCTCAGTAATAAATACTGATGATCATTGGTAACATGTCATATATAAGTACTGATGAGTTCCTTTACCCTCAGTAGTTTTTATAACTACTGAAGGCAACATGCCTCACAAGTACTGAAGTACTTTATTTGTTAAAACAGCTGATGTAGTTACAACAGCTGATGAAATCACAACAGCTGATGTAGCTACAACTACTGATGTCAGAAATGCAGATAAGTACTGATGACCAATGAAACCTCTGAAACTCAGATTTAAGTCTGATAAGTGTGGAGGTCAGACTGAAACAGCTGAAAAGCTATGAATTGACGAAAACAGCTGATGAGTAATTTCTCTTCAGTTGTTTCTACAACTGCTGTTTCTAAACAACTGAAGCCAAACCTATGTCTTCAGTAGTTTACAACTACTGAAGACTAACACCAAGTCTTCAGCTGTTTACAACAACTGATGACAAAACCACTGTCTTCAGTAGTTTCACAACTACTGATGACAAACACCATGTCCTCAGTTGTTTCACCACTTGAAGTCAAAACTGTCTTCAGTAGTTTTATAACTACTGATGACTAAATCAAAGACTTCAGTTGTTTCAACGTCTGACGGTTAAAACCAAGTCTTCAGTTGTTTTATAACAACTGATGATCACACCAATACGGTCAGTCATTTCAAACCTCTGAAAGTTAATGCCACGTCATCAGTAGTTTCAACAAATGATGACTAACACCAAAACCTTCAGTCGTTTCACAACCCTACCCTATAAATACCTTATCCCACCTTCAGAGTTTTTCTCACCTCTCTTCTCAAACCTAACGTTCAAAAACTCTGTAACCTCTCTTCATCCATGGCGACCATGCAACTAAAACCACGACACAACTGTGTCGCTCACCTCACAAAATCGCCATACTGGACCAAGTTTCACAACGCCATTGATTTAATGGTTCAGTCACCTTACCAAACGGCTTTTCTGTTAAACCCCACCATATATGCCGAATCTCTTAGCCAATTCTGGACAAACGTCACTCTTGTCTCTGAGGAGAATGACACAGAGTCTCTTCAATCGTTTGTCCATAGCCAAAAAGTGGTCATTACTCCAGACATTCTTCGCCAAACCCTCAATCTGGATGATGCCGCTTTCCCAACTGGTTATCCAAAGGGCACAACAGATCTATCATTTGCCCACCATGGATACGAAGGTAACCTGAGTGCCTCTACCATATTGAAGAAACATTTCCAAGATGCCGAACGTCTCCGTAAACGTCTGCCTTGCCCCCAAGACTTCATCATGGGATCAAATGTCCACAAGGTGGCAACAGGTACTGTACTCCATCCTTGAGCAACAACCTTTAAATTTTTCTGAAATACTATTTTTAGAGCTCAAGGATATGGCCCAAAAACAACTTGCCAACCGTTGGATATTATATCCTCGGTTCATAATGGCCATAATTGAAAACCAGCTTCAAGCTGAGGGACTTGTTGGCCTTGGAGTCCCTGCTATGGCTGTATTGCCTGAAGTATACTCCCGGCACAACGCTGACCAATCACTCAAAATGGCTGCCAAACTGCGCAAACCCACGCAGCTGGAACCCACAGCCACCACCACAAGATCCAAAGTCCCCACCAAACCAAAAACCAAACGCCCCAAAACAGCTATTCAGGGAGATGAGTCCCCTGAAGATGCTCCTGTACCACCAAGACAGGATATACTTGCTGGTGTAAACCCCCCAGTAGTATCAGAGACTCAACCAGCCACAGCCGCTCAGGATTCCTCTCAAAAGGAGCCTGCAGCAACCAAAGAAGGGGTACCCACAAATCTGGAATCTTCCTCATTTGAGGAGATTGCCATTGAAAAGCACCATTCTCCCCAGGTGCATACTGATTTTACCCTATCTCCCCATGAAAATGCCCCCCAAAGTCCAACCATTATAATTGCAAATGTGCTGACTCAGCTGCATGCCTCTCCTCCTCCCCAACAACCACCAAAAGGGAAAACCACAGCCATTGAGGAAGAGGATCAACATGCTTCTGACAACCCACAGCACATGGGTTTAAATGTTTTGTCTCCTGGTGTAAATAAGGAGATCAGAATATCTGATGAGGCTGCCACCTCCTCTGAATCAGCACATGATCAGACTGAGGCTGGTAACATTGCTAAGACCTCATCAGAGGCAACAGCTGATGAAGGACATCGTCCTGAGGCTGGAAGTCCCCAGTTCCAAGAAAAAGGGGCACATGCTAAAACTGGTCTACACCCAGTGCATGTACATCCTGCTACAAGCAGGAGGTCAGGTGATTCAGCATCTGCTGATGATGACCTGGGCTTCTTTTATGATGTTCTAGCCCAGAACACAATTCTTGAGGAAGAAGTCAGTAGACTACAAAGACTACTTGACCAATTCTCTCAAGAAGCAAGTCCATCTGACACCAACATACACCCACAGATGGCACCTTCACCTGAAGGTCTCCCAAACACTCAGCCAATCAAAACTTACAACCCACCAGCCTCTACTTCTGGCACTGCTTCTCAGGGACAGAACCCCTCTGAGCAAACAGCTGCTATCTTCCAGCAATCCCTACCTCTCATCACCCCAATGATCACAGACATTGTGATCAAAACCATGGATGAGAGGCTTCCCTCAATCATACAACCCCTGGTGGAGGAGATTGTGAGCACAAGGCTTTCTACTACTCAAACCCTTGCAACCAATGCAACCAAAAAGGGGGAGAGTCAGTTAGTGAAAGCAAAGGGGAAGAGCATACTGAAAGAACAGGAGACTGAGAAGGAAGAGGAGGTTGTGAAGGAGACTGAGAAGGAAGAAGAGTTTGTGAAGGGAGCTGACATTGATCAAGTGGGTGAAAGTCACAAAGACTTTCATATCACATATAAGAAGAGGAAGATTGAAAGAAAAGAAAAAGAACTCCAAAAAGAACTCCAACTTGATGAGATGATCAAAATGGCGGATGATACACATAGTAAATCAATGGACTCCATTATTGATCAACTATATAGACAAGGGTTCGATACTGCACAGCTTGACTCAGAGATTAGAAGACTTGAAGTTGAAGAAATTAACTCAAGATGGGCAAGTTATGATGTATTAGAAAGAGAAAGACTGGAGATCATGATCAGATTCATTGCAAAGTATCTTGGGAGATCATTGATAGAGATTAAGTCATGGACCAAGGACAGTATCTTGGCAATAACCACCAAGATCTGTACGTCTGAAGCATACACTAAGGGATTAGTGATTGAAGCACTAAATGAAGCAGGTGCTGGGAACAGAAATGAACTAGCAAAATACTCAAAAGCCTCACTCACTACAAGAATGCTAGAACAACCTGCAAAACTTACCACTTCAAAATCACCACTACGACAACCCATTAAACCAACTCCTTTACCCTCAAAACCAACAGCCGATGATGCATCCAAGAAGAAGAAGAGAAGGATGTTGAGGCTAGAAGAAGAAGAAGAAGAGGATGATGAGGAAGAAGATAGGCTGCCTCTTTCAGCAGTCCTAACTTTGCCTAAAGCCAAACCTATGCCCATCACTCCCACCTCACAGATGGAAACAGTGAGAGTAAAGATAGAAGAAGAACAGCAGCAAAGGCTTCATGATGAGGAAATGCTGAAAAGCATAGACAAAACTTATGCTGCTTCTTCATCAATAATAAGTATGAAGAAAGAAGCTCTGAGATTGTACACCCTTGCCAACATATTTCAATATCAAAAGGAAAAGGTGAGGATATGGCCTGATCCTAGGGTGGCTCACAGAATTGTAAAGAAAGACATTCCTGCGAGATACAAGGGCCAAGTAAAAAGGATCGTAGATGAAGAGATCACAGTGGTCCTTGTAGTATCACCCTGGGAAATTGTAGAAGACTTCAAGAAGGCTTATGAGACTAAACAGCCACCCCAAAAGATGTTAGAGAACAGAGTTATTAAAAAGGGGTTAGTCTACAAGAAGCTTGAGAACTTCAAACAAAATGAGCTCAGTCTATTACTTGAAGGTACTCACTCAGATGAGTTTGCATACAGACAGATTACAACAGTTGAGCTCAAAAATGGCAAACAGGCCAAGTACATCTTAGAGCTGTATGGGCGTGAAGGATTGTTTGATGGTGAACCTGAAAATCTTACCATGGAAGAACAAATTATGTTTCTCAGAGCATACACCAGAGAATCCTACAGGCTTATACATGGGAAGTGAGTCTCATGGATGGGGGAATAGCTCAGTGTCCAATTCCCCAATACAGAGCTCCTATCCATACATTGCCAACCAAATCATCAGAGACTCATTTCCAGGCCAGTGCTTATATGGGTCATCTTCTCAACTGATCAAGAAGGAAAAAGACCAACCATTTTGCCAACAATAAGTGGGACCTCAATAAAGTTAAAGGTTTTGGCTGCATTGGTTCAGGGGGAGTTTGTTGGACCAAAAGAACCAATGAGCCGGATCAGAAAAACCTTTAAGTCCCACAGACGTCACAAAAACTACTGAAGTCCACAACAGCTGAAGACAATACCTGATGACAAAGTCTGAAGACAAGTGCTGAAGACAGTCTGAAGACAAGTGCTGCAGACAAAGTCTGAACACAAGTGCTGAAGACAAAGTCTGAACACAAGTGCTGAAGACAAAGTCTGAACACAAGTGCTGAAGACAAAGTCTGAAGACAAGTGCTGAAGACCAAGTATCAGACGTTGTCATAACAGCTGAAGAGGACTTCTTCAGTAGTTGTGACGGTTTACTTTCAGTAGTTTTATGTTTTTTCTTTTCAGTAATTTTGTAAAACGACTGAAGAGTTTGTTCTTCAGTCATTGTAGTTTCAGTAGTTTCTTATCAGTAGTTTTATGTTTTATACTTAGCACTTTGATATGTTCTCAGTAGTTGTGAACATTTCAGTAGTTTGTTAAGTGTTAGTTATTTTTGTAATAGATCTGCCAGTTGTCACAATCCCGTGATAACAGCAGTGATTGCACTCTATATAAGGAGTGTCAACCTTATTGTAATGTGTGAATGATTGAATAGAAATTTTTGGCATAATTGAATCATTCCTTATCACAGAAATATATTCTCTCGTATTTGTTTACAAATATCAAACTCTTGCTATAATTTGTCTAATTCTTGATCTTATTCCGCTGCATTACTCACTAATCCATCGAACTTGTGATCACTGATCCTGACAAAGGCAGATATGCCTTTTGATCCTACAATTGATTTTGTTAGTGTCTAGTCAATTGTATCCAGCTGGCTTTCAAAGTATAGCCGGCTGTAGGTTGTAGTATAAGTATTCCAAGTTCTTTTATCTTTCTTTATGCTTTGTAACACTTGTAAAAGAACTTGAGAAAGCAATATACTGCCTCCTTGAAACCTAACTCTCTTGTTCTGTCTCTTTACTTTACTTGTGTTCTTTGTATCAACTTGGTTAATCCAGTTCACTGTTTGATCAAAAGTTTAGTTGCTCTCCTCATTGTGTTGTTGTGTTGTAATTTGTTTAAGCCCTTAAACGTTCCTGCAAAAAGGCATATTGCCTTTTGACTAGTGACTATGATATGCCATAGCTCACATCCTAATATATTACAAAAAGGATAAAAGTACATAAAGTAGAAAGCACAAACTCAAGACCTTAATGTACAGTTACCAAAAGCATGGACCTTTTCACCAACTTGTGAAAGTTGGTGACTGAACAGAGTTGCAGCGGAAAGGTGGTCCAGCTTTTTGGTAAAGTACATCAAATAAAAGCATGTATCTAAAAGTCTTTGGAAGAAATCCGTCTTCACTCTTTGGCTTCAAAAGACTTTGTCTTTGAAGCTTCAGAAGACTTCACTTTTGGCTTCGAAATATGTTGGTCTTGGCTTCGGAAGATTTTACACTTAAAATATTTTCTAGTGCATTGTGTAAAACTTCCGAAGCATCTCTACATTAGTACTTCAGTGCATGCATGCAGAGAGAGTTTGGATGGTTTGGCTGCATCAGACTTATAGGAATCCTTACATTTTGCTTCTCAGAACTCTCAGCACCAAGGAAAGAATATATTTATCTGTTTCTTTATTCTTTCCTGAGGTGGTGCTGAGAAGTTTGTACAAGTCATTTTTAGTCAACAGATCCAGTCTGTTACTCTAGATGACATGAACCCTTTGTTGTGGCCCTCTGTAGAGAGTTAGTTGATGGAGTTTTGGTCATACTCCCATCTAACTATAGGTTCCAAATCTGGGCCTTCAACCATCTGTAGGAAAGCCTTTCCTTTAGTTGACCCTTATTTTTCTTCCTTTTCTTTCATCTTCAACTTTTCTTTAGTCTTTGCTTTCATGGTCAGTTTTGCAAGATGAAGACCGCTTAAGTGATTTCTGATGTGACCAACTACTTGAGAGTTGGAGGGTTAGAGAATGGTTTCTCTTCTAACTCAGCAATGTCAAACACGCTTGAGTGTAGCAAAGATAGTGTATCAAGTCGATTGACTTCACCATTCTCCCTTTCCACAACAAAGTTGTGAGAAGGTTCTTCAAACCTCCACTGGACAATCTTTTTCCTAGGGGTGAGGGGTTGGTTTGGCAGTTTGTCCCCCTTCCTAGTATCTAGTAGAGTCACCAGTCTTCTTCTTTGCTTCTTCTCTTTTTCCTTGAGGGAGTCCGAGTTTGTTGCTAGGAGTTGAAGTGCTTGGTCTAAAGTTCCCCTAGGTAGATCAAGGAATGCCTCTCTTGTGTGGGAATAGGAAGAGCCATCAATGTATGATAGCTTGATAGACTCCTCCTCACAAGGGATTTTGCTCAAAATGGTGTAGTTCATGAGCTTCCTCTTGATCTCCTTAAATTCTTCCAATGTTAGAGGCTTTGATGGTTCACAGGATGGCTTGGGTGATGGATGGCTAGTAGATGGTTGGGTTCTGGGTAGTGTTTTAGGTTTAAGGATAGGTAGTGGTGGTGGTTGTTATGAGGCAATGGGTGAGGATGAAGGTATGGTTGATGAAGTAGGTTCAGGGGTGTATGGCTCAGTAGTGGGTTCAGTTTGCTAGAGAAAGGAAAAGGTGTGGGTTCAGGTTGAGGTAGTGGTTTAGGTGCAGGTTTGGGTACCTTCCTCTGTAGACCTTGAGTTTGAAACACCTCCTTCCTTTTTCCTGAGCGAATGTCAACTTTGATGTCACTGACATGTTGCTGTAGGGTCTTTTCAGTCATGGGACCTACTTGCCTGCCTGAGAAGCCGTGAGCCCTAAGATATGCCTTCATCTTGGCTTTGTCTCCCACCTTCTTGGTAGCCGCAAGTTTGGCCTCCACTTCCTTCCTTTTCTTCTCCTTCATCTTCTCCCTTGCAACCTTCTTCATCTTCCTAGTGATCTGATCTAGCTCTTTGTGAAAAACCCACAAGATCGTATCGATGTCATGAGAAGTCAGCTCCTCCTGAGAATAGCCCCTAGAGCATAGGAACGCTATTTTCTTTAATCCTCAATTGTTGCTCAGCCTCTTCCTTTTTTCTCCTCCTTTCCTCTTCTTCGGCCAACCTAGTTGCTTCCTCTTTCTCTCTTTGCATCAAGGTGGCCTTTTCCAACTGCACCAGCTTATCAAGTGGGAGTAGAAACATTTCTACATTGGTTACTCCCATGTTGACAAGTCTGTCAATCACTTCTACTCTTTTCTTGTTGTTGACAGCCTCTTGAGCCGTTGTTGCTACTTTGCTACTTGCAGCCAGCAACATCCCAGTGTTGAGTCTACCTTTCTTCTTTAATTTCTCCATACTTTCCTCCTCTATAATCTCTTCCGTAGTCATCTTCCTCTTTCCTTTGGGATCTTCGGAAGATTCAACTTTTGGAGATTCTGGCTTTGAGGGTTCAGGTTGGTAAGAGAGAGGTTGAGCTTGTGGTGCTGAAGGTGTTTAAGAGAGAGAGATAGGGGTTTTGAGAAAGTCCTCAGTCTTTATCTCAGAGCCTAGATAGTGTATGGCCTTGGTGATAATCAGATCATTGGATAAGGATGATAATCCAATAATCCCTTCCGCAGCTTGGATGCCTGCTTTGGTAGAGAATGGAACTGCATTACCTATCCTAACCAAGTCAGTTGCTGGGCCATCGGTCCTTATTTCCCCTTCGAAGTCAATCTCATGTTCAATATGGGCCTTAGGTTGACCAACTTCTTCCTAAGTGATAGGTGGTGCATTCAACCTTTGGAGCTCTTTAGCTTCAAAGTAGGCTATAGCAACATCGGGTGAGGGTTGTTCAAGTGAGGAGCTTATTAGGAAGTTGGTTAAGAACATATTGAGATCAATAAGCATCCTTGGGTCCACTTGAAATGTGATAGGAGGTGGCTGAGGGAAGATGGTTGAAGATTGTTGTTGAGTAGGGTAGAATGAAGATAGGTTTGAGATGGCCAAAGTTGGTTCCTCATGGTTCTGACTCTGTACATTCTCCCCCTTTTTGGTACCATCATCTTGAGAAGTAGATGAGCTATAGGAATAACTTAAAGAGACTTGAATAGATACATGCCTAACAGACTTCTCAATCTGTTTCTCAGCAAGTTTGGCCTTGAGATTTTCAATCTCAAGTTGATGAGAGGCGGACCTATCCTCTAAAGTCTTAACCTTTGATTCAAGGTTTGTGACTTTGGAAAGTAGGTCTCTGATGGTGATTTGCAAACTTCCCTCGTCTTCTTTTGAAGAATCACAGGAACATGAGATAACATACCTTGTATATTCATCCTCATCACCAGTTATGGTTTCTTGGCACCCTAGTTTCCATTGCAGACCGATGTCTCTTTCAGAGGCATCAAAGGGCAAGGTTGTTGTAGACTCAGTCTCAGAGATGTTACCACTATACTGAGAGCTTAATGAGACACTCTCAGTAGTAGCAGCTGAGTCTACATGAGTCCCCTCCACATATATAGGACTTACCTCAGTTTTGCTTTTCTGATGGTGGGGGCTAGAAATCAGAGGTTCCCCGGGGCTTAGTTGATCCGGAGATTTGTTTGACAGATTAACATCGTGGCCCTGATGGAACATGAGATCTTCATCAGATCGGGTTAATAGGTCAATGAAGGATATAAAAGTTATTCCTAGTGACCCAGGACCTTGATCAATATTTAATGGCATTGAGCCAATGATTTGTCTGTCCCTTTTTGGTTGCTCAGGGGAGTATTGGGACTCACCCTTAGGCTAATGGTTTGGCTTTTGGGCTCATCAGGTTGAGACTGAGGAGACTCAACACTGATATTGAGGTTAATGGTGGAGGATGGTTGGATCTCAGGGTGAGTGGGAGCCCATTTTTCCACTCTTGCCTTTTTAGCTTGAACAGAGGGGGCTTGTTCAATCAGAGTAGAGTAAAAAAGGGTTCATTTGGGACGTCTATGGTAAGTGAATATAATTGAGTGGAAAGGGACAGTTAGCAGTGAAGTTGTGGTGTCTGGTGGGGGTTCATCACCTATTAGGCTTACAGGGATGTCACCAAGAGTCATTAGCTAAATCATACCTAGAAGAAGGTCAGTAAATATGCCAGAGAAGTTAGTGGACACCCTCTTCAGAACTTTGAAGATTGTCACACCCCAACCTTGACGGCGGAAACGTCGAGATGTGAGGGTTAAGATCGTTCACAGCCACATAACGCTATTATTAAATCCAAATATTATAATCATAAGTTTCCAATGTAACATTACAAGCATAAGTCTCAAACATGAAAGTAACATAACATAAGATGTAAAATTATTCAAGGAAATCTATTTATTTAACTAGGTCCAATCCTAGATGTGTATAAGCTTCAAAAGTGCATCAAACTTGGGTGTTTCCTGAAACATGTTAAAAATAAAAGGTCAACAATAATGTTGGTGAGATTTCCATAGTTTTCAATACATAAGTATATAAAAGATGGCAATTCATGTTATAAGTTAGAGAGCAAAGTAACTAGGGATGTAAGACAGAATGCACAACCAAACCTTGACAAAGTTTTACAAGTCTCAAACGTTTACAAGTATATACGATTAGCTAAGTGTACTTGGATCAACCAAGCAGGCTTGTCAGGCCCATAGATCTATGACATCGCCAAGCTAGCAATAGTTAATGATTGCACATATAATCGACATTACATGGTAGTTACAAAGGTCATCTAATCACAACATGTAAGCAATTGCCATTAGTTTACAAGTATCAAACGAGTTTACAAGTGCAAAGGTTATAAGTAACATGTTTCACCCCAAAGTGTGAAAATATGAAAAAGGGGTATAGAAGTACTCACTTGATCAAATAATATATAATTGATGATTAATATGAATAATAATAAGCGTCGTATCAACGGTTCTTCACAATGCACCTAAAATATATTTATTTACAAGATTTAAGCCTAATTATAATAAGTTCAACAATTTAACAGGGACTAGGGTTCTAAGTGGAATTTGGGGATTTTCAAATACTTATGTTTAAACAAATGGAATAAATTTATATTTTCTAAGAAAAAAATATATATTTATATTTTATTCAAAGTTGTGAAAAGAAACAATTATAATAATTTAAAAGGTTATATATATAAAGTTTAAATAAATTTTTAGGACTAAGCGTTTATTACTTGATAAAAAAAATTAATTGAAAAGGGATATTTGAACCAATAATAATTTTCTAATTATTATTTTCCATCCATTTTATTAAAAACTATTTAAACAAGCTTTGTTAAAATGTTTTATCAACAAAAACATTTTTATTTAGTCTTAAAAAAATTTTAGAAAATCTGTGGAAGCTTTTTAAAATATTTGGAACTTATAAAAATAATTTTTATGCATATTAAAAGTTTTATGGAATTAGATTTAGGCTAAAAAGCCTTTAAAAACAAAACATGAGGGTGCCCGGGTTCGAACCCGGGACCTCATGTTAGGGGCAGTGTGACTTAACCAGTGAACCAGGGCCGCGACCTTGGTTCATATTGGTTTCCGAATCTTTTAAACCTAAGTAAGAAACTTCCCCAAATTGCGAAGAACCCTAGAACAAGGTGAATGAAATTGAACCCAAATTCGCGGTTGATAATGAAATTAATCATAGGGCTTTTGTTCATAATGATGAAATGAATTTGTGGGTGGTTTCAATTACCCGATTCGGTGCTGAATGAAGATGGTTGAATCGAAGAACAGGTCGAGACCAAGCCATAGATGGTTCAGATAGCAAATGATATTGATAATCAAATTCACTTTGTTGAAAGCTTCCAATAACCTCGATGATGAAAAGCCCTCTTCCAATTGTAAATTATAAAGCTCGGAATGTGGACTTCGAATAGGTTGCAGGTTGCGAATTCAGAGAGGATCAGATATGGGATTTGTGTGTGTTTCAGGTGTAATTGAAAGCAGGGTTTGATTAGGTATAGCTAAATGATTATGCAGGTTCGTTTAATTGGTTTATTATTAGAGATTTAATGCTCGGTTGCCTATGGAATTAAAGGATATCGGTTATACGATCGTTGAGGGTTGTAACCGGTGTTTTAACACCATTTAAGTGGGTAATCATGTTCGAATCATGAACACGAAAGGGTTTGGAACGGTTTTGGGGTTGATATCGGGTGTTTTTCGTGGTTTTGGGACTCGTCGGAGTGTTTGCCGGCGGTGGCCGGAGCCGGTCACCGGATTTACGGGGTGAGGGGGAATTGGTTTGGGTTTTTCTTTGAAATTTACACAATAGCCCCCTACAGTTTGTTTGTTTATCATTTTATGTTTGAAACTTGCATTTAAAGTTTTAAAATTGGCAAACTTAACCCCTAACTTAATTACTTTAAGTTTTTAAACATTTCAAAGATTAGTAATTTTATAAATTAATATTATTATTAGTATTATTACTACTATTTTTGTTATTATAATTAGTATTATTATTATTATTATTATTATTATTATTATTATTATTATTATTATTATTATTATTATTATTATTATTATTACTATTGATATTGTGTTATTTTTATTATTATTTATTTTATTTTATTTTTAATTATTATCATAATTATTATTATTTAATTTAATAGTTATATTATTAAGTGCTATATTAAAAATTAATGGCTAAACTAACAAGTAAGCATAAGTAAACCACAAATTTCATAATGGACATAAGTAGTCCTTACAAGAATAAACGACGTTAACTTTTAGTTAACGTAAAAATACAGGATGTTACAGTCTCCCCAACTTAAAAGAATTTCGTCCCGAAATTAAGAATAAACTAGGCGAACAAATACGGGTATCTCTCCTTCATATGGTCCTCACGCTCCCAAGTGAACTCAGCTCCACGTTTGTTTTCCCAATGAACTTTGACGATCGGTGTGGTAGTCGTTCGGGTCTTCTTCAGGGTTCGATCCATAATCTCAACAGGTTTCTCAACGAAATGCAGTGACTCGTCTATTTGAATTTCCTCTAATGGAACATGCAAATTTTCATCAGCCAGACATTTCCTCAAGTTTGAGACATGAAAGACAGGATGAACTCCACTAAGGTCGGAAGGTAGTTCCAGTTTATAAGCCACTTTTCCAACCCTTTTCAGAATTTTGAAAGGTCCTACAAATCTTGGAGCTAGTTTACCCTTCTTCCCAAAGCGAACAACACCTTTCCACGGTGAGACCTTAAGAAGAACCATGTCGCCAACTTGGAACTCCAATGGCTTACGACGCTTATCGGCGTAACTCTTTTCTCGACTTAGCCACTTCAAGGTTCTTGCGGATTGTAGAGACTTTATCGGTCGTTTCTTGTATGAGTTCAGGACCAGTAATGAAGTTTTCACCAATGTCGGTCCAGCAGATCGGTGATCGGCATTTACGACCATAGAGTGCTTCAAATGGTGCCATCTTGATACTTGAGTGATAACTATTGTTATACGAAAATTCCACGAGCGGTAAATGCGTATCCCAATCACCACCAAAATCAAGGACACAAAGACGCAACAGATCCTCGAGGGTTTGGATTGTTCGTTCGGTTTGACCATCGGATTGAGGATGGTAAGCCGTACATAAATCCAATTGAGTACCCAAGAGTTCTTGCATCGAAGACCAAAAGTGTGAGGTGAAGCGAGCATCTCGATCGGAAATAATGTGCAAAGGCACGCCATGACGACTCACAATTTCGTCAATGTAGATTCGAGCCAGCCTTGAAACCTTGTACGTATCTCGTATGGGTATGAAATGTGTTGTCTTGGTCAAACGGTCGACAATGACCCATATACTATCATGACCACGAGGTGTACGAGGTAACTTGGTTATGAAATCCATGGATATATGTTCCCATTTCCACATAGGGATTTCAGGCTGCTCAAGTAAACCACTTGGTCGTTGATGCTCGGCCTTGACTCTTGCACATGTGAGACACTTGGAAACATAAGACGCGATATCTTTCTTCATTCCAGGCCACCAATATTGACCACGCAGGTCCATGTACATCTTATCGGAGCCAGGATGAATGGAATATCGGGTTTGATGAGCTTCGTTCATAATGAAGTGTCGAAGATTATCACGATTTGGGATCCAAAGTCGATTCAAGAAATACCACATGCCGTTCGGTTTTGTCTCCAGTTGTGACCGAACATTAGACATCAAGTCTTCATCCTTCCCCTCGTCGGTTAGTGCCGCTTGTTGAGCCTCGCGAATGCATAAATCGAGGTCACTATCGATCCTTATGTTTTGGAGCATGGTAGTAGCCTCGTTGAAATCCACATGAATCTCGGTATCAAATTCTCCTAGCGTATCAAACCATTGCCTTCGATCTCGAATCTCTTGAAACAAGACAGTCTTGTTGTGAATCTTGCGACTTAGCGCGTCGGCTACAACATTCCCCTTTCCAGGATGGTAGCGAATGTCGCAGTCGTAGTCGCTAATTAACTCGATCCATCGTCTTTGTCTCATGTTGAGATCCTTTTGGTTGAACACGTGTTGGAGACTCTTATGATCAGTGTAGACTATGCATTGCGTCCCATATAGATAGTGTCGCCAGATCTTCAAAGCGAAAACGACAGCACCAAGTTCAAGATCATGAGTTGTGTAGTTCACTTCATGAACCTTCAATTGCCTCGACGCGTATGCTATAACTTTGCCTCGTTGCATGAGTACACAACCAAGACCTTGATTAGAAGCATCGCAATACATAGTGAAGTCATCATTTCCATCGGGAAGTGTGAGAATAGGAGCGTTGCACAACTTGCGTTTTAATGTCTCGAAAGCCTCTTCTTGCTCGGGTCCCCATTCAAAGAGTCGATTCTTTTGGGTTAGCGCCGTTAATGGTTTAGCAATCTTCGAGAAATTCGCTATGAACCTACGGTAATATCCCGCTAAGCCCAGAAAAGAACGAACCTCGGTTGGGGTTGTGGGAACACACCAATTCTTCACGGCTTCAATTTTAGCAGGATCAACGTGAATTCCTTGGCTATTCACCACATGCCCTAAGAATTGAACCTCCTCCAACCAAAATTCACACTTGGAAAACTTGGCGTATAATTGCTCCTTCTTCAAAAGTCCAAGAACTTGTCGCAAGTGCGTCTCGTGATCGATTTTTGTCTTGGAATAAATAAGAATGTCGTCAATGAACACGATCACGAACTTATCCAAATACGGTTTACATACTCGATTCATGAGATCCATGAACACGGCAGGCGCATTGGTCAAGCCAAAAGGCATGACCATGAACTCGTAGTGTCCATATCGAGTACGAAAAGCGGTCTTTGGAATGTCATCATCGTGGACACGTAGTTGATGATACCCAGAACGTAAATCGATCTTTGAGAATTGAGTTGCTCCTTGAAGTTGGTCGAAGAGATCATCGATTCGAGGAAGAGGGTATCGGTTTTTGATAGTAAGCTTGTTGAGTTCCCGGTAATCGATGCACATACGAAATGAACCATCCTTCTTCTTCACAAACAGTATAGGTGCACCCCACGGTGATGAACTTGGACGAATGAAACCCTTATCGGTCAACTCTTGCAGTTGACTAGCTACTTCTTGCATTTCAGACGGTGCAAGACGATAAGGTGATTTAGCCACAGGGTTTGCGCCAGGGATTAAGTCAATCTTGAACTCAACTTCTCGCACGGGAGGTAACCCTTTAAGATCCTCGGGAAAAACCTCGAGAAAGTCCCGCACAACAGGAATGTCTTTCAACTCCTTACCCTTGGCTTTCGTATTAACTACATATGCCATGAAAGCCATGTAGTTTTTACTTAAGCACTTGCGAGCCTTGATGCAAGACATGAGTCTGAGTCTTTGGGATGATTTCTCCCCAAAGACCTTCAAAGTATCACCAGTCGGTAAAGGAATTCGGATACACTTCTCGAAGCATAGAATTTCCGCACGATGCTTGGCTAACCAATCCATACCAATGATAACATCAAAGCTTCCCAATTGCATAGGAATAAGGTCGACGAAGGACTCGTGTTCGTTAAGGCTTAAGGTGCAGTCACGTATTACAACATCAACGACAATAGATTTTCCATCGGCGACTTCGACCGTGAAAGATCTTTCTAGGTTGACGCGCGGTTTAGAAAGTAAAGGCTCGAATTCCAGGGACACGAAACTCCTATCGGCACCCGAATCAAACAATACAGATGCATAATGATAATTTACAAGATACATACCTGTTTGGTAATAAACCATTATTGGTATGATGAACACAGATAGGAATTTCTATAAGACAAGAAACGATTAAAAGAATTTCAACGACATACCGTTCACCACATCATTGTTGGCTTGGGCTTGATTGGCGTTGATGTTGAAAGCCCTTCCACGAGCCGGTGGCACAGTTCCCGCATTGCGAGGACATTGCGGACGGATATGACCAGGCTCGCCACAGTTATAGCAGGTTCGGTAAGCATGGCAGTGTTGTTTGGCGCACGAAGACAAGTAGCCACCAAATGACCATACTTCCCACACAACGAGCAGACTCGGCATGGAATGTTGCTCGCATGGTGGTACTTGCATGTGTTACACATGGGATATGGACCAACATAAGCTCTAGCCGTAGGGGCTTGATTTGCAACCACCATTTGTTTTTGAGGAGCATTGGGTGCGGTCACAGCGTAGTTGCGAGTTGGGGTGAACTTACGCTTTTTGTTTTGAGAAGATGACTCGGCCTTTACCTCCTTTGTTGCCTCGGGTGTCACCTTCGTAGTAGACTTGGAACCCTTTTCCGACATAGTGCCAGCTCTTATATGATTCTCGGTGAGCTGTGCAGTGATGGTAATCGCCTCCTCCAAAGTTGTGGGCCTACTACCCACCACGGCATCTTGAATTTGAGGTGGCACCCCCTTGATAAATTTCTCAATGTTACGGGGCACGGTGTCCACCATGTGTGGTAGGAGCATACTCAACTCATGATGCCGGGTGGAATAAGCCAAGTGATTCCCACCATCTTGTTTGAGGTTCCAGAACTCCTCTTCTAGCTTTTGCAACTCGCTCCTCGGACAAAACTTTTGAATCATGATCTCCTTAAATTCCTCCCAGGGCAATGTCAAAGCAACCTCAGTTCCACGGTTTCTCTTTTCACTATTCCACCATGTTAGTGCATGTTGTTGAAGAACACTTGTGGCATAGCGAACCTTGAACTCGTTGGGGCACTCACTAACAATGAACGTATTCTCCATACTTTCAAACCACTCGAGAAGTCCAGTGGCTCCTTCTTTTCCACTAAAGCTAGTGGGTTTGCACGAGTTGAAGTGTTTGAAAGTGCAAGTTCGATTGTTCCCTTGTTGATTGTTCCCGTTTTGATTGTTGCTATTGTCTCCATTAGCACCACTATTGTTCCCATTGGTGTTGTTGTTGCTATTAGCCATTAGAGTGCTATTAAGTTCAGCAACCATAGTCGGGATGACGGCGCCATTTGCCGGGCAATCATGGAAGCTAGCTTACGGTCGGAACTTCCACGCTTTCCATGGTGACGAGACATGCTGGATATACAAAAATGAGTTAGTTACAGGAGTGAGGATAACAAAGGATAGTAGTTTAAACAAGGATAACTAAGGGTTATAAGGTACACGAAATGATTCCATTTGGTAACGCATTACCATTTGGAAATGTTGACACGTCAAGGTGAATTGACCCATTTACCTTAGAAACTTGTCTATATTGACCATAGTTTATCACTCATCCCAGAAATCCCCAGGTAAGCATAACTAGTCCCGTAGGATTTATGCGATATGCTTGCCTTAGCCCGAGGGCCTTTTGCCAGGAAAACCAGGATACAGGTGTCTATGTGTCACACAATATTTCTTAGATTCATAGAATCAAAACCTTGATGGGATTTATATAGATTAGACATAACGTCTAAAGATCCAAGTCATAACATAAGCATAAGATTCCACGTGTCGTCGAGAATAAAGTTAAGAGAGTTCATGTTCGGGGAGAGTAAAAGAGTCAAAGTTAAGTTTAAGGAGACAAGTAACAATGTTTAGGCAATCCTATGCTAAGGCATCAAATTTCACATAAGAAGGCATAGCATTATGTAGCATGCAAAGTATATAATTTATAAGATAGAAATATAATTCTATAAGGTTCATGCATACTATAGTCTAGGTCACCATTTCTAATAACCTAGATCCCTATAGTTATGGGCTCTGATACCAATCTGTCACACCCCAACCTTGACGGCGGAAACGTCGAGATGTGAGGGTTAAGATCGTTCACAGCCACATAACGCTATTATTAAATCCAAATATTATAATCATAAGTTTCCAATGTAACATTACAGCATAAGTCTCAAACATGAAAGTAACATAACATAAGATGTAAAATTATTCAAGGAAATCTATTTATTTAACTAGGTCCAATCCTAGATGTGTATAAGCTTCAAAAGTGCATCAAACTTGGGCGTTTCCTGAAACATGTTAAAAATAAAAGGTCAACAATAATGTTGGTGAGATTTCCATAGTTTTCAATACATAAGTATATAAAAGATGGCAATTCATGTTATAAGTTAGAGAGCAAAGTAACTAGGGATGTAAGACAGAATGCACAATCAAACCTTGACAAAGTTTTACAAGTCTCAAACGTTTACAAGTATATACGATTAGCTAAGTGTACTTGGATCAACCAAGCAGGCTTGTCAGGCCCAAAGATCTATGACATCGCCAAGCTAGCAATAGTTAATGATTGCACATATAATCGACATTACATGGTAGTTACAAAGGTCATCTAATCACAACATGTAAGCAATTGCCATTAGTTTACAAGTATCAAACGAGTTTACAAGGGCAAAAGTTATAAGTAACATGTTTCACCCCAAAGTGTGAAAATATGAAAAAGGGGTATAGAAGTACTCACTTGATCAAATAATATATAATTGATAATTAATATGAATAATTATAAGCGTCGTATCAACGTTTCTTCACAATGCACCTAAAATATATTTATTTACAAGATTTAAGCCTAATTATAATAAGTTCAACAATTTAACAGGGACTAGGGTTCTAAGTGGAATTTGAGGATTTTCGAATAATTATGTTTAAACAAATGGAATAAATTTATATTTTCTAAGAAAAAAATATATATTTATATTTTATTCAAAGTTGTGAAAAGAAACAATTATAATAATTTAAAAGGCTATATATATAAAGTTTAAATAAATTTTTAGGACTAAGCGTTTATTACTAGATAAACAAAATTAATTGAAAAGGGATATTTGAACCAATAATAATTTTCTAATTATTATTTTCCATCCATTTTATTAAAAACTATTTAAACAAGCTTTGTTAAAATGTTTTATCAACAAAAACATTTTTATTTAGTCTTAGAAAAATTTTAGAAAATCTGTGGAAGCTTTTTAAAATATTTGGAATTTATAAAAATAATTTTTATACATATTAAAAGTTTTATGGAATTAGATTTAGGCTAAAAAGCCTTTAAAAACAAAACATGAGGGTGCCCGGGTACGAACCCGGGACCTCATGTTAGGGGTAGTGTGACTTAACCAGTGAACCAGGGCCGCGGCCTTGGTTCATATTGGTTTCCAAATCTTTTAAACCTAAGTAAAAAACTTCCCCAAATTGCGAAGAACCCTAGAACAAGGTGAATGAAATTGAACCCAAATTCACGGTTGATAATGAAATTAATCATAGGGCTTTTGTTCATTATGATGAAATGAATTTGTGGGTGGTTTCAATTACCCGATTCGGTGCTGAATGAAGATGGTTGAATCGAAGAACAGGTCGCGACCAAGCCGTAGATGGTTCAGATAGCAAATGATATTGATAATCAAATTCACTTTGCAGAAAGCTTCCAATAACCTCGATGATGAAAAGCCCTATTCCAATTGTAAATTATAAAGCTCGGAATGTGGACTTCGAATAGGTTGCGGGTTGCGAATTCAGAGATGATCAGATATGGGATTTGTGTGTGTTTCAGGTGTAATTGAAATTAGGGTTTGATTAGGAATAGCTAAATGAATATGCAGGTTCGTTTAATTGGTTTATTATTAGAGATTTAATGCTCGGTTGGCTATGGAATTAAAGGATATCGGTTATACGATCGTTGAGGGTTGTAACCGGTGTTTTAACACCATTTAAGTGGGTAATCATGTTCGAATCATGAACACAAAAGGGTTTGGAACGGTTTAGGGGTTGATATCGGGCGTTTTTCGTGGTTTTAGGACTCGTCGGAGTGTTTGCCGGCGGTGGCCGGAGCCGGTCACCGGATTTACGGGTGGGGGGAATTGGTTTGGGTTTTTCTTTGAAATTTACACAATAGCCCCCTACAGTTTGTTTGTTTATCATTTTATGTTTGAAACTTGCATTTAAAGTTTTAAAATTGGCAAACTTAACCCCTAACTTAATTACTTTAAGTTTTTAAACATTTCAAAGATTAGTAATTTTATAAATTAATATTATTATTAGTATTATTACTACTATTTTTGTTATTATCATTAGTATTATTATTAGTATTATTATTATTATTACTATTGATATTGTGTTATTTTTATTATTATTTATTTTATTTTATTTTTAATTATTATCATAATTATTATTATTTAATTTAATAGTTATATTATTAAGTGCTATATTAAAAATCAATGGCAAAACTAACAAGTAAGCATAAGTAAACCACAAATTTCATAATGGACATAAGTAGTCCTTACAAGAATAAACGACGTTAACTTTTAGTTAACGTAAAAATACAGGATGTTACAAAGATGCCTGGCCTCATGTGAGGGACAAGAAAGGTTTCTTCTTATTGAAGTTTGTCTTGGTCCAGCTCACAATTGATGATGTGTTGAATGAACCTGGGTTACATGTGGAATGATTTCGTGTGGAGATTTCCTCTGTGGTTATTCAACACAAACTTGGAGTAGTTAAATCTATGGCCTCTGACCAATCCATGAACAAGACATCCCAGATCATAGGGAATTTGATCCCACCCTCCTGATTTGTTAGAGAGACAATGGAGAACAATGTGCAGCAGGAACTTTCAGTTGTAAGAGAAGTTGAATTTGTAAACCGTTGACCTGCTCACATCACCACCATATCCCATTTGGGTGTATGTGTCTTCCAGATCAGACTTGGGAAATTCTGTGGGAGCGCCTTCATTATGAAGCTCCAGATGCTCTCTGATGGTTTGTTTAGATATGACCAAATCCTAGATTTGATAATCGTTACTCCATTAAAGTATACAGTGGGTTTTACAGCGAGGAAGGTGAAGTAGGTAGATTGTGTGAGAAACTGGATGATTTAGACAAAGTCAACATCCTTTGAGGAATCAAGGAGTGCGATCTGGTTATGTTGAGGATTTTAGGACCATTCTTGCGAAAGAACAGAGGGATTGAAGTAATTTGAGGGAGTGATTGGCAAAGAATATGTTTGAAATTTAGGGCTTGTGAGCGGTTAAAAAGATTAAATAAAAGAAGTCGAAAGATTTAAATGGGGTAAAATGTCAAATCGATAAGATGAAAGGACAGTTTGGGTTCTGATTTGACAGGGGCGCTAAGGATAAAGCATTTAAAATATTTCGACATCATTAATAAAATCTTGCCTTTTTACAGAGTGCGGCCCAAAGATTTCCGTTACACAGTAAGGCTTTCTTCCGAGAGTAAGTGTTCTCCGAGAGTTATATCTTCCGAGGCCAAAGTTACTTCTTCCGAAAGCAAATTTTTCCAAAGAGAAATTTGCTTCCGAGAGTAAGAAGGTTTTCCGAGGGAAAAAGTTTTGAAGTTTCGGAAGTAAATTTGATGTAAGATCAAATGTTCTTCCAAGAGTAAAACCCTTCGAAGGAAAATACTTGTACAGAGGAATTTACCTTCGAAAGATTGAAAAAGATATCTTCCAAGGGTAAATTTCTCTTCGGAAGAACTCATACTTAGAAAATTTTAAAGAAAGACCTTTTGTAATAGGGCTTAAATTGTATGAAGACAACATAAGCAACATACATATTAAAAAGGTTTTCAAAAGAGATAAACTAATCAATATTTATCATCCTAATAGCTGTGATTAGATACTTAAATATTTGTTCATCAAAAGCTTTGGTGAACAAGTCAGCATATTGTTTATTTGAGTCAACTTTGACTAGTTTCATCAAGTTTTTCTTATGAATATCTCGAATGAAATGATGCATGATCTCAATATGCTTTGTCTTGGAGTGCTTGACTGTATTCTATGTAATAGAAATCACACTTTTGTTGTCAATGTGGATAGGGGTCTCTATGAAGTTGATGTCGTAGTCAAGCATCTGATTTTGAATCCAAAGCAGCTGAGCACATCAACTTGCAGCAGTAATGTATTTAGATTCACCAGTTGATGTAGAGACATACGATTGCTTCTTACATTGCAGGAGATGATTCTTCCACCAAGAAATTGGCATCATCCTGATGTGGATTTCTTGTTGATATTACAGCCACCATACTCACTATCAGTGTAGCCATAGAGATTGAAGTCTTGATTCCTAGGATACCAATGACACAGTTTGGGAGCTCCTTTGAGGTATCTAAGGATTCTCTTGGCGACAACTAGGTGAGACACCTTTGGAGAAGCCTCATATCTTGCACAGATACAAGTTGCAAACATGATATCAGGTCTATTTGCTATGAGATACATCAAAGATCCTATAATTGCCCTATATTGATGCTGATCAGTATCCTTGTTAGGACCTGGTATTTGAACGAAATACCTAGTGATTAGCGTGTTAAACCAACTCAAATAGTGCGGAATCCTATTTGATTGGCGATCCAATCAGTGAGAACACACGAAGAATCAATCAAGAATTGAATCCAACGTCAGAAATCGATTAGGAATCGATCTGAAGTGTTCTGTGAACTTGGAGAACGATTTGGGAGGCTTCTGGACGGCTAGGGTACGTCTGGAATCGTAATGGGATGAATGCTTACGTTTTTCCACGAATTGGGTCTATTTATAGGTTAGTATTGTTCAATCGTGCGACTGGGCCATAAGTATGGTTCAGTCGTTCGATTGAACCATGCGGTTGATTCATCCGCACGACTGAGTTTTCAGTCGTGCGATTGAGTCAATCTTATGTGTCAATCATACGACTGATCCAGTCTCCTGGTTCAGTCGTGCGATTAAGTCAATCGTATGAAGTTATTCATGCGTGTGGTCCATTCGCATGGGCCATTCGCATGATAACTTCATTAAGTTAAGTTTGAATGTTTTAATTTATATAACATAATGTGCAATCATTCAAACAATCATAAACCCAATCAATTCAATCACGACTCATTAATGAAATATTAAACATCACAAGTAACAAACAATTCATATCATTTCATTAATCGATACTATTACATCATAATCAGACAGAAAAGATTTATTACATTACAACTCATGATCTAGGGACATACATGCATCAACAAACTCCCCCTTGGAACTAGATCTATCTAATCTCTTGTCTTCTGCATCACCTCCTTATACTTCTTGTACTTCTCCTCTTTAGTGACTCCTGCGTGAATCTTAAACGCAAAACAAAGTCGTATAACGTTTTGGAACTGGAGGGCTTGTACAATGTCTTGTGTGTCATAGAACAGTGGCCACTTGTATAATGTATAGACATCATTTGAAGACAAGTTGGTTAGCCACATCGGGTCGAATACCCTGATAGTATCCATTTGTCCTTCTTTATTCAGAACTATGACAGCTTAAGCAGTTCTCCAATCATAGTACCACCATTTGAAGTGTGGAGTGAAGTCCTGTGGCATTTCCCTAAGATGGATTCTCGACATAGTGCGCGGAGGACTCCACTTCAGCACAATCTTGGGCTTGCCAGTAATGGCATCAACCTCAGACCTTCTTATGTACCTCGTAGGCTGTTGTGGTCTGAAGTTAACCCATCTAGTGTGGTACTCCTTCTTCAGGGCAGCCTCGAACCAGCCTGACATCTTTCTTGGGTCAGCATACAGCAGCTTTAGCTTAGCCAGCTGGTTGAGCTCAAAACCAGGTAGAGTCTTCAGATCATGTGGGAACCTGAAGTACTCTATGCCCTGCTCCCTCTTAACTGCATACGCGTTAAGGTCATCAAAATAAGCCCATGCAATAATCCTGCCTGACACCTTATGGTGTTTCTTGACTCTGTAGAGCTTGGTGTAGGCATCTTTCTTTGGTGCAGCACGCTGGGCTCTTACTTCTTCAAAACAGGCAGCCCACTCAGCCTTGCGAATATCTACGTCATCATTGGAGGCTTGGGCTGTTCCTTCAGTCTTTTCGGTTTCCTGCTCCATCTTGTCTAGTACCTCAAACGTATCACTGACTAGGGACTCACCCAGATTGGGGACCACATTACCCTCGGTGTCAGCATACTGAGGGTACTCTTCTGCAGTAATATCTTCAACCTCAACTTCATCAACGTCATTTAGTTCTTCATCACTGGTTGAATCAACTGTTGGAGCATCCTTGACAATTTCATCAGGATTGAGTCTGAACATCTCTGCCAGTTGCTCATCAGATAGGTCATGAATTATTTCCCCTTCTTCAGGGGTATAACTCACAGACCTTCTTACAATCCCTTGCAGATCAAGAATCATGGTTAATTGAGTCTTGACCATTTGAAGAGGAGCAAAGTCAAACTCATCCCTTTGAAAGTTTGGATCTGTTTGATATAAACATTCAACACATAAACCATTAGTAAGTAATCAAACAGAATTATATCAACTTAATATATAAACATTCAACACACTTGTTTTTCATTACATGATTCAAATACAAAATAAATAAATACATAAGACATCTAATCTGTACTTTTGTCTTGAATCATGGGCGTGTCGCTCGGAGGAGCAGAAGTGGTAGATGACTGGTCCTGTCGATGCTTAGATCTTCGCTCTTGACCAGAAGCAGAGGCCGATGCAGCCGCATCCCCTTCTTCTGCTTCGTCATCATCATCTCTACCTTCTGTCCTTTCTTCCTCAGTCTCTTCCTCATCATCATCATCTTCCTCATCATCATCATCTTCTTCATCATCACCATCTCCATCATCCCCGTCACCCTCCTTTAGCTTCAAGGGCTCATCCTTCGACCCCTTTAACCTCAGCATAATCGTCTTGTTGGTCGTCTCCAACTCCTCTATACGTTTGACGGACTGGGCCTGCTGGTCCTGGAGTTGGGACACCTCGACTCTCTGAGCATCGATTAGCTGGTTCTGCTGGTCTATCACCCGAGCCTGCTCTGCCATCTGCTGAGACTGGGCAGCAGTCAGGTCGGTCAGCTGGCGGATCTGCGCCGCCTTCTCCTCATCTGCAGCGAGCAGGCGCATCACCATACGGTTAAGCGCCGACAGCTGCTCCTCTACCCCGATGTGAGGTAGAGTAGATCCATAAACATGTGGTGGCTGGGCTGAGGGTCCAGTATGATGTGAGGTGGTGGTGGTAGTAGCAGTGGTGAATATGGGTCGGTAAGCTGGTGCTGGTGATGTAGGTGTGAATGGTATGGTGGTGGATGGGAAGGATACAGTGGTGGTAGGTAGGGTGGTGGCTGTGGTAGTGGAAGTAGTGGATGTGGTGGCTGTGGTGATGGGTGGTATGTCAGTGGTGGTGGTAGTGGTGGCTGTGGTGGTGGAAGTAGTGGCAGCAGTGGTAACGAAGGTCAGGCGACGCTTCTTCTTCTTCAATCCATGGGGTTGAGCCATCCGCTTCCTCCTAGTCCCGGTGGAAGTGGATGCTCCCCCTGCAGCTCTGCCCACTGAACCCGGAACATAGTTCGGGTCAGTCTCTCTCTCTGAGGAGTCCCGAGGGTGTTCACCAACCACCCTAAGCCCGTGGTCTGTGGGAACAACTTTGCTTCCCACAGTCCTAGTGAGGGGCTCCTCATCTGACTCCTCCTCCTCTTGATCACCAGCTACAAACTCCTGATGGAAACCGGCCATCTCAGCAACCTCTCCGGCAGTGGCAGACCCCGGGGGAATAACGTCTGAATCAGTGCCTCTAGGTGGAGCAGGCATATCATCCCCGGCGTCGCCGCTATCATCATCATCTGAGTCAGTCTCTGGTATAGCAATATGCTCGACATCTGAATCACTGTCATCGTGGCGCCACTTTCTCTTGGCTGGCGCCACATAGTCAGCACGGGCCAGATGCCCAAACAACCTCCTGACAGGGGGTTTCACCTGCTTCCCCCTGTATAACTTCATCCGGCCTAGCGTAGTGTCATCCATGACCTCTAGCACTACAGCATCCTCCTTCTCCTTTGGCAGGGAGGGAAGCTTCTGATCAATAATCATCTGTATAAACCTCGGATACATACAGAAGCCTTCCTTCCCTTTCCCCTCAATGTTCTCCACCAGGTAGGTGAAGATCATTTTGGAGAAGCTGAACGGGTGGTTCAGCACCAATGCTGCATAAGCGTTCTGGATCTGATCCGACAACTCATCAAATCCTCCCTTCCTTGACGCTATGCACTTCAGCAGAACATGCGCAAGATACTTGAACTGGGGACAGAGGTTACTCTTGTTGAGTACCCCAGCATTGATGTCCCCAGAGTACTTGGCTCTCATAAAACATCCTCTGACAGTGAGGGGGTGTAGACGAGTAGGACAATCAGCATCATCCCCTAACTGTAGAACAATCCTCAAATCCTCCTCTGATACGGTGATAGCCTCACCAAAGATCGTACTCCTGATGCAATGAGGCTCAGAGGATCTATCAACAGTCGCGTCTTCCCAGAAGGCCTGCTGCACTGATCTATACGGCGTGCATGGTGTAGAGATAGCATGAGCGATCCTGGATCTCAACAGAAACGTAATGATGCCTGCGAAGTCAGCTGCGTTCCTGGATGTCAAATCCAGATGAGCACATATGTTATGCTTGGTGCTCATGTTCCATCGACTCGCCATCTGTAACACATAACAATATAAACATTAGTACCGTTGGTTAAAAGTATAATGAAACACTTAGACTTTGAATAGAATGTCTCTGTCATGCGATTGAGGTTGTGCGACTGAAGACAGTCGTGCGACTGAACAGTGCGATTGAGGTTCAGACGTGCGAATGACCTCATGCGTACGACTGAGTGTGCGACTGGACTCGTGCGCATGTACTCTTATGCGGTTACACCAGTCGTGCGACTGAGTCTCATTCGCATGGTTCAGTCGTGCGGTTAAGTAAATTGCCCCCTTCAGTCGTGCGACTGAAGTTCATCCGCTTGTCCAATCGTATGACATCCTGTCCGTTCAATTCAAATTAACTTTTTCATCAATTTTGAGTTTTAGACTTCGTGTTCTGGTTCATTAGACTCGCAATACTTTCTTATAACTCCTAACACACTTAATTTCCTCTGTTTGAGTAGTTAAATTAGGTTATTAGGCCGTTTAAGTCTGGTTTGCTTTTGGGTCTTAATTTTGCAGATCTAGAATCAATTGGACCGTTATTTTGTTTGCTCTTCACCGCAAATTACCTGTAGAATCGATGGAGATGATCAGTACACAAGAATCGGGTGTATTAGGAATCAAAGGATATTTTGGCAGAGTTTGGTTAAGTCGTGCGATTTAGGGTTTCTTTGAGGGTGATGAGTCTCTGCGACCGACTCCTCCTCTATTTATACCAACCCTAGATCCAATCGTGCGACTGAGTTCATACGCACCTTTCAGTCGTGCGAGTGGGACTCAGTCGTGCGATTGGGTCAGTCGCGCTTCTCCAGTCGTCCGACTGGATTTCAGTCGTGCGACTGACTCACTCGTGTTAGGACCTGGTATTTGATCGAAATACCTAGTGATTGCGTGTTAAACCAACTCAAATAGTGCGGAATCCTATTTGATTGGCGATCCAATCAGTGAGAACACACGATGAATCAATCAAGAATTGAAATCAACGTCAGAAATCGATTAGGAACCGATCTGATGTGTTCTGTGAACTTGGAGAACGATTTGGGAGGCTTCTGGACGGCTAGGATACGTCTGGAATCGTAATGGGATGAATGCTTACGTTTTCCCACGAATTGGGTCTATTCATAGGTTAGTATTGTTCAATCGTGCGACTGGGCCATAAGTATGGTTCAGTCGTGCGATTGAACCATGCGGTTGATTCATCCGCACGACTGAGTGTTCAGTCGTGCGATTGAGTCAATCTTATGTGTCAATCATACGACTGATCCAGTCTCTTGGTTCAGTCGTGCGATTGAGTCAATCGTATGAAGTTATTCATGCGTGTGGTCCATTCGCATGGGCCATTCGCATGAGAACTTCATTAAGTTAAGTTTGAATGTTTTAATTAATATAAGATAATGTGCAATCATTCAAACATTCATAAACCCAATCAATTCAATCACAACTTATTAATGAAATATTAAACATCATAAGTAACAACCAATTCATATCATTTCATTAATTGATACAATTACATCATAATTAGACAGACAAGATTTATTACATTACAGCTCGTGATCTAGGGACATACATGCATCAACAAACTCCCCCTTGAACCTAGATCTATCTAATCTCTTGTCTTCTGCATCACCTCCTTATACTTCTTGTACTTCTCCTCTTTAGTGACTCCTGCGTGTATCTCAAACGCAAAGCAAAGTCGTATAACATTTTGGAACTGGAGGGCTTGTACAATGTCTTGTGTGTCATAGAACAGTGGCCACTTGTATAATGTGTAGACATCATTAGCAGACAAGTTGGTTAACCACATCGGGTCGAATACCCTGATAGTATCCATTTGGCCCTCTTTATTCAACACTATGACAGCTTCAGCGGTTCTCCAATCATAGTACCACCATTTAAAGTGTGGAGTGAAGTCCTGTGGCATTTCCCTGAGAGGGATTCTCGACATAGTGCGCGGGGGACTCCACTTCAGCACAATCTTGGGTTTGCCAGTAATGGCATCAACCTCAGACCTTCTTATATACCTCGTAGGCTGTTGTGGTCTGAAGTTAACCCATCGGGTGTGGTACTCCTTTTTCAGGGCAGCCTCAAACCAGCCTGACATCTTTCTTGGGTCAGCATACAGCAGTTTTAGCTTAGCCAGCTGGTTGAGCTCAAAACCAGGTAGGGTCTTCAGATCATGTGGGAACCTGAAGTACTCTATGCCCTGCTCCCTCTTAACTGCATAAGCGTTAAGGTCATCAAAATAAGCCCATGAGATAATCCTGCCTGACACCTTATGGTGTTTCTTGACTCTGTAGAGCTTGGTGTAGGCATCTCTCTTTGGTGCAGCACGCTGGGCTCTTACTTCTTCAAAACAGGCAGCCCACTCAGCCTTGCGAATGTCTACATCATCGTTGGAGGCTTGGGCTGTTCCTTCATTCTTTTCAGTTTCCTGCTCCATCTTGTCTAGTACCTCAAACGTATCACTGACTAGGGATTCACCCAGATTGGGGACCACATTTCCCTCGGCGTCAGCATACTGAGGGTACTCTTCTGCAGTAATGTCTTCAACCTCAACTTCATCAATGTCATTAAGTTCCTCATCACTGGTTGAATCAACTGTTGGAGCGTCCTTGACTATTTCATCGGGATTGAGTCTGAACATCTCTGCCAGTTGCTCATCAGATAGGTCTGAATGATTTCCCCTTCTTCAGGGGTATAACTCACAGACCGTCTCACTATCCCTTGTAGGTCAAGATCATGGTTAATTGAGTCTTGACCAATTTGAAAGGGAGCAAAGTCAAACTCATCCCTTTGAAAGTTTGCATCTGTTTGATATAAACATTCCACACATAAACCATTAGTAATTAATCAAACAGACTTATATTAACTTAATATATAAACATTTAACACACTTGTTTTCATTACATGATTCAAGTACAAAATAAATAAATACATAGACATCTAATCAGTACTTTTGTCTTGAATCTGGGGCGTGTCGCTCGGGAGGAGCAGAGTGGTTGAGACTGGTCCTGTCGATGCTTAGATCTTCGCTCTTGACCTGAAGCAGAGGCCGATGCAAAAGCCGTCCCCTCCTTCTGCTTCGTCATCATCATCATGACCTTCTGTCCTGTCTTCCTCAGTCTCCTCCTCATCATCATCTTCCTCATCATCATCATCATCTTCATCATCACCATCTCCATCATCCCCGTCACCTTCCTTTAGCTTCAGGGGCTCACCTTCGACCCTTTAGCCTCAGCATAATCGTCTTGTTGGTCGTCTCCACTCCTCTATACGTTTGACGGACTGACCTTCAGTCCTGGAGTTGGGACACCTCGACTCTCTGCTGGTCGATCACCCGAGCCTGCTCTGCCATTTGCTGAGACTGGCAGCAAGTCAGGTCGTCAGCTGGCGGATCTGCGCCGCCTTCTCCTCATCTGCAGCAAGCAGACGCATCACCATACGGTTAGCGCTGAAGCTGCTCCTCTACCCCGATGTGAGATAGAGTAAATCCATAAGCATGTGAAGGCTGGGCTGAGGGTCCAGCATGATGTTGGTGGTGGTGGCAGTGGCAGTGTGAATATGGGTCGGTGGCTGATGCTGGTGAAGTAGGTGTGAATGGTCTGGTGGTGGATGGGAAGGATACAGCGGTGGTAGGTAAGGTAGTGGATGTGGTAGTGGGAGTAGTGGATGTGGTGGCTGTGGTGATGGGTGGTATGTCAGTAGTGGTGGTAGTGGTGGCTGTGGTGGTGGAAGTAGTAGTGACGAAGGTCAGCGACGCTTCTTCTTCTTCAAATCCATGGGGTTGAGCCATCCGCTTCCTCCTAGTCCCGGTGGAAGTGGATGCTCCCCCTGCAGCTCTGCTCACTGAGCCCGGAACATAGTTCGGGTTAGTCTCTCTCTCTGATGAGACCCGAGGGTGTTCACCAACCACCCTAAGCCCGTGGTCTGTGGGAACAACTTTACTTCCCACAGTCCTGGTGAGGGGCTCCTCATCTGACTCCTCCTCCTCTAGATCACCAGCCACAAACTCCTGATGGAAACCGGCCATCTCAGCGACCTCTCCGGCAGTGGCTGACCCCGGGGGAATAACGTCTGAATCAGTGCCTCTAGATGGAGCAGGCATATCATCCCCGGCGTCGCCGCTATCATCATCATCAGAGTCAGTATCTGGTATAGCAATATGCTCAACATCCGAATCACTGTCATCGTGGCGCCACTTTCTCTTGGCTGGCGCCACATAATCAGCACGGGCCAGATGCCCAAACAGCCTCCTGACAGGGGGCTTCACCTGCTTCCCCTTCCCCCTGTATACCTTCACCGGCCAAGCGTCGTGTCATCCATGACCTCAAGAGCAACAACACGCATCATCCTTCTCCTTGGCAGGGAAGGGAGCTTCTGGTCAATGATCATCTGCATAAATCTGGGGTACATACAGAAGCCCTCCTTCCCTTCCCCTCGATGTTCTCCACCAGGTAGGTGAATATCATCTTGGAGAAGCTGAACGGGTGGTTCAGCACCAACGCAACATACGCGTTCTGGATCTGGTCGGAAAGCTCATCAAAACCTCCCTTCCTGGAAGCTATACACTTTAGCAGCACGTGCGCAAGGTACTTAAACTGGGGACAGAGGTTACTCTTGTTGAGTACCCCAGCATTGATGTCCCCAGAGTACTTGGCTCTCATGAAACATCCTCTGACAGTGAGGGGTGTAGACGAGTGGGGCAATCAGCATCGTCCCAAGCTGTAGAACAATCCTCAGATCCTCCTCTGATACAGTGATAGCCTCACAAAAATCGAACTCCTGATGCAATGAGGCTCAGAGGATCTATCAACAGATGCGCCTTCCCAGAAGGCCTGCTGCACTGATCTATACGGAGTGCATGGTGTAGCATAGCATGAGCGATCCTGGATCTCAACAAAATGTAATAATGCCCCGAGAAGTCAGCTGCGTTCCTGGATGTCAAATCCAGATGAGCACATATGTTGTGCTTGGTGCTCATGTTCCATCGACTCGCCATCTGTAACACATAACAATATAAACATTAGTTCCGTTGGCTAAGAGTATAATGAAACACTTAGACTTTGAATAAATCTCTGTCATGCGATTGAATTGTACGACTGAAGACAGTCGTGCGACTGAACCGTGCGATTGAACTTCAGACGTGCGAATGACCTCATGCGCACGACTGAGTGTGCGACTGGCTCATGCGCATGTACTCTTATGCGGTTACACCAGTCGTGCGACTGAGTCTCATTCGCATGGTTCAGTCGTGCGGTTAAGTGAATCGCCCTTCAGTCGTGCGACTGAAGTTCATCCGGACGACCAGTCGTCTGTCTCAGTTGTTCAGTCGTCAATCGTTCGAAACTTCACAAACTAAGTCTTTTAACTCAATTAACCGGTTCATTAGAGTCGCATTCTCTTTACTAATAACCTATTTACTTAATTTTAACATTTTGCTTGGTTTTAATAGGTTATTAGGGTTTGCTTGTCTCGGTCCACTTTTCACAGTCGAACAATCCCAATTAGGGTTCCAATCTTTCTGTTTTGATGAAAGAAGACTTCAAATACCTGTATGATGAATGTCGAAAGTCAGTGAATCACAATCAGAGGAAAACTAGGGCAAATCAAATTTTGGCAGAGTAACGGTAGGGAGTGCGATTTAGGGGCGATTTGAGGGTGATGAGTCTCTGCGACCGACTCCACCTCTATTTATACCAACCCTAGATCCAATCGTGCGACTGAGTTCATACGCACCTTTCAGTCGTGCGAGTGGGACTCAGTCGTGCGATTGGGTCAGTCGCCCTTCTCCAGTCGTCCGACTGAAGTTCAGTCGTGCGACTGACTCACTCGTTCGCACTTAAGCCTCCGACTGGACTAATCGTATGGTCCATTCGGTTGATGGTCCATACTCATAGTTCATTCGTGCGAATGGACTTCATTCGTATGGTTAGCCCATACGTATGGTCCATTCGTGCGAATGGGTCATACTTAGTTAATTTTCTGCCATTTTTACCAATTTACTTTTAAACTTTTTATATTAATTAAATTAACGTTATGAGCCTTTGATCATCTCAGACATGATCCTTTTATCTTGAAAACATTTGATCACCTCAGACGTGATCCTTTTATCCACTTTGGTCACCTCAGACGTGACCCTTTTAAAACACTTTGTCACCTCAGACGTGACTAATTTAACCTTTCAAAGCACATATGGTCATCTCAGACATGACCCTTTTAGTGAGTTGATTCCTTCTGATTTTCCTGATGTAGCCGACACTTGACTAAAATTAAAATTAAAACAACTAACTAATTTAAGACTTTAAACTAATTACATAAACAGACATATTTTTGGCTTTTTGTGAGAGATAAATCCAGAGATTGATATCTACGGGATTTGGTTCGGGAGTAGATAGCTTCAACTTAGATTGATCATATCTGGACCAATTCAATTTTTGGAATCATACAGGCAATTCAAATCATTTGGGACTAGTTATTAAACCTTTTGATGCTCAATTTTCGGTGTTCATCCAGAGTCGTTAGCAACATAAGGAAATCATACTGAAACTCTTAGATTTTCACATTGATTTGAACCTTTGAGAATGTAGCCACAATGATTGTCAGTATGTTTGTCCACTTAAATCCATACACAGACTTTTGACACAGACTGGTGACTTATTTAGGTTTAATTATTTCAACTAACATTTGTGGATCCCACACTTATATGGTAATCAACATTCCTCAGGAGCTTTTGAGCGGTCTACGGGTATTATTACAAGAAGAGACTATTCTTAGAGCTTTCAAAGAGAAGCCTGTCCTCAGGTCAGTGCCATCGCACAGCAGAGAGGCGGCAAACAACAATGAATTCTAGAATATCTAGGTTATGCTTATCCTCAGGTCAGTGCCATCGCACAGCAGAGAGGCACACAACCTATCTCCTTGTTAGAGCAGCTTATTTTATTTTGCACAAAATGCACCAACAACATAAGTCATTAGCTTTATTGCATTTGTCTTTCAATTTTTTTCTTGCTTTGCTCTAATTATGGTCATCCGCACACATTTGTGGCGTTTAATTGCTCATTACCCCTTATTGGAATATTGTTGATTGTGTTAACCAGTGATAAGATGGAAGCCCACAGTCAGTTGAACAACTTAGTTTTATCTTGAGATCACCAATCAGGTCTATTGTCTATTGTGTTGAATCTACCAACATATCATATATGGTCTAGCAGCCTCTAAGTCTACTTTCTTTGTGTCACCTTAGGAGTTGCCAGTTTTCTATCATCTTCCCTTTTTGTATTGCTTAGACTACACAGACTTATACTTTGAACTTTTGCATCTTTCCAAAACTTAAATTTTTAAAGTCCCTCTTGATATGTTCCTGTGTACTATCATTTTCCAAAGGTATTGAATCGGTATCACAGACACAATCTACCTTATTTCAGCTAGTTACTCCTTCTCCCTCATTTTTTTTTAATGTTAACTTGCTGACATATTCTCCCCCTAAAATACTAAAATCATTTCTGTTTAATTATTTTAGGATTTTCATAAACAGCAAAATAACATGAGTTTAAATAAAATAAAATAAAATAGACAAATAAAATAAATAAAATAAACTTTAACTAAACTACATCGGACTACACATTATCATCATCAGGAATTACCTCACTTTTCTTTTTAACGCCGTTGACCTCTAAAAATATTAAAACGTGGTTTATCAAAGGCTTTAGTATAGAGGTCAGCGCGTTGAAAATCAGTATTAATTTTAACCACATCAATTAAGTTCTTTTCAAAGCAATCTCTTATGAAATGGTATTTAATACCGATGTGTTTGGTCTTAGGATGTTGAACCGGATTTTTAGTTACTGCAATTGCAGCAGAGTTATCAACAAAAATAGGAGTAGATGAGAATTTTAAACCGTAATCCCGCATTTGCTGTTGAATCCAGATGATTTGTGAACAGCAACTTGCAGCAGCAACATATTCGGCTTCACAGGTTGACAATGCAACCGATGTCTGCTTCTTACACTGCCAGGTAACTAATCTTCTCCCAAAGAATTGACACCCTGCTGATGTAGACTTGTAGTTCATCTTGCAGCCCCCGTAATCCGAGTCACTATACGCGGTAAGCTCAAAGTCATCATCATGAGGATACCACAATCCAAGTGTGGGTGTACCCTTCAGATAACGAAAAATCCTCTTGACCCCGATCAGATGGTTGACCTTTGGTTTAGCCTGATATCTAGAACATAGACATGTAGCATACATAATATCAGGTCTTGAGGCAGTGAGATACATGAGGGATCCAATCATTCCTCGGTACATAGTGGCATCTACTAGATCTCCATTCTCATCAGGTGCTATATCATGATTCGTAGCAAGTGGAGTCCCAGCAGCAGAAGCATTCTCCATGTCAAAGCGACTGAGAATGTCTCCTACATACTTGGTCTGATGTAGAAAGATTCCATTAGGTGTTTGATCCACCTGTAACCCGAGAAAGAACTTCATCTCCCCCATAGCACTCATCTCAAACTCTTTCTTCATCACTGCTTCAAACTCTTTGCATAACTCTTCGTTCTTTGACCCGAAGATTATGTCATCAACATATATCTGTACAAGCAGTAGGTCGCCATCCTTTTCTTTAATAAACAGTGTACAGTCAATGACTCCCCTGCGAAAGCCATGTTTCACAAGATGAGTCGAGAGTTTCTCATACCAAGCTCGAGGAGCTTGATGAAGCCCATATAAAGCTTTGTCGAGCTTGTAAACTCTATCCCGATGATAAGGATCTTCAAATCCCTCGGGTTGACTTACATAGACTGTTTCCCTGATTTCCCCATGAAGGAATGCACTCTTCACATCTAATTGGTAGACTTTAATCTTCATGTACGAGGCATAGGCAAGGAAGATACGAATAGCTTCCATCCTTGCCACGGGTGCAAACACCTCATTATAGTCAATCCCCTCGACTTGGCGAAAACCTTGAACCACCAGTCGAGCTTTGTTCCTGATAATGACTCCTTGGTCATCCTTCTTGCATTTTAGTACCCATTTGGTGCCAATGACTTTAGCACCTTTAGGTCTATCAACCAGAGTCCATACACCTAACTTCTTAAACTGCAGAAGTTCTTCTTGCATGGCACTCACCCACGCCTCATCATTTAGTGCCTCACTGACATATTTTGGCTCAACCTGCGAGACAAAACATCGATAAGCACCATCATGAATGTAACCCTTCTCCATAACTGAGGCGTAATCAGCTGAGTATAGCTGATTTCGGGTTTGTACTCCTGATCTGACATCCCCAATAACATTGTCAAGGGGATGATAGACGTTTAGTCGTGATCCTGGAGTAGTAGGAACAGCCACCTCAGAACCGAGATTATGAACATTTTGTTCTGCATCTGAGGTAGTTGGAGTTTGAGGTTCCGAAGTCGAAGGAGCATCACTCGTAGATGCTTGTGGACTTTCAGGAACTGGAACCTGTTCCTCCTGACTGTTCTGGTCATCTGCTTCAGTTTCATCTTCAGAAGAGGAGTCACTGTCATCGACTACTCCCCCTGACTGAGTAGATGATTCTCCCTGTATGCTAGATGGTGTATTCAGAATATCATACATCATCCTAGTAGCTAACTCATCATCCGAGGGAGAGAGAGGAATTGAAGGACTTGAAGAATCCATCATAATCGAAGAAGTATGCAGGTCCTTTGCCTGTAGGTGGTGTGGTATATCTCTGAACGTCGACATTACACCACACTTCTACAAGACCCGTTGAGTTATTGTAAACTCGCTTGTTCGGTATGTTGTATCCTAGAAAAATTCCTTCATCTGCCTTCTCGCTGAATTTTCCTTCTTGTGTCTTCTTCAGAAGTGTACACGGCGCGCCAAAAGGTTCAAGATACTCCAAATTTGGTTTGCGTCTTTGTAGTAGCTCATAACATGTCTTTCCGTGGCGCTTGACTATTAGGACTCGATTCAGTGTATAACATGCGTTTGCCACTGCCTCATTCCAGAATTGAATAGGCAGTTTCGAGTCAGCCAGCATAGTCCGTGCAGTCTCTATCAAGCTTCTATTTTTCCTCTCAGCAACACCATTCATCTGAGGCGTGTAAGCAGAAGTGAATTGATGAACAATTCCCTTTTCCTTGCAGTATGCCTCCATCATTGATTCTTGAATTCTGTCCCGTTGTCTGAGCGTACTTGTCTAACTTTTAGCTTGTAGAGAGATTCCAGTGTGGTTACTAATTCCTTGAATGACTCAAATGTTTCTGATTTGGATTTCAGAAACATTACCCAAGTGAACCTTGAGTAGTCATCAGTGACCACAAAACAGTACAAATCGCCTGCAATGCTCCTTGTACTGACTGGACCAAACAGATCCATGTGAAGAAGTTCAAGAGGAAGTTCTATTGAATGAACTTTCTTTTCCTTATGAGACTTCTTTGTCTGTTTGCCTTTCTTGCAAGCTACACAAAAATCAGGAAGTTGGAAGTTCTTGACATTTACTCCTCTCACTAAATCCTTCTGAATCAAATGATTCATCTTCCTTTGACTAATGTGTCCCATTCTCCTATGCCAGGAGATTGAGTCCTTCTTAGTAGCTTTAGATAGAAAGCACTGAACCTCATGATCCGTTGTAGCAGCTGTTGACAGATCCAAGACATAAAGGTCTTTATATCTTGAAGCAGTCATCAGAACTTGGTCCTCTAGGATCATGTAGTCTTTCTTCAGCACGTAACACTTCTTGTTGTCGAAGATAACTTTAAATCCTTTATCGCAGATTTGGGAGACAGAAAGTAAGTTATTCTGAAGTTGTTGAACGTAGTTCACCTTATCAAACTTAACTTTATGATTTCCCACTTCTCCCTGAGCTGTGATGTATCCTCCCTTGTTTCCTGCAAAGGAAACATGCCCTCCTTTTATTTGTTTGACGTTTGATAAAAGGGCTCTATTTCCTGTCATGTGCCTGGATGCTCCGCTGTCTATAATCCATGTGTTAGTCTCAGCGCTGTATCGAACACCCTGCACATACAAAGTAAATGTATTAGTTTAGGTTAGGAACCCAAGCCTTTACTGTCTTGGGTTTCCCAGAGGCATCACACATCATAAACTCTACCCATTGACCCTTAGAGGGTGAGGGTAGCTCAGATTCCTTCTTGTCATCAGTATCAGACACGCAGGATGACTTCTCTTTCCATAAGCCAGATTTGTGCAATGCCTATTTATGATAAACAGTCGTCTGGCTTACAGGTTGGACTTTAGGTTCACTAGATCTTCTAGGTGGAGTTAGAGAACTCCTCTTAGAAGACCTAGGTCTAGAGTCCTGAAGATCAATCTTCTTCCTAGGTGTCTGATAGAAAGGACAATAGGAAGCAATGTGTCCACATTCTCCACAGTTGTAGCATGATCTGCTATCAACTTTATAAGTAGACTTTCTTTGTGGAGAAGTGCGTGACACTCTAGTAACATCAATCACTTTAGGTTTTGACTCTTGTATGTTTGATGTTTTCTCTGGTTTAACAAAATTAACTGTTTTCACCTGTTTAACATGTTCCATTTTTTGGTTAACTGGTTTTTGACTTGGAGCATGTGAAAAATTAACGTTTGAAGTCCTTTTAGGTTCTGATTTGACTCTGTTTGACCCTAACTTTAATTTAACTTTTTCAAATTCATTTTCCAGATTAACACAAGGCAATTTACCCTTTGCCTTTGAAGTGGCCTCCTTTTGTTTCTGTCCAGATTCAGTAGATAAACATGATATATCTAGATCAGTAACAAGAGGAGTAGTCACCACATGATCCTTGATGGGGTTGTTGTTTACTGGTCTAGACTTAGTGTTCATCAAGGTCTCAGGTGGAGGTGGAACCACTTTGTAGCCTAATCCCTCCCCGTTATTCCTTTCTCTCACTAAGTGTTGAACTATGTGTGAAGAACTATTCCAACTGTGCAGTTTCTGTTTTAAGGAGTTAACTTATACTTCTAGAACTGCCTTTTGCTTCTTAATGTCCTCTAGGGAGTTTAGATAGTACCTAATGTCATTAGCTTGGTTAAAGGCAACTACTTCGGTTTCCCTAAGCTGTTTAGTCAATAGGTCTATCTTTTCTTTATAACTATGCTCATTTTGTTTTAGAACTCTATTAGCCTCAGTGCACAGTTGTAAATCTTTTACTAAGTTATCATTGTGATCTAATAACCTAGCAAATTTTTCATCAATGCTATTCCTAAACATATCACAATCAGAACAAGCATGATTATCAAACATTTGGTCAGTTGTACTTACCTGTGTTGGTTCAGAAGAGTTAGCCATCAACGCAGCATCAGACGTCTCTGGTTCTGGTGATTCTGACTTTTCTGTCTCTGACGTTGAAGTCTCCTCCTTTGGCTTGTAACTGACCTCAGCTGCAGTTGTTTCTTCACTATGTGACATTGCTATCTCAACTGCTAGATCACCTTCACTCGCAGAATCATCATCAATATCTTCAACACTGGCAATGTTAGATTCTCCTGGTGAGACAAACCTAAAACTCCAATCCTGTCCTTCATCATCATGAGCAGTCAAGGCTTTTGGATCCTTGTTTGATGAAGTAGAACTGGAGGCTTGCTTGTCTTGGCGAGTAAAGGACGAGAAAGGGTTCCCATTACCCGTCTTCTTTGGCTTGACACATTCTCTCTTGAAGTGCCCCTTCTCTCCACAGTTGAAGCAGGTCACTTTGCTCTTGTCAAAGCCAAATGTGGTATCCTTAGTAGCTATCAAGTTCTGTCCTGTCTTCTTAACAAACTTCTTCGCCCTTCGGACAGCGCTAGCTAAGGCCCACATTATATACATCCTCTCAAGCTCCATTTCATCTACCTACTCGTAGTCCTCATCTGCCAAATGGCAGTTTCCAATCTTCCCAGCAACTAGTCCATCATATGAATGAACCATTGCGGCTAGAAGATCCATATGCTCTCGTGCTACTTCTACGGTTACATTATCGAGGTTCTCGATCTTCAATTTGGTAGCACTTGCTTCTGATCCAATATAGTGGGTACATGATGACCCTGACGTGTCTGATCCAGAAGGAGAAGCATGTAAAGGACCTGACGAGCTAGACACAAATGCAGTCTGGAGAGGTGCTCCAGATGTCTTAGCTTGAGGCGTGGCGTTGTATAAAGCTGGATTTTGTGTGTACGCAGACTTCTGAGCTCTATACTTCATCCTTAGTGCTTCTTCTCGCAACTTAAGAATGAAGTCATTTATATCCAGCTTTATAAGCATTTCATTCTGTCTAAGGTTAGACACAAATGAAGCCCACTTATCAGGCAATCCGTCAGCGAAGTTGCTCACTTTCTCTTCCATGGTTGTTTCAACTCCATGTGTATGCAATTCGCTCATCAAGTGGTAAAATCTGTCTATGACTTCGTCTAAACTCTCATTACCAATCGATGAGAAGTTATCGAATTCCTTCTTTAACTCCTTTGCCTTGATTGCCTTCAATGACGCATTCCCATCATATCTCTTCTCTAGCTCATCCCACAGTTTCTTGGACTGCTTGTTCTCTGAATACTGGTGGAATATGTCTTTGGGGATAGACTGAGTGATCAATGCATAAACCCTTTTCTCTGCATTGTACTTTACTTTCTGTGCGTCTGTCATCCCACTTAACGTTAATTTAACTCCATCAGCTCCCACCGGTGTACTATAACCAACCTCAATAGCTTCCCACAGATTAGGATCTACTCCATTGAGGTAGATCTCAAAACGTTGTTTCCAGTGGGGAAACTCATCTAAAGTCAAGAGCTTTGGTGGTTTATTGTGATTACCCACCTCACTCTCAAGCAACAGCAGGTTCTGAATCCTCGAGTCCTTCCCAGCAGTAAAGGCTGACATCTGATCTTCCATGGCTAATAAACTTAGAATCTAATCAAACAAACTTTCACTGATGCGACTGAAGGATGCGAATGGTCTAATCGTGCGTATGAACTCTGCGATTGGTTCAACCGTGCGACTGAACTGGGCGATTGGTTCAGTCGTGCGAATGAATCTGGTGTGTATGAGTTATGCGAACGAACGGTTCAGTCGGACGAATGAGGGTGCGACTAGGTCCAATCGTGCGAATGAGCAATGCGAATGGAGTCCAGTCGTGCGAATGGGTCACTCGTGTGACTGAAGCTGCTGTTTTGCGAAAATTTCTAGGTTTGACGGGTTTCAGCCGTAAAAATTCGAAATTTCACAAGTCCTAATCGCCTAAGTCCGTAGAAACTAAACTTCAATGAGCAGGGAACGTCCAAGATCACTTTTGATGCCAAAGATTGCGTTTTTCGTGCAAAAACACAAACTTTTATGCAATCTTGATTGAATCAACACGTAATCAAGAGCCAAAGCTCTGATACCACTTGTTAGGACCTGGTATTTGAACGAAATACCTAGTGATTAGCGTGTTAAACCAACTCAAATAGTGCGGAATCCTATTTGATTGGCGATCCAATCAGTGAGAACACACGAAGAATCAATCAAGAATTGAATCCAACGTCAGAAATCGATTAGGAATCGATCTGAAGTGTTCTGTGAACTTGGAGAACGATTTCGGAGGCTTCTGGACGGCTAGGGTACGTCTGGAATCATAATGGGATGAATGCTTACGTTTTTCCACGAATTGGGTCTATTTATAGGTTAGTATTGTTCAATCGTGCGACTGGGCCATAAGTATGGTTCAGTCGTGCGATTGAACTATGCGGTTGATTCATCTGCACGACTGAGTGTTCAGTCGTGCGATTGAGTCAATCTTATGTGTCAATCATACGACTGATCCAGTCTCCTGGTTCAGTCGTGCGATTGAGTCAATCGTATGAAGTTATTCATGCGTGTGGTCCATTCGCATGGGCCATTCGCATGAGAACTTCATTAAGTTAAGTTTTAATGTTTTAATTTATATAACATAATATGCAATCATTCAAACAATCATAAACCCAATCAATTCAATCACGACTCATTAATGAAATATTAAACATCACAAGTAACAAACAATTCATATCATTTCATTAATCGATACTATTACATCATAATCAGACAGACAAGATTTATTACATTACAACTCATGATCTAGGGACATACATGCATCAACAATCCTCCCCCTTAGAGTCAGGACAAAGATTGTGTTTTCTGGGTATAGATGTCTTGGTTGGTTTCCAATCTTTCATTTCAAATCTTTCTAAGATGTCGTTGACATACTTAGATTGATTGATAAAGAACCCATCTTTCATCTGTTTCACTTGAACTCCAAGGAAAAAGTCCATCTTTCCCATGGAACTCATCTCAAACTTCTTCTTCATAATGCTCTCAAAGTCCTTGCAGATCTGGTCATTTGAAGAACCAAATATAGTTGTCATCAACATAGACTTGTACAAGCAACATGTCTTTCCCGTACTTCTTTATAAACAAAGTCTTGTCATTATGCCTCTGGTGTAGCCATGCTTCAGGAGAAATTGAGAAAGCGTCTCATACCACAACCTAGGTGCCTTGTGCAACCCATAGAGAGATTTATCCGGTTTGCACACATAGTTGGGATGATGTGGGTCTTCAAATCCTAGAGGCTGACACAAATAGATTTCTCTTTCTACATCCCCATACAAAAAGGCGCACTTGACATCTAGTTGGTAGACGGTAAAGTTCTTGGAAGCTGCATAGGCAAGGAAGTTTCTCACCGCCTCAAGTTTTGCAACTGGTGCAAAGACATAGTGTAATCTATCCTTCCTCTTGTATGTATCCTTGAACTACAAGTCTTGCCTAGTTCTTGATAATCAAACCTATATCATCCTTTTTGTTTTTGAACACTCACTTTGTGCCAATGGGTACTTGACTAGGTGGTAAAGGACATAGGTTTTAAACCATTTGTCTCTTGATTTGAAGCAATTCCTCTTGCATTGATTCAACCCAACTATTGTCCTTGAGAGCCTCTCCCACCTTCTTTGGTTCCATTTGAGAGAAAAATCCTGAATACAAGCAAACATTCCCATTGTGGGTTTGTCCTCTTGTTCTCACGCCTTCTGAGACATTCCCAATGATGTTTTTAGCTGGATGAGTGTTGTGAATTCTGAGCCTTGGAATAACATCTAATTGCATAGATAAATACAGATTGAAAAAGTTTTGCTTAGAATTGGAAACATTATTACCAGTTGATGTCTCAAGCTCATTCAATGAGAACTGATTGAATGAATGTGAGACAACATCAATAGTGTTATGATGTGAAGCAGCAAATAAAGTTGTTTGTTCCTCCAGAATGCTACCTTCATCAGCTTAGTGTTGTATGTTGGAGTTGGCATTTGATGAGTTTTGAGGCTCATTTTGTTCACAACTTGTTGAAGCTTCACTAGTTCCTAAGATGTTCATGCTTTCAGGGCTTTCATCAGTGGGAACCTGATCTTCATTAATTCTTGGAGAACTTGGAATAGGTCTGGGTAACTCCAAACAATTGATCATCATCATCATCAGAATCACTTTGAGTTCCTGTTCCAGTTGAAACATTCACACAAGAAGGTTTAGAATAGTTTGGAAGAAATTCTAAGTCAAAAATATGGTCAGGTCCATTCCCCTTAACACAAAGAGTGTGCTCATTTACAACAATATTGGATGATTCCTCAAATTATTGATTTTTGATGTTATAAACTCCATAAGCAATAGAGCTGGAGCAATATCAAACAAAGACAGCATCATCCAACTTTTCAGCTAATTTTGCCAAATTGTCCTTTGTGTTATGTATGGTAAACCTGCTGCCAAAGGACCTAAGAAAGCCAATGAAAGGTGGTCTCTTGTTCCATAGCTCATAAGGGATTTTTTAATGGGGCTTAACAATAAGAACCCTATTCTGCACATAGCATGCAGTGCTGACTGCCTCTGTCTAGAAAGTTAAAGGCAGCTTTGAATTAACTAACATAGTTCTAGCAGCCTCAATAAGTGTCCTACTTCTCCTCTCAGTAACACTATTTTGTTGAGGAGTTCTAGAAGCATTATATAATTTGGCAATCCCTTTTGAGTTATAGATTAAGTCAATAACTTGATTCTTAAACTCAATCCCTTGATCACTTCTTATGATCTTTACCATGTAATCGATTTGATTTTCTATGTTAAGAATAAAAGATTTTAAAGTTTAAGTTGTTTCATATTTAGTTCTTAAAAAGAATACTCATGTAAATTTACTAATATCATCTACAATCATATGGCAGTATGATTTCTTCCAATCCTCATTATACTTGTGGGATCTAATAGATCCATGTGCAGTAAGTGTAATGGAGTGGTAATAGAGTTAACTTCTTTGGATTTATGAGATAGCCTATGTTGCTTCCCTTTCAAACAAGCAACACAGTTATCTTTACAAAAAAATTCCTTTTTTAGCCACACCATGTACCAAGATATTTTTAACCAAATTGTTCATGGTTTTAAAATTAACATGACACATTCGTTTATGCCACAGATTTGACTCATCACCAGTAGCTTTGGAAAGAAAGCATGATACTTCACCCAGTGGGGAAGCATTGTTCATATCCAACTTGTACCTATCCTTTCTCTTAGAAGATCTAAGAAGCACCAATTTCTGAGGAATTGTCATCTCGAGTTTGAGGATAATGCACTCATGTTCTGTGAAAAGCATTTGGTGCTTTTGATCACAGAATTGAGAAACACTTAAGAGATTGTGTTCAAGCTGCTTGACAAAGTTCACTTTTGTCAACTTTTAACTTACCATTGGATACACTACCTCTACCAGAAATGTATCCTCCGGCTTCACCTCCAAACTAAACAAGAACTCTATCAAAATGTTCAAATTGTTCAAGAAGATATATGTTCCGTATCATGTGCCTGGAACATCCACTGTCAACAATCCACACATTGCCATTTTGTCATGTGGATGTCCCTACACATAAGGTAAAATAATTAGTTCCTATTGTAAACCCAAGCCATGGTCTTGGGCTCTTCCAATGTAGATAAGACAATTGAACCAAAATGTATGCATTGGGGTTCAATTTTGGTTTGTGAAGAAGATGTTGGGGCTGCAACATCTTCTCTGATCTTCCATTCCATCCTTTGGTTGATCGGAGTGGATGAGCCTGTTGAGGCTTGAGCAGCATGACTTGCTTCCAAGGCTTCTTTCTTCTCGGAAGAAGTTATCACTGTTGATACATGTATGTCCCTAGATCAGGATTTGAATGTAATAGATCTTGTTTGTCTGATTCTGATGTAATTTGAAATGATTAATGAAATGATATTGATTGTTTGTGATTTGTAATGTCTAATATTTCATTAATGAATTGGTTAATTAGGTTTGTGATTGTTTGAATGGTTACACAAAATGTTATTTTAATTAATACATTCAAACTGAACATAATGAAGTTCTCATGCGAATGGCCCATGCGAACGGACCACACGCATGAATAACTTCATACGATTGACTCAGTCACACGACTGAACCAGGAGACTAGATCAGTCGTATGATTGTAACATAAGATTGGCTCAGTCGCACAACTGAACACTCAGTCGTGCGGATGAATCAACCGCATGGTTCAATCGCACGACTGAACCATACTTATGGTCCAGTCGCCCGAATGAACAATACTAACCTATAAATACAACCCAATTCGTGGAAAAACGTAAGCATTCATTCTATTTCGACTCCAGACGTACCCTAGCCGTCCAGAAGCCTCCCAATTCGTTCTCCAAGTTCATAGAACACATTAGATCGATTCCCAATCGATTTGTAACGTTAGATTCAATTCTTTATTGATTCTTCGTGTGTTCTCACTAATTGGATCGCCAATCAAATAGGATTCCGCACTATTTGATTTGGTTTACACGCTAATCACTCGGTATTTCGTTCAAATACCAGGTCCTAACAAGTGGTATCAGAGCATTGGCTCTTGATTACGTGTGATTCAATCAAGATTGATAAAAGGTTTGTGTTTTTGCACTAAAAACGCAATCTTTTGTGTCAAAAAGTGATCTTGGACGTTCCCTGCTCATCAAGTTTGAGTTTCTACGGACTTAGGCGATTAGAGTTTGTGAAATTTCGAATTTTTACGGCCAAACCACGTTTTACCTAGAAATTTTCGCAAAACAGCAGCTTCAGTCGCACGAGTGAGCCATTCGCACGACTAGACTACATTCGCATAGCCCAGACGCACGATTGGACCTAGTCGCATCTCCAATCGTACGATTGAACCGTTCGTTCGCAGTGTTCATACGCATCAGCTTCATTCGCACGACTGAACCAATCGCATAGTTCAGCCGCACGATTGAACCAGTCGCATAGTTCATTCGGACGGATAGACCAATCGCATCCTTCAGTCGCACTAGTTGACAGTTTGTGTTAGTAGACTTAAAGTTATTCGACATGGAAGATCAAATGTCAGCCTTTACTGCTGGAAAGGACTCAAGGATCCAGAACCTGCTGTTACTTGAGAGTGAGGTGGGTAATCATAATAAACCACCAAAGCTCTTAACGTTAGATGAGTTTCCCCACTGGAAACAACGTTTTGAGATCTACCTCAATGGAGTGGATCCGAATCTGTGGGAAGCTATCGAGATTGGGTATAGTACGCCGGTGGGAGCAGATGGAGTAAAGCTTACCTTAGGAGGGATGACAGACGCGCAGAAAGTTAAATATAATGCAGAGAAGAGAGTTTATGCATTGATTACACAGTCTATCCCTAAAGACATTTTCCACCAGTACTCAGAGAATAATCAATCCAAGAAACTATGGGATGAGCTAGAAAAGAGGTACGACGGGAATGCTTCGCTGAAGGCAATCAAGGCTAAGGAGTTAAAGAAGGAATTCGATAACTTCTCATCGATGGGAAACGAGAGTTTGGACGACGTTATTGATAGATTTTACCATATAATGAGTGAACTGCATACACATGGGGTGGCTACTACCATGGAAGAAAAAGTTACTAACTTTGTAGACGGATTGCCGGAAAAGTGGGCTTCATTCGTGTCTAACCTGAGAAAGAATGAAATGCTGGCAAAGCTGGATATAAATGACTTCATTCTAAAGCTGCGAGAAGAAGCACTTAGGATGAAGTACAGAGCTCAGAAGTCTTCGTACACTCAGAAACCAGCTTTGTACAATGCCACGCCTCAAGCTAAGACGTCTGGAGCACCTCTCCAGACTGCTTTTGTGTCTAGCTCATCGAGTCCTTCACATGCTTCTCCTTCAGGATCAGACACTTCGGGGTCTTCTTGTACCCACTATATTGGATCTGAAGCGAATGCTACTAAACTGAAGACCGAGAACCTCGGTAATGTGACTTTAGAAGTAGCTCGAGAACACATGGATCTTTTGGCTGCAGTGGTTCATTCTTATGATAGACTTGTTGCTGGGAAGATTGGAAACTGCCATCTGGCAGACGAGGACTACGAGCACGTGGACGAGATGGAGCTGGAGAGGATGGATATTATGTGGGCCTTAGCTAGTGCTGTCCGGAGGGCGAAGAAGTTTGTGAAAAAGACCGGACAGAACTTGGTAGCTACTAAGGATACCACATTTGGCTTTGACAAGAGTAAAGTGACCTGCTTCAACTGTGGAGAGAAGGGGCACTTCAAGAGAGAATGTGTTAAGCCAAAGAAGACGGGTAATGGGAACCCATTCTCGTCCTTCACTCGTCAAGACAAGCAAGCTACTAGTTCTACTTCATCAAGCAAGGATCCAAAAGCCTTGACTGCTCATGATGATGAAGGACAGGACTGGAGCTTTAGGTTTGTCTCTCCTGGGGAATCAAACATTGCAAGTGTAGAAGACTTAGACGATGATTCCGCGAGTGAGGGAGATATAGCAGTTGAGATAGCGATGTCAAATAGTGAAGAACCAACTGCTACTGAGGTCAGCTACAAGCCTAAAGAGGAGACTACCACAGCAAAGACAGAAAAGACTGAATACCAGAACCAGAGACATCTGATGCTGCGTTGATGGCTAACTCTTCTGAACCAACTCAGGTAAGTACCACTGACCAAATGTTTAATAATCATGCTTGTTCTGATTGTGATACTTTTAGAAATAGCATAGATGAGAAATTTGCTAGGTTATTAGATCATAATGATAACTTAGTAAAAGATTTGCAACTGTGCACTGAGGCTAATAGAGTATTAAAACAAAATGAGCATAGTTACAAAGAAAAGATAGACCTTTTGACTAAACAGCTTAGGGAAACCGAAGTAGTTGCATTTAACCAAGCTAATGACATTAGGTACTATCTAAACTCCCTAGAAGACACTAAGAAGCAAAAGGCTGTTCTAGAAGTAGAAGTAAACTCATTAAAACAGTAGCTGCACAGTTGGACAAGTTCATCACACATTGTCCAACACTTGGTGAGAGAAAGAAACAACGGGGAGGAATTGGGTTACAAAGTGGTTCCACCACCACCTGAGACCTTGATGAACACTAAGACTAGACCAATAAATAATAACCCCATCAAGGATCATATGGTGTCTACTCCTCTTGTTAGTGATCCAGATTTCTCATGTTCATCTATTGAATCTGGAAACAAACAAAAGGAGGCCACTTAAATTGCCTTGTGTTAATCTGGAAAAAGAATTTGAAAAGATTAACTTAAAGACAGGATCAAACAGAGTCAAATCAGAACCTAAAAGGACTTCTAACGTTAATCTTTCACAGGTTTCAAGTCTAAAACCAGTTAACCAAAAGGAAAAAGATGTCAAACATGTTAAAACAGTTAACTTTGTTAAACAAGAGAAAACATCAAAAGAACCAGAGTCAAAACCTAAATTGAGTGATGTTACTAGAGTGTCACACACATCTCCACAAAGAAAAATTAATCATAAAGTTGATAGCAGGTCGTGCTACAACTGTGGAGAATGTGGACACATTGCTTCCTTTTATCCTTACTATCAAACACCTAGGAAGAAGATTGAACTTCAGGACTCAAAACCTAGGTCTTCTAAGAGGAGTTCTTTAACTCCACCTAGAAGAACTAGTGAACCTAAAGTTCAACCCGTTAGCCAGTCGACTGTTTATCACAAACAGGCCTTGCACAAATCTGGCTTATGGAAAGAGAAGTCATCCTCTGTGTCTGATAATGATGACAAGAAGGAACCTGAGCTACCCTCACCCTCTAAGGGTCAATGGGTTGAATTCATGATGTGTGATGCCTCTGGGAAACCCAAGCCAGTAAAGGCTTGGGTTCCTAACCTAAACTAATCTTTTACATTGTATGTGTAGGGTGTTCGCTACAGTGCTGAAACTAACACGTGGATTGTAGACAGCGGAGCATCCAGGCACATGACAGGAAACAGGGCTCTTTTATCAAACGTCAAGTAAATAAAAGGAGGGCATGTTTCGTTTGCTGGAAACAAGGGAGGCTATATCACAGCTCAGGGAGAAGTGGGGAATCAGAAAGTTAAGTTTGATAAGGTGAACTACGTTCAACAACTTCAAAACAACTTACTTTCTGTTTCCCAAATCTATGATAAAGGATTTAAGGTCATCTTCGACAACAAGAAGTGTTACGTGCTAAAGAAAGACTACGTGATCCCAGAGGACCAAGTTCTGATGACTGCTTCAAGATATAAAGACCTTTATGTTTTGGATCTGTCAACAGCATCTACAACGGATCATGAGGTTCAGTGCTTTCTATCTAAAGCTACTGAGAAGGATTCCATCTCCTGGCATAGGAGAATGGGACACATTAGTCAAAGGAAGATGAATCACTTGATTCAGAAGGATCTTGTGAGAGGAGTTAATGTCAAGAACTTTCAGCTTCCTGATTTTTGTGTAGCTTGCAAGAAAGGCAAACAGACGAAGAAGTCTCATAAGGAAAAGAAAGTTCATTCAATAGAACTTCCTCTTGAACTTCTTCACATGGATCTGGTTGGTCCAGTCAGTACAAAGAGCATTGCAGGCGACTTGTACTGTTTTGTGGTTACTGATGACTACTCAAGGTTCTCTTGGGTAATGTTTCTGAAGTCCAAATCAGAAACATTTGAGTCATTCAAGGAGTTAGTAACCACACTGGAATCTCTCTACAAGCTGAAGGTAAGACATGTACACTCAGACAACGGGACAGAATTCAAGAACCAGTGGATGGAGGCTTACTGCAAGGAAAAGGGAATTGTGCATCAATTCACTTTTGCCTACACGCCTCAGATGAATGGCATTGCTGAGAGAAAGAACAGAAGCTTGATAGAGACAGCACGAACGATGCTGGCAGACTCGAAACTGCCTATCCAATTCTGGAATGAGGCAGTGGCTAATGCATGTTATACACTGAATCGAGTTCTGATAGTCAAGCGCCACGGAGAGACATGTTACGAGCTACTACAAAGACGCAAACCGAATTTGGAGTATCTCGAACCATTTGGCGTGCCGTGTACACTTCTGAAGAAAACACAAGAAGGTAAATTCAGCGAGAAGGCGGATGAAGGAATCTTTCTAGGATACAACATACCGAACAAGAGGGTTTACAACAACTCAACGGGTCTAGTAGAAGTGTGGTGTAATGTTGACGTTCAGAGATATACCACACCACCGACTGGGAAAGGACCCACCTACTTTTTCGACTATGATGGATTCTTCAAGTCCTTCAAAATCCCTATCTCTCCTTCGGATGATGAGTTAGGTACACGGATGATGTATGATATCTTGAATACACCATCTAGCTCATAGGGAGAATCATCCACTCAGTCAGGGGGAGTAGTCGACGACAGTGACTCCTCCTCTGAAGATGAAGCTGAAGAAGATGACCAGAACAGTCAGGAGGAACAGGTTCCAGTTCCTGAAAGTCCACAAGCATCTACCAGTGATGCACCTTCGACTTCGGAACCTCAAACTCCAATTACCTCAATGCAGAACCAAATGTTCATAACCTTGGCTCTGAGGTAGCTGTTCCTACTACTCCAGGATCACGTTTAAACGTCTATCATCCCCTAGACAATGTCATTGGGGATGTCAGATCAGGATTACAAACCCGAAATCAGCTATACTCAGCTGATTACGCCTCGGTTATGGAGAAGGGTTACATTCATGATGGTGCTTATCGGTGTTTTGTCTCGCAGTTTGAGCCAAAATACGTCAGTGATGCACTAAATGATAAGGCGTGGGTGAGTGCCATGCAAGAAGAACTTCTTCAGTTCAAGAAGTTAGGTGTGTGGACTCTGGTAGATAGACCTAAAGGTGCTAAGGTCATTGGCACCAAATGGGTCTTGAAATTCAAGAAGGATGACCAAGGAGTCATTATCAGGAACAAAGCTCGATTGGTGGTTCAGGGATTTCGCCAAGTCGAGGGAATTGACTACAATAAAGTGTTTGCACCCATGGCAAGGATGGAAGCCATTCGTATCTTCCTTGCCTATGCCTCGTACATGAAGATTAAAGTCTACCAATTAGATGTGAAGAGTGCATTCTTTCATGGGGAAATCAGAGAAACAGTTTATGTCAGTCAACCCGAGGGATTTGAAGATCCTTATCATCGGGATAGAGTTTACAAACTCGACAAGGCTTTATACGGGCTTCATCAAGCTCCAAGAGCCTGGTATGAGAAACTCTCGACTCATCTTGTGAAACATAGATTTCACAGGGGAGTCATTGTCTGCACGCTGTTCATCAAAGAAAAAGATGGAGACCTACTGCTCGTACAGATATATGTCGATGACATAATCTTCGGTTCAAAGAACGAAGAGTTATGCAAAGAGTTTGAAGCAGTTATGAAGAAAGAGTTTGAGATGAGTGCTATGGGGGAGATGAAGTTCTTTCTCGGTTTACAGGTGGATCAGACACCAAATGGGATATTTCTACATCAGACCAAGTATATGGGAGACATTCTCAGTCGCTTTGACATGGAGAATGCTTCTGCTGCTGGGACTCCACTTGCTACTAATCATGATATAGCACCTGACAAAAATGGAGATCTGGTGGATGCCACAATGTACCGAGGAATGATTGGATCCCTCATGTATCTCACTGCCTCAAGACCTGATATCATGTATGCTACATGTTTATGTTCTAGATATCAGGCTAAGCCTAAGGTCAACCATCTGATCAGGGTCAAGAGGATATTTCGTTATCCGAAGGGTACACCCACACTTGGGTTGTGGTATCCTCATGATGATGACTTTGAGCTCACGGCGTATAGTGACTCGGACTACGGGGGCTGCAAGATGAACTACAAGTCTACATCAGCAGGGTGTTAATTCTCTGGGAGGAGATTAGTTACCTGGCAGTGTAAGAAGCAGACATCGGTTGCATTGTCAACCTGTGAAGCCGAATACGTTGCTGCTGCTAGTTGCTATTCACAAATCATCTGGATTCAACAGCAAATGCGTGATTACGGTTTAAATTTCTCTTCTACTCCTATTTTTGTTGATAACTCTGCTGCAATTGAAGTAACTAAAAATCCGGTCCAACATCCAAAGACCAAACATATCAGTTTTAAATACCATTTCATAAGAGACTGTTTTGAAAAAAACTTAATTGATGTGGTAAAAATTAATACTGATTTTCAACGCGCTGACCTCTATACTAAAGCCTTTGATAAACCACGTTTTCAATATTTGCTAGAGGTCAACGGCGTTAAAAAGAAAAGTGATGTTATTTCTGATGATGATCATGTGTAGTCCGATGTAGTTTAGTTAATTTTTCTTCTTTATTTTATTTTATTTGTTTGTTTTAGTCTGTTTAAATTAAACTCATGTTATTTTGCTGTTTATTAAAATCCTAAAATAATTAAACCAGTTATGATTTTAGTATTTTAGGGGGAGAATAAGTCAGCAAGTAACATTAAACAAAAAAAAACCACGAGGGAGAAGGAGTGGAAAGCTGATATAAGGTAGATCGTACCTGTGATACTGATTCAAAACCTTTGGAATATGATAGTACACAGGAATAAATCAAGAGGGACTTTAAAAGTTAATTTAGAAAAGATGCAAAAATTCAAAGTATAAGTATGTGTAGTCTAAGCAATATAAAAGGGAAGATGATAGAAAAACTGGTAACTCCTAAGGTAACACAACGAGAGTAGACCTAGAGGTTGCTAGACCACAAATGATATGTCGGTAGATTCAACACAATAGATGATTAGACCTGACTGGTGATCTCAAGATCAAACTAAGTTGTTCAACTAACTGTGGGCTTCCATCTTATCACTGGTTAACACAATCAACAATATTTCAATAAGGGGTAAAGAGCATGTAAACGCCACGAATGTGTGGGGATGACCATAAATAGAGCAAAGCATGAAAAAAATGAAAGACAAATGCTATCAAGCTAATGACTTATGTTGTTGGTGCATTTTGTGCAAAATAAAATTAAGCTGCTCTAACAAGGAGATAGGTTGTGTGCCTCTCTGTTGTGCGATGGCACTGACCTGAGGATAAGCATAACCTAGATATTCTAGAATTCATTGTTGTTTGCCGCCTCTCTGCTGTGCTATGGCACTGACCTGAGGATTGGCTTCTCTTTGAAAGCTCTAAGAATAGTCTCTTCTTGTAAAAAATACCCGTAGACCGCTCAAAAGCTCCTGAGGAATGTTGATTACCATATAAGTGTGAGATCCACAAATGTTAGTTGAAATAATTAAACCTAAAACTATCACTAGTTTGTGTCAAAAGTCTGTGTATGGATTTAAGAGGACAAACATATTGACAATCATTGTGGCTGCAATTCTTGAAAGTTCAAATCAATGTGGTAATCTAATAGTTCCAGTATGATTTCCTAAACTTGCTAACGACTCTGGATGAAAAACCAAGAATTGAGCATCAAAAGATTTTGATAACAAGTCCCAAATGATTTGACTTGCCTGTATGATTCTAAAATTGAATTGGTCCAGGTGTGGTCAATCTGAGTTGAAGCTGCCTATTCCGGAACCAAATCCCGTAGATTTCTATCTTAGGATTTACCTCTCGCAAAAAGCCAAAAACAAGTTTAATTTCTGTACCTTAGTTTAAATTTTCTAATTTATTTAGTCATTATAGTTAGTTTGTTTGTCCGATTACATCATGAATATCAGTATGGGATCAATTCACTAAAAGGGTCATGTCTGAGATGACCACATGTGTTTTCAAAGTTTAACAGGGTCACGTCTGAGGTGACAAAGTGTTTAAAAGAGTCACGTCTGAGGTGACTAAATTGTTTAAAAGGATCACGTCTGAGGTGATCAAAAGGTTTTCAAGTTAAACTGATCATGTCTGAGATGATCAAAAGTTCATAATGTTAATTTCAAAAGTTAAAAGGGTTATAAATGTAAACTGGTCAAAATGGCAGAAAATTTAATAAGTATGACCCATTCGCACGATTGGACCATGAGTATGGACCAACCATGCGAATGGCTCCCATTCGCACGACTGGACATGAGATTGAGCCATTCACCCGAATGGCTTATCAGAATGACCCATTCGACCGAATGGAAGGGGGCGCATGAATCAGTCGACCAACTGAGACTCAGTCGGTTAACTGAAGGTGCGAATGAAAGGGCACGATTGAGTCAGTCGACCGACTGAACCTCAGTCGGTCAACTGCATGCGACTGACTGTGCCAATCGCACGATTGAGCCTCAGTCGCCCGAATGAACTAAGCGAATGAGGCCAGTCGGCCGATTGAACTCAGTTTCAGTATTTAAAGGGCCACAGTCGATCGCATTCTACTCATCACTCTCAATCGCTACTAAATCGCACCCCTTACCGTTACTCCGCCAAAATTTCGCTAGACCGTGATTTTACATTGATATTGATTATCTGACGTTCGTTGTTGATTATACAGGTAGATTGAAGCTCTATCTCACCGAAATCTGAAAGCTGGAACCCTAATTTCGCGATGTTCGAATGAACACAAGAAACGGACTGAAAATTGACCTAATAACCTACCTAAACTATGCAAAATGTTAAAATTAAGTTTAATAGGTTATTAGTAACGAGATGGCGAGTCTATTGAACCGGTAACCCATGTTAAATCACTTGTTTTGATAAAGATTCGGATCACAGGCGACTGAACAGTGAGACAGACGACTGGTCGTCCGGATGAACTCCAATCGCACGATTAAATCTTGCGATTGGGTCAATCGGCCGAATGAACCATGCGAATGAGCTCAGTCGGCCGACTGAACCAATCGCAGACTCAGTCAGCAGATTGAACTCAGTCGCATGTCACATTCAACCGAATGAGCTCATTCGCATGAAAGGACAACCGACTAAAGTCAGTTGCATGATTCATTCGCACTAATGAATCAGAATGAATTTAAACATTACACTTAGAACTGAATTTTGATGTATTATGTACTAATGGTTTCGTGTCTTGTGTTTCAGGCAAATGGCGGATAGATGGTCCGTTAATCCAAAGCACAACATATGTGCTCACTTGGATCATACTACTCGGAACGGGGCCGAGTTTACAGAGATTATAGCTTTCCTTAGACGGTCTCGGATACATAAGGCCATATCTACACCTTCCACGCCCTACAGGTCATTACACCAGGCATTCTGAGAGAATGCCTCAGTTGATCGCTCTCGTGAGCCGTACAGTATACGGAGCTCCATTCTGGGTCATGATATTGAGGTTACAGCTGCTGATATCAGAGAGTTCTTGAGTTTGGGGATGGTGCTGAACCACCCTTTCAGCTTTTCTAGTATGATCTTTTCTTATCTGGTGGAGAACTTGGAGGCTAAGGGGAAGGAGGGGTTTTGTATGTACCCTAGGTTTCTGCAGCTGATCTTCAACGAGAAGCTGCCACTTCTTCCCAAGGAGAGTCATGATGCAGTTGCTTTGGAGATTATGGATGACACGACCTTAGGTCGGATGAGGGTGTATAGGGGCAAGCAGGTAAAGCCCCAGGTGAAGAGGTTGATTGGCCATTTGGCCAACGAGAGATATGTGGCGCCGGGGAGACGCAAATGGCATCATGATGACAGTGATTCTGATGACGAGAGGCTACTGCTCCCAGAGCATGATTCTGATGATGACGACAGTGGGGACGCTGGGGATGATATGCCTACTCCACCAAGAGGCACCGTTTCTGATGTTATACCTCCAGTGTCCGCCCCAGCTGGAGACATAGCCGAGTCTGCTGGATTCCATCAGGACTTTGTTCCTGGTGCGGAGGAAGAGGAGACGGACGAAGAGCCCTTGACACGAACTGTGGGAAGCAAAGTTGTTCCCACAGAATATGGGCTAAGAGCGGTTGGTGAACGCCCAAGAGACTCAGGAGAGACAACTACTGATCCGAGTTATGCACCGGAGTCAGCTAGCAGGGTTGTAGGGGGAGCATCCACCTCGACGGGAACGAGGTGGAAAAAGATGGCTCAGCCCCATGGTCAGAAGAAAAAGAAAAGACGACTCACCTTTGTTACCACCACAGCCACTACCGCTACCACCACCACTACCACTTCCACAGCCACACCATCCACCACCACAGCCACCACAGATACTACTACTACCTCCACACCTCCCACCACTGTACAGATTCCATCTACCACCATACCTTTCACTCCCACATCACCTCCACCATTTCACAGACCCAGCCCCATATTCACTACAGCCACCACCACCACCACTACCCACCAAGCTGGACCCTCAGCCCATCCCTCTCATACTTATGGATCACCTCTACCTCCAGTTGGGGTAGAGGAACAGTTGTCTGCGCTCAACAGGATGGTGATGTGCTTATTAGCTGCTGACGAGGAGAAGTCAGCTCAGATCCGCCAGCTTGCTGACCTTACGGCTGAACAGTCTCACCAGATTGCAGAGCAGGCTCGAGTTATTGAGGAGCAGGCCCAACATATGGCTGCTCAGAGCCATGAGATAGCCTAACTCCAAGCACATAGTGTCACATCAAACAAGAAGATAGAGGAGTTGGAGGAGGCGAAGAAGACGATCATGTTAAAGCTGAAAGGATCTAAGGAGGAGCCCTTGAAGATCAAAGAGGGGGACGGAGATGATGGTGATGATGATGATGAAGATGATGATGAGGATGATGAGGATGAGACAGAGGAGGAGGAGGGAACTGAAGAAGAAAGGACAGAGGAGAAGGATGATGATGATGATGCAGAAGGAGGGGATGCAGCTGCATCGGCCTCTGCTTCAGGTCAAGAGAGGAGGTCCAAGAACAGACAAGACCAACCAGCTTCTTCCTCTGCTCCACCAAGTGACGAGCCGATGATCCAGGACAAAAGTAAAGATTAGATGTTTATGTATTTAATTACTTTTGTATTTGAATCATGTATTGAAACCTATGTATTCAATGTTTAAATTAAGTTTAATGCATTTCTGTTTTGATTAATTACTAATGGTTGATATGTTGAATGTGTAAATCAAACAGATCCAAATTACCAAAGGGATGAGTTTGATGTTGCTCCCCTTTAGCAGGTCAAGGCTCAGCTAACAATGATTCTTGATCTGCAAGGGATCGTAAGGAGGTTGGTGAGTTATACCCCTGAAGAAGGGGAAATAATTCACGACCTATCAAACGAGCAACTCGCAGAGATCTTCAAGCTCAATCCAGATGAGATAGTGAAAGATGCTCCGACATGCGACTCGACCAGTGACGAAGAGCTCAACGATGTTGATGAAATCGAGATTGAAGATGTCACCGCCAAGCACTACCCTCAGTATGCTGACAATGAGGGAAATGTGGTCCCCAATCTGGGTGAATCCCTCGTCAGCAATACTTTTGAGGTGTTAAACAAGATGGAGCAAGAGTCAAAGAAAGTAGAGGAAACGGCCCAAGCCTCAAATGATGATGTCGATATCCGAAAGGCTGAGTGGGCTGTGGGTTTTGAAGAAGTTAGAGCCCAACGCGCTGCACCTAAACAGGATGCCTACACCAAACTCTACAGAGTCAAGAAACATCATAAGGTGTCTGGCAGGATCATAGCGTGGGCGTATTTTGAGGATCTTAATGTATATGCAGTTAAGAGGGAAAAGGGCATAGAGTACTTCAGATTCCCACATGATCTGAAGACTCTACCAGGTTTTGAGCTCAACCAGCTGGCCAAACTAAAGCTTTTGTATGCTGACCCAAGAAAGATGTCAGGCTGGTTTGAGGCTGCCCTAAGGAAGGAGTACCACACCAGGTGGGTTAACTTCAGACCCCAACAGCCTACAAGGTATATTAGAAGATCTGAGGTTGATGCCATTACTGGCAAGCCAAAGATAGTGTTGAAGTGGAGTCCTCCGCGCACAATGTCAAAAATCCCACTCAGGGAAATGCCACAGGACTTCACTCCACACTTTAAGTGGTGGTACTACGATTGGAGAACAGCAGAAGCGGTCATAGTCCTAAACAAAGAGGGCCAAATGGATACGTTCAGGGTATTCGACCCAATGTGGCTTACCAACTTGTCAGCAAATGATGTCTACACGCTATACAAGTGGCCACTGTTCTATGATACGCAGGATATTATACAAGCCCTCCAGTTCCAGAATGTCATACGACTCTGCTTCGCGTTTGAGATTCACGCGGGAGTCACAAAAGAGGACAAGTACAAGAAATACGAGGAGGTGATGCAGAAAACAAGACAGTAGAGAGATCTAGGTCCAAGGGGGAGTTTGTTGATACATGTATGTCCCTAGATCAGGATTTGAATGTAATAGATCTTGTTTGTCTGATTCTGATGTAATTTGAAATGATTAATGAAATGATATTGATTGTTTGTGATTTGTAATGTCTAATATTTCATTAATGAGTCGATATTGAATTGGTTAATTAGGTTTGTGATTGTTTGAATGGTTACACATAATGTTATATTAATTAATACATTCAAACTGAACATAATGAAGTTCTCATGCGAATGGACCACACGCATGAATAACTTCATACGATTGACTCAGTCGCACGACTGAACCAGGAGACTGGATCAGTCATATGATTGTAACATAAGATTGGCTCAGTCGTACGACTGAACACTCAGTCGTGCGGATGAATCAACCGCATGGTTCAATCGCACGACTGAACCATACTTATGGTCCAGTCACCCGAATGAACAATACTAACCTATAAATACAACCCAATTCGTGGAAAAACGTAAGCATTCATTCTATTTCGACTTCAGACGTACCCTAGCCGTCCAGAAGCCTCCCAATTCGTTCTCCAAGTTCATAGAACACATTAGATCGATTCCCAATCGATTTCTAACGTTAGATTCAATTCTTTATTGATTCTTCATGTGTTCTCACTGATTGGATCGCCAATCAAATAGGATTCCGCACTATTTGATCTGGTTTACACGCTAATCACTCGGTATTTCGTTCAAATACAAGGTCCTAACAATCACCACCTTTTCTTCCGAAGTAGTCTTCTTCTTGGAAGGTTTCTTTTTGTTTCTTTGCTTGTGTTTTGGCTCGTCTTCCGAAGCTATTTTCCTTTTGGAAGAATAAGTTTCTTCCAAAAGCAACTTGGCTTTGGAAACAAGCTTTCTTTTTCTTAACAATTGAACCATATGATAAGGTCCAAATGTGAAACCCTCCTTGACTCCTTATTTCTTAACACTGTTTGCATAATGTGTGCTTGATGGATTGTAGTAACAATCTTTAGCCATGTGGTTATACAAACCACACATTATGCACTCAATGTTATTCTTCATAGGGCCAGAGGACTGTTGTTTCTGGCACTTCTTTTCTTCTACAACAGTCTTCCCCTTTGACTTCTGATCTTTTAGATGGATAGGAGTATAGGTACTACACTTCTTTCCTAGATCAGAACTTCCAACCACTTAGAATCCGGCTGACATGAATACACCCTTTTGCTTTGGGTCTAATTCAGCTTTGACTCAGCCACGTTTTTGGTAGTTTTTCTTGCTGTCTTGATTTTGTTTCTTTTGGCTTTGGTAGTCAAAGGTTGATCGTCAACGGTATGGATGAGGTTTTCTTCCTTATCCTTTTTTCGGTGGTCTCCATTGTTACATCATTCTTCTGGTCATTGGGTAGTGGGTCAGTAGTTGGAACCTCTTGCTCATCAGTACCATATCTTGGCTGTTTTACAGACACATATGAGTGTGGTGAGCAATTTCTTTGATTCCCAATCCACTTTTGTTTTGATAACACACCTTTGAGTGGGAGGATGATGCAATACTGGTTTTAAAGTTATGCTCTTCAATAGCATACTTCTTTGCTTTAGCCTCAGCTATTACTAGCTGGGCTTGAGCCTCAGCTATTACTAGCTGGGCTTGAGCCTCAGTCAACTTAGAAATCAAATCCTTTATTTGAGCCCTGTAATTGTAGTGTTAATGTTTTAAAGAAGAAATAGTTTTCTCTAACTCTTCAATTTCTAATTTGTAGTCAGATTCTGCTTTCTTAAAACCAGATTGTAGTATATTTAAAGACTTAATATTAGATCATATCTCCATGTTGTAGTCTTGATGAAGTTTGTTAGAACCGTTTTCGTACGAAGTACTAATGGATTCTGCGTGAGACCAGATCAAATAGTGCGGAATCCTATTTGATTGGCGATCCAATCAGTGAGAACGACAACCTGATCGATCCAACGATGAAACAAACGTTAAGAATTGATTAGAAATCGATCATGAACGAACTATAAAGTTGGATAGGCTGTTTAGGACACTCTGGACGGCTAGGGTTTTTAAATCTTTGAAGTCTCACTTTTTCCACGAATTATGTGATATTTATAGGTTTTGATCTTCATTCGTACGACTAAACCATTAGCATGGTTCAGTCGCGCGACTGACTCATGTGGTTGATTCATACGCACGACTAAAGGTTCAGTCGTGCGACTGAATCAATCTTATGTCTCTGTCATACGACTGATCCAGTCTCCTTGTTTAGTCATGCGACTGACCCATAAGTATGATTCATTCGTGCGTATGGTCCATAAGTATGGTCCATTAGCATGAATAACCACCCGACTAAGTTGAACACATTTCTCAATCATTATTGACTTAGAACTATGTATAATATATGATGTTCATACATATGAATTATACTAAATACAATAATAATATGAAATATTTAAAGACAAATAAACATCAAGCAGCATATCATATTCATTAAGAATTCACATTACATATGTGCAAGAAATAAAAGACTTTTACAATTAAGAACATAAACTAGGAACATGATGTATCAACAAATTCCCCCTTGGACCTAGTTTATCCTATTTTCTAACATTCTTCACATGCTCTTGGAATTTCTTGTACTTCTCTTCTTTAGTGACTCCCGCATGTATCTCAAATGCAAAGCAGAGCCGTATAACGTGCCGGAATTGTAGAGCTTGTACAATATCTTGCGTGTCATAGAACAGTGGCCACTTGTATAAAGTGTAAACATCTTCAGCACACAAGTTTGTAAGCCACATTGGGTCAACTACCCTAATATTCTCGATCTTCCCTTCCTTGTTCAGAACTATGATCGCTTCCCCCATCCTCCAGTCATAATACCACCATTTGAAGTGTGGAGTGAAGTCCTGCGGCATCTCCCGTAAAGGAATCTTAGACATTGTGCGTGGGGGACTCCACTTCAACACCACCTTAGGCCTTCCAGATATAGGATCAACTTCAGTCTTATGAATGAACCGCTTAGGTTGTTGAGGTCTGAAGTTGACCCATCTGGTGTGGTATTCTTTCTACAATGATTTCTCAAACCATCCCGAAATCTTTCCTCGGGTTGGCATACAAAAGATCTAAACATACCAATCTGTTTAGCTCAAAACAAGGAAGAGTTTTCAGATCATGTGGATATCTGAAGTACTCAATCCCCTTCTCCCTTTTAACAGCATATACATCCAAATCTTCAAAGTAGGCCCAATTGATGATCTTGCCTGACACTTTCTGATGTTTCTTGACTCGGTAAAGTTTGGTGTAGGCATTCAGCTTTGGAGGTGCACGTTGGGCCTTCATTTTTGATAAACAAGCTGCCCATTCAGCCTTCTTTATATCAACATTAGTATCTGTAGCTTGGGCTTTACTATCATCCTTTGCTTTCTCTTTCTCTATCTCATCAAGCTTAACAAAAGTATCACTACCAAAAGTTTCACCCAAGTCTGGGATAATGTTGCCCTCAGGGTCAGTGTACTGTGGATAGTAGTCAGACGTGACATCCTCAATCTCAATCTCATCCACCACTTGTAGCTCCTCGTCACTCAAAACTTCTACTTCCGGAGCATCTTTGACAAGCTCATCTGGATTTAGTCTAAACATATCAGCGAGCTTCTCATCGGTCAGATCATGAATGATTTTTCCTTCCTCTGGAGTGTAGCTTACATACCTTCTCACAATCCCTTGCAAATCAAGAATCATAGTTAGTTGAGTCTTGACTTGCTGAAGGGGAACGACATCATAATCCACAGTCTGTGGAGCATCGCTTTTGCCCTGATCATGTGTTTCTTCAGCTGGAGCTACTGAGGACGCGGCTCTTCTGGAGCGCCTCTCCTTTGCTGCTTGATTTGACGCTGATGCAGATGCATCACCTTCTTGATCATCCTCCTCCTCCTCATCATCTCTCTTTCCCTTTCCACTTCCTCCAGCTTCCTTGTCATCATCATCTTCTTCTTATTCATCATCCGTCGAATCATCATCATCATCATCTCCACCATCATCTCCCTCATTCTTAATCTTCTGGGCTCACCCTTAGTTCCCTTCAACCTCAACATCAACTTTTTGTTCTAATTCTCCAACCCCTCTATCCGGTTGACGGATGCCGTCACAAGCTCATGTTGAGTCTTCGGGGCATGGTGAGCTTGAACTAACACTCTCTCATGAGCAGCGTTCTTCTCAGTAAGCTGAGCAATCTGCTTGCCCTGTGCGGTATTGACCGCCATCAGCTGATTCATCTGGTTGGCTCTTAGACCATCTGTCGCTAGCAGCTTGAGCACCCGTCTGTTTAGGCTCGCCAACTGTTCCTCTAGCCCAACAGTGGGTAGAGTAGAGCCTTGTGTAGGTGGGAATTGGGTGGATGTGCCAGCTTGGGAAGTAGTGGGTGTAGTGGTGGATATGGTGTAGATGGGAGTAGGAAAGGAAGTGGATTGTGGTTGAACTGATTTGGATATTGTGGGTAAGGTAGGTGTGAATGTATGAGTGGTGGTGGTTTGGGGAACAGTGGTGGTGGCAGTGGCTGTGGTGGTGGCAGTGGCAGTGGTTGTGGTGGTGGAAGAACTAATCAAAGTAAACCTCTGCCTCTTACCCTTCTTGCCATGGGGTTGGGCCATCCTCTTCCTCCTGGAGCCCTTGGCTATTGGGGCTCCCGAACTAATAGGCTGGTCGGGTGTGTAACTCGGATCCGTGACATTAGTGTCACCACCCTTAGTATCAGCTTGGCGTCCACCAACCGCCTCTTTCCCCTTCTCGATAGCCACAACCCGGCTCCTGACTCTCCTGGTGACAGGCTCATCATCAAACTCATCACCTTCATCTACCAAGAACTCCTAGTGGAAAGCAGCTTGCTTAGTTCCACCAGGAGCAGATTCAGTACTGAGTGGAGGTGGTGGAGATATGGTAGACGTGTCCGTGGCCCGTGATTGACTTGGGCCAGCATCTCCACCACTTTGACCATCATCATGGTCGTCATCATCGTCGTCATCTTTGTCAGTAAGAACCGCTATGGGCTCAACGTCTGAGTCACTGTCATCATGACGCCACTTCTTACGTGAGGGCGCCACGTAATCCTCGTTGGCGAGATGGCCAAAAAGTCTCCTGACCGGGGGCTTCACCTGCTTCCCCCGGTACACCTTCATCCTCCCAAGAGTAGTGTCATCCATCACCTCTAATATCATGGCATCGTCCTTCTCCTTAGGCAGCAGAGGAAGCTTTCCGTCTACGATCATCTGCAAGAACCTTGGATACATGCAGAAGCCTTCCTTGCATTTGGCCTCGATGTTCTCTATCAAGTACGAGAAGAGCAAGCGTGAGAAACTGAACGGGTGGTTCAGTACCAGTGCAACATATACATTCTGGATTTGGTCGGACATCTCATCGAATCCTCTACGTCTGGAGGCTATGCTCTTGAGGATCACATGTGCAAGATACTTGAACTGGGGGCACATGTTGCTCTTGTTCAGTACGTCGGCATTGATGTCTCCGGCGTACTTGATCCTCAGAAAACATCCTCGAACAGTTAGGGGATGCAGCTTGGTTGGATGGGCTCCATCTTCACCCAAATCTAAGACTCTCCTTAGGTCGTCTTCACGGATCTCAATCTCTTGTCCGAATATAGAGCTCCGGATACAATGGGGCTCAACAGACCTGTCCACTGTGGCACTTTCCCAGAAAGCCTGCTGAATAGACCGGTATGGTGTACATAGAGTAGAAATGGCCTTGTAGATCCTCGATCTACGTAGGAAGGCAATAATCCCGGTGAACTCAGAAGCGTTCCGAGGTGTAGCATCTAGATGAGCATAGATGTTGTGCTTAGTGCTCATAGTCCATCTCTCAGCCATATTGCTACAACACAAAAAACATATACATTAGATTTGTTCATAAGAGATAACAGATGAATTTTAGCTAATTTTGATTTATTGGTTCAATCGTGCGATTGAACCATACGACTGAGTTCAGTCGTACGATTGAGCCAGCGACTGAACTTAGTCGTATGCTATGCCATGTGGTTGATTCAGATGTGCGACTGAGTCACCGATTGATTCAATCGTGCGATTGAATCATGTGTCTAGCTCAATCGTGCGACTGAGGTTCATATGGCGTGTCTATTCGCATCTTGCTCTGTTCGACACCATATATTTGAATCTTTGTCAAAACGTTACATTTCACTTCGTGTTCAGATTCATTAGGTTCACAGGGACTCGATATAGCACTTAGTTTCATTTAAATCAACGTTTATGTCCATTTAAGTGGTCTATTTTAGAGTATTGTCCCAGTTCTTGATTTTAAACATTTTCTGTCATTGTGGGTTCGATTAATCCATTCTTTTGATCAGATTTCAGTTTCAAGGTACCTGAAGATGAATAGAAATCGGTTAGTATCACAATCGGAGAAGAATCACAATTATCGAAAATTTGGCAGAGTGTATGTGAATTAGGCGGTTTTTGAAAGTTTTTTCGAAGGGTAGTAGGGAATACGACCGACTGACCCCCCTATATATACTATTTTAAGTTTCAGTCGTGCGACTCGACCTATACGCATGATTCAGTCGTGCGACTGGGGTTCAGTCGTGCGACTGACTCAGACTCCTTCATCCAGTCGTACGATTGGTCCATTCTTGTGATCCAATCGCATAGTTGACCCATACTCATGGTCCAATCGTGTGATTGGATCATAATTATGGTCCAATCGTGTGATTGGCTCATACTTATGGTTCAATCATGTGATTGGCTCATACTTATGATTCGATCGTACGGTTGGCTCATACTTATGAGTTTGACTTCATACATATCCATACACTCAAACTTTAACTTTTGATTTATAACATTATGACCAATGATCATCTCAGACATGACCTTTTTTTTAACAGAAAATCATTTGGTCACCTCAGACGTGATCCTTTTAATTGAGAGCCGATTGGTCACCTCAGACGTGACCCTTTTTTTAATTTAGAGCCGATTGGTCACCTCAGACGCCACCCTTTTTTAATTTAGAGCCAATTGGTCACCTCAGACGCCACCCTTTTTAATTTGTGATTCACATAGTTCATCTAGTTATATAGTCCGACATCGATGCAAAGAAGATAACTAAAACAGAAAACAACTTGGATTAAAACAAAACAAGACGTATTTTTGTGTTTTGGTTTGAGGTGGATTGAAACCTGTTAAAAATCATTTAACCGATTATGCCTCCTGAGCATAACAGCTTCAATTTAATTTTATCATATCTGGAAAGATTCATATGGAATCATACAAGTATATCATAATCATTTGGGACCCTTCTATATGTACTTGAATACTAGATTCTTATTTGTCTGAGAGTCAATAGCACTTGCAGGAAATCATACTAGAGCTATAAGGTGCACACAATGATTTTGTCTGTCGAGAGTTGCAGCCACGATGATTGTCAGTATATTTGTCCACTTAAATCCATACACAGATTTTTGACTCACATTGGTGATGAGTTAGGTTTTATTATTCCAACAAGCATTTGTGGATCCTACACTTATATGGTAATCAACATTCCTCAGGAGATTTTTGAGCGGTCTACGGGTATTTGACAAGAAGAAACTATTCTAAGAGCTTTCAAAGAGATACCAAGCCTCAGGTCAGTGCCATCGCACAACATAGAGGCGCAAACAACAATGAATTCTAGAATATTTAGGTTATGCTTATCCTCAGGTCAGTGCCATCGCACAGCAGAGAGGCACACAACCTATCTTCTTGTTAGAGCATTTTTTTTCTTTTTCCACATAACGCACCAAAAACATTAGTCATTAGCTTGATTGCGCTTAACATTTTTCCATGTGCTTTGCTCATTTTTATGGTCATCCACACACATTTGTGGCGTTTATTTTGCTCGTCACCCCTTATTGGAAATGCGTTGATTGTGTTAACCAAGGATAAGATGAAAACCCACAGGAAGTTGAACAAATTAGTTTTAATTTGATTCACCAATGAAGTCTACTCGTCTATTGTGTTGAATCTACCGGCACATCATATAATGAACTAGCAACCCCTAGGCCTACTTTCTCTATGTTACCTCAGTAGCAGACTAGTTTACTATCATTTTTTCTTTAGTTTGCTTAGACTTCTCACACTTGTAATATGAATATAGCATTTTGTCCATTTAAATCTTTTTGATGTCTCAAACAATTAGTTCCGTCTGTACTATCATTTTCATAAGTTTTGAATCAATATCACAGATTTGATTTCTTTGCTTTCAGCTTTTCTGCCCACCCCCCTCCCCCCTTTTTAAGTAATTGAATACTGAAACTAAACTATTCTCCCCCTAAAATTCTAAAACCGAAAAAGTTTTTGTGTTTTTGAATTTTAAAAGACTGGAAAAGAAAATTAAAAAAATAAAAATAAAAAAATAAGAAAATTTGTCGGACTAAGAACTCGATTCTTCTAGAATCACATCACTTTGCTTTTTCACGCCATTGACCTCCAAAAGATAGAAAAACCAAGGTTTGTCAAAAGCTTTTGTGTAGAGGTCGGCGCGTTGAAAATCCGTATTAATTTTAACAACATCGATTAATTTCTTTTCAAAACAGTCACGTATAAAGTGATATTTAATACCGATGTTTTTAGTTTTTGGGTGTTGGACCGGATTTTTGGTGACAGCTATTGCAGCAGAATTATCAACAAAGATAGGGGTGTTAGAAAATTTTAAACCGTAGTCTCGCATTTGCTGTTGAATCCAAATGATTTGTGAACAGCAACTTGCAGCAGCAACATATTCAGCTTCACATGTTGACAGAACAACAGATGTCTGCTTCTTACACTGCCAGGTGACTAAACGTCTTCCGAAGAACTGACATCCAGTTGATGTTGGCTTGTAATTCATCTTGCAACCACCATAGTTCGAGTCACTATATGCTGTAAGCTCAAAGTCATCATCATGAGGATACCATAACCCGAGTGTTTGAGTACCCTTCAGATAACAAAAGATCCTTTTTACCCCAATTAGATGATTCACTTTTGGTTAAGCCTGATATCTGGAACAAAGACACGTGGCGTACATAATATCGGGACGAGAGGCTGTGAGGTACATCAGAGATCCGATCATACCTCGGTACATAGTGGCAACTACCAGATCACCATTTTTGTGGGGTGCTACATCGTGGTTCGTGGCAAGTGATGTCCCAACAATCGTTGCATTCTCCATGTCGAACCGACTAAGAATATATCCTACATATTTGGACTGATGCAGGAAGAATCCATTTGGTGTCTGATCCACCCGTAACCCAAGAAAGAACTTCATCTCTCCCATGGCACTCATCTCAAACTCAGCTTTCATCAATGATTCGAATTCATTACACAATGCTTCATTTTTGGACCCGAAGATTATGTCATCCATATATATCTGTACCAGTAGTAAATCATCATCTTTCTCTTTGATGAACAATGTGTAGTCAATAATCCCTCTGTGAAAACCATGTTTTAGCATATGAGTAGAGAGTTTCTCATACTAGGCGCGAGGGGCTTGATGAAGCCCATAAAGAGCCTTGTCCAGTTTATAAACTCTATCCCAATGATAAGGATCCTCAAATCCTTCGGGTTGACTGACGTACATCGTTTCACGGATTTCACCATGAAGGAATGCACTTTTCACATCCAATTGATAAACTTTGATCTTCATGTAGGATGCATAGGCTAAGAAGATACGAAATGCTTCCATCCATGCCACAGGTGCAAACACTTCATTGTAGTCAATGCCTTCGACTTGTCTAAACCCTTGAACAACAAGCCGAGCCTTGTTTTTGATTATAACCCCTTGGTCATCTTTCTTACACATAAGAACCCATTTAGTGCCAATCACCTTTGCCCCTTTTGGTCTGTCCACAAGAGTCCATACTCCTAACTTCTTGAACTGAAGGAGTTCTTCTTGCATAGCACTAACCCATGCCTCATCGTTTAAAGATTCACTTATATATTTTGGCTCAAATTAAGACACAAAACATCGATAAGCTCCATCGTGTAGATATCCTTTTTCCATGGCTGCGGCATAATCAGCTGAGTATAGCTGATTTCGTGACTGAACTCCTAATAGAATATCCCCGGTGATGTTGTCCAGGGGATGATGCACATTAACTCAAGTTCCGGGAGTGGTGGGAACAACTACCTCATTATCCAGATTTTGAATCCCAAGTTCAGTTTCTATGGCTATTGGAGTATGGGGTTCAGAGGTTCCAGAGGCATCAAGATTAGATGCTTATGTACTTTCGGTAGTGGGAACCTGTTCCTCCTGGTCCACATTTGCAGTCTCAACTGCTTCATCATCAGAGGAAGACTCACTTACTTCAAGCTCTCCCCTTGAAAGGCTAGAAGTATTGTCTAATGGAACTGATGATGTCGGGTCTAGAGGAGGAGTATTCAGAACATCTTACATCATTCAAGCAGGTAACTCATCATCAGGATGAGAAGGAGGTAGATTGAAGGACTTGAAGAATCCATCATAGTCAAAGAAGAAGGAAGGTCCTTTGCCAGCAGGGGGTGGTGTATCTTTGGACATCAACATTGCACCACACTTATACCTGACCCGTTGAGTTGTTATAAACTCTCTTGTCTGGTATACTATATCCGAGAAAGATACCTTCTTCTGCCTTCTCACAAAACTTCCCAGTCTGAGTTTTCTTTAACAGCATGCACGGTGCTCCAAATGGCTCTAGATACTCCAAGCTGGGTTTACGTCGCTGGAGCAATTCATAACACGTTTTTCCATGACGTTTGACCACTAAGACTCGATTGAGAGTGTAGCATGCATTAGCCACTGCCTCGTTCCAGAATTGAATGGGCAGCATAGAGTCGGCTAACATTGTCCTTGTTGTCTCTATCAATCTCGGATTCTTTCTTTCAGCAACCCCATTCATCTGTGGAGTGTAAGCAGAAGTAAAATGATGAACAATTCCTTTCTCTCGACAGAATGCCTCCATCCACTGATTCTTGAACTCTAATCCGTTGTCTGATTGAATTTTTCTTACTTTTAGCTTGTAGAGTGATTCCAATGTAGTGACTAGATGCTTGAATGATTCAAATGTCTCTGACTTTGCTTTCAGAAACATCACCTAAGAGAATCTTGAGTAATCATCAGTTACTACAAAGCAGTACCAATCACCAGCAATGCTCTTTGCACTGACTGGGCCAAACAGATCCATGTGTAGAAGCTTGAGAGGAATGTCGATGGAATTGACTTTCTTTGCTTTGTGAAACTTCTTGGTCTGTTTCCCTTTCTTACGTGCTACGCAGAAATCTAGGAGTTGGAAATTCTTGACTGTAACTCCATTAACCAAATCATTCTGAACCAGATGATTCATCTTCCTGGGATTAATGTGTCCCATTCTCCTATGCCAGGAGACTGAATCCCTCTCTGTTGCCTTTGACAAGAAGCACTGGGCAGTAGACTTAGTAGTGGAGGCTTTTAATAGATCCAAGAAATATAGAACATTATATCTTGAAGCTGACATTAGAATTTTATCCTCCTCAACAACATACTCCTTCTTCAACATGTAGCACTTCTTGTTGTCAAACACAACTTTGAATCCCTTATCACAGATTTGGGAGACAGAAAGCAAGTTGTTTTGCAGTTGTTGAACGTAGTTGACCTTGTCAAACTTCACTTTCTCATTTCCCAATTCGCCTTGAGCGGTGATGTAACCTCCTTTATTCCAAGCGAACGATACGTGTCCCACTTTAATTTGCTTGACATTGAAAAGGAGAGACGAATTCCCGGTCATGTGCCTGGAAGCCCCACTATCAATAATCCAGGTATTAGTGATAGCTGTAGCGGACACCCTGCACATACAAAAGGAATTGATTAGTTCAGGTTTGGGACCCAAGCCTTAACTGGCTTGGGTGTCCCAGAGGTATCACACATCATGAACTCAACCCACTGTCCTTCGGAGGATGAGGGCACATCTTTCTTCTTCTTATTCTCACTATCAGACACATTACTTGTTTTGATCTTCCATAAACCAGTTTTATGTATGGCATATTTGTGGTAAACAGACGACTGGCTTATGGTTTGAACTTTAGGTTCACTAATAATCTTAGGTGTAACCTTAGGTGACACATTAGATCTAATTTCAGAAAATCTTGGTTTTTCATCAAAAAGTTCAATTTTCTTTTTAGGTGTCTGATAATAAGGACAATTTGGAGAGATATGTCCTCGTTTTCCACAATTATAGCAGGATCTTCCCTCAACAGTTTGAAGAAAGTTGTGATGTGGGGTTGAGTTTGATTGGGGTTTGAGATATGTCCGGTTGGGTTGTTTCTCTTCTTTTGTAGATGTTTCACCTTCTTTAACAAATTTAATGGTTTTGACATTTTAAACATCTTTCACTTTCATTTTATTAGGATGTTGATGATTAACACGTTTAAGGTTCATTGGATTAGACCTTTTAGGTTCTGAAATAGACGTTTGTGAACCTGACTCTAATTTAACCTTTTCAATTTTATTACCCAAATCCTCAATAGGTATCTTATCCTTCGATCCCAAAGTAGAATCCTTCTGTTTAGTGACAGATTTCACAGGTTTACCCATAGAATCTGGATCACTGACCAGTAGACACCACATGATCCTTTACTGCGTTATTATTAATTGGTCTACATTTAGTGTTCAAAAGGATTTCATGTGGTGGAGGTACTACTTTATAACCCAGACCTTCCCCTGCATTCCGTTCTTTCACTAGGTTCTGAACAATGTGAGAAGAACTTGTCAAACTGTGCAGTTTTTGTTTTAATGAATCAACTATGACTTGCAAAACTGCTTTTTCCTTCTTAGTTTCCTTCAAAGAATTTATATAGAACTTGATATCATTTGATTGATTTAAGGCAACAACCTCGGTCTCCCTTAGTTGTTTCCCCAACAGTTCTATCTTTTCTTTGAAGCTGCAATCATTTTGTTTTAAAACAAGATTTGCTTCAGTGCAGAGTTGTAAATCATTTACTAGATTATCATTATGTTCTAATAACCTTGCAAATTTTAAATCAATGCTTTCCCTAAATTTATCACATTCGGTACATGCATGTTTTTCAAATAATTCATCTTTAGAACATACCTGTGTAGAACTAGACGAATAAGCCATTAAAGCAGTGTCAGACTCTTCGGTGACTGGAGATTCTGAGTTTGTAGCACTTAGCACTTTTTCAACCAAATGATCAACAACATTCATAGCTTCTTCAATATCTGAAAATGAATGCTCAGCTATGATGTCTCCTTCACTTGCAGATCCATCATCCAATGTATCAACTAAAGAAATGTTTGATTCATTCTGAGAAACGAACCGGAAGGACCAGTCTTGTCCTTAATCACCTTGAGCAACCAAAGCCTTAGACTCTTGACTTGATGATGAAGCTTCAATCTTATCCTTGTCTTGTCGGTTGAATGTAGGAAAAGGATTTCCATTTCCAGTGTTCTTTGGCTTTACGCACTCACGTTTGAAGTGCCCCTTTTCACCACAATTGAAACACGTGACTTTGGTTTTGTCAAATCCAAATGTCGTATCTTTAGTGGCAACCAAATTTTGCCCCATCTTTTTAACAAACTTCTTGGCTCTTCTAACAACACTAGCCAAGGCCCACATAATACCCATGCGTTCTAGCTCAGTTTCATCAACTTGCTCGTAGTCCTCGTTAGCAAGATGACAGTTTCCAATCTTACCAGCAACTAATCCATCATAAGATTGAACAACAGCAGCTAGAAGGTCTATGTGCTCTTTAGCAACTTCCACGGTGACATTTCTGAGATTCTCGGTTTTCAACTTTGTAGTATTTGTCTCAGGAACTATGTATTGGGTTCCAGATGACCCTGACGTTACGGTTCTTGATGCACTGCTTTGGGAAGGAGCAGAAGAGCTAGACACAAACGCTGTTTGTAGTGGTGCACCTGAAGCAGCCGGAGTTGGAACTGAATTGTATAGTGCAGGATTCTGAACATAGGATCCTTTCTTTGACTTGTATTTCATACGTAGTTCTTCCTCCCTTAACTTCAAAATGAAATCATTTATGTCTAAAGTAGCAAGAGTGTCGTTTTATCTCAGATTAGACACAAATGGATCCCATTTGTCTGGCAGACCTTCAGCAAAACTAGAGACTTTATTTTCCATGGATGTGGTCACGCCATGAGTGTGCAACTCACTCATCAGATGATAGAATCGATCAATGATGTCATCCAAGCTTTCATTCCCAATCGAAGAGAAATTGTCAAATTCTTTCTTAAGAGCTTTTGCCTTCAGTGCTTTCAGAGCTGTATTTCCTTCGTATCTCTTTTCCAAGGCATCCCATAATTTCTTAGACTGCTTGTTCTCAGATAACAGATGAAATATATCCTTAGGTATAGACTGAGTCAACAAGGCATACGCTTTCTTTTTAGCATTATGCAGCGTCTTCTAGGATTCACTCATTCCTCCCACAGTCAATTTAACTCAATTTGCACTGACTGGTACCGTGTAACTAGTCTCAATGGATGTCCAAAGGTTTGGGTCAACTCCATTCAAGTAGATTTCAAACTGCTGTTTCCACTGTGGGTATTCATCCAAAGTTAACAACTTTGGCGGTTTGTTGTGGTTTCCAATCTCATTCTCCAGAAGTAGAAGGTTCTGGATACACGAGTCCTTTCTAGCAGTGAATGCAGCAAACTGGTCTTCCATTGCTTTAAACTTGGTAAACTTGGAACAGGACAGATTCACTCGTGCGAATGAGCTATGCGAATGGGTCACTCGTGCGAATGAAAGATACAAATGAATTCAATCGTGCGATTGGATTCAGTCGTGCGAATGAGCATGACGATTGTAATCAACCGACTAGAGCTGCTTGACCGTGCGAATGAGAGATACGACCGAGTTTAGTCGTATGAATGAGAGTATACAAATGGGTTCAGTCATACGAATGGTCCAATCGTACGACTGAAGGCTGCTGTGTTTGAAAAATCTAATATTTTGAACACTTTGACACAAAATACGAATTTTCCAGAAACCCTAATCTGTCGTATGATGAACAATCGAAACTTTAACACATGCAAACGTCAAAAACACTTTTTGGAGAGAAAAGGTGACTCTTTTGATTGAAAACGTAGGTTTTAACACCAAAACCAATTGAATCCACGCAAAATCACAAGCCAAGGCTTTGATACCACTTGTTAGGACCGTTTTCGTACGGAGTACTAACGGATTCTGCGTGAGACCAGATCAAATAGTGCGGAATCCTATTTGATTGGCGATCCAATCAGTGAGAACGACAACCTGATCGATCTAACGATGAAATAAATGTTAAGAATTGATTAGAAATCGATCAGGAACGAACTATGAAGTTAGATAGGCTGTTTAGGACGCTCTGGGCGGCTAGGGTTTGTAAATCTTCGAAGTCTCACTTTTTCCACGAATTATGTGATATTTATAGGTTTTGATCTTCATTCGTACGACTACATCATTAGCATGGTTCAGTCGTGCGACTAACTCATGCGGTTGATTCATACGCACGACTGAAGGTTCAGTCTTGCGACTGAATCAATCTTATGTCTCTGTCATACGACTGATCTAGTCTCCTGGTTTAGTCGTGCGACTGATCCATAAGTATGATTCATTCGTGCGTATGGTCCATAAGTATGGTCCATTAGCATGAATAACCACCCGACTAAGTTGAACACATTTCTCAATCATTATTGACTTAGAACAATGTACAACAACCTCAACCTATGTATGATATACTAAATACAATAATAATATGAAATATTTAAGGACACATAAACATCAAGAAGCATATCATATTTCATTAAGAATTCACATTACATATGTGTAAGAAATAAAAGACTTTTACAATTAAGAACATAAACTAGGAACATGATGTATCAAGAAAGTTTAACCTTAGCTATAAAGGCTGGGGTACTGAGATGTTCATATACCTGATTATCTTCAGTTCTAGCCATGAGAGCTTGAGTAGGAGTTACATCTTACACCATAGAGCTCCATCAACTTTTTGAGCAACAACAGCTGTTTGTTGTTCAGTTGGCTTTGCAGTAGCTTTTGGAGTGGCAGGATGTTGGGGGGTTGAGTGGCTCCGGGGTTTGACTTTGGAGCCTTGCATTCCCTTGCAAAATGACCAAGTTTGTTGCATGTAACACCCGGAAATTTTCTTTGAAGCCGAGGAAAGAAGAAAAGAAATAAAGTCCAAAGTCGAGGTACCAAACTTGTCAAAACGGGAAGAAACTTCGATGAGTGGGAGTATAAAAGGGGGAGGGCAGCCCACACCCTCCCCATTCTTGCCATTTTCAGCCAATGAGAGGGAGAAGAGAAGGAGAAAAGAGGAGAAAAGCTTGGTTCGGGTGGATTCGAGCGTGGAAATCGAAGTGTAGCGGGTCAATCGAAGCTCTACTTGACGGGATCATTTGTGTGAGTTTTAGAACCCCTCTTTTACACGTTTTTGAATGATTTTAGGGCTAGAACACATCTGAAAACCCTTTTTCGAGTTTTTGGGTGTAAACCTGTTTTTATGTGTATGTGTATGTGTGTGATGCGTTTGGGGTTGGCTTTTGGGCATGTGTATGCATTAATGGTGTTGTGGTAGGTGTTTCTAAGGTTTAGGATGGTTGATTTGGGCTAAAATCGAATTTGGAAGAGCTTGGAGGCGGAAAGGGGCAGTTTGCGTTCGGCTAAAACTGCATTCTGCATCAGCTAGGGCTATGCGACCGACTGGAGTGCGATTGGAGGCCATACGGCCGATTGGCATGCGAGTGAAGTCCATGCGCACGATTGAAATGCGACTAAGGTTCATTCGCACGAAGGGTATGCGACTGAAGCCCATGCGCCTGAAGTCATGCGACTGAAGGCCATATGCATGAAGGTCACGCGAATGAGAGTCTATACGCATAGGAGTCCATTCGCATAGTGTCCATTCACATGATGTCCATTCGCCTAAGTGTTCAGTTGCCTGGGAGGCCATGCGACTGAAGAGTGTCCATACGCCCAAGTAGGCCTCATACGCCCGAAAGAACAACAGTTTATCTTATGACTTTCGAGGGGAAGTGCAGTTGTGGGTTTTGACTCGGGAGGTTCTCGGAGGCTTGCGTAAGTTGATTTTCGAGGTTATAGACGTTATGTTGGGCATGTGTGTGATGATGATGATATGATGTATGATTGATGTGTGTGTATGATGGTATGTATGTATGATGATGCCCTGTATGGAGATGTGTGTACGTTTATGTTATATTCCTGTTATGTATATGTATCTTTTCGTGACTTTGCGTCGAACGTTACTGAATGAACTGAAAAGTATTATGTAACGTAAATTGGAAGATAATGAAAAGAGGAACATGGTGAATGAATGAATGCATGCATTAATGAATGAATGAAAATGTGAAAGGCTTGCAAGCGAAGTGTACCAAAGTGCACGGCTCTAAATGCCTTAAGCTCAACCGCGTGTCGTTCAGCTAATCCTTAAGGGTGCACGCAGGGGTTCCAGTCTTTGTGACTGACCATCGGTGTGGTACATGGTTTATAGTTGTTACCCGCGCTTTGCATAATGTTGGTGGTGTAGTATGTATCGGTTACCCAATTATGCATATCGTTGGGGGTGTAGTATGACATAGTTACCAATAATGTTGGGGGTGTAGTAGGTAATAGCTACCCGCGCTATGCATAATGTTGGGGGTGTAGTATGTATCGGTTACCCGAGTTATGCATAACGTTGGGGGTGTAGTATGTCATAGTTACCCATATCGTTGGGTGTGTAGTATGTCATAGTTACCCATATCGTTGGGGGTGTAGTAAGTCAAAGTTACCCATATTGTTGGGGGTGTAGTATATGATGGTTACCCGAGTTACCCATAATATTGGGGGTGAAGAATACAGTTGGGATGTTTGTCACTTACCCCGGTGCTGATGCCAGGCTATGTACCGTTTGGAAGTCGTTTATGAACTTCGGCCCAGTAGCCGTATAGTTTGGGGCATAGCCGTTGACGCTGATCCAGAACGTGATGAAATAACATATGTAATGATCCTAAACTTTACCTTAGGTACTGTGGCCAGAGGTGTTGTGCACCGTTAAAAAATGTCGATGATAGGCTTAGGACCAGCACTAGAAAACTGAAGGGTAAAGTTCATGGTTTTAATGGAAAGAAAAGATGTAATAACGAACGAATGAATGAAAGTAAGAATGTATGAACGAACGAAAGTTAAAGTACGAATGTAATGATGAATATAATAAACATTATCTATGTGTACGTATGATGTGTGATCGCATGTATGTAAAGAATGGTTTTAACGAAAGAATGCAGCCCAATTGTTAGCCCACTTTTAATCTTGAAATTAGCCCAATCTGATGAAAAAACATTTTTAGGTCCATTAAACCAATCTCAAACCCTAACCCTAAAACTAACACACACACACACAAGAATCTCTCAATCCTACTTTTGAGGCGTCGTCTTTTTCATCATCTCTTCACACCGCTGAATCTCTTCACAAACCCTAGATCCTTCGTTCTCCGATCTCAAGATGGTATCTGATGCGAGCAAGAAGAAGGCGTTGTAGAAGAAGGCCGCCGCCGCTGCCAAGAGAGGAGGGAAGGCGGCCGCCCCCGCTAGTTCCGCCAAGGCGGCGGCGATTGGTACGATGAACGGTAGTTCCAGCTCGGATAATTTGTCGAATAGGATGGGGGCTCTTACGATTTCTGATCGAACTTGTACAGGTGTTCTTTGATCTCACCCCTTGTCTAGGATATTCGGATTGAGTCTCTGTCTCTAACTTTCCATGGAAATGATCTTCTTGTTGATACTAAACTGGAGCTCAACTATGGGAGACGTTATGGTTTGCTTGGGTTGAATGGCTGTGGGAAATCAACTCTTCTTACTTCAATTGGATTGCGAGAACTTCCAATTCCAGAACACATGGATATATTCCATCTCACTAGAGAGATTGAAGCTTCTGACATGTCCTCACTTGAGGCTGTAATGAACTATGATGAAGAGAGACTAAAGTTGGAAACAAAAGCTGAACGCTTAGCTGGACAGGATGATGGTGGTGGTGAAGCACTTGATCGTGTCTATGAACGTTTGGATGCTATGGATGCATCCACTACAGAGAAACGTTTGGGGAAGAAAATAAATGGATGATGAACTGATTTTATGTTAATTTTGGTTGTGTTTGAAAAATTCAACAACAAAAAAAATTTATAATTTCGCAGCAAGAATTTGTAATTTCGCAGCCTTTTTTTTTAATTTCGCTGATTTTTATAATTTCGCAGGTTATAGTTTCGCCGGAAAATATGCAGTTTCGCCGAAGTTGCAGTTTCGCCGGAATAGTTTCGCCGGAATTATAGTTTCGCCGGAATTACAGTTTCGCCGGAATTTCGCCGGAGTTTCGCCGGACGAAACTGTAATTTCGCCGGAATAGTTTGAACTTTCGTTCAAGATCAGATCTAGTTTCGCCCCATGAAGATTTGAAGCTCTCAAGAACACCAAGAACACACACACTAGTGTGTGTGAGAGAAATTTCAGATCTGAAATATTTCTTTGAGTTTTCTTGTATAACAGATGATGTAAATCCAATATATGTTGTAGATAGTGATAGATCTGATGTTGTTGTTGTTGAATTTGTAGAAATTTAAACTCAAATCTACTTTCTCTCTCTAGAACTCCAGTTTCTCTCTCTAAAAATTGATAACACCTTCAAAAATCAGCAACAAATTCTTCTAATCTTCAAGGCATTTGATCCAATATGGCTCTTATACCAAATTGTAAATCCAGGATGATCAAACTTGAATCAAATCATGAAGAATTAGATCAAAATATGATGAACATAATGAAAACCCTTTGATCTCTACTGATTGCTAATAATATTGTTTACAAGTAAAACCCTCAATCAATTGGTCATTCAACCATTAACCTAATTCTAATTACAATTAGGCTATTTATAGTCTAGTTTAAGTTTCTATATTTACACATAACCCCCTAGACTATATATTTAGACTAAAAGATGACTCAAAGAAAGTAAAATATATTTTGTTCATACAAAATATATTTATTACAATAAAACTCTTAGTCATCTAAATCTTCAACGTCTCGTCTCGGTTCCTCGTCTCGAACGTGTCGGGTTTGACTTTTGTTGACTTTGACCGTGACGTTGACTTTGGTTGACTTTCACTGTGTTGATAATATAGACTATCTTTTACAGCTCCAACAGTGGTGGTGGACGTGGTGCTGAACCACGGGTCACAAGAGGAAGGCCTAGGGCCGAAGAGGTGGCTCATGAAGAACCCGAGACCCCTCATCTGGAGGGCGGTGATGAGAGTGCTAATCTGAGGGCCTCGATGAGAGAGGCGGTCGTGGAGGAAGTGCAACATGTCGTGCAGACGATCCTACCGTCTGTAGTTACCGAAGTGATAAAGGCTATTAGAGATGGGGAGAGAAAGGAAAGGGGCAGACCTTCGGGCGAAAGGAGACGGCCCGAGACTGAAACGGTTTTCTCCGATGATGAAGAGGAAGAAGAAGAGGAAGAGCCTGCGCCGGAGGTGGCACGAGGCTGTAACTATGGGGCGTTTCAACGATGCAAGCCCCTAACTTTTGATGGCAACAACACTGCTGCTACTGCTCACCGATGGGTGAGGGAAATGGAAGTTGTTCTAAACATCAGCGAGTGCCGGGAAAACCAGAAGGTAAAGTTTGCTACCCACTCTTTTGTGGACTCAGCTTTGTGCTGGTGGGAGAACATAGTCCAAGTTGAGGGCGGTCGGGCTATTGGAAGGATGAGATGGTCAGAGTTGAAAAGGATGGTGATTGAGGAGTTCTGTCCTCACCGTGAGATGGATAAAGTTGAGAGGGAGTTCCTGCAGCTGGAGGCGGGAATGATGACACATCAACAATACACTACCAAATTCAACGAAATGGCACGGCTGGTGCCGAACCAGGTGACGCCTCTATCACGAAAGATCAAGAGGTATATTCATGACTTGCCAGCGGACATCCGTAGGCACATGATCGCTGCCCAACCGAGCACGTTTAGGTCGGCGGTTGATTTGGCGGGGAGATTATACGATGAAAGATCGGTGTGGTGACAAAGGTTAGCAAGAAAGGAGATGGTGATCGGGATTGGAACGGGAAGCGATTGGTACGTGGCGGAGCCGCTCCAAGTAACAAAGGTGCATGGGTGGATGACCAGCGTGTGGTCATAACTGATGTGGGGTCAGAAAGGTGTGACAAGTGTGGACACAAGCACCCCGGGGAATGTAGATTAGGGACCAATGTATGTTTCCATTGTGGAAGGACCGGACATGTGGCGAAGAACTATGGTATGGGGAGGTGTTATTCTTGTGGTGAGGAAGGTCACATGACCAGGGATTGCAAGAAGCCGAGGGCGGAAGGTTTGGGAGTGAAGAAGATCGGAGGAAGCTAGGACGGACCTCGATGTTGTGTCAGGTACGTTTCTAGTAAATCAACCTTTAGCTTTTGTGTCGTTCGATTCTGGCGCTAGTAAAAGTTTTATTCCTGCTACTATCATTGCTACGTTACCTGTTAGTAATAAGAATATAGATACGCCCTTTAATTTGGTTCTCGGGAGGGATTGGTTAGCGGACTTCAAGGCGAACATTGTGTGTCGCAGGAAAATGATACGATTGACAGCGCCTGCCGGGGTCATGGTGACGGTTTAAGGTGAGCAAAGCATTGATGAAGGTAGCCAGAGATAGACAAGAAGTCATGTGTGGATAAGCGACGTAGACCGATGGAAATCCAGGTGGGAGACTGGAAAAGAGATGAGACAGTATTGCCCGCAATAGTTTAAGGAATAACAGGTTTTGGGGACTAAACCTATATAAGGAGGGTGGACTTGTAACACCTGGAAATTTTCTTTGAAGCCGGCGAAAGAAGAAAAGAAATAAAGTCCAAAGTCGAGGGACCAAACTTGTCAAAACGGGAAGAAACTTCGATGAGTGGGAGTATAAAAGGGGGAGGGCAACCCACACCCTCCTCATTCTTGCCATTTTCAGCCAAAGAGAGGGAGAAGAGAAGGAGAAAAGAGGAAAAAGCTTGGTTCGGGTGGATTCAAGCGTGGAAATCGAAGTGTAGCGGGTCAAATCGAAGCTTTACTCAACGGGATCGTTTGTGTGAGTTCTAGGACCCCTCTTTTACATGTTTTTGAATGATTTTTGGGCTGGAACACATCAGAAAACCCTTTTTTGAGTTTTTGGGTGTAAACCCGTTTTTATGCGTATGTGTATGTGTGTGATGCGTTTGGGGTTGGCTTTTGGGCATATGTATGCATGAATGGTGTTGTGGTAGGTGTTTCTAAGGTTTAGGATGGTTGATTTGGGCTAAAATCAAGTTTGGAAGAGGTTGGAGGCCGAAAGGGGTAGTTTGCGTTCGACTGAAACTACATACTGCATCACCTAGGGCTATGCGACCGACTGGAGTGCGATTGGAGGCCATACGGCCGATTGGCGTATGACTGAAGTCCATGCGCACGATTGCCATGCGACTGAGGTTCATTCGCACGAAGGGTATGCGACTGAAGCCCATGCGCCTGAAGTCATGCGACTGAAGGCCATATGCATGAAGGTCATGCGACTGAGAGTCTATACGCATAGGAGTCCATTCGCATAGGGTCCATTCGCATGATGTCCATTCGCCTAAGTGTTCAGTCGCCTAGGATGCCATGCGACTAAAGAGTGTCCATACGCCCAAGTAGGGCTCATACGCCCGAAAGAACAACAGTTTATCTTATGACTTTCGAGGGGAAGTGCAGTTGTGGGTTTTGACTAGGGAGGTTCTCGGAGGCTTGCGTAAGTTGACTTTCGAGGTTATAGACGTTATGTTGGGCATGTGTGTGATGATGATGATGTGATGTATGATTGATGTGTGAATGATGGTATGTATGTATGATGATGCCCTCTATGGCGATGTGTGTATGTTTATGTTATATTCTCGTTATGTATATGTATCTTTCCGTGGCTTTGCGTCGAACGTTAATGAATGAACTGAAAAGTATTATGTAACGTAAAGTGGAAGATAATGAAAAGAGGAACATGATGAATGAATGAATGCATGCATTAATAAACGAATGAAAACGTGAAAGGCTTGCAAGCGAAGTGTACCGAAGTGCACGGCTCTAAATGCCTTAAGCTCAACCGCGTGTGGTTCAGCTAATCCTTAAGGGTGCACGCAGGGGTTCCAGTCTTTGTGACTGACCATCGGTGTGCTACATGGTTTATAGTTGTTACCCGCGCTATGCATAATGTTGGGGGTGTAGTATGTATCGGTTACCCGAGTTATGCATATCATTAGAGGTGTAGTATGACATAGTTACCCATAATGTTGGGGGTGTAGGAGGTAATAGTTACCCGCGCTATGCATAATGTTGGGGGTGTAGTATGTATCGGTTACCCGAGTTATGCATAACGTTGGGGGTGTAGTATTTCATAGTTACCCATATCGTTGGGGGTGTAGTATGTCATAGTTACCCATATCGTTGGGGGTGTAGTATGTCATAGTTACCCATATTGTTGGGGTGTAGTATATGATGGTTACCCGAGTTACCCATAATGTTGGGGGTGAAGAATACAGTTGGGATCTTTGTCACTTACCCCGGTGCTGGTGCAAGGCTATGTGTCGTGTGGAAGTCGTTTATGAACTTCGGCCCAGTAGCCGTATAGTTTGGGGCATAGCCGTTGACGCTGATCCAGAACGTGATGAAATAACATAAGTAATGATCCTAAACTTTACCTTAGGTACTGTGGCCAGAGGTGCTGTGCACCGTTAAAGAAGGTCTATGATAGGCTTAGGCCCAGCACCAGGAAACTGATGGGTAAAGTTCATGGTTTTAATGGAAAGAAAAGATGTAATAACGAACGAATGATCGAAAGTAAGAACGTATGAACGAACAAAAGTTAAAGTACGAATGTAATGATGAAGATAATAAACATTATCTATGTGTACGTATGATGTGTGATCACATGTATGTAAAGAATGGTTTTAACGAAAGAAAAGTATGTTTTATTATAAAACTAGAACTCACTCAGCAACGCTGACTTTGATGTGTTTCCAGTTGGCAGGTATGTTGCTAAGGATGGCACGGGGCGGCTACTCAGCTTATTTTGGATGGCATCCAATGTTATAATGCTTTTGTAATGAAATGTAAAATGTTATTGTGTAATGAACGGTTGTATTATTTTGCAAAAGTATTTTGATGAAATGAAAATGTTGTTTTTAATGTTTCCGCTGCAACGTTTTATGAAAGAGAAATTTAATTATATGTTTTATGTGCGAGAATGACCAGCTGTAAGCGTCCCGGGAACAGGGCCTTACATTGCAATTATAGCACTTGGCCTGATTTGTCTAACCAAAATTTACTGTTGGTTGGGTTCTGAGGGAACTGCCTTCCAGTTCTTCTAAAAAACTTCATCGTTCTATAGGTTAAAAGAGCTATTTTTTGGAAAATGTTCATATATTTCACGTCATCTGGGCTGAAGCACACTAGATCATCAAAGCAGAATTAAAAATCTCTAGAGTTCCTATTTCCTGAAACAAAGGCACGACTATCCTAGAAAGGACTTGGTTGAGCCTGTTGAGAAGTGGGTTTCTTAGGAAAAGTTATGTAAGGCCTAGAGGAAGAAGATGGCTATTGGGGATAGCTTAGGTATAGCTAGGGCTGAGGAGTTCTTGAGCCTTCAACAACAAGTAAAGCATTGCTAGCAGGAAGGCTAGAGGTTCTGCTCATCTGGTGGTCTCTTTGAGTCTCCATCTCCATACGGTATCCATCAAGGATGCCATATAGTTCGGTCATGGTAAGAGTGTTAAGATTCTTAGTCCTCTTGATTGAGACACAATAAAAAAAGTCCACTCATAAGGAAGTTCACTCATGAATTTCCTTACAATGTCTCTCTTCTCTAAAGTCACTCCCACAGACTAAAGTGATGAGATTAAGTCCATATACCTGAAGTATTACTGACTCAGGGTGTCTTAAAAAATATGAGTGAAGTTTTCGAACTATTGCTTCATGGTATCTCTCTTGGACTCTTTGGACGTGGTGGAACTATAGTACATCAATATTAAAGAGTTCTTTGGCAAACTGACAATGCTCAAAGCCTACCATTATGGAGTTTGGTATGGCTGTAAGCAGTATTCTCATGGCTTTGCTATCGATGTCTATCTTCTTGAAGTCTTCATCATAGTAGTCTTCAACAACTTTCTCTATCATAGCACCATTACCAGTCGGGGACTCCACCTTTTCTTATAAGGACCTTGAGTGGTAAATCTCCACATTTTTCCATCTTGATACTTAATGAAACCTTCAATATGTTTGCACCAAGATCTGAAATTATCAGGGGTAATGATTGGAGCCTTGGTTATAGTTCCCATCTCAGATTCAGAAGATTTCTGGTTGAGGGACATTTTTGAGTGTAGCGAGTGAATGAGTGATGAAACAAGTTGATTTGGGATGGTTAGATCTCACAATCAAGAGCGTAAAAAGCTTTGATACCAATTGTAGGATCGGTTTTTGGTCACTCAACACAAGGTTTAACTCTCAAAACTCACTTAAACACACTCGGATGATGAAGCAGAATCCATGAATGAATTGATAATAATATACTAAGTTAATGAACATAAGAAATGATTTTCAAGGTACTTGTATATATCACTTCTCAACTTAAAGTTTACAAGACTCTTACAAGCATGCTAAATGACTTACAATGAGAAACTATATATACTACTATCTACAGCCGGTTATGCTTAGATTACCAACTGAAACTTACTACTAGACAAATACTACATTGTTAGAAGTAAGGTGTCTAAGATAAAATACTATCCTAGACTAGGTAGTCATGTCAGGTCCATGACTTACCTTTTCTCACCAACTAAAAGTGATAAAAGGTGAACAACAGAATAAAGTATGGTCAACTACATGGGCGTGGGAAAGCACCATGCAGTATATCAGAGGTGGCAGCAGTTGTGAGACATACCATACTTATGTCCAGTGGTTAATATTTTGTTCTTCCAAAGGTTAACTGGCTTCGGAAGAATAAGTTCTTCCGAAGCCATTTATACTTCGGAAGAATCAACTTCTTCCGATACTTCTGCTGGTCTTCAAGACTTTATAATTTGGAAGTCTCTGTCTTGAATCTTCTAAGTGTTTAACTTTAGAAGAGGAGTTACTTAGTCTCCGATGACGGAGTTCATCTTCGGAAGCTCTTCTTGCTTAATCTTCCAAAGTTCTTCAACATAGCTTCGGAAGTGCAGATTTGTCTTCGGAAGCCTTTCTTCAATTGCACCAAAATTCTTCTAAGTGTTGTTTTGGTGTAACTAGCCTTATCTGACCCAACAAAGTCTATTTTTGCCGACGCTTGTTGTGTTCCACCTTTTGGTGACTACTTTGATACGGCTGCTCTACTGTAGTATTTGAATATAGAATAGTTTATTCTCATTGTTTAGTATACAAGTCCTCACACTTGTATAGGAGAGGCAAGCTTTCTAAGCCATTTGATCATATCTTCTGAATTGTAAACTTTGTACAAAACAGATTAATCAAGTCAATACTTTGAAAGAACTTATTATGCATTTATCTTTACTCAAATTATTTGTGTTATGATAGTAAGTAACTAACTTGGATTATGCGTTCGTTAGTTACTGATCAAAGAAGAAGTTTTTGTTTGTCTAAACCAACCCAATCCAACAAGTGGTATAAGCTTTGGCTCTAGATTTGCTTGAAACCATTTTTCAACAAATCACTTGTTTCTTCTTCTGATGGGAATAGTGGAAAATAAATAGAATAGCACTCTATCAAACACCACCTTTCCTCATATTTCTCTATCCTCTCAAAATGACTGTTGTAGCCATTTCTAGTAAACATAATTTGGAGAATGGGACCAAGACCAAACCTTCAATGTTTACTCCAAATGACTATGATACCTGGAAAATCTTAATGGAGGATTTCATAAGGAATCAAGATACAAGTCTTTGGCTCTCTATTCTAAATGGACCGTATGTTCCCATGGTCCAAGTTGCTAGTGAAGATGGAGCCATGATTCCTAAAGATACTACAAAGTACTAAGATGAATATCTAAAGAAAATGGATACAGATTCGAGATCTATGTGGCTAATCAGAATAAGTATACCTATAGCATCACACATTATGTCAAGAGATTTACAACTGCTCAAAATTTGTGGGAAGCTTTAAAAGCCAGATATGAAGTATAGAGGATATGAAGGAAAACAAAAGAAATGTCCTGAAACAAAAATTTGAAATTTTGGTTTCATAAGGGGAGAAACCATGACTTATTTAAGATCAGGGTATCGTCATCTCAGGGTTCAAAAAGAAGACATATCCAAGACAGCTTTCAGAATACGGGCATTTTGAGTTTGCACTTGGATTGAGAAATGCTCCTGCAGTCTTTATGGACCTCATGAACCGTGTCAGTAAACCTTATTTAGACAAGTTTGTCATCATCTTCATTGATGACATATTGATTTATTTCAAAAATAGGGAGAAACATGAGGAACATTTAAGACTTATTTTAGAGCTTCTGAAGACAAAACAACTATATGCCAAGTTTTCCAATTGTGATTTCTGAATAAGAGAAGCACAATTCTTAGGGCTTGTACTTAATGAGAATGGTATTCATGTTAACCCGTTTAAGATTAAGGCAATCAAGAATTAGCCTGCGCCAATGACGCCTACTAAGGTGCGCCAAATTCTTAGATTAACAGGTTTTTACCGGCATTTCAAAGAAGGATTCTCTAAACTTATACAGCCTCTAACTACCCTAACTCACAAAGGAACTATTTACAAGTGAGGCAGCAATGAAGACGCCGCTTTCCAAGCGCTTAAAGACAAGCTGTGTAGTGCACCGATCTTGGCGTTGCTAGAAGGAACGACAACTTTGTGTGTATTGTGGCGCGTCAACTCAAGGTTTGGGTTGCGTGTTAATGCAATGCGAGAAAGTGATAGCTTATGCATCAAGACAACTTAAGGTTCATGGGAAGAATTATACAACTAATGATTTGGAGTTGGGAGCTGTGGTAATTGCACTTAAGATCCGGAGGCATTATCTTTATGGAACCAAGTGCATGATCTTTACTGATCACAAAAGTCTTCAACACATTTATGAACAAAAAGAGTTAAACATGAGATAACCATGATGTTTGGAACTTCTAAAAGATTAAGATTGTGCCATAAAGTATCATCTGGGAAAGGCTAATGTGGTAGCTGATGCCCTTAGTTGTAAATAAACCCTACAACCTCGTCGTGTCCATGTGTTGCAGTTAACCATTCATTTAGACCTACCGTTACAGATCAAGAACACCCAGGTTGAGGCATTACAAAAGCATAACATCAAGTTAGAATCCCTCAGAAGAGTTGAGAAATCGTTGTAGGAGAAATCGAATGGGCTTCATTACTATGAAGACCGAGCATGGATTCCATTGTTCGGGAATCTTATGGAACCGGTAATGGATGAAGCTCACAAGTCCCGTTATTCAATACATCCAGGATCTAATAAGATGTACCAAGAGTTAAAGGTCATCTACCGATGGCTTAACATGAAAGCTGAAATTGCCACTTACGTGTCAAAGTGTTTGACCTATTCTAAATTTAAGGTGGAATATCAAAAACCATCAGGTTTGCTTCAACAACCAAAGATCCTAATGTTAAAATGGGAGAACATATCTATGGATTTTGTTACTAATCTACCTTGTTCACAAGTTGGAAATGATTCTATCTGGGCGGTAGTGGATCGTTTGACCAAATCAGCATATTTTCAGGCAATTCACGATAACTACAAGATGGTTAAACTGGCGTAGATTTACTTGAAGGAAATTGTGTCACGACATGGCGTGCCACTTTCGATCATCTCTTACCATGATGAGTGATTCGATTTGCACTTTTAGCAGTCATTAAAGAAATCTCTAGGTACTCGTTTGGATATGAGTACGACTTATCATCTACAGACAAACGTTTAGATAGAACACATGATTCAAACCCTAGTAGAAATGCTTAGTGCATGCGTTATAGACTTTGGGAACAATTGGGCTACTCATCTGCCTTTGGTTAAGTTCTCCTACAACAACAGTTATCATACGAGCCTTAAGGCTGCACCATTTGAAGCACTTTATGGTAGAAAGTGTAGGTCACCTCTTTGTTACATAGAAATTGGTGATAAATTCTGCATGTTGAGCATGTACATATTTCCTTTCCTTGGGGCTCTTGATCAGGTATTACAAAACCATGTGATAGAACAATGCATTCATGCTCTATGATGAGAGTGTTATGCTTTTGATCACACAATTGAGATACACTTAGCAGATTATAGTTCAACTTTTTCACATAATTCACCTTATCAAAGCTTACCTTTCCATTGCTAACTCTCCCTCTACTAGTAATTTAATCCTCCTCTTGTATCACTTATAAAGGCAATAGATCCACCACTATATGATACAAGATTCAGTAGTCATGATCAGTTACTTGTCATGTGTCGAGGGCATCAACTATCCACAATCGACAAGTTATCTTTGGTCTGTGAATGTTCTTGCATATGAATAGATTGATTAGTGATGAATAGGGACCCAAGCTTATTTAGTCTTAGGTCTTCTACATTTCATCAATTTTAAGTGATGAAAGATTGATTTCAGGTTTTGGGTCATCTTATATGGTATCAGAGCCCAGGCTCTTTCCTGTAGAAACTTAAAAATTTTAAAACTAAAAATGTGAGGTAATGGGTGGACATGAGGTTTAGGTTCTAATCTTCCGCTTAATCTATACCTACCTGCTTATGCGTAAATCTTGGTTTTCAGTTATCATGGCTCCAAATAGACGCACGAACGACCGAAATGTTGGGAATAACTCTTCATCTGATACTCCTCTGGAAACTCTCGTTGCTAATGCCGTGAACGCAGCTATTACCGGACTACTTCCTAATCTGATGACTCAGACCGCTCAAACAGTCGTTCAACAGATGCAACAAGCGAATTTCGGTGGAAACAACACAGGACCACCTCCCGGTGGAAATGCAACACCACCTGTTGCTGAGATTCATGTTTGGCTCGAGCGTTTTATGAAGCAAAGACCAAGATCTTTTAGTGATGCTGCTACACCGATGGATGCTCGGAACTGGATAGCACATGTTGAAAAGTTTTTCGAGGTGCTGGGAGTGGGCGATGTATTTAAAACTAGGTTGGCTTCTTACAAACTGGAGGATGATGCTCTTGTTTGGTGGGAAGGGGTCAAACTTGCACATGGTGGAGAGGGTTATGCTGCTACCCTTTCTTGGGCTGACTTCCGCACTATATTCTTCCGAAAGTATTTCTCTGAAGTGGAACGAAATGAGTATGCACGAGAATATGCATCTATTGAACAACGAGATGATGAACCTTGGCAAGAATTCATGGCTAGATTTTGTAGGCTGGCTAGTTTTCTTGGGGAAGCTGCAGGTAGCCCAGTGGTCCAAGCGGAAAAGTTGAAATGGGCAGTTCATGAGAGAACCCGAAGATGGATAGTGACCCAAAAGTTTAACAACATCAATGAAGTGGCCGATGCCGTAAAAACACTTGACATGGAGAACAAGAAGAGGTTGGCTAAAGCTGTGGAGAGTCGTAAGAGAAATCATGAAGGGAACCAAACCGCACCTTCTGGGCAAACTTCGAATGAGAATCATAATACAGGGGATCAGAAAGCCAAATTCAACAAAAATAATAACCGCCAAGGAAATCAATGGAAGCAAAAACAGAAAAATTCTAAGCCTGTCGAAAACCAAGGTCAAGAGCAAGCCCCGGTGTGCACTACATGTGGGAAACGTCATTTTGGCGTCTGTCTTCGAGCTTCAGGAGCCTGTTCAGATATGGAAAGACCGGACATTTACTGAAAGATTGTCCATACCCTGATAATAAAGGAAAGGCTGGAAGTAACACTAAACAACCTACTAATGGAGGACGAGTGTTTGCTTTGAATGTAAAGGATGCAGCAAACACACCAGGTATGATTCTTGATGCTCCTCACATATGTGAATCTGTCATATCTGATCAATCTAAAATTCTTACATTTCAATTGTGCTTTCTATTTGTTTACTAAGTGTATCATGGTATCATAAATTCTTTAGGTATTGTTTCTGGTACTCTAATGTTAGGCACTCGTGAGGTTCAAGTCCTATTCGATACCGGAGCAACACATTCTGTAGTTTCACAATCTTTCGTTAAACACCTAGCGACGACTCCCACATTATTAGAAAATGCTCTGAATATTATGACTCCTATGGGAAACTCTATCACAATCTCTCACGTGTATGAGGATTGTCCGATCCTGGTTGAATCGCTTATTTTTACAGCGGATCTGCTACCCATGCAAATGGAAGATTTTGATATTATCTTAGGAATGGACTGGTTAACTCGACATCATGTCACAATTGAGTGTCAGACTCGTCGGGTTCTGTTTGGAGATCCCTATAATCCTGAACTCGTTTATCAGGGGACTAAACCTCGAAGAGCTCTTCAGATTATTTCAGCACTTAAGGCTCGCAAATCCTTACTACACGACTGTGCAGGATTCCTTGCTTCTGTTAAAATTTCATCTTCTGAAGAGCCTAATATTTCTGATTTTCTGATTGTTTGTGACTTTCTTGATGTCTTTCCTAAGGAATTACCTGGACTTCCACCGGATCGCGAGGTGGAATTCACTATTGATCTTATTCCTGGTGCTGAGCCGATTTCCAAGGCACCATACCGTATGGCACCACTTGAACTCAAGAACTAAAGGAGCAACTACAAGAGTTATTAGATCTTGGATTTATTAGACCAAGTGTCTCGCCTTGGGGTGCACCGGTTCTGTTTGTGAAGAAGAAAGATGGAACTATGAGGCTTTGTATTGACTAAATAAGATCACTATTCGAAATCGTTACCCTTTACCTCGTATCGATGACTTATTTGACCAGCTTCAGGGCGCGAAGTGTTTCTCTAAAATTGATTTGAGGTCTGGGTATCATCAATTGAAGATTAAAGATTCTGACGTCCCGAAATCAGCTTTCCGTACGCGATATGGTCACTATGAATTCTTAGTTATGCCGTTTGGGTTAACTAATGCCCCGGCTGTTTTCATGGACCTAATGAACCGAGTGTTTCGTGACTATTTGGATAAGTTTGTCATCGTTTTTATTGATGACATTCTGATATATTCTAAGAGTAAGGAGGAACATGAAGACCATCTTCGTATCGTGCTTGAAACTTTGCGTAAAAAGAAGCTTTATGCTAAGTTTTCAAAATGTGAATTCTGGTTAAGTCAAGTAGCCTTTCTGGGTCATGTGGTTTCTGCAGATGGTATTATGATGGACCCAGCGAAGATAGAGGCAATCACTAAATGGCCAAGACCTACTTCAGCAACAGAAGTTCGGAGTTTTCTAGGTCTTGCTGGTTACTATCGCAGATTTGTCGAAGGGTTCTCTGTTATTGCCCTACCCCTTACACAACTGCTAAGGAAAGGGGTTAAATACTCTTGGAATGATGATCGAGAGAAAAGTTTCGAAGAGCTTAAGAAGAGATTGGTGTCTGCCCCGATTCTTACATTTCCATCGGGTACGGGTGGATACCAGATTTATAGTGATGCCTCAAAGAAAGGGCTTCGATGTGTGTTGATGCAACACGGAAAGGTCATTGCTTATGCTTCATGACAATTGAAACCTTATGAGGTTAATTATCCTACGCATGACCTTGAGCTTGCTGCTGTGATTTTCACGTTAAAGATCTGTCGGCACTATCTTTATGGAGAGACTTGTGATATCTTCACCGATCATAAGAGTTTGAAGTATATCTTCACGCAGAAGGAATTAAACATGAGACAAAGGAGATGGTTAGAGCTGTTGAAAGACTATGATGCCAACATTCAGTATCATCAAGGAAAGGCTAATGTAGTAGCCGATGCTCTTAGTCGGAAAAGTTCCGGTATGGTAGCCTCGCTCCAGTTACAACCTCAGATAATTACTGACCTTGAAAGACTGGGTATTGGCTTGCAAATTGGTAAGGGTGACGCATATCTGGCCAGACTTCAGATTGAGCCAGATCTGGTATCTCGGATCAAAGAAGCACAGAAAGACGATGGTGAACTTTGGGCAATTGTGCAAAGGTTGGATGATGGAAAACAGTCAGAATTCAGAACGGATGAGCGTGGAGTAATTTGGTATGACAAACGTTTGTGTGTGCCTAATTCTTCTCTTCGAGAATCGTTATTAGCCGAGGCACACAGTTCTCCGTTCTCTATACATCCTGGATCTACTAAGATGTATCGTGATCTTCGTCAGAACTTCTGGTGGAATGGTATGTAAGAGGACGTGGCTAGATTTGTCAGCAGGCGTCTTACTTGTCAGCAGGTCAAGATTGAGCATCAGAGAGCTAGTGGGTTGCTTCAGCCACTACCTATTCCTGTATGGAAATGGGATAATATTTCCATGGATTTTGTAATAGGGTTGCCAAGAACATTTAAGAAGAATGATGCAATATGGGTTGTAGTTGACAGATTGTCAAAATCGGCTCATTTTCTTCCAATTCAACAAGGATTCTCGATTAGCAAACTATCTGAAGTATTTACACAAGAGATTATTAGACTTCATGGCACTCCGGTCTCTATTGTTTCTGATCGAGACCCAAGGTTTACTTCTCGTTGAGGTTTAGCACAACGTTTCACCCTCAGACAGACGGTCAGTCAGAGCGTACTATTCAGACACTCGAAGACATGCTTCGAGCTTGTGCCCTAGAATGGACCGGAAACTGGGATGAATATTTGTGTTTGGTCAAGTTTGCTTACAATAATAGTTGGCTAGCTAGCATTGGTATGGCGCCTTTCGAGCTATTGTATGGTCGTAAATGTAGAGCACCTATTTGTTGGGAAGAGGTCGGTGAAAGAATCATTGAAGGACCCGAGTTGGTCCAAATTACAAATGAGAAAGTTGCTATTGCTCGAGAAAAGTTAAAGGAAGCCCAAAGTAGATAGAAGAGTTATGTAGATCAACATCGTCGACCTTTGGAGTTTAATATTGGGGACAAAGTATTTCTACGAGTTTCACCATGTAGAGGTGTACGACGTTTTGGCATCAAAGGGAAGCTCAGTCCAAGATTCATTGGGCCATTTGAAATCTTGGAAAGAATTGGTGAAGTATCTAACCGTTTGGCATTACCACCTCGACTGTCACATGTGCATAACGTCTTCCATATATCTCTTTTAAGGGGATACAATTATCATCCACTTCACGTTGTGAATTATCCGCTTCATTTGATTCGTGAAGACTTATCATTCGAGGAAGAACCAGTAGCTATTCTTGATCGACAAGAACGCATTATGCGAAAGAAGACTATTCCTTTTATTAAGGTATTGTGGAAAAACCATTCTGAACGCGAAGCTACCTGGGAGATTGAAGATGCAATCCGTTCTCAATATCCGTATCTATTTGCCTCTTAGTTATTACTATTTTATATGTTTCTGCTATCAGTTATGAGGTGAATAACCATTTCCCGAACATCATGTTAGTCATCTCTTATATGATTCGTCTATCAGATCAGTTTTGTTTCAGGATTTTTAATTTTAATAATTATGAGTTATTTCGTTCACTTGTTGATTTTCATTACTTCGTGTATGTTATGACATATCTTCGTTCGATCCGTACCTAGCAATTTCGTGGACGAAATTGTTTTAAGGGGGGTAGAATTATGATACCCATAGAATAATAATAAGTAAAATATTAACAATAATAATTTCCCTCTGCTAAGAATTCAATAATAATCTATATAAGCTAACGTTAAGATGAACCAGGGAATTTCAAGACTTATATATGAAATATATAAAAATAATAATAATTAAATCCAATTCAAAGAAATTAGCTCCAACCGACTCATTCTTTTTTACTTTGACCAAATCTCCTATCAATTTTGACCTAACCTCATCCTTTTGAGCAACGTGACGTCTTCAAATCATATCTTCCTTGATGAATACAACAAACTCTCAACAAAACTCACGAATCAAAGGGGATGTCAAAACCGTGGAACCGTGTTTCAAATCGGTTGATTTATACCCATCAAATTCCATTTACATCTCACCGAAACCATCACGTTTTGCTCCCACCTTGCCGCTTAAATCTCACCTTCTCTTTGCTCTAGCTCGTGTGACTGTGAGTGTTATAACCGGTTACCGGCCACAATAACACCGCCCATTGTTGGGTTGGAGTTCTGAACGATCTGGAACACCGAAGCACTCGTGTGGCTCCCGAATCTTTGCCGAATTCCGACTAGTTTGGACTAGCGACCAGGTACCAAAGTCACAGGTTCTTTCTTCTCAAACTCACCTGTTATAAACTCCGATTCGAAAGATTATGGACTTGTTCCGGCAATTTTCGCAGCCTTGGTTACACACCTGGACCATTGCTATTGCCACTTCGGGATTATTCTATTTGCTCATCGATCCGAGAGTTCAAGCTTTTATATCTCACCATAACAATAATTCAGGTACAATATGGATATTCCTTTCTGTTTCATGCATGCTTTGACTCTTAGTTTGCCTCCTTGATACATAAATTCTTCCGGCAACCGGACATACGTTAACAAGAGTGAACTCCAACGAGTCGACCAATAATACAATATAATGCCAAGATATTGATTTTTTTTATTTGGGTTAGTACACAATACTTACAATCATTTGACGCCTTATTTCGAAATCGTCGGCAAACTGCTCTACGTTTTTTTTAAATAAAGAAAAAGGGTGGTCTTTGGTCTAAAGGTGTTTGGTCTTGGCATTTGTAAACTGATATCAAAATTAAAGTATGAATTCTGTTATCTCAGAATTGAGTTGTACCGTGAAGTGGACACATACATACTTGCATATATATATATATATATATATATATATATATATATATATATATATATATATATATATATATATATATATATATATATATATATATATATATATATATATATATATATATATATATATATATATATATATATATATATATATATATATATATATATATATATATATATACTTGAATAAATGAAAGATGGATGGATCTGGGTAAAGCAAATATAGCTAGAATTCTAAATTTTAACATGCTGTGCTTCATGCACATGCATAAATATAATAATGATTTTTGTAGAAATATTTTGCTAAGAAACTATTATATTTTATCTACATTACGCATGACATAAGACTGCTAATAACTTCCGCTTCAAAAGACTAGATTAAACAAGTATTATGGATTACTAAGTGTTATAAATATTTATATATATAACAATTAATACAAGCAAATTGTTTTGTTAAAAACGTTCCTAATTTTTCACCGGAAGCCTAATAAGTCCATAAGCCTAACCTATTCTACAATTAAATGGTAGATTTGCATACTTGTTGAGCACAACTTGGTTTTCGTTGCGTTTTCATTTTTGGATAAGGTACGGATTCCTGATTCTTGTCTCATATTTGATTCTCGTTCAGCTCTAGTTTTGATTCCTGTTATTCGTAGCTAGTTTGTTTTGATTCTATGATAACTAGCTAGACTACCTTATGTATTTATGTAAATTGTTACCCGAGCTCTCCCTATCTTGGGGGTGACCAAGACATGTTATTGCGGCATCAATAATGTGGCACCAACCGTGGCGGTGAGCTGAGATCACGGCGTCTCTAAAGAGGACTCTGAAATCATGTTGGCCGTTATGTTATATTATTATTTCCTCAGAGGCGTATGGATCGATCCTAGGTTAGTCCTGTATTTCCTGATGGATGGTTACACACCACTCCATTTAGGACTCTGGTGAATGGTCTGTATGTCTGCCCATACTCCATTTCACATTGGTTCACGGGCTCGCTACCTGTGTTCCCTCTGTTCAGTTATTATATGTTATGATTATTAGCTCGGGTTATGTTCTGTTTGATATATTACTTCATTTATTCGTTTTTATCATTATATCTGTTTATTTTTGTTATCTGTTATTCCGTTCACTGAGCGTTATGCTCAGGCGTGCTTTTGTTTTCATGCACGTCAGGTCAGCAGTGCCATCCGGGAGGGGAGTGAAGAGTGGAATTCTGCATAAAGAAGAGTTTATTTAATTTGATGCAATGACTTTTCTGTTGGATTTTAGACTAGTGTTTTCTTTTTGGTTATTTAACTTTTAATCGTTATGAATAATGGAATGATATTTTGGATTTTGATTACCGTAATAGTGACACGTCAGCCTTGTCGGGTTGGGGTGTTACATCTTAGGTTTTATCAAGTTTGGCAGATGTCTTTGGTCTCTAGTCTTTCCTATTGGTTTTGGATTTTTTGTAAGGCCCCGTTCCCGGGACGCTCACAGCTGATCAATCATCGCTCATGAAACATAAAACATACATTAACTTGCTAAAATATTGTAGCAGAATCCCTTTTAAACAAACCATTTCATATATATAAATAATTGCTTTTGCAAAATAATACAACATTGGTAACAATTACAAAATATTGTTTGTTCGCATTACAATGCAAAAACATCATCGCATCATAAAATGGATGCCATCCAAACACAAGTCAAGTAGCCACCCCGTGCCATCCTCAGCAACATCTACCTGCCAACTGGAAACATATAAAAGTCAGCGTTGCTGAGTGAGTTCTAGTTTTATAAAAGCATATTATATTACCTTTAATTCGTTAAAACATTTTCTTTGCTATCTCACGTGATCACACATCATACGTACATGAAGGTAATGATTGTTATCTTTCATCATCATTCATTTCGTACATATCGCACGTTTCTTACTTATTGCACTTTTTGTACATTTATTATCTTTTCACTTCTATCTAGGTCCTGTCATATGCTTAACCCCCCTCTTGAGCACAAAGCCATATCAGCTAGGGTTAAGCGACGAGGACCCCATATCGCACATATCGCACGTATGGAGTAGTCACATAGACTGACTCCCCCTGTGTGTGAACCCTTAAGGGTTAGCCAAGATCGCACGTTGTATACACACAGTTAAGCTAACAACTCTCAATAAGTTGTGAACCTTCTTACATTTGCTTGCAAGAGTTTCATTCGTTCATTCATTATGTTCCACTTTCATTATCTTAAATCTTTCTCTTCGTTAAGATAATACTTTACGTTACGTAAAGTCACGTTATAATACGTAATAAGGAACATAAGGATACATATCATACATAAGCATAACATCAATCACACATCATCAAGCATGACATATCACACCTCATCCATCAAAGTCAACTTACAACATTCCCGGGAACATCCCAAGCCAAAGCCTACACTTTACATTTTCCCCAAAATTCAGAAAAATATTCTAAGTCTTAGGCGCATGGAAGAGTCCTAGGCGTATGGGCACTATTGAGGCGCATGGCCCAGCACTTAGTCATTCTGGAAAAACTCTAGGCGCATGGGCACTATGCAGGCGCATGAGTGCCTGGGCGCATGGGCCTTTCAAGCGCACTGAACACTTAGTCAATTTCAGCTTGTCCTAGGCGCATGACCACTATTGGGGCGCATGGGGTTTTGGGCGCATGAGGAACACTTGGGCAGTTTTGGGCTGTTAGGCGCATGGCCAATCCATGCGCATAGGCAACTAACTCACACTAAAATCATTCTAATTCAATCCTAATCATCATTTCAACATGTTCTAAGCTTATTCTATCATTCTAAGCAACAAAACATGAACATGGCATCATCATCAAAACATCATAAAATCACCCAAATCATACTCCACCCGCATAATGCACACATAACATTCGAGTAAACACCCACAATTAATAAAAACGTTCGCACATGCATTTCCAGCCCCAAAATCATATAAAATCAGTAAAAAGGGTTCCTAGAACTCACCTTAGCAGTCTTTGGGTAGGACTTCTTCAAATCCGTTTGCAATTGAGTTCAAACACCTAGAAACCCACCAAACACACACACCCACAAACACATAAGCATACAACCGAGGCATAGGCCTGCCAAGAACAACTCAAAATGATGAATTCTTACCTTGAATCCAAACTCTGCTCTTCTTCCTTCAAGACCCGAAAATTCCAGCTCCTCTTCTTTCTCTCTCTAAAAATATCCGAATAGAATTGTGTGTGTAGGCACAAGAGCGGCCATACTACCTTTACAACCACTTTTGATACCTTTTTGTCCTTTTGACACATTCAACCCCTCAACTTGGGTTTTATTGTGTTTCTTTCTTTTTCTTCACTTTCATTCTTTCTTTCTTGTCTTAAAATAAATATCTGGGTGTTATATTTTTTGAAGGCTTTGACGTCATCTCTTCCCTGATGACTTTTTGAAGCTTTTAAAGATGGTGAAGCTTTCTCCAAAGTCTTCTTCTTGAGGTTTGCAGCTGTTGATTTGTTTAGTATATCCCTTAGAGATGCCGAAATTTTCTTCAAATCAGCACTTGACTTGTTTGGTTTCTAAACCATTTTATGAGTATCATTTTTTCTTTTTAATGACCATTCAGTAGTTATAGAACCTTTTGAGGATATCAATTGGTTGAAATGGTCGATGGAGTGAGCTAAGGGATTGTATTAACAATCTTTAACAAATTGACCGTCTTCCCCACACACTAAGCATATGATCTTTATCTAATGCCTACTTGTCAATATATCCTGATTGAGTTTCTATAGCTCCTTCTTCATCTCCTCTCTCTATCCTTTCTTTATCAGCTCCCAGTGAATTCTTCAAGTGTCACCTTCTTCCTTGAAGATCACATCTATTGATTTTCCTCAGTTCCACACATGTTCTTGTTCAACTTGTAGTCAATATGGGTGGCAAGATTAATTTTCTTCCATAGAAACTTCTTGTTGTGGATCTTTACTACTTTAGAACTAGTCTTTGAACATATGGTTATGGTCTCACTTCTGAAGAGTCTGAGTTTCCTGCACAACAGTTTCTATTATATGTCTTCTTGTTGCATTTGTGCTTTGGTTGGGGTTTTTGACTTAATAGAGAGGATTGACTCAGTAGTTAATCTGCTGATTTCGAAAAATGAGTTTTCCTTATCACTTCCCAAATCATTTTTGTTTTTTTTGTGCTTTGAATTTCTTTCTTGTTTTCTTTCATCTCTTCATTCTTACCTTAATTTTCTTTCCTCTCTCCTTTTTCTTCTTTCAATTTTTTTTAAATTTTCAGTGGTTGACTTTATACAGATTGGTTCGGTAGATACTTGTCCGTTTATATCCAGGCTGCATTTAGGGGTGTATGGAGGAGTGTAGATCATTGGTGGTTCCACAGCATTGTACGCTAATCCTGTTTTGGTTTGATATAGCTTTTGGGAGTTTTTAGTAAAGGGAAGCATCTTTTTGAATTTCTTAGTTTGAGTATTGTATTTATTAGCATATGTCTTAATTTAATATTAAACGTAAATTCAGGTTATTTGGAAGCCTAATCACTTGTACCTGCATTTACCTGTTGTTGTATTATCTAAGGTGAGTTTTCAGCCCCACTTTACTTTTACTCTTTTGGAGAACATAAATGTGTTTTCAGAATGTACTTATGTTAAATCAGTATTACTTTATGATCACCTGTTTACTAGTGTTTTACCATTTGAAAGCCCTCAATTTCGAACCATTAATTTATGTATTTTAGCAAGGTAATTCTGAGTAGATCTATTGGGTTTGACAAACCTCACCCAGGCTAGTTGCACTAGCAAGACTGGATGTCGAAAAGATGTTTAGTTGACCTAATTTTTGTTTGTGGTCTAGAACCATAGT